>JANAVB010000194.1:280000-880000 GCA_029216955.1 Iris pallida
CTGTTCTGTTGAAGAACAGTAATAAAGTAAGCTCACATTAATATACACTGTAGTAGGTATAGGATAATAAATGTATGGTATTACAATTTTATTAGTTATTAACCTTTATTGTTATTTCTATTGTTGCTATCAAACATATATAAGTAAAATTTTCTAAAAATTATATTTATGTAATTTGGGCCTCATAAAATATATGTTTTGGGCTGGTTAGTTTGGGCTAAAGCCCATGGACTTTAGAAATCTTTTCGTTATATTCATATAAATATTTTTGGGCTATTTAACCATATGTATACATGTATAGTGGTATATGTATACAATATGGGTATTTTCGGGTATACGTGTTTTGTGTTACAAATATTATTATTGTTATTACCTTTAGTAGTTTTATTTTATAAGAAACGTATTAACTAAAATTTTCAAGGAAAATATTTTGTATAAGGTTTTGGGGCTGAAAACTTACTATACGATTTTCTTTTGAAAAGGTATTTTGTGGACTTCTACTTCAAAAAGATGTATGTGAGCTATATATATATTTCCTTAAACGGATTTTAAAATGCATATTTGGCATAATGTAACATCTAGGTATATAGCTTAATATTTTTCTTAAATTTCTATTGGACTTTATATGTATATTGAATATATTATTGGACTTAATTATACATTCATTGGGCTTTGGACTTTTGGGGCTTTCATTTAATAAATATGTTATATATAAGATTTTCTAAAATAATTTTCCTAAGGAATATGTATATATATTTTGACTAAGGAATTAACTATCTTAAACAAATTCCCATTCCTCCGAGATTATATTGTTTCTAAACACGACCATGACTAATCAGCATTCTCTATTTCCCTTGTCGAAACCAAAGTACTTCCCATCAATCTCAGCCAACTGGACTATCCTGGACCGATCTGGATTAGCGGTTTCATCAGCAAAGGACCCCAGGCGAGTACAGTTTATTATTTGTTTTCAGTATTGATCTTTACTATACATCAGTGTTTAGTTGATGGATATGTGATTTCAGTCTTTTATGTTGATTTATTGCTTTGTGGTGTCGGGAGAAGTGAAGTACCAACGATGTGTGATCTGACCTTAGACCGTGTAGACCGTGTTGCATTTATTTCTTGTAGACCGTGTAGATCGTGATTTATTATTCTTACATTTATATCTTGTAGACCGTGTAGATCGTGATTATTACTGCATTTAAACTGTGTAGATCATGATTACTATTTTGTAGACAATGTTTCTTTATTGCAATATTTTTCTTGTAGACCGTGTAACTGTAGACCGTGTAATTGTAGACCGTGTAACTGTAGACCGTGTAACTTTAGACCGTGTAGACCGTGTCGTATAATTGTCCCGAGACCGATCACATATCAAAGGTATTTCAGTGGGTCAGTCAGTGAGTATTTTATTGTATTTCATTTTCTGTTTAGTATTACTCTATTTTCTTTATTTATTTTATAAATCATATGTCTAGAAACTAACCTCTGTGATATAGTCATTTTCATATATTGGAACTGCATTCAGTGAATTGTACTCGTTCCATTCCTGACTGGAAACCATATTTTTCAGGTTAGCCGATGATTCACTTAGCTTGGGGAGTGACGGGTGTACTTGCAGACAAAATCCTAGTGACTAGCTAGATAGACGAGTTAGAGTCATTCTATATTTGTACAGTTTATATTTTGTACAAATATAAAACTTGTGAGCTTTGTAATTAAATTAATGTTGTGATTGAGCATTATTTGTGATTTTGATCTTCATGGCTGTGACAGGGTTCTACCGCCGACACTGCGGCGTAGGCTGGCTTGGACACGTCTCGTATCCGTTTTAAAAAAAAAGGGTGCGGGTCGTGACAAGTTTTTGTGGTGGCCCACGCAGGTCTGTCTTCACAAATCTTGTGAACTCGTGATAGTACTTAAGTTAGCCGTACTATTGCGAGCCTGCGACTAGAAATGCTCATTCACGAATTAGAAATTAATTTAATTTACGAGAATGACTAGGACTAAGAGTCCCTTATACAAATTTACCGATGGGTAGTCTAGGCTATGCAATGTAGATAAGGAGTTATTAATTTTGATAGAGTGTCAGATTCTTACAAGTACACTATTACCTCTTGGTATGGTGATATGATCCAATGTGGATAGATTATTCACTTGGAGAAGTAGAGCTTCCTAGAATTAATTGTCTAACCTTGATAGATTATTCAATTCCTTCTCTTGCCTCTTTAGATATCGCCATCATATCTTAGTCCGAATTGCCTATTCAATTCCCATTTTTGCCCAAGAATTATTACGTTATATAACTTCTGATTAGGTTAACCATATGCGAACCTCAAGTTAGTGTCGATTCAAAATTTTCCTCAATAGTTGAATACACATGGAATAGATTAGAATGTTGTATTCCTTTATCTTCAGTTATTTCCTCCATGTTCATCTTTTAATCTGAGGATTATGACTGATAGATACTTACACTTTATTTCATAGCCAGTTGTTTGAATCTCTAGAAAATCGTGAATTCTTAAAGATGTTGTTAAAGGAATGTTAGTTAACTCATAATGGCAGGACAGCAGCGCACTGTCGTCATTTATTTAAATTAGGAAGACTATGGATTCACCGCAGCCAGCAGCGCATTGGCGAGTTGAAATTTGTTATATAGGCTATAGAATGCTACTAGAAACTATGGCTAGTGGTCCCCTTTTTCATAGTTACCCTTGAGTATATATTGGTTAGAGTTAAGAAGTATTCGATTTTGTGTCACATATGAATCACGAAACCAAGGGTTTACCACAGCCAGAGTATACGGGCAAGGCATAACTCTCGGTGGAATGACTTCAGACGTGATTACAGGTTTAGGATTCTATGAAGGATAGGACAATGCCATGGATGTTCCGTAAGACCCGAAGCCAATGTTAGTGGAAGTTTGTAAATTAGCATGTCTTCCGACCTAGCATTCCGTAGTCCTTGTGACTTATTGACGAGGTAGTTGACTGACACTAATAGGTTTACCTGGAATATGGAATTTAGAAGTCCATTACCCATTAGTTGACCAAGTCTTATGAATAAGAAGATAGTGGGAAGACTGGATAAGCAAGAACACCGGGTAAGGTATGATTCTCACAAAACTCGAGCTACTTGTGCCTCTTTAAAAAATCTTGCGTACTTGTATTTTGACTATCTTAACCAATACTGCTATTACAGCCTAGTTTTGCAGGCTCACTCTGTTCTCGAGCTTGATTCAAGACATGTGTTTAGTGGGGACGCCTGCTAACATATTGTCTAATCAGAATCATTGTATTACGGTCTGATCAACCAAGATACATTTGGTTCGCTTTTCTTCTAATTACCCTACGTGGATTGAGATGTAAATACCTCTAGGATCTCATCCGCCACTGCTTGACAATTCCTCTTGAAATTATACATTCGCCTTTGAATCACAAAATTGTATACAGTAACGTCTCCCTTGAACTCTTTGTTGTTTTTGTCTTTCACCGATTTGGAAAGACGAAAGTTCGTGATGGTAGAGAGATACGAAGTATCCCCAATGGCTACGATTGTGGTATACACAAGTACAGCTACCATCGACCAACCATGTGGTTGAGTTATTCGTTCTCTCCTCGACCCTCAAACTACTATTGAGACTTTCAAGCCATCGGAATTTGAGAATGATTAGGATCTCCCCTAGATCAAACGCCAACTTAGGAGACTATCTATCCTCAAGAAACCAAATATTGTGAGTCTCTAATTATTTGCTTGAAGCTGCTTTAACCCTTGTAACAAAAGTCTGGCAGGTTTGACCCCAATAGAAATTCACGACATAGTTGTTAGAAATCTTTTCATATAATGTGCCGTAGAGAATGGTTACCCCGTCGATAACTCTTGTATACTATGGATGTGTATGTTCCTCTATTTCATTAACCTCGTGTCGTTGTACACGCTCGTTTTCCAGTTATGGAGGAACGATCCTTGTGTTAACACATTTCTACGATATTCCGTTACGCTGTGCCTTATTCTCTATTAACAAAAGTTGAGGTACAGTATCCGGACTTTGGGAACCCTCTATTCTCACCATTCCTAAAACTATATCCTAACCTCTAAGGTGGGTAGACTGTAAGCCTCCTAAAGTTTTGGGATATACGAAGATAACCGATTGATTAGAATAACTTTTATTAGAATGATAGTTAGTGCCCTATGGACTTCTACTTTCCATTTAGAATTATTTTGTGTCCCTGACCGTGTCTCTATTATTCGGAGCACGAGATCAGCTGTTATCTTCTAACATGCTGCATATGCAAGACCTCGACGAGTCCACCTTCATTTAGGAATATCATGTCCCACTCAAACACGTTCCCTCGTACTATATTTTTATAGTACGACTTTTAGGTCAAAAGGACTAGCTATAAACCCTTACCATAATACTGGTAAACTTTCCGGTTCCAATTAGAGACTCAACTTTGACCCAAACCTTACAACCCAATATATGGTTGTGATCTACTCAAAGTCCACTGCGTACATGTCACTAGTGTGCCACGTAAATGTGTCTTCTCGTGCTACTCAAAAGTCATCGAAGGCGCATTTGAAACTTTAGGAGCTTAGCTAACCAACCTGACCGGCAACTAACTCAACCACTTGAGTTAAAGCCTATTCTAGGGTACCCTAACCTAGTAGAAATAGTTTTATTAATGGAATCTTGTCCAGTCCATATGGATAGAAATCCAAGGTTCACCAAACCAACGAGTGACGACCAATCAGGAAGCCCATTAAGATCCGGTAAAAACCCATCCATGCAAGCCACCTTGGTTGGACTATAAAACCGAACTAATTGGAATAAGTCCCTATACCCACTATGAAGTCTCCCTTCTTAGAATGCGAAGTCATTCGTGACCATTACTCCATCTATTGGGAAGTCGCGATACGATCTTGTATTGCATTTATATCCCCTGTTTGGGTGTTTAAATAACCTCGAAAAAGACCACGACCCTGACTTCTCAGAATTCAGTCCTATTTTGGAATGTTGTTTAAAACTTCGAGAACAGAATTTCTGTATTGCATTGATTGCAAGCCCCTCTAAGAAACAAGTGATCTTAGACATAGCAAGTGACTGAACTAGAGTAGCCATTCTAGCAAGTAAGTCAATGGTTCATAAATTTTTCTCTAGGCATCATTAGTTACTCTCTACCGCTCGTAAAACTTCATAATTACTCTCGATTATTTCTTCCCTATCTTCCTATCCTTTCTATTACATAGCGAGGAATGGTCATGATTATTGGAATTTACCAATATTTCGTAACTACTTGTGTAAGTTTGTTGCTTATTAAAAAATTTGGTTCGCTTGATAAGATATGAGAGGTTTATAGGTGCCATATACAGTAGATATTTATTGGGAGCAATTATAGCAAGTAGTTGGATGATTTTTTTAAAGCTTGATGACATGAGATTTGAAGGAGTAGTGTGGCCCAAGGTGGGTAGAAGTCCTCGAGATTTTTGTAGTTGCCAAAATGGCCAATGAGAGGGATATAAACTATTTCTGAGGATTAAAATTCGAGGAGATTAAGGTAATGGTAGATTCCTTTGAATTGTAAGGAATGGTTACGAATTAGAATTTCGAGGACGAAATTATTTTAAGGTGGGTAGATTTATAGCTCTCCTTCCCAAAAATTGCTTAAAATATTTTATTATTATTTATTTTATTTAAATGGTAATTATTAGATTTTATAATAATTAATTAGTTAATTATTACGGTAGATGGTCGTAGCCATGATGGAGTTTTGGAGTGCATGGTGACCAGAAATCGTGGCACAGATAGCGCCTTGGCATGCTTTGGCTAGTGTATTAGCCCTGGTAAGGAAGGCCGAGCCATAGTGATGTCCTAACTAGGAAAATCAGGTCGAGTTGCGACTTAACCCTTACCGAAGACTTATTTATTTTATCATTGAGTTTTGGGGAAACCGATTATACCAGTTTAGCCGGATTGGACCTGAACTGAGCCCAAGTCCAGGTAGTCATGTGGCACGTCCAATGACAGTCATGTTGATGGAATTTGGTATGAGGGTGTTGTAATTCGTTTTAAGGGTTAATGAATATTTCTTAAGTATTCGTATTTATAATATTGTAAATATGATTATTAGTAATATTCAGCGACTTTCGTGTAAAATAAGTCCTTGTATAATTTGGATTGTTAGACTGCACAAAATAGTATATATATACACCAATATTGAATTTATTATTATTTTATTGAGGATTATTATATAGTATTATTATCGGTCATATTAGTTTTGGCGATTAAATAAGGTAAGATATGGTCTACCCTAGGAATAGATAAGATTGGAGTTTATTTAAATCTTATGAAGAATATTATATAAGTATAAATGTGAGTATAGAGATAAGTGAATATACGTATATGGATAGATAAATATATATATATATATATATATATATATATATATATATATATATATATATATATAAATATATATATATATATATATATAGATAAACTAATATATATCAATAAATACGTATCTTTATAAATATATCCTTAAGTAAGCGGGAAAAGCAGTATAATGAAACCCTTTATTCATCCCACGAGATTCCAAAATATCGTAAGATACGAAATCTCACTTTCACCCGATAAGCAAAAACCCCAGCAGCACACGAAGGGATCCGACCCCCCTCGTGAACAAGTCCCCAACCGAGACTCATACTAACAGGAGTCCCGCGAGTTCCAAACTCGACGATAAGTTTACGTATATCTATAGAAAAGAAGGGGAACAGTAGCAGTTGTGGACTTTCCCCAAGTCCACAGCAGAACAATGCTAAACCCGAGCCCACCACGAGAGCCCATCTCCTGCGTACACAGCAGGGAGACCCGAGACCCCTTTCAAAATGTGCAACTCGTTTCAGCCGACAACCATATATATAGAGATCGAGAGGGATTCTACGAAACCCTAGTACCAGGCTGCCACCACCCTGGCGACCCCATCCTGGCCCTGCACGCGGCCGAGGACAACCGTCGATGGCCGAAGGTCGGCCACGAGGCTGCGCGCGCCGCGCGCAACGGAAAGAGCGGCAGCAACAGACGTGCCCGACCCCGACTTTATCGCAGCTCCCACCATGGCCTCCAATGGCACAAAGTTGTCTCCGTCCAACACGGCAACCCCTGGCGACATCACAGGACTCGACCCTGACCCATCTCGCCGAGCCCTGTCCTTGTCGCCATGATGAGTTCCTCATCGCCAGGTCCAGGTCGTCGACTTGCCGGCGACCTCCCATCACTAACCACCAACGCCAACAAGAAAACACTACCTCGTCGAAGTCGCGCGTGCGTCGACGACTTCCTCGTCGCCAAGGCCCCTAGCGTCCAGTTTCTTCCGTGCCATGCGATCAGGAGCCGACGAGATCGACCCGACGATAGACCGCGCCCTGTCGACCGGCGTCCCGCGAGCCACTGTGTGCACCCTCTCTAGCTGCGACCTCCTTGCGCCACAGGACCGCAACGTCATGGCGAGCCTCTGCCAGACTCCTCGCCTCTTAAGAGCCGAGAGCCGCTTCTCTCTCTCTTATGGTGAACTCTCCCCTCTTTAATTCTTCTCTCTATACGTCTTGATATAAGTAAAAGTGGGTTAGTTTAGTCATTACTAAGTCAGTAGTCCATTTGAGAGGAGGACAACTGTTCTGTTGAAGAACAGTAATAATGTAAGCTCACATTAATATATATTGTAGTAGGTATAGGATAATAAATGTATGGTATTACAATTTTATTAGTTATTAACCTTTATTGTTATTTCTATTGTTGCTATCAAACATATATAAGTAAAATTTTCTAAAAATTATATTTATGTAATTTGGGCCTCATAAAATATATGTTTTGGGCTGGTTAGTTTGGGCTAAAGCCCATGGGCTTTAGAAATCTTTTCGTTATATTCATATAAATATTTTTGGGCTATTTAACCATATGTATACATGTATAGTGGTATATGTATACAATATGGGTATTTTCGGGTATACGTGTTTTGTGTTACAAATATTATTATTGTTATTACCTTTAGTAGTTTTATTTTATAAGAAACGCATTAACTAAAATTTTCAAGGAAAATATTTTGTATAAGGTTTTGGGGCTGAAAACTTACTATACAATTTTCTTTTGAAAAGGTATTTTGTGGACTTCTACTTCAAAAATATGTATGTGAGCTATATATATATATTTCCTTAAACGGATTTTAAAATGCATATTTGGCATAATGTAACATCTAGGTATATAGCTTAATATTTTTCTTAAATTTCTATTGGACTTTATATGTATATTGAATATATTATTGGACTTAATTATACATTCATTGGGCTTTGGACTTTTGGGGCTTTCATTTAATAAATATGTTATATATAAGATTTTCTAAAATAATTTTCCTAAGGAATATGTATATATATTTTGACTAAGGAATTAACTATCTTAAACAAATTCCCATTCCTCCGAGATTATATTGTTTCTAAACACGATCATGACTAATCAGCATTCTCTATTGTCGAAACCGAAGTACTTCCCATCAATATCAGCCAACTGGACTATCCTGGACCGATCTGGATTAGCGGTTTCTTCAGCAAAGGGCCCCAGGCGAGTACAGTTTATTGTTTGTTTTCAGTATTGATCTTTACTATATATCAGTGTTTAGTTGATGGATATGTGATTTCAGTCTTTTATGTTGATTTATTGCTTTGTGGTGTCGGGAGAAGTGAAGTACCAAGGATGTGTGATCTGACCTTAGACCGTGTAGACCGTGTTGCATTTATTTCTTGTAGAGCGTGTAGATCGTGATTTATTATTCTTACATTTATATCTTGTAGACCGTGTAGATCGTGATTATTACTGCATTTAAACTGTGTAGATCATGATTACTATTTTGTAGACAATGTTTCTTTATTGCAATATTTTTCTTGTAGACCGTGTAACTGTAGACCGTGTAATTGTAGATCATGTAACTGTAGACCGTGTAACTTTAGACCGTGTAGACCGTGTCGCATAATTGTCCCGAGACCGATCACATATCAAAGGTATTTCAGTGGGTCAGTCAGTGAGTATTTTATTGTATTTCATTTTCTGTTTAGTATTACTCTGCTTTCTTTATTTATTTTATAAATCATATGTCTAGAAACTAACCTCTGTGATATAGTCATTTTCATATATTGGAACTGCATTCAGTGAATTGTACTCGTTGCATTCCTGACTGGAAACCATATTTTTTAGGTTAGCCGATGATTCACTTAGCTTGGGGAGTGACGGGTGTACTTGCAGACAAAAGCCTAGTGACTAGCTAGATAGACGAGTTAGAGTCATTCCATATTTGTACAGTTTATATTTTCTACAAATATAAAACTTGTGAGCTTTGTAATTAAATTAATGTTGTGATTGAGCATTATTTGTGATTTTGATCTTCATGGCTGTGACAGCGTTCTACCGCCGACATTGCGGCGTAGGCTGGCTTGGACACGTCTCGTATCCGTTTTTAAAAAAAAACGGGTGCGGGTCGTGACACTCGCTGCCGTCGAAGAATGGGGGATTCAAGCGCTTGAAGCTGTTGGACGCGCTATTCCCTGGATGACCGCCTCTGGTCAAAGCATCTGCTACTACCTGGTGCAAGGTGTTTCCTCTACGATCTTGAGAAGCTATCAAAGTCCTGATGAGACCTACCAAGGTGCCATCATCCGGTTCGGCAGGTCGAACGGGCTGAACTGGGGTCTCTCCTCCAGTAGGCACAACTCTAGAGGCTACTCCGGAATGCTGGGCTTGATCTCCGGGTTGCTGCTGATCCACGGGAAGTGCTCCACCTTGCTGATCGACAGGATCAGGTACAGTGTCGTTGAAGAAGACGACACAGGGAAAACAATAAGGAAGGACCAGGACAGGTCAATGATATAAGCATATGATCAGGGCAAGAATCCAGAGATTCAGAGGGTAAGAAATGGAGATCAAGGACGAGTACTGATTGAGACATCTATTCGGTAAACCCTCACATTCTTGAATGCCAAGACCTGCATGGGCCACCACTTAAACCATGTCACGCCCCAGAACCAGAATACTGGAGAGCGGGGGCGAATATAGCCAGCTATGTATATTGAAATAGAATTCCACCTCGCTATACGGTCACGGCTGTCTAGGAATATGAGGGTTTAACTACAAGCCAACGGTCGCCTATGGTCAAAGAACAACCTATTGTCTCAATCTCAAGCAAGTAATATAGTGACAAGATGTTAGATCACCAAATATACAATAAAAGGCGTCCCAAGTATTATATATTCAGCTGATCATGAAGCTAGTCGTACAAAATGCGAGGACTAGCAAGAGTTTAGTCATACATGATCAACCCTAGGATTTGTTAATCATGTTTACAGCCCGTAGGCATACAGTAAGTCAATATGCATCGAGCTAACAGGTGCTCGTCGGCTAAATGCCTCAAAAGAATAATTTTTACAATGGAGTGAGCGAAAGAAAATAGAAAACCCACTCGTAGCCCGGGTTCCTTCTAGTCGCCACCATTAGGCTGGATGTTCGGTAGATCCTCGGGAGCTGCTCCGAAATCTGGCCACACAAAACCAGCTGGGTCAAATCCCAGAAAGAGCAAGT
The DNA here is from genome assembly GCA_029216955.1 of Iris pallida. Taxonomy (NCBI): domain Eukaryota; kingdom Viridiplantae; phylum Streptophyta; class Magnoliopsida; order Asparagales; family Iridaceae; genus Iris; species Iris pallida. The sequence goes on from JANAVB010000194.1 coordinate 290,622, forward strand.
GCCACAAAGGAGGCCACGAAATAAGAACAAAAGCCAGCATATCAGAACATAAGAAAATAGAGGAAGTACAAATAAAAGAGTATAACAGGACAACAAACGACTAGGGATGTGGGGCCAATCTGGAAGCCAGGTTACAACCCGTAAACCAAACAAGGATCGGGGTTGCAACCTTCGCCTGAATAGCACCTTGTCTCTACCCAATTGTTGTTAAAGGTAATTAAAACAATCATGCTCAGAAGTACCAGGTACTGGGACTAGACAAGACTTAGACAAGGCTGGACACCATCCAATCACAAGCGGCCAAGCAAATGCTACGGCTTACTACGTTAACTAACTAGGGTTATCACAAGCCTAGTTACTAACAAGATGCAAGTGAGAAATTCCCAGTCCCAAGTCCTATAGACTATCTAGTTATCCTTCCGCGGGTTGAGAGTATGGTTGGGTACATCGCCCTGGAGACGATATACTCTTAGATGACTTAGAGGGTGCAACACATGACAGTGTGATGGAAATGTGCTCTACTCGTCGGCAAGCTACAAGTCCAATTAAAGCGTCCAGATAACGAGATTGCCTGTGACTGGAAATCCTCTATGAACTACAGTTTGATCTAGTCATTAGCCTAATCCATATTCAGTGTGAACCCCTGACCGTGAGAACCAGAGAGTCACGCCCTAGACATAATGCAAGACAAGACAAGTGGATTGCACAAGCAAACAAGCAGGAATACCTACGGTGTCAGAGCAAGTCAAGTTACAAGTTAAGTTAACTGTCGCAACAGCATCAAGTCAAATTACAGGTTACAAGTTACAAGTTGTAAGTTAAAAGTTAGGAATGTGCCGCCACGGGCCACTATCAAGTTATCAGGTTACAAGTCAAGAGTGCACCTCACCGGGTCACTATCAAGGCGATCAGAGAGTACCAGGATCATAAATCACAAAAATCACGTAAATCGTACTAGTCATAGCAAATACTAAAAATCGTGTCAGGTCGTGTTGGGTCAAGATAGTCGTGCTTGTGAAACAAGATCTCAAAACCCAAACCACAAAAGAGAAGCCAAGTTTAAGAATAAACCAAATCATCATAGGCAAGTGGGTTGCGCAGGGGTGGATGGCGCAGGGGCCAGATGCTCCAGGGGATAGATGGTGCAGGGGTCAAGTGCGCCAGTGGATAGGGGGTACAGGGTCAAAGGGCGCAGGGTCAAAGGGCGCAGGGGTGGACTGCGTAGGGGTCGGTTGCGCATATGGTAGACTGCACATGGATGAGCTGCGCAGGGGTTAGACTATGCATGGGCTGCCTTGCACATGGGGTCAGTTGTGCAGGGATGAGCTGCGCAGGGGTTGGCTTGCGCATGGCTGGCTTGCGCCAGCGCAGTCCCACTCAGCGTAAGGCACTGGCCGAGGGATTGTGCATTCGGCTATGCGCCAAAGAGCACAGGCCAAGGGGGGTACTTAATCGGCCATGCGCTAAAGAGCACAGGCCGAGGGGGGTCTTCTTCCTGGCCGAGAGCAACCCAAGAATACCAAGAACTTCAAATCTTTATATCTTGGCCAAAACAAAACTAAATTTAGATTTTCAAAGTTCTAACTTGAGTAAAATTGAATTCTCTTCCACATGGAAGCATCAAAACAAGCTAAAATCAAAGTTTAATAGTTCAAAACCAAGGATTTCCGAAAATGATTAAAATCTAGATCTAGAAAAATGGAAGCTCCAAATCACAAAATGCCAAGTCCTAATATTGTTCACAATGGTCTAAACTAACTAATAGACAAATAAAAGGGGGTCCTCATGTGGTGGCAAGGTGCACTTGCCTATGGTGTTGGTGGAGGAAGGAGGAAGAAGAAGATGGAGAAATTAATGAAAATTATGGAGGAGAGAGAAAAGTAGGTAGAGTTTTAATGAGGGTGGGTTGTGGTGGAATGAGGGTTGAGCATAGGCTAAGGTGTTCCATGCATATTAAACCAAACCAAACCAATCCAACTCCACAAAATAAAACCAAGCCATGTCAAAACCCATTTACGAGAAACCAAAATCCGCAAGTCGAGAAAAATAAAATATGTGCTAAAATCAAATTACGAGTACAAATACGAAATACAGGAAACGGGACATAGACCCTTCGTCAAGTGGTCTACAAGGTTCTTTTCTGACTTTATATAGTCAAGAACCACATATTTGCCGAATAGGCTCATTATTGACTTGAAGCACAGCTGCAGGTGCCTGTTCATCTTAGCATTCACAGAGTCATGCTTTAGTAGTTCAATAACAGACTTATTATCATAGTTTATGGAAATTACAAGAACATGATGGACAGAAACAGGTATGTGCATAATAAGATTTCTGAGCCATTCGGCTTCTGTACATATAGTATCCAAAGCTATCATTTCAGAGTCCATTGTACTTCTGGCTATGATAGTTTGTTTACATGATCTCCAGGAGATTGCAGCTCCTGCTAGGGTAAAAATATATCTAGTAGTGAATTTTACATCATGTGAATCAGTTACCTAATTTGCATCGGAGTAGCCTTTTACGATATCAGGGTGTCTAGTATAATGAAGTTTATAATCTAGTGTACCCTTAAGATATCTAAATACTCTGTTTAATGTAGTCCAATGAGATTGGTTTGGGTTACTGGTGTATCTACTTAGTCTTCCAATAGCAAATACAATATCAGGTCTGGTCCTATTTGTTATGTACATAAGGAACCCAATCATTTGTGAATATCTATCTTGTTCTATAGGTAATCCTTCATTTTTCTTGAAAACAACATTGCTGCCATAAGGGGTAAAGGCGGGTTTCTTATCAAAATACTCAAACTTTTTTAGCATTTTCTCAATTGAATGTGCAAAGGATAGAGTATAACCCTCTTTGCATTTGGACACTTGTATTCCTAGAATCAGGTTTGCTACACCTAGGTCTTTCATGTCAAACTGGTTAGATAAATAATTCTTAGTGTTATTTATCAGTTCCAGTGAGGATCCTAGAATAAGGATATTATCAACATACAAGCATAACATAACACAACTTTCATTTGTATTTTTAGAATACAAACATTTGGCATATTCATTTGGTACAAAACAAAATTCTATAATGACTTTGTCAAATTTATTGTGCCATTGCTTGGGAGCTTACTTTAGGCCATAAAGAGATTTTACTAATCTACAAACCTTTTTTTATTGACCTTTAGCAATAAAACCTTCAAGTTACTCCATATATATATTTTTTTCTAAATCTTCACTTAGAAATGATGTCTTTACATCTATTTGATGGATCAGCAAGTCATGAATAGAAGCTAAAGCTAGGAGGGTTCTAATAGAAGAAATCCTAGCAACAGGAGAATAGGTATCAAAGTAATCTAATCCTTTTTCTGGGTAAAACCTTTGGCTACTAATCTAGCCTTATATTTTTCTATGGTTCCATCGGCTCTAAGTTTCTTTTGAAAATCTACTTACAACCTATGGGTTTGCTACCTAAAGGATGGTCTGCTAAAAACCAAGTATTGTTCTCCATGATGGAGTTGTACTCATTGTTAATAGCTTCTTTCCAGAAAGAGGCATCAGGAGAGGATATGGCTTCTTCATAAGTTGAGGGATCACCCTGTAACGTCCCAGTCCCAAAATACGTAGGACTAGGAACATAGACATGCCAGCTGTATTCATACGAAATACGTAGGTCTCGTATGAATACATAAGCTGTAAAATGCAGTAATCCAAGACAAACTAATCTCATCCACAATGAAAAGGATAATAATATGAATATCAACTCGAATATTTATGATACAATTGTTGGGCGGAGACAAAGTCCACTACCAACTATCTTAATGAAAGAAATGTACAATAAATCGAACGATAAAAAACGGCAAGATGAACCAAGCGCAATTGTCTTCGAAGGAATGAAGAAGACCACAACCTTGGCTAGAATACCTACGGAAAACATGAACACACACCTGGGGAAAAACCAGGTCCTCAGACGGACGTAGCAAGATACAGGAAGAACAAGCTAATATGAACTGTCAGGATAAAATAATATATAAACTAGACTTAAATATGCAAAGGATATTCTAACCGCCTATTGTGCAATTTAGAGGACAACTTTCATGCGCATGGGTGGGATTTGTGGCTATAAGTACGTAACTGGCATCCAGTAATCCGTATCCGTCCGTAACGTATAAAACGTCAGAGGGCAACTGCAAAATATATCGCCATAGTTCCTTTCGAAAACTATGGGTTACCTGTTTGGCTTCCCATACGCACTAGCGACTGTCCTCCCCCAATATTTTCCACACTGTCCAAGTCATGTCCATGGCTCGTCCAGCTTTGTAACTGCTTGAGTCTCTAAATCCTAGTTATAGCAGTTACGATCATCTATCCGTCACACGACTTAGAGAGGGCCAGTCCACAAGTCGTGCCCCTAGCAATATGTCTCCAACCGTGTAGTGTGAGTGTCACGGCCAAAGGAGATATAAGGATATCCCCCAACAAGAAGGTAGTCCGCTAACGCTAAGTCAACATGCATAAAATAAAATAACGACTAATAAAGTCGCTTGCACCCAAGTATGGCTTGGACGCGCAGTTTATAACAAAGGAAAACTAACAATATGGAACAAAATAAATAATGCAAAAAAATAAATAATTGACAGTTAATTAGCAAGGTATACTTGCTTGTTGCGACGCCTGGTGAGCTGCCTAGTGTGGTACTATGATCATGTGGCACAACATATGGCTTCAGTGATACAACTACGCAAAGGAGTCTCCGATGGTGGCACGGATTGTCCCAATGGGCCCAAGATAGTCTGATTGGTTGGGGTCGGTGTGAAGAATTTTAGAATTTGCAAGAAAATATGAATGTGATTAGTCACGGTCAAGAATTGATCTAGAAGGAAATTTGATATAAGAAAGTGATCCCTTTAATCCCAATATAACTTTAAGAAACTATTTATTTATAAACTATTTTAGAATTTAGTCAAAACCTTTAAAACTATACATTTTTTTATCAAAATATTATTAAATAACTACTTGAAAATCTAGAGATCGTTTTTAGGCTAAAGCACAATTTTGAAAATAGAAGTAAGGATTGGTAATATAACATTATTATTTTTAAACAATTTTTAGGAAATTATTTAATACATATATTTGGTTTAAAATAACTATTAATGATAATAATAATAATCATAATAATAGCGAGTAATAATACAAACTATACTAAGCCCAATATAACATATACTTCTAGCCATATTACAAAAATCTATTTAAAATAATTATATAAAACTTTTATAAACATAGAGGTCCAAAATTAAAGCTTAACTTATATTTTTAGAATAATAAATATGATACAATAATTTTGAAAATAACTAAGCTCATATCTAAATATAATGGTTGGCTACCATTTAATAATTTAGAAACACCAAAATAATATTACTAAAATTAACAGTAATATTAATATAGTAATAATAATAATAATATTATTATTATTAATGACTTTAATAATAATACTAATAATAGTAATATATCATAATAAAAGTAATGATAATAATAATAATAATATTAATAATGGTAATAGTAACTATAATGATGATGATGATAATAATAATAATAATAATAATAATAATAATAATAATAATAATAATAATAATAACTAACAGCAGTAGTTGTTCCTAAAGAAACCAACAGCAGTAGCTGTTCCTAAAGTAACCAAAGGGGGCGGAGAGAGTTCTCAAGTGAGAGAGAGAAAGAGAGAGATGGAGAAGGGTTTTTTTTTTACCAGAGGAATCCGAGGCGGCGGCGGCAGATCGGAGGCGGCAGCGACCAGAGCTGACGTGGTACTCGGCGGGGGAGACTGCGGTCGGCGCCTGAGTTCGGGCGCGCGCCGTGCGCGGCGGAGGAGGTCTAGGTCCGGTGGCTGCTGCGTCGCGGGGGTTGTCCGCGCAACTCGTGGTGGAGTCGGGCTCAGTTTAGGATTTGCTTCTTCTTCTTCTTCTTCCTCTTGTGGTATGGGTGATGTTTGTGGTCGTCGGCAATGGACGCCGGCGACGGTGGTGGTTGTTGAAATTAGGATTAGGTTTTGGCGTGTCGAGGGTGTTTGACACGACGGGATGGAGGTCCGGAATTATCGGCCCCGATTAATAATGTATTTGTATTGGTGGGGATTTTAGTGGATGGGAGGCACGGACACGATGCACAATGAGGTAGAAATTGTGGTTGAGAAATATGGAGGAGTACCTGCCTATTTATAGGATGTGGGAATTTCCAGTTGGATAGGGATTGGAGGATTTAAAATCCTCTATAGATAATATAAATTTTAATTCGAATAAATCAAATCCAAATCTAAATGCAATCTAATTTAATCAATCCATCTAATTAATCCAATGCAATCTAATTTAAATCAAATCCAATGCAATCTAATTTAAATCAAATCCAAATCTAAATGCAATCTAATTTAAATCAAATCTAATGCAATCTAATTTAAATCAAATCCAATGCAATCTAATTTAAATCAATTCCAAATCTAAATGCAATCTAATTTAAATCAAATCCAATGCAATCTAATTTAAATCAAATCCAATGCAATCTAATTTAAATCAAATCCAAATCTAAATGCAATCTAATTTAGATCAAATCCAATGCAATCTAATTTAAATCAGATCCAATGCAATCTAATTTAAATCAAATCCAATATAATGGATAGATCTTCATCCTTATTTTAAAATATTTCAAATCAAGAGTTTAAATTGCCATAATAATTTCGAAATATGATTACCAAAAATACTAACAATAATAATTTTGAAAATTAGTTTATTATTTAAAAATGAACTAATAAATAATTATAAAATATTTATCTATGACCAAATAATATTTATATAAATATATGTTTCTAAAATAAAATTTTATAAGTATATTATTTATTATTATATCTGTCTAAAAAGGACTTCTCATAAATAAAACCATAATTTAGAAATTTTTGGTAGCTAAAAATAATTATTATATATTATTTTGAATTGATACAAATAGAAAAATATTCTTAAAAGTAATATGTACGCTCGCACATCTTCGCACTCGTCGAGCAATTTCGAAAATCAAAATGTCGCGCTTGACGTGCAATACGTATAATACAAAATTTTAAATCAGTACCAAAATCAAAAAAATATAGTAGAAATTTTAGGGGTTTTACATCCTACCCAACTTACAAAAATTTCGTCCTCGAAATTAAGAATTTGTTGGGGGGTGAGAAGACATAAGGGGGTATCGGTGGAGAACAATCAATTATAAGGCTCAACAAAATCATGTCGCAAGAAGTTGCGATTTAGATCATAGAAAAATAATACAAGTATGGTCGTGGGTAGTGAATGAGGGTCATAATAGGGCCGAGAGGAAGGACGAGTAGTTTAGAACGAAGGTATAGCAACATCGAGTGAGAATGGTCATAGCCGATAGGTAGGCTGGAGGAAGCTCTAGTATAACGCCTTCGCCGTCCTAAAATAGGTGAAGGCGAAAGAAATATATAGTTCGGAGGAGGCGTTTATCGAATACGAATACGTGATTCAAAGACGATTGAATAATTTCAAAAGAATTGTCAAGGCAGTTGTGGATGGGATTGTAAAGGCCAAGTTTAATTATGTCTCCATCCACGTAGAGTAATAGACAAAAGCGAACCAAAGTGCACTTGGTTGATCAGACCATTATGCACCGGTTCTGATTAGACAATAGGCTAGTGAGGCGCTCAATAGCATATGTCATGAACAAACTCGATAAAGAATAAGTTTGCAAAAACTAGGCTACATTAGCATCATTAGTCAAAACGGTAAATATATAGGCACGAGAGATTAAGATTTAAAGAAGGTAGAATGATTCTAAGTCATACAGTCGTCCTATAGTCTTCTTGTCCAAGTCCTTGGTTGGCTAGACGGGTTAGGTCCTCTAGATTATAGGATCTAAATAAGCTTGCTAATATAGGTCACTAGGTCAAAGGGGTTGCTAGTTCATAAGGTATCCTACCCAACTTAAAGAATTTAACTAATGGTGTTTGGGACAGCTAACTAGTAGGGTCAATCTCTAGCAAGCACGAAGGGAAGATAAGAATAATGTTAGAAGGAATCAAGCAAGATGCAATCGATGAGTCAAACAGTAGATTGAAGAAAGTGGTCAAGTATGTGGATGAGATCCTAGACTTCTAATCCTATACGCAGGCCTGCTTGGTACGGTAAGGTAACCAAACAATTTATCTTGACCTGCATGGGCCACCACAAAAACATGTAACGTCTCAGTCCCAAAATACGTAGGACTAGGAACATAGACATGCCAGCTGTATTCATACGAAATACGTAGGTCTCGTATGAATACATAAGCTGTAAAATGCAGTAATCCAAGACAAACTAATCTCATCCACAATGAAAAGGATAATAATATGAATATCAACTCGAATATTTATGATACAATTGTTGGGCGGAGACAAAGTCCACTACCAACTATCTTAATGAAAGAAATGTACAATAAATCGAACGATAAAAAACGGCAAGATGAACCAAGCGCAATTGTCTTCGAAGGAATGAAGAAGACCACAACCTTGGCTAGAATACCTGCGGAAAACATGAACACACACCTGGGGAAAAACCAGGTCCTCAGACGGACGTAGCAAGATACAGGAAGAACAAGCTAATATGAACTGTCAGGATAAAATAATATATAAACTAGACTTAAATATGCAAAGGATATTCTAACCGCCTATTGTGCAATTTAGAGGACAACTTTCATGCGCATGGGTGGGATTTGTGGCTATAAGTACGTAACTGGCATCCAGTAATCCGTATCCGTCCGTAACGTATAAAACGTCAGAGGGCAACTACAAAATATATCGCCATAGTTCCTTTCGAAAACTATGGGTTACCTGTTTGGCTTCCCATACGCACTAGCGACTGTCCTCCCCCAATATTTCCCATACTGTCCAAGTCATGTCCATGGCTCGTCCAGCTTTGTAACTGCTTGAGTCTCTAAATCCTAGTTATAGCAGTTACGATCATCTATCCGTCACACGACTTAGAGAGGGCCAGTCCACAAGTCGTGCCCCTAGCAATATGTCTCCAACCGTGTAGTGTGAGTGTCACGGCCAAAGGAGATATAAGGATATCCCCCAACAAGAAGGTAGTCCGCTAACGCTAAGTCAACATGCATAAAATAAAATAACGACTAATAAAGTCGCTTGCACCCAAGTATGGCTTGGACGCGCAGTTTATAACAAAGGAAAACTAACAATATGGAACAAAATAAATAATGCAAAAAATAAATAATTGACAGTTAATTAGCAAGGTATACTTGCCTGTTGCGACGCCTGGTGAGCTGCCTGGTGTGGTACTATGATCATGTGGCACAACATATGGCTTCAGTGATACAACTACGCAAAGGAGTCTCCGATGGTGGCACGGATTGTCCCAATGGGCCCAAGATAGTCTGATTGGTTGGGGTCGGTGTGAAGAATTTTGGAATTTGCAAGAAAATATGAATGTGATTAGTCACGGTCAAGAATTGATCTAGAAGGAAATTTGATATAAGAAAGTGATCCCTTTAATCCCAATATAACTTTAAGAAACTATTTATTTATAAACTATTTTAGAATTTAGTCAAAACCTTTAAAACTATACATTTTTTTATCAAAATATTATTAAATAATTACTTGAAAATCTAGAGATCGTTTTTAGGCTAAAGCACAATTTTGAAAATAGAAGTAAGGATTGGTAATATAACATTATTATTTTTAAACAATTTTTAGGAAATTATTTAATACATATATTTGGTTTGAAATAACTATTAATGATAATAATAATAATCATAATAATAGCGAGTAATAATACAAACTATACTAAGCCCAATATAACATATACTTCTAGCCATATTACAAAAATCTATTTAAAATAATTATATAAAACTTTTATAAACATAGAGGTCCAAAATTAAAGCTTAACTTATATTTTTAGAATAATAAATATGATACAATAATTTTGAAAATAACTAAGCTCATATCTAAATATAATGGTTGGCTACCATTTAATAATTTAGAAACACCAAAATAATATTACTAAAATTAACAGTAATATTAATATAGTAATAATAATAATAATATTATTATTATTAATGACTTTAATAATAATACTAATAATAGTAATATATCATAATAAAAGTAATGATAATAATAATAATATTAATAATGGTAATAGTAACTATAATGATGATGATGATAATAATAATAATAATAATAATAATAATAATAATAATAATAATAATAATAACTAACAGCAGTAGTTGTTCCTAAAGAAACCAACAGCAGTAGCTGTTCCTAAAGTAACCAAAGGGGACGGAGAGAGTTCTCAAGTGAGAGAGAGAAAGAGAGAGATGGAGAAGGGTTTTTTTTTTTACCAGAGGAATCCGAGGCGGCGGCGGCAGATCGGAGGCGGCAGCGACCAGAGCTGACGTGGTACTCGGCGGGGGAGACTGCGGTCGGCGCCTGAGTTCGGGCGCGCGCCCGTGCGCGGCGGAGGAGGTCTAGGTCCGGTGGCTGCTGCGTCGCGGGGGTTGTCCGCGCAACTCGTGGTGGAGTCGGGCTCAGTTTAGGATTTGCTTCTTCTTCTTCTTCTTCCTCTTGTGGTATGGGTGATGTTTGTGGTCGTCGGCAATGGACGCCGGCGACGGTGGTGGTTGTTGAAATTAGGATTAGGTTTTGGCGTGTCGAGGGTGTTTGACACGACGGGTTGGAGGTCCGGAATTATCGGCCCCGATTAATAATGTATTTGTATTGGTGGGGATTTTAGTGGATGGGAGGCACGGACACGATGCACAATGAGGTAGAAATTGTGGTTGAGAAATATGGAGGAGTACCTGCCTATTTATAGGATGTGGGAATTTCCAGTTGGATAGGGATTGGAGGATTTAAAATCCTCTATAGATAATATAAATTTTAATTCGAATAAATCAAATCCAAATCTAAATGCAATCTAATTTAAATCAAATCCAATGCAATCTAATTTAAATCAAATCCAATGCAATCTAATTTAAATCAAATCCAATGCAATCTAATTTAAATCAAATCCAAATCTAAATGCAATCTAATTTAAATCAAATCTAATGCAATCTAATTTAAATCAAATCCAATGCAATCTAATTTAAATCAATTCCAAATCTAAATGCAATCTAATTTAAATCAAATCCAATGCAATCTAATTTAAATCAAATCCAATGCAATCTAATTTAAATCAAATCCAAATCTAAATGCAATCTAATTTAGATCAAATCCAATGCAATCTAATTTAAATCAAATCCAATGCAATCTAATTTAAATCAAATCCAATATAATGGATAGATCTTCATCCTTATTTTAAAATATTTCAAATCAAGAGTTTAAATTGCCATAATAATTTCGAAATATGATTACCAAAAATACTAACAATAATAATTTTGAAAATTAGTTTATTATTTAAAAATGAACTAATAAATAATTATAAAATATTTATCTATGACCAAATAATATTTATATAAATATATGTTTCTAAAATAAAATTTTATAAGTATATTATTTATTATTATATCTGTCTAAAAAGGACTTCTCATAAATAAAACCATAATTTAGAAATTTTTGGTAGCTAAAAATAATTATTATATATATTATTTTGAATTGATACAAATAGAAAAATATTCTTAAAAGTAATATGTACGCTCGCACATCTTCGCACTCGTCGAGCAATTTCGAAAATCAAAATGTCGCGCTTGACGTGCAATACGTATAATACAAAATTTTAAATCAGTACCAAAATCAAAAAAATATAGTAGAAATTTTAGGGGTTTTACATCCTACCCAACTTACAAAAATTTCGTCCTCGAAATTAAGAATTTGTTGGGGGGTGAGAAGACATAAGGGGGTATCGGTGGAGAACAATCAATTATAAGGCTCAACAAAATCATGTCGCAAGAAGTTGCGATTTAGATCATAGAAAAATAATACAAGTATGGTCGTGGGTAGTGAATGAGGGTCATAATAGGGCCGAGAGGAAGGACGAGTAGTTTAGAACGAAGGTATAGCAACATCGAGTGAGAATGGTCATAGCCGATAGGTAGGCTGGAGGAAGCTCTAGTATAACGCCTTCGCCGTCCTAAAATAGGTGAAGGCGAAAGAAATATATAGTTCGGAGGAGGCGTTTATCGAATACGAATACGTGATTCAAAGACGATTGAATAATTTCAAAAGAATTGTCAAGGCAGTTGTGGATGGGATTGTAAAGGCCAAGTTTAATTATGTCTCCATCCACGTAGAGTAATAGACAAAAGCGAACCAAAGTGCACTTGGTTGATCAGACCATTATGCACCGGTTCTGATTAGACAATAGGCTAGTGAGCGCTCAATAGCATATGTCATGAACAAACTCGATAAAGAATAAGTTTGCAAAAACTAGGCTACATTAGCATCATTAGTCAAAACGGTAAATATATAGGCACGAGAGATTAAGATTTAAAGAAGGTAGAATGATTCTAAGTCATACAGTCGTCCTATAGTCTTCTTGTCCAAGTCCTTGGTTGGCTAGACGGGTTAGGTCCTCTAGATTATAGGATCTAAATAAGCTTGCTAATATAGGTCACTAGGTCAAAGGGGTTGCTAGTTCATAAGGTATCCTACCCAACTTAAAGAATTTAACTAATGGTGTTTGGGACAGCTAACTAGTAGGGTCAATCTCTAGCAAGCACGAAGGGAAGATAAGAATAATGTTAGAAGGAATCAAGCAAGATGCAATCGATGAGTCAAACAGTAGATTGAAGAAAGTGGTCAAGTATGTGGATGAGATCCTAGACTTCTAATCCTATACGCAGGCCTGCTTGGTACGGTAAGGTAACCAAACAATTTATCTTGACCTGCATGGGCCACCACAAAAACATGTAACGTCCCAGTCCCAAAATACGTAGGACTAGGAACATAGACATGCCAGCTGTATTCATACGAAATACGTAGGTCTCGTATGAATACATAAGCTGTAAAATGCAGTAATCCAAGACAAACTAATCTCATCCACAATGAAAAGGATAATAATATGAATATCAACTCGAATATTTATGATACAATTGTTGGGCGGAGACAAAGTCCACTACCAACTATCTTAATGAAAGAAATGTACAATAAATCGAACGATAAAAAACGGCAAGATGAACCAAGCGCAATTGTCTTCGAAGGAATGAAGAAGACCACAACCTTGGCTAGAATACCTGCGGAAAACATGAACACACACCTGGGGAAAAACCAGGTCCTCAGACGGACGTAGCAAGATACAGGAAGAACAAGCTAATATGAACTGTCAGGATAAAATAATATATAAACTAGACTTAAATATGCAAAGGATATTCTAACCGCCTATTGTGCAATTTAGAGGACAACTTTCATGCGCATGGGTGGGATTTGTGGCTATAAGTACGTAACTGGCATCCAGTAATCCGTATCCGTCCGTAACGTATAAAACGTCAGAGGGCAACTACAAAATATATCGCCATAGTTCCTTTCGAAAACTATGGGTTACCTGTTTGGCTTCCCATACGCACTAGCGACTGTCCTCCCCCAATATTTCCCACACTGTCCAAGTCATGTCCATGGCTCGTCCAGCTTTGTAACTGCTTGAGTCTCTAAATCCTAGTTATAGCAGTTACGATCATCTATCCGTCACACGACTTAGAGAGGGCCAGTCCACAAGTCGTGCCCCTAGCAATATGTCTCCAACCGTGTAGTGTGAGTGTCACGGCCAAAGGAGATATAAGGATATCCCCCAACAAGAAGGTAGTCCGCTAACGCTAAGTCAACATGCATAAAATAAAATAACGACTAATAAAGTCGCTTGCACCCAAGTATGGCTTGGACGCGCAGTTTATAACAAAGGAAAACTAACAATATGGAACAAAATAAATAATGCAAAAAATAAATAATTGACAGTTAATTAGCAAGGTATACTTGCCTGTTGCGACGCCTGGTGAGCTGCCTGGTGTGGTACTATGATCATGTGGCACAACATATGGCTTCAGTGATACAACTACGCAAAGGAGTCTCCGATGGTGGCACGGATTGTCCCAATGGGCCCAAGATAGTCTGATTGGTTGGGGTCGGTGTGAAGAATTTGGAATTTGCAAGAAAATATGAATGTGATTAGTCACGGTCAAGAATTGATCTAGAAGGAAATTTGATATAAGAAAGTGATCCCTTTAATCCCAATATAACTTTAAGAAACTATTTATTTATAAACTATTTTAGAATTTAGTCAAAACCTTTAAAACTATACATTTTTTTATCAAAATATTATTAAATAACTACTTGAAAATCTAGAGATCGTTTTTAGGCTAAAGCACAATTTTGAAAATAGAAGTAAGGATTGGTAATATAACATTATTATTTTTAAACAATTTTTAGGAAATTATTTAATACATATATTTGGTTTGAAATAACTATTAATGATAATAATAATAATCATAATAATAGCGAGTAATAATACAAACTATACTAAGCCCAATATAACATATACTTCTAGCCATATTACAAAAATCTATTTAAAATAATTATATAAAACTTTTATAAACATAGAGGTCCAAAATTAAAGCTTAACTTATATTTTTAGAATAATAAATATGATACAATAATTTTGAAAATAACTAAGCTCATATCTAAATATAATGGTTGGCTACCATTTAATAATTTAGAAACACCAAAATAATATTACTAAAATTAACAGTAATATTAATATAGTAATAATAATAATATTATTATTATTAATGACTTTAATAATAATACTAATAATAGTAATATATCATAATAAAAGTAATGATAATAATAATAATATTAATAATGGTAATAGTAACTATAATGATGATGATGATAATAATAATAATAATAATAATAATAATAATAATAATAATAATAATAACTAACAGCAGTAGTTGTTCCTAAAGAAACCAACAGCAGTAGCTGTTCCTAAAGTAACCAAAGGGGACGGAGAGAGTTCTCAAGTGAGAGAGAGAAAGAGAGAGATGGAGAAGGGTTTTTTTTTTACCAGAGGAATCCGAGGCGGCGGCGGCAGATCGGAGGCGGCAGCGACCAGAGCTGACGTGGTACTCGGCGGGGGAGACTGCGGTCGGCGCCTGAGTTCGGGCGCGCGCCGTGCGCGGCGGAGGAGGTCTAGGTCCGGTGGCTGCTGCGTCGCGGGGGTTGTCCGCGCAACTCGTGGTGGAGTCGGGCTCAGTTTAGGATTTGCTTCTTCTTCTTCTTCTTCCTCTTGTGGTATGGGTGATGTTTGTGGTCGTCGGCAATGGACGCCGGCGACGGTGGTGGTTGTTGAAATTAGGATTAGGTTTTGGCGTGTCGAGGGTGTTTGACACGACGGGTTGGAGGTCCGGAATTATCGGCCCCGATTAATAATGTATTTGTATTGGTGGGGATTTTAGTGGATGGGAGGCACGGACACGATGCACAATGAGGTAGAAATTGTGGTTGAGAAATATGGAGGAGTACCTGCCTATTTATAGGATGTGGGAATTTCCAGTTGGATAGGGATTGGAGGATTTAAAATCCTCTATAGATAATATAAATTTTAATTCGAATAAATCAAATCCAAATCTAAATGCAATCTAATTTAAATCAAATCCAATGCAATCTAATTTAAATCAAATCCAATGCAATCTAATTTAAATCAAATCCAATGCAATCTAATTTAAATCAAATCCAATGCAATCTAATTTAAATCAAATCCAAATCTAAATGCAATCTAATTTAAATCAAATCTAATGCAATCTAATTTAAATCAAATCCAATGCAATCTAATTTAAATCAATTCCAAATCTAAATGCAATCTAATTTAAATCAAATCCAATGCAATCTAATTTAAATCAAATCCAATGCAATCTAATTTAAATCAAATCCAAATCTAAATGCAATCTAATTTAGATCAAATCCAATGCAATCTAATTTAAATCAAATCCAATGCAATCTAATTTAAATCAAATCCAATATAATGGATAGATCTTCATCCTTATTTTAAAATATTTCAAATCAAGAGTTTAAATTGCCATAATAATTTCGAAATATGATTACCAAAAATACTAACAATAATAATTTTGAAAATTAGTTTATTATTTAAAAATGAACTAATAAATAATTATAAAATATTTATCTATGACCAAATAATATTTATATAAATATATGTTTCTAAAATAAAATTTTATAAGTATATTATTTATTATTATATCTGTCTAAAAAGGACTTCTCATAAATAAAACCATAATTTAGAAATTTTTGGTAGCTAAAAATAATTATTATATATATTATTTTGAATTGATACAAATAGAAAAATATTCTTAAAAGTAATATGTACGCTCGCACATCTTCGCACTCGTCGAGCAATTTCGAAAATCAAAATGTCGCGCTTGACGTACAATACGTATAATACAAAATTCTAAATCAGTACCAAAATCAAAAAAATATAGTAGAAATTTTAGGGGTTTTACATCCTACCCAACTTACAAAAATTTCGTCCTCGAAATTAAGAATTTGTTGGGGGGTGAGAAGACATAAGGGGGTATCGGTGGAGAACAATCAATTATAAGGCTCAACAAAATCATGTCGCAAGAAGTTGCGATTTAGATCATAGAAAAATAATACAAGTATGGTCGTGGGTAGTGAATGAGGGTCATAATAGGGCCGAGAGGAAGGACGAGTAGTTTAGAACGAAGGTATAGCAACATCGAGTGAGAATGGTCATAGCCGATAGGTAGGCTGGAGGAAGCTCTAGTATAACGCCTTCGCCGTCCTAAAATAGGTGAAGGCGAAAGAAATATATAGTTCGGAGGAGGCGTTTATCGAATACGAATACGTGATTCAAAGACGATTGAATAATTTCAAAAGAATTGTCAAGGCAGTTGTGGAAGGGATTGTAAAGGCCAAGTTTAATTATGTCTCCATCCACGTAGAGTAATAGACAAAAGCGAACCAAAGTGCACTTGGTTGATCAGACCATTATGCACCGGTTCTGATTAGACAATAGGCTAGTGAGCGCTCAATAGCATATGTCATGAACAAACTCGATAAAGAATAAGTTTGCAAAAACTAGGCTACATTAGCATCATTAGTCAAAACGGTAAATATATAGGCACGAGAGATTAAGATTTAAAGAAGGTAGAATGATTCTAAGTCATACAGTCGTCCTATAGTCTTCTTGTCCAAGTCCTTGGTTGGCTAGACGGGTTAGGTCCTCTAGATTATAGGATCTAAATAAGCTTGCTAATATAGGTCACTAGGTCAAAGGGGTTGCTAGTTCATAAGGTATCCTACCCAACTTAAAGAATTTAACTAATGGTGTTTGGGACAGCTAACTAGTAGGGTCAATCTCTAGCAAGCACGAAGGGAAGATAAGAATAATGTTAGAAGGAATCAAGCAAGATGCAATCGATGAGTCAAACAGTAGATTGAAGAAAGTGGTCAAGTATGTGGATGAGATCCTAGACTTCTAATCCTATACGCAGGCCTGCTTGGTACGGTAAGGTAACCAAACAATTTATCTTGACCTGCATGGGCCACCACAAAAACATGTAACGTCCCAGTCCCAAAATACGTAGGACTAGGAACATAGACATGCCAGCTGTATTCATACGAAATACGTAGGTCTCGTATGAATACATAAGCTGTAAAATACAGTAATCCAAGACAAACTAATCTCATCCACAATGAAAAGGATAATAATATGAATATCAACTCGAATATTTATGATACAATTGTTGGGCGGAGACAAAGTCCACTACCAACTATCTTAATGAAAGAAATGTACAATAAATCGAACGATAAAAACGGCAAGATGAACCAAGCGCAATTGTCTTCGAAGGAATGAAGAAGACCACAACCTTGGCTAGAATACCTGCGGAAAACATGAACACACACCTGGGGAAAAACCAGGTCCTCAGACGGACGTAGCAAGATACAGGAAGAACAAGCTAATATGAACTGTCAGGATAAAATAATATATAAACTAGACTTAAATATGCAAAGGATATTCTAACCGCCTATTGTGCAATTTAGAGGACAACTTTCATGCGCATGGGTGGGATTTGTGGCTATAAGTACGTAACTGGCATCCAGTAATCCGTATCCGTCCGTAACGTATAAAACGTCAGAGGGCAACTGCAAAATATATCGCCATAGTTCCTTTCGAAAACTATGGGTTACCTGTTTGGCTTCCCATACGCACTAGCGACTGTCCTCCCCCAATATTTCCCACACTGTCCAAGTCATGTCCATGGCTCGTCCAGCTTTGTAACTGCTTGAGTCTCTAAATCCTAGTTATAGCAGTTACGATCATCTATCCGTCACACGACTTAGAGAGGGCCAGTCCACAAGTCGTGCCCCTAGCAATATGTCTCCAACCGTGTAGTGTGAGTGTCACGGCCAAAGGAGATATAAGGATATCCCCCAACAAGAAGGTAGTCCGCTAACGCTAAGTCAACATGCATAAAATAAAATAACGACTAATAAAGTCGCTTGCACCCAAGTATGGCTTGGACGCGCAGTTTATAACAAAGAAAAACTAACAATATGGAACAAAATAAATAATGCAAAAAAATAAATAATTGACAGTTAATTAGCAAGGTATACTTGCCTGTTGCGACGCCTGGTGAGCTGCCTGGTGTGGTACTATGATCATGTGGCACAACATATGGCTTCAGTGATACAACTACGCAAAGGAGTCTCCGATGGTGGCACGGATTGTCCCAATGGGCCCAAGATAGTCTGATTGGTTGGGGTCGGTGTGAAGAATTTTGGAATTTGCAAGAAAATATGAATGTGATTAGTCACGGTCAAGAATTGATCTAGAAGGAAATTTGATATAAGAAAGTGATCCCTTTAATCCCAATATAACTTTAAGAAACTATTTATTTATAAACTATTTTAGAATTTAGTCAAAACCTTTAAAACTATACATTTTTTTATCAAAATATTATTAAATAACTACTTGAAAATCTAGAGATCGTTTTTAGGCTAAAGCACAATTTTGAAAATAGAAGTAAGGATTGGTAATATAACATTATTATTTTTAAACAATTTTTAGGAAATTATTTAATACATATATTTGGTTTGAAATAACTATTAATGATAATAATAATAATCATAATAATAGCGAGTAATAATACAAACTATACTAAGCCCAATATAACATATACTTCTAGCCATATTACAAAAATCTATTTAAAATAATTATATAAAACTTTTATAAACATAGAGGTCCAAAATTAAAGCTTAACTTATATTTTTAGAATAATAAATATGATACAATAATTTTGAAAATAACTAAGCTCATATCTAAATATAATGGTTGGCTACCATTTAATAATTTAGAAACACCAAAATAATATTACTAAAATTAACAGTAATATTAATATAGTAATAATAATAATATATTATTATTATTAATGACTTTAATAATAATACTAATAATAGTAATATATCATAATAAAAGTAATGATAATAATAATAATAATATTAATAATGGTAATAGTAACTATAATGATGATGATGATAATAATAATAATAATAATAATAATAATAATAATAATAATAACTAACAGCAGTAGTTGTTCCTAAAGAAACCAACAGCAGTAGCTGTTCCTAAAGTAACCAAAGGGGGCGGAGAGAGTTCTCAAGTGAGAGAGAGAAAGAGAGAGATGGAGAAGGGTTTTTTTTTTACCAGAGGAATCCGAGGCGGCGGCGGCAGATCGGAGGCGGCAGCGACCAGAGCTGACGTGGTACTCGGCGGGGGAGACTGCGGTCGGCGCCTGAGTTCGGGCGCGCGCCGTGCGCGGCGGAGGAGGTCTAGGTCCGGTGGCTGCTGCGTCGCGGGGGTTGTCCGCGCAACTCGTGGTGGAGTCGGGCTCAGTTTAGGATTTGCTTCTTCTTCTTCTTCTTCCTCTTGTGGTATGGGTGATGTTTATGGTCGTCGGCAATGGACGCCGGCGACGGTGGTGGTTGTTGAAATTAGGATTAGGTTTTGGCGTGTCGAGGGTGTTTGACACGACGGGATGGAGGTCCGGAATTATCGGCCCCGATTAATAATGTATTTGTATTGGTGGGGATTTTAGTGGATGGGAGGCACGGACACGATGCACAATGAGGTAGAAATTGTGGTTGAGAAATATGGAGGAGTACCTGCCTATTTATAGGATGTGGGAATTTCCAGTTGGATAGGGATTGGAGGATTTAAAATCCTCTATAGATAATATAAATTTTAATTCGAATAAATCAAATCCAAATCTAAATGCAATCTAATTTAAATCAAATTCAATGCAATCTAATTTAAATCAAATCCAATGCAATCTAATTTAAATCAAATCCAATGCAATCTAATTTAAATCAAATCCAAATCTAAATGCAATCTAATTTAAATCAAATCTAATGCAATCTAATTTAAATCAAATCCAATGCAATCTAATTTAAATCAATTCCAAATCTAAATGCAATCTAATTTAAATCAAATCCAATGCAATCTAATTTAAATCAAATCCAATGCAATCTAATTTAAATCAAATCCAAATCTAAATGCAATCTAATTTAGATCAAATCCAATGCAATCTAATTTAAATCAGATCCAATGCAATCTAATTTAAATCAAATCCAATATAATGGATAGATCTTCATCCTTATTTTAAAATATTTCAAATCAAGAGTTTAAATTGCCATAATAATTTCGAAATATGATTACCAAAAATACTAACAATAATAATTTTGAAAATTAGTTTATTATTTAAAAATGAACTAATAAATAATTATAAAATATTTATCTATGACCAAATAATATTTATATAAATATATGTTTCTAAAATAAAATTTTATAAGTATATTATTTATTATTATATCTGTCTAAAAAGGACTTCTCATAAATAAAACCATAATTTAGAAATTTTTGGTAGCTAAAAATAATTATTATATATATTATTTTGAATTGATACAAATAGAAAAATATTCTTAAAAGTAATATGTACGCTCGCACATCTTCGCACTCGTCGAGCAATTTCGAAAATCAAAATGTCGCGCTTGACGTGCAATACGTATAATACAAAATTTTAAATCAGTACCAAAATCAAAAAAATATAGTAGAAATTTTAGGGGTTTTACACACCCTCTATCAAAAATGTGAAGAATCCTTCTCCTAAGTTCTTTTCAATCCTTTCTCTTTTACTCCTTCTAGGTTCTATGATTTGTTCAGGTTGAGAACTGGGTAATGGATCATGAGAACTAGTAAAAGGAATAAGAGAAGGGTTAGAGGAAGATGAAGGGGTTCTATCCTTGAAGGAAAAAATGTTTTCAAAGTAAACTGCATCTCTAGCTTCAATAATTGTATTATTAGCAATTTTATTTACTTCAGAATGGGTTACAAGAAATCTATTAGCATTGCTATCTAGGGCATATCCTATAAATACAGCATCTACAGTCTTAGGTCCTATCTTCCTCTTTTTGGGTTCAGGAATTCCTACCTTAGCTAGACATCCCCAAACTTTAAGATAGTTGATCCTAGGAGTCCGACCTTTCCATAACTCATATGGATTTTTATCATTAGTCTTACTGGGTATCCTATTAAGAATATAACAGGCTGACAATAAGGCTTCTCCCCAAAGATTATCAGGAGCACCTGAGCTGAGAAGCATGGCATTGATCATGTCTAACAGAATGCGATTCTTTCTTTCAGCAACTCCGTTGGACTGTGGTGAATAAGGAGCAGTTACCTCATGAATAATTCCATGTTTTTCACAGAAGTTAGTCATATCATTTGAGGTGTACTCTCCACCATGATCTAATCTAAGGATCTTAATCTTTCTATATAGCTGGTTCTCTGCTTCAGATTTATAGACCTTGAATTTGTCTAGAACTTTATCTTTGGTCTTAAGGAGGTAGGTGTAACAATACTTTGAATGGTCATCTATAAAAGTAACAAAGTATTTTCTACCGTCTCGGGTTAAAACCCTATTAGAATCATAAACATCACTATGGATAAGTTCTAGGAGTTCAGAATTCCTATGGACAGATTTGAAAGGTAATCTAGTATATTTGGCTTGAACACATATCTCACATTTGTGTTCATCGTCTATAGGAGTCTTAGGGATATCATCATCATTTTGATAGATCCTAAGTTCACATGACCTAGTCTACCATGCCAAACATTTGAGGATTCAACATTTGCAATAAAAGAAGGATTATAACTTTTATTCATAGTACTTAAAACAAAAAGTCCATCTTTCACAAATTCTTTTCCAATAAATAGATCATTCTTAAAGAAAACTACTTTATTGACCTCCATTACAATTTTGTATCCTGAGGCTATAAGGAGGGATCCACTAACAAGAGTCCTTTTGACACACGGCACATGAAGCACATCATGAAGAGGTAGAATTTTCCCTGATGTCATCTTCAGATCTATTCTTCCTCTTCCTACAATTTGTGTCGTTGAACCATCTCCTAGAGTCACGCCTCCTCCACCTGATTCCTGATAGGTTGAAAAATAGGAGCGATCAAATGAAACGTGAACATTAGCTCCAGAATCCAACCACCAATCATCAGAATGGAAAGACAGGTTTACTACAGGTTGAAAGCTTACAGACCTGAAGGAGTTGGAAGACCCATACAGAATCATGTTAGCCTCTGGCTTGCCTTTTTCCTTGAAGGAGTTCTGGATAGGTTCTTTCTTCCTTTGGAAGCAGTTGATGGCTGTATGGTTGGTTCTACCACACACAAAACAAAATCTTCTTTGATCCTGAGTCTGATCAAAGTTTTTAGGTTTTTGGGGTTGAGGGTTTTCTTGGTGATGGTTTTGGTGATGATGATTTGGTGAGGAGGTTGAAAACTCTGCTTCTTTTTTAAGGAGTTTTTCTCGGATTTGAGATGGTTGTTTGGCTTAAGTTTTACATGGCTTTCTACAAGGTTTACCCTAGCAGTGGCATTTGACCTAGCTTTGGTCTTGGACCTTTATTGCCCTTATGTTCTAATTCTCTGTAGAGCTTGAGGGTATGTAATAGATCCTTGTAGATGTAGTAGGTCATTTGCCACTTTAGACCAGGAAGGAGGGAGTTTATCTATCAAGCATCATATTTTGTGCTCAGTAGAAAAGAAGGTTCCCTTGGCTTGAACATGCCTAAGGTGTTCTTGGAACTCATGAATTTGTTCATTGATAGGTTTGTTATTTACCATGACATATTGGTTGAATGTGGTGGAACTGAATCTATCAATTCCAGCATCATCACAACCATACTCATCTTCCAAAGCATCCCAGAGTTCTTTAGCACTTTTATATTCAAAAAATATGTCGTAGAGAGACTCAGACATAGCGCTTAAGATTCTGTGGAAGCAATGGTAGTCTATTTCCTTAGGGGTCTTAGGTTTAGAGGAGGTGGATGATTTGGATACCCCTACGTCAGACTCAGTCTCATCAGAATCATTTGAGATGGGTGTGGATCCATCAATGGCTGAAATCAGGCCTAGAGTGGTAAGCCAAAATTTCATCTGGCTTTGCCACATCTTGAAGTAGGTGCCATTGAATTTAGCAGACTTTGCACAAAAAGTCTCTTCCTTGGAAGTCATGTTTTCTAAAGTCTGTAAATTTATATTTTACTCAATAAGACGGTTTTAAACTAAAATTAACAATTAAAATTACTACTAAAATAAGGCAAATTAGCGATGTCATGGTACGTCGCTAATAATGGAAAATATGTCGCTAATCATAATTAGCGACGAATTTAGCGACGGAAAATTAAGCGCTTTTAAGCAAGTCGCAGATGGCACATTCGTCGCTCTACGTCGCTATTTGCGACGTCAAGGTCGTGTCGCTGCGTCGTCACAAAATTAGCGACGTAGAGCGATGAAAGTGTTACGTCGCAAACTTAGCGACGTCGGGCGACTACGTAGCGACGTCCTATTCTACTTACGTGATGACGTGGCATGCCTGTCACGTCAATAATATGGCGACGTACAGCGACGTAACACCGCTAATCAGCGACGTATAGCGACATCAACTACCCGTCGCTATCCGTCGCAGAATAATAAAAAATACTTAAAAAATAAAATGTGTATTTTTGTTATGTTGTGTGTCTGTGTTTACAGTGTGTGTGAAGTGCAGTGTTCGAACCATCGACAGTTTCGCTTACTGTTCTATTTGTATCTTAGATAAAAAGAGCAACAGTTCAGGGTGCACTTCTTAGAGCTTCCTCTTCACGTCCTTCACCTTCTCGGGATCCTGTACGACGTCACGAGAGAGTGAAGGATGTAAAAATGAAGCTCTCAGAAGTACACCCTAAACAGTTGCTCTTTCTGTCTAAGATAAAATATACAACAGTAATCAAAACTATCGATGGTTTCGAACACTTCATTTCACATACACTGTAAACACAGACACACATCACACAAAAATACACATTATATTTTTTTAAAATTTGGGCAGCACCTCCTCTGTATATCATATCATCGCTTATAACCCAGCGTAGGTATATTTGTCATCCCCGTCGCAGATATCACAAAGTAAATATCACAATGAAAATACCAACAAAGTAAATATCACAAAGTAAATATCCAAAAAACTACACTTCACAGACACACATCATCACAAACATCCAATAGAGTCAAATAAAAATGGAAGATGATAAAAAGTCTCCCACCAAGTGTATAAACAAAAGTGTACCAATAAACAATTTGCCCATAGGGCCAATACATACAACTCATAAAAAAACAATAAAATTATTGCGGACCCCTACCGCGCATCTGGGATAGCATGTACTCATACTGTTCCTGTGTGAGCTGCACCGTAGGGGCAGTAGGAGGCAGTGCAACGTCTGGAGTCGGTGCCGTCGATGGACCGGGAGGACGTCTCTGCTCCAGCTCTCGCAGTCGCTCAGCATGCGCAGCAAAGGTACTCACCATCCTCTGAGAACTCTCCTCAATCGAAGAATGTATCTAAGTGAGTGATGCAGACATGGTCCTCTGCGATCCCTCCAGCTCGACCTGCCTACGCTTTATGCGCTGTGTAGACTCGGTGAGCATGTGCAAGCTGGCAGCTGTAGCCTGCTGCAGACTCATCAGCTCCTGTATACTGCGCTCGACCGCATCAAATCGTCCGGTGATCCCCGGATCGTCGGATCATCGCTCTGCCCCAGCTGCCTCAAAAATCTGCTGCTGCAACTCGCGACGTAGCTCATGGAGTTGTCTGCACACATCCTGCGCTCGTGATGACGCCTGCGATGCTGGAGACTGCGCACTAATAGAGGGGGCCCGGGATGACTCTGAAGCCAAATAAGCGTCGTAGGATCCCGTACCGTAGTAAGTACCCTTCTGAAGACCGCCAACGGTGGTCATCCAGAGCTCGTCCGGCGATGGAGCTGTAGGCGGCTGGGAGAAAGTACCAACCCCTCCCTCTGCTGGCGCACTAGCAGCAGCAGCCGCCTCCTCTTGTAGCCGAACAAACTCGGCCTAGAACAATGTTTGCTAACGTATAAGTGTTTGCTAAAGTCTATATTGATATCTATTTTTCCGTTTTCTAAATTATAGTAAATTAATATAAAGAATAGAACGTACATATGTCTGTATCGTCCTGTCGTCAATGAACTCCCCAGCCCTCCAATGGGTGACCAGGAAGACGATAACCATGTTGGGGTCCTCACCCTTTTTTATCTGTTAAAATATATTATCTATTATCTATTATGAGTATTAAACATTCTATTCAACTATATATAAAATGATGTCCGTCATAGCAAACGTACCAGACGACGAAAATGCTCCATCATCGGAATGGAGCCACCACACCACTTATCGGCGCTCGACCGCGCCACCTTGGCCTTGTCAGACCGCTCCTGGTACCTGGGCTCGCTGAATCTAGCCTTCATCGCAGTCCACTGCTCTAGCGTGATCCAACCATGGATCGGCTGTCCGGAGCAATCACGACACTTCTGGTCATGGATCGCATCACGGATGAGTTTGCTTGCGACGACAGAAAATTAGCCCTCGATCTTCGCCGCCCGGTGTGGTGGATAGAAATAGGTCCTCTACAAGAAGTAAAATAGAAAAGATGTATAATATACACAAATGATTATTAAAATTTAAAAATAAATAAATTTTTTACCTTGAAGTGGGCGAACCAAAAGGCCTTCCTATCTGCGGAAGCATCTGAGTAGTTAATCCAAGGCCCACCATAGTTCTGCCTCAGAAATACCTCCAGCTGTCTCTGTACTGCAGGAGGCCGATATCTATACAATAATAATTCTCATGAATATATATGTACATATAATCATTTGAGAAATATATATCAACTAATTAACTTACTTCGTAGGCCCGTCCGTCCAAATCTCCATACGCGTCTCGTCCGGGGGAGCGCATGGAGGGTCGCTCTCACCTTCTTCCTGGGCAGGATCAGTCTGATCGCCGTCCTCCATATGCTCGGCATCGGCTCCCCCATGGAGCCAGTCGGCAGGAGGAATGCTGGACGCAGGGATCAGGAATGCTGGATGCGGGATCAGGAATACTGGACGACGATGGAGGAGTCACCAACCTGCTGGAACTGCCCTGTCCCGGTAATGGACCGGGAACAGAACGGTATAATGACGTACTCGGAGATGAGAATGAGGGTACAGAATCTCCATCCCCAGCCCGAGGCAGACGGGACTGCCTAATATAAAATCCTCCGCGTCGTCCAGATGGTCTAGTCATACCTGATAATAACATATGACAATAAAACAAAAATACATATTTATATGATAGACATCACAGATTTTTGAAAAATATCATAGTCACAGATAAAAGTGTCACTAAAGTGTCACAGATTTATATGATAAAAGTGTCACTAAAGTGTCAAATATGATGATAAAACAAACGTACAGATTTAATCCTCTTCTGAAAATTCATCTAGTTCGTTTAGCTCATCTTCATCTTCATCTTCTTCATCATCATCTTCTTCTTCTTCTTCTTCTTCTTCTTCCTCTACATCTTTACTTTCATCTACATCTTCTTCTTCAGATAATTCTACTTCTTCTACACATTTAGATGTGTAGTAAGAAACTTCCGTCGTGTCCACTTCTATAATATTTATTACAAGAGGTAGTTCATCCTCTTGATAAGCTATATCATCAACCTCAAAGGTATTTCTAGCTTTGGTCTTGCATACTGCCCACCAGTCCGACCTTGTTGTTCCCCATTTAGGATAACTTGTGAAGTACACGAGCTGAGCCTGACTTGATAGGACAAATGGTTCGTAGGCTTGATATCGATGCCGATAGTTTATATCCACAAGACCATGCTTGTCTACTTTCCAACCTTGACCTTCAATCGGATCGAACCAATCACACCTGAATAACACAATCTTAGCAGGCTCTATTTCATAACTATATGTCAGCTCCACGATCTTCCGTAGCACGCCATAGAAATTATTGCCCGCATCAACATCTTTGTAGTTCGAAGATCTGATACACAAACAGCTATTTTTGGTGGAGTCAAGATCCACAAAGTTGTCTCTGGTCAGACAAGTTGTTGACTTGAACCTAAACCCATTAACACAGTAGCTTGGCCATATTTTTGCAGCATAAATTGGTCCCTTAGCTAGCGTTCTAATAGACTCATTCTCAAGTCTTGCGTATGGACGATCGACCTAAATACCACGAAAAAAGAAATTAAGCTCATTCTCAATCA
The DNA here is from genome assembly GCA_029216955.1 of Iris pallida. NCBI lineage: Eukaryota > Viridiplantae > Streptophyta > Magnoliopsida > Asparagales > Iridaceae > Iris > Iris pallida. The sequence continues at coordinate 318,315 of JANAVB010000194.1, forward strand.
AGTACATATACAAAAAGGTAATTACAGAGTTCTCAAGTCTTACATATGCACTCAACCATGATGGAAAATAGCGCCTCATTTTTTGTTCTAGTTCTTCTTCTGTTATATGTGGCCTATCTGACCTCACATCATCATTAAATATAAAATAACTCTTAGTCCAATCTAGGTCAGATGTTGACTCTACTTTGACTTTCAGTCAAAATAGTCAACCTTGGTCAAATAAGGTCAAATCTGAGTCAAATATCTTATTTCTAGTCATTACCTACCAAGGTACCCTTTACCTTATCGCTATTGGTATCCCAATACCAATACCTTAAGTTGGAATCCTAATACCTTAGTCTAGGTAACTAATACCTTAACATCCACTTTACCTTAGATACTAGATAATACCATATCCTAGTAATATCCTACCCTTAGGCTAGTAGATAACTCAATACCTTAGGCTAATAGATATTACCATCTACCTTAGGCTAGTATCTATCCACCTGCCTTAACATCATACCCATTACCTTAGCTAATACCTTAACCTTAGGCTATAGGTAATTCTCATTACTTTGCTAATACCTTAGATACCTTAGGATACTAACTCTATCGTTCTAACAATATACCAACACTCCTAAGATTCTCTAATATTTACATAGAGATATACCCTATAGGGTATCCTATTACTATAGACTAATCTAGGACACTCTTAGGATACTAGGATATCTAACTATTCTAGGATACCAAATTCTAGCCAAGATACTAACTTAGGGTACTAACTTCTAGCACATATCCTAATATCCTATTATCTTGATACCCTCAAGATACTAGCATAATCTAACTACCCTAAGATATCTAACTTAGGATACTAACTTATCTAGGATAAATAGGATACTAACTAACCTATCCAAGACACTAACTAACCTATCTAGGATACTAACTTCTAGTATCCTAAGATATTAACTCACCTATCTAACTCTAGGATACTAACATCCTAAAAAGATATTAAATTAGTGCCTAGGATACTATCCTAAATATCTAACTTAGGATACTAACTTATGTGTAGACACTAACATACTCACACAAGATACAACCGCACACACTATATATTTATAAACTTTTATCTAAAATAGTCCACATACATAAATATATACCAATTTATATATATTTACATATATACATGACTTGTAGGTCAAAAATACATAGATATATATAGGAATCCATATGAAAACCAATTGGGATACCTTAACCATGACTAACCTACCCTCATTTATGCACAAAACTGAAATTAGGATTCTAAATGACCTATTGGACATTTCCACAAATGACCTAACTGAAATTAGGGTGTGTCACCCTCCGTGTGTGTGTGCGTGTCTCTGTGTGTGTGGGGGGGAGAGAGAAGGAGGAGGAGGAATTAGGTTAGGATTTACCGGGGAGGAGTAGCTCGGATGGGGGAGGAGGAGCTCGACGGGGGGGGGGGGGGGGGGGAGGGAGTCGCCGGGGGGGGAGGAGTCACCGGGGGGGAGGGAGTCACCGATGGGGGGGGGGAAAAGAGTTTTCGATTTTTTGATTTTTCGAATGAGGGAGAAAAATGAGTCATGTGCCCTAAGTAAAAAGTTAGCGACGTCAACAGTGGACGTCGCTAACCGTCGCAAGCATTTTAATATAAGTGACATATTTTATTAATATGTCATTGAACGTCGCTATTCCGCGACATACTTTATCTAGTGTCACAGAACGTCGCTATTCAGCGACGTTTTGCGACGTCAATAGAAAGGAGTCGCTATATTATATAGTTAGCGACGGAATTTCATTCCATCGCTAAACAACGTCGCTAATAGAGCATATTTTAGTAGTGAATGATTTTTGTAATAGACCTTTAAAATTTTAGTTTTTCATGTTTTGATAAGGTTGGGTTAGTTGTAGGGGCAGGATCCCAGCAAGCGGAGGTTCACTAGGAACTCTTAAGTACCGGTCGCTTAAACGAATTTTCGCCTTGTTGACAGAAGGGCCCTTTCGGCTTGTTCCCAAACAAATCTCTACTTTAGAACTTTAAAAATTAAAGAAATTTTACTAAATCAAATAACTGTTTGATTTGGCTTAAAATGAAATATTGAGTAAAGGAAGCTAGAATTGATAGAAAAAAGAAAAATTGCTACGGTGTCAATTCTAACAAGATTAGTTGAACAATAATTTACTTAAGTAATGGCAATTATATAAGAACAATTGTCCAAAGAGTAATATATATGACAATGATCAACCAATGTGAATTCAAGAATTAATTGTTAAGAATGTAGCAAATTTGCTTAATGTATAACCAAGTAACTACAATGGATTATACAAAGATCAACCAGATACAATTTCTTAATGAATAATAATTGTTAATAAGTAAGTTTGATAATGTAGTTTTGTAGCAGAGACTTTATGCTAGTTTTCTAACTGAGACACATAAAGTTTTAGCTATGTAGCAGGTTTAAGGTAGTTTTTCTAATTTGGTCCGAACAGAGACTTTATGCTAGTTTTTCTAACAGCAAGGAAAATTGGATTAGAAAGATCAAACAGAGACTTTATGCTAGTTTTTTTAACAGCAAGGAAAATTGTACTATCTCTTAGATTGTTGGAATTTTTGAACAAATCTTCGTTTAAACTCTGCAATAAAAAATTTTAATTAAATTGTTACTGGCCTTCGAGGAAGTCGCGCACGTAGCACTGTCCTAAGAGATAGTCCGAGTCTATGTGCAGACTGGATCCGAACCCTCCTAGTGGTAAAATTTCCGCTTCACCGGAATCTCTTTGCCGCACACGACGTAGAGAGAGCGACCCCAACTTAGCTCTACCCAGAGCAAACAACGAAGCAACAGAAATTAGAGTGAGAGAAATTGGAGAGAGTTTATGTAGATGAGAATGTTTTCTGTGTAGGAGAAGAAGAAGAGGGGATCAGAATATATAGGCTCTTGGGTAATTACACCAACGGACAGAATTTAAAGAGGATTTAATTCGGACAATTAAGTTGAACGTTGTAAAACGTTTACAGTACATGGTTCATTGAACCTGGATGGATATCGAGATCTAACCGTTACAGAATTAAAAAAAATAGTAACGGTCAGAATTTTAATAGGAGCAAAAAAGGTTTTTGGGTCTCGGTCCGAACCCGGAGAAGGAATCGGATCGGCATTCGGCTTCCGCATGTGTGGGCACGTGCCCGTACCCGTTACACGTGCCGAACCGAACCGAGCCGGGCCGGGCGCCGGCGGCGCGCGTGTGGCCCATGGGACTCCCACACTAATCTTCAAAGAAGCAAAGTGGAAGAAAGGGATATATACACATTGAAAACTATACACTTATGTGGGACTATTTGAGCTTTTGTAGGAAAGCTACAGCTAACATCTTGTAGCATCCAAAGGAGGTACATGCTAGCTTAGTTCTATGGTGGGATTGTTGATGTAGGTCAATGCATCTCTTGTACTTTCTTTCCATTTTTGTAAGACATTTTTTTGTATTTTTAGCAAATTTTATGTAGAAATTATGTTTGAATCATTAAAATAAAATAATAAAAAACGTTGGTTTGCAATAACTCGGGGAAATGAACCGCATTGCCTCTAAATTTCTTCGGAATTCTTTCAGATGCCTAAATTCCACTTACGTTTGTTTCTGCGGAGATTCGCAAATCATTAGCATATATTACTTATGTTGCAAATCCTATGTTTCTTTATTGCAGGTTCTTGTATTGTCAAACGTACGTGCAGGAAATTTTTTTTGAACACAATGTTTATATGTTAAGTGACACGAGTCTTTTTCTTGTATAGATAACCAAGCTGAGAGAAAGTAGTTCAGAAACTCTCCGTGCACAATATGTAGATACTAAAGAACTCAGGCATGTTGGACAATTAATTTTCTGATATATAACTGTTGTTTTTGCCATATATAACTGTTGTTTTCGCCATATCTAACGATCGAATATTTGTTAATAAATCAAAAAGAAATCATACTAAAATAATGTCAAAATATAATAAATATATACTAGACAACCACGGTCCTCGAGCATAAAATTACATTCTTAATTGTAAACGCTAGAACTTAAATTTAATTCTTTATTTCTATCACTAACTTCATTTTTTTTCCTGTTGTGATGGCATTCTAGTATTAATTGTTGCGAACTTGTGTTCTAGTGATAGTTATATCTTACATTATATAAGGGGATTTCAAAACGGCTCAAGAATGATTGTCAAAATCGTATGTATATCATAGACCATTTTATATTTTTTTACAAAATGTAGAAGATAAAGAATTTAAACTTTATCTCCTTTTCTTTCTCACAACAGAATATCCTCTTTTTTATTTTCTTCCGCATACTCTTTTATTCACATATAACCATAACAAATTATAATTAACTTTTTATAAATCTTAATTAAAATATAAATATATAAAAAATAAATCTAAATATTTAAATTATATTTTGATAAGATTAGAAAAAAGAAATTTTCTTTTGCACGTGATTTTACTAGTAGTTATAAGAGTACTCTTAATTTCTCGTGTGCATGCAAGTGCTCAGGTGTTAGAGCATCTCCAACCCTATTGTCTTATTTTGTGTTGTGAATCTTAGGTGGCATGGGACACAAGACAATGTCTTGTATAGGTGGCAAGATTATATTTACAAATGACAATGAGTTTAAAAAGTCATCTCCAATGCAAAAGTATTGAGAAGACATTACAAAGTAATTTTTTTACAATTTACAAGACAGTAATTTTTTTACAATTTACAAGACAACTTTTACTCTTCTACTTCTTTTTATAAACATTTTTATTCACAAATGATGATGTGGACATAAAGACATTGTGAAGTGCATTGTCTAGATCTACACAACGAACTTCACATTGTCATTGTCTAGATCTACATAACGAACTTCACATTGTCTTTGCCATGTCATTGCCATGTCAACTCCACACTTTATTTCACATTTGCATTGGAGAAGTACTTTTGGAAAAAATGGTTGTCATTCCTATGTGGCAACCATTTTTTTCAAACTCACAATAGGGTTGGAGATGCTCTTAGTCCTCTGCAGGATTTGTGTAGGGACATGGAATGTTGGAGGAAAGCTTTCACCGCGCGATCTAGACATTAGGAAGTGGATCGATGTGGGAACACCCTGCTGATATATATGTGCTTGGGTAATCTCCCTTTGTACTTCTATTAACAAAAAAATTGAAAATTGTATGCTTTATGTTGAGAAGTAAGAAAAGGAGGAAATCATACTTAAAGCTTATGTAAAACTATCCTTACTGTAAATATAATTCGCATTTCCGAAGGATCGAAGCCACCCAGGCAGGATGAGTTAGCTAGTTGCAACTCTAAGCATTTGTAATTTGTATTAGTACATTCATACTTCTTACTAGTTATAACTTATTGGTTTAATTTCCGCATGATATCCTCAGATATTCAAGTTTCTCAATTTGATAGTATACACTTTAATATCATACCAATTACTACTCTCAACTATGTTGGGTTTGTAGCCTTTTGTTTTGGTTTTTAGTCCCACATCGGCTAGAAAGGAATGTGTATCTCCATATATATGAGTCTTTTCTCTTTATGGAGATGCACATGTAGTGCACATGGGTGTGTGCCATGTGGGATTAATTATTAATGGTATAAAGGCTTAATCAACAATTAAGAAGCTGTAAGCTTTTTGCTCTTGGAAATTTATTTCTATGGAGCTAAGCTCCGTAGGAGCTTAGCGACTCGGACTCGGACTCGGGCTCGGGCTCGGGCTCATGAGGCGTAATGTGGCGTAATGTTGGCGCACTTTGCACTTACCACGTCAGCATCTGCGTATGGCTGGCTGCATATTAGAGCGGGAACGGTTGCAGCAGTTGCTGTACGTTCAGGAGTGGTTCTGCCACTACCCTAAAGTTCAAGCAACTGCTTGGCAACCGCCCCGTGGGCTATATATGCAGGTTCTCTCCTCTCTCAGAAGAGTTGTAGTAATCAGAATTCCAGGGAGAAAAACTCTAAGTGTTCTTTAACACAACAGAGTAGTGAGCGTGTTCTTTAACACAAACACTAGTACTTTTTAGTACGCGTGGGTTCTGTTACTTCAAACAGAGAGAGAAGAGTAGAGCCATTGCCAGAGGAGTTCGCCGTCTTCCGAGGAGTCAGAAGAGCAGGAGTGTTCCAAGGTTTTCCGTCAACCTTGCTGGTTCCTGGAAGCTATTCGCAGAGGACGAATAAAGCTTTGAGCAACGGTGATCATTCACCCCAGCATTTCCATCTCTCGCCTGTCATCCTTCTGTTGTCTTTAGCAGTTCTGTCAGTATCTTCTTTTTAGAAGGCACTACTGCCAGTTTGCAACGATCACGAAAATCTCTTTAGATTATTCATGTATTACGATATCTTTTTAGATCTCGTAATTTGCAGAATCCTTCTGGATCTCTGTTGCAAAACCTTCTTTAAGAAATGCATTTGAAACGTTGTCTTTACAACTGTTTCAGTTTCTGTATTTTCCATCGAAAAGCGTGTCCCGGCGTTTCCGGCAATAACAATCTCAAAGCTTTAATGCTTACGATGGAAAACATTAATGCTTCACTCCTCAATACTGATTTTTGCAAGTTAGAAAAGTTTGATGGAGAGCATTATCAAGTCTGGAAGAGGAAGGTTTATCTCACTCTTCAACTTAGAGACGTTGATCACGTATTGCTTGAAGAGGAACCTACTGTTCCAGATACTGGGTCTGCTGCCGCAATCACTGCGGCTACTAAACTTCAGGCCAAGTGGAGAAGGGAGAATAGCATTTGCAGGTTACTTATCCTGAATGCTATGGAGGATTCTCTAGCAGAATCCTACAGTAAGAAACCAATTGCCAGAGACATATGGGAGTCTCTGGAAAAACTGTATGAAGAAGGCAAGAACAGGAGCAAAATATTTGTGGTTGAAAAATATCACAAATGGCTCTTTGAGGATGAGAAGTCCATGTTACCGCAGGTCAAAGAATTTCTGAAGCTGCGACAGAAATTGGAAGACGAGGCTATGCCCCTCCCCGACAAGTTTATTGTTGGAGGGATTGTCTCAAAGCTCCTCGCTGGGTGGAGTAAGTTCTATGCAAACATGCATAGGAAGAAGCTGAAGATCACCCTTGAAGATCTCCTACAGGAAATTTATGTTGAGGACCAGATGCGGGCTCAACTGAAGGTGGACGTACTGTCCAAGCAATTGGCTAACGCCAATCTGGTTCGTACCAAGGAACCAAGGGGAAAGCAGGCGGCTTCCCACAACAAGAAGAAGGTTCCTAACACTCTGAACGTGAAGGGGACTTCCTTCAAGCGAAAGAAGGCAAAGTCTGAGATATCTTGTTTCAAGTGTGGCAAAAAGGGCCACTTCAAGAATGAATGCAAAGCAACAACCAAGCAATCAGAGCAAGGAGAGCCTAGTAAGATATTTATGATCACTGACGTGGTCGCTATGATTGCACAGGTTGATGCGGTAGGGACTGACTCTGACTGGTGGGTAGACACTGGAGCCTCCTGCCATGTCTGTTCCAGCAAAGAGTGGTTCACCACCTATACACCTACTTCTGAAGTGGTTATGATGGCGAACCAGGCACAAGCTGAAGTGCTTGGGATCGGGACGGTGGTGTTGAAGCTGACTTCTGGCAAGTCTCTGATGCTTCAAGGCATGAAGCACGTACCTGCTATCGCCAAGAACCTGATCTCGGGAGGCCTACTCTGCAATGTAGGCCTCAGGATGGACATCAATGATGGCCAGATGGTGATGTCTATCAAGGGAACATATTTCGGGAAAGCTTTTTATACCGAAGGAATGTTCAAAATTCAGCTTGTAAATCAGTCCAATGTAATTAATGTGATTAATAAAATCACTCCTTCTGCTTATACTCTTGAGTTGTGGCATAATAGGTTAGGACATGTTCATTGTAAACGAATAAACAGAATGTCTAGTCTAGGACTTATCTCCAAGTGTGGAGGTAAGGTAGAGAAATGTGAAGTTTGTGCTCAAACGAAGATCACAAGGAAACCCTTTCCTCGGGTTAATCAAAGTACAGATCTTCTGGAGTTGGTACACTCAGATATCTGTGACTTCAAACAGTTCTCTACAAAGACCGGGATGAAGTATTTCATAACCTTCATCGATGACTTCTCAAAGTATGCGTTCGTCTACTTGCTGAAGGCTAAAGACAAAGCATTTGAGAAGTTCAAGGAGTTCAGGGCCGAAGCTGAGCGGCAGACTGGACAACAACTCAAAAGAATAAGAAGTGATCGTGGTGGGGAGTATAGGTCTCATAAATTCGCATCGTTCTGCAAAGAACATGGAATTGTAAATGAGACTACGGCTCCATACTCTCCTCAATCCAATGGAGTAGCTGAGAGGAAGAACAGGACGTTGACAGAAATGATAAACTCAATGTTGTTGACTGCTGGCCTTCCTAAGTGCTACTGGGGAGAAGTTGCATTGACGGCCACTTTTATTCTAAATAGAGTGCCTCATGCAACTTCAGACGTTACTCCTCATGAACTTTGGTTCAAGGTCAAACCTAACTTGAATGTCATTCGAGTGTGGGGGTGTCTGGCATATGTCAAGCTTCCAGATCTGAAGATTCAGAAGCTTGGGACAAGGACTACTAAGACGATCTTCTTGGGGTATGTCGAGAAGAGTGATGCTCGGAGATTTCTTAATATTGAGTCAAATCATATCATTGAATCTTGCGACGCAGAATATTTGAAGATAAATTTATAAGGCACAAGAACATTGTTCTCTCGGATGTTCCGGAGAATAATGAGAGTGTGCGAGAAACTGAAGACTTCAATGAAGATGTGGTCCAAGAAGATATTATTGAAGAAACAATAGTTGAACCAGAAGTAGCTGAGCCATCAGCTAAGCGTGTGAGGAGGTCGAAGAACTTCAGAAGTGACTTTGTCACCTATCATGTGGAAGCAGATCCGCTTACCTATGATGAGGCGATGAAGACCAGAGACGCTGTTTTCTGGAAGGAGGCGATTGACAATAAAATTGATTCCATCACCTCAAATAACACTTGGGTGTTGGTTGATCTTCCTGAAGGAGCAAAGTCCATCGGATGCAAATGGATCTTCAAGAAGAAGATGAAAGCAGACGGAACTATTGACAAGTTCAAGGCTAGGCTGGTAGCTAAGGGGTTTTCTCAGAAGCAGGGAATCGACTACTTTGACACATATGCTCCAGTAGCTCGGATGACGACTATCAAATTGTTAATTGCTTTAACAGCAATATACAAGCTGGTAATACATCAGATGGATGTGAAGACAGCTTTCTTAAATGGCGAGCTGACCGAAGAGATTTATATGCAACAACCAGAGGAATTTGTCATCAATGGTCTTGAAGACAAAGTCTACAAGTTGGTGAAATTTTTGTACGGTCTTAAACAGGCTCCCAAGATGTGGCATTAGAAGTTTGACAAAGTTATAAGGTCAAATGGCTACATGGTCAGCGATACAGACAAGTGTGTTTACACGAAGTTCGCTGATGGTAGAGGTGTGATCGTTTGTCTGTATGTTGACGACATGCTTATCCTAGGTACGGATATGGATTGTGTCACGAAGACAAAGAAGTTCATCTCAAGCAAGTTCAGCATGAAGGACTTAGGGGAAGCTGATGTGATCTTAGGGATCAAAATCATCCGGACAGACACTGGACTAGCGCTGTCACAGTTTCACTATATTGAGAAGATGATCACTCGTTATGGGTATCAGGATCTTCCAGGGATCGATACGCCATACAGGTGTGATTTGAAGCTGAAGCCTAATGAAAGGGAGAGCGTCAGGCAGCTGGAGTACGCAAGCATAATCGGGAGTTTGATGTATGCTACTACTGCCACAAGGCCTGACATAGCTTTCACCGTGGGAATGTTGAGTCGTTTCACGAGCAACCCTGGTATTAAACACTGGAATACTGTGAAACGGGTTATGAGATATCTCAAGAAGACTCAAACATATGCACTGTACTACAGCGGAGATCCTCCGGTAGTGGAAGACTTCAGTGATGCCAGTTGGTGCTCAGAGGTGGAGAGCGAGAGGTCCACAGGTGGATTCATTTTCACAATGGGTGGAGCTGCTGTATCGTGGAAGTCGAAGAAGCAGACTATGCTCTCGCGGTCATCCATGGAATCTGAGTTCTTTGCACTTGATACCGCAGCCGAGGAAGCAAAATTGCTTCGGGAGCTCATGTATGATCTTCCAGTGGTTGGGGCACAAATACCGGCGATACCGATATACTGCGATAACCAGACGACTGCGGCGGTGGCATCAAATGATCTCTTCAATGGTAAGAAGAGGACTGTGCGATTGAAGCACAGGGCAGTACACGAACTCATTAAGAGGGGTGTTATTGCAGTGATTGATGTTCGGAGTCAGGATAATCTGGCAGATCCGTTCACCAAGGGCCTCAAGCGCCAGCTAGTCGATGACACAGCTTGTAAAATGGGCTTGAAGGCATTCTGATATTGTATTGTATTCCTACCATAAAGTTTTATGCTATTAGTTCAAAGATTTATCTACTAGGCATCTTGCTTTTGGTTCAAGGGAGGACCACTAATCGGAAGAATATCAGAAACGGTGGGTATATGTTCTATTGGGCATGGAGAGGTTACGGACCTATAACCACTGTTGTCTACTGTTGTTTTCTGCGGAAAACGGTTCCTGTGGGAAGGTTGGCTTAAATGCCTTAATGAGTTCTCAGGCATTTGGAATGTCTGGTATGCTTTACAGGAAGCATGGTAGCACAGCACTACAAGGAGTGTGACTCCATGCTATGTGCGGCGATGACTCCACCATGAGGTTCTCGAAGGAGGTAAAGCCTCGGCTATGTTTGCCAAGTCACAGCGGCGTAGCACCACAAATAGACAGTTGGCCTAATGCTGTATATTGAATTAAAGAGGGATGTAGTCAGCACTACAAAGAGGAGGTGTTCCTCATGTTACGGGTGGCACGACACCACAATGAGGTAAACCCGGCAAGGGATAAATGTAATGCCTATTGTTCGTATTACGTATTTTGGGAATACGTGTACGTATTTCTTCTTGTGTTATTCCTTGTTTAGTTCTTGGCTTGGTTTAGTCTCGGTTTGGGTTGTCTTGGTTCGGCCGGCTTGGTTGCTTGGTTCATCATGGACCATGAGTGAACCCCCTACCTACCACCACCACCCTATTTATTACCCATTCTCCTTCTCTCTCTCTTCTCATTTACTTTTCTTCATTACTTCTCCTTCCCCACCATTACTCTTCTCCACCAACCAAGAACACCTTAGGCAAGTGCAACTTGCTTCCACAAGAGAGCCCGTTTTTATTGTTCCATTAGCTTCTCTCCATGTTCCTAAGACACTTTAGAACTTGTCATTTTCCATTTTGGAGCTTTAAAGTTTGTAGATCTAGAAATTAGTTATTTTCAGATTTTGGTAGTTTTGATCTATCAAACTTTCTTGTTTTCAAGTTTTGATGGTTCCATGTTGTAGAGGATTTTATTCTACCCAATTTTGACCTTTGAAAAGTTGGATTTGGACTTGTTTTGACCAAGTTATGGACATTTGAAGTCTTGGACTTAACCATGGAGTTCTTGCTGTTCTTGCTGTGTTGGGGAATGGTTTAAGTGGTGGCCCATGCAGGTCTTGTAAATCAAGATATGTGAGGGTTTACCGAATAGATGTCTCAATCAGTACTCGCCCTTGATCTCTGCTTGTATCTTCTGAATCTCTGGATTCTTGTCCTGATCACCTGCTTGCATCGTTGGTCTGTTCTGGTCCTTCCACATTGTTTTCTATGTCGTCTTCTTCAACGGCATAGTACCTGACCCGGCCGATCAGCAAGGCGGAGCACCTCCCGTAGACCAGCAGCAACCCGGGGATCAAGCCCAGCATTCCGGAGTAGCCTCCAGAGTCGTGCCTTCTGGCGGAGAGCCACCCGTCCAGCCAGTTCAGCCTGCCGAGCCTGATGATGGTACTTTGGTAGGTCTCGTCAGGACCTTGATAGCCTCTCAAGATCGTCGAGGAGATGCCTTGCACCAGGCAATGGCAGATGCTTTGACCCGGGGTGGTCATCAGAGTAACAGTGCAGCCAACAGCTTCAAGCGCTTGAACCCTCCCTTCTTTGACGGTAGTGAAGATGCTATCGCCGCAGATGCTTGGCTTCAGGACACAGAGGTGATTCTGGAAGTAGCTAGGACTCCAGAGAATGAGAAGGTGGTAGTTGTGCGCCTACAGCTATTAGATCTTGCCCGCAGCTGGTGGGCAGCGCAGGCCGTTGGGTTAGCGGCACCCATTGCTTGGACAGTATTCAGAGAGAGATTCCAGACCAAGTATTTTGATGTCGTAGCTCGGTACGATCTGCAGACGAGGTTCACAAATCTGAAACAAGGTGGCAGGACGGTCGACGGATATGCGGCCGAGTTTTCCAGACTTAGTCGGTTTGCTCCCACCCTGGTGGCAACCGAGTATGATAGATCCCAGCGGTTCCAGCAGGGACTTCATCTGGAGATTCTATTGGCAGTTGAGCAGTTTGAGTATCAGACTTTTGATGCAGTCTTGAGAGCAGCTAGGAGGCATGAGTATACCTCCCAAAGGATTGTGGATAGGGCTGGAGGTCGGAAGAGATCTCACAGCCAGATAAATCAGTCTTCAGCACCAGCCCCGACAGCCAGGGCCTTGACTATTGGAGCTCCGAGGCGAGCGGCCTCAGTAACGTCGATTCAGCATTCCACTCTGACGCACCCTCAGCAGCAGCAGAAGCAGAAGCAGTCTTCCGCAGTGGAATGTTCTCATTATGGGAAGCCAGGCCATGTGGTGGCAGAGTACCGTAGGGCGCAGGAATTGTGTCTGGCTTGTGGAGCACCAGACCATAGGGTTGGATCATGCCCGAATAGAGGTGGTTCATCCTCGTCCAACCTTTCTAGCTCTTCGGTGAGAGGACCAGCTCCGGTTCAGCAGCAGCAGTATCCATTGCCGAGGCCCTTGCCGCCTCAGACCCATGTGTTCCAGCAGCAGAACCCCCAGCAATATGTTCAAGCACAGGCATTGAGTCAGAGTAGGCAACGAGGATTTCAGCAGAGGGGACCAGCACCCCGAGGGCATGGTCAGGCTATGGTGATGACTGTGGAGGAAGGATTGGCACCAGGTGAGGTAGTGACAGGTACTATTCTCGTTAACTCCTTTCTAGCTTCAGCTTTGTTTGATTCTGGTGCATCGTATTCTTTTATGTCTGCACGATTCGCGACACGGGTAGGATTGGAGCCTGAGTCATTATCAGTAAGGCTCAATATACTTACTGGTAACGGGCTTATGGGAGTGGATAGAGTGTTTTCCTCGTGTCGGATCGTAGTTCGGTAGGAAGTTCCCCGCTAGATTGATAGAGTTTTCGATGGCCGATTATGACGTGGTCCTAGGGATGGATTGGTTGAGGAACCAGTATGCTAGGATAGACTGCCACATTGGCAGGATTGTTTTTAGCATTCCAGGTGAGCCGGAGTTTTCTTTCTCTCGAGGCGAGGTTGAGCCTTCTCCTCCGATATTGCGGATGGCAGTAGCAGCAGTTCAGTTGCCTCGGATAGTGGATGAGTTCCCAGATGTTTTTCCAGAAGAGCTTCCAGGTATGCCTCCAGAGCGGGAGATCGAGTTCACTATAGACTTGATTCCTGGGACAGCCCCAGTGTCAGAGAGAGTTTACAGGATGGCACCGTCAGAATTGGAGATATTATACAAGATGATTGAAGAGCTTAGAACCAAAGGATTCATTCGTGCTAGTGGATCACCTTGGGGAGCCCCGATGCTTCTTGTGAAAAAGAAGGATGGTACGTCCAGGTTATGTGTTGATTACCGTACCTTAAACTCAGTGACAATCAAGAACAGATACCCTCTCCCGAGGATAGATGACTTGTTTGATCAACTCAAGGGGGCTTCAGTATTCTCGAAGATTGATTTACGGTCGGGTTATCACCAGATCAGAGTCAGAGAGCAGGACATCCCGAAGACAGCTTTTAGATCGAGATATGGGCATTGGGAGTTCCTTGTTATGCCTTTTGGAGCAACCAATGTGCCGGCAGTATTCATGGACCTCATGAATCGTATCTTCATGCCTTACTTGGATCAGTTTGTGATCGTGTTCTTGGATGACATCCTGGTCTATAGTAAGAGTGAGGCGAAGCATGAGCAGCATCTCCGTATAGTTCTTCAGATCCTCAGAGAGCACCAGTTATATGCCAAGTTCAGTAAATGCGAGTTTTGGCTCGATCGTATTTCGTACTTGGGTCATATCATCATCCAAGGAGGAGTAGAAGTGGATCCCCAGAAGATTGTGGCTATTGAGTCATGGCCAGTGCCCAGCACAGTTGCAGAGGTTCGTAGTTTTCTTGGATTGGCCGGCTACTACCGGCGGTTTGTTTCGAATTTTGCTCAAATTTCAGCACCATTGACGCAGTTGACCCGAAAGGATGCGCAGTTTGCTTGGACAGCAGAGTGTCAGAGTTCTTTTGAGCAGTTGAAGCGAGGCCTGATAACAGCTCCTATTCTCACGCTTCCAGATGGGACCGGAGGATTCTCAGTGTACTGTGATGCTTCAGGCAGAGGTTTAGGATGTGTTCTGATGCAGCATGGGAAGGTAATAGCTTATGCGTCACGACAACTTCGTGATCATGAGAGGAATTACCCAACCCATGACTTGGAGCTGGCAGCAGTGGTATTTGCACTTAAGTTGTGGAGGCACTATTTGTACGGAGACAGGGTAGAGATTTTCACCGACCACAAGAGCCTGAAGTATGTTTTCACCCAGAAGGATCTTATCATGCGTCAGAGGAGATGGCTGGAGCTACTTGTGGATTATGATGTCAACTTGCAGTATCATCTTGGGAAGGCCAATGTCGTAGCAGATGCATTAAGCAGGAGAGCCGAAGTTTATTTCCTAACAGCGCAGCCAGAATTGTTAGTCGATCTTCAGAAGATGGGTATAGAAGTTGTTCTCCCTTCCAGTGTGGCATTGATGGCCAGCATGCAAGTTCAGTCCACTATAGTTGAGAGGGTCCGAGTGGCGCAGTCTACAGATTCCAAGATTCAGCGGCTCAGAGCAGAATATGAGGCAGGACGAAGACCAGTATTATGCATTCATGAGGATGGTACACTTCGACATGGTAAACGCCTTTGTGTACCCAGTGGAGATATCAGACATGAAATTATGTCAGAAGCGCACAGTTCGCAGTATTCCATCCATCCCGGTAGTACGAAGATGTACCGTGATATCCGACAGCATTTCTGATGGAATGGCATGAAGCGGAAAATAGCTCGGTTTGTCTCTCGGTGTTTGGTTTGCCAACAAGTTAAGGCCGAACATCAGAGACCGGCTGGACTTCTTCAGCCCTTGTCGATTCCAGAATGGAAATGGGAGCATGTGACCATGGATTTCGTGACCGAATTACCTAGAACCCCAGCTGGCAGAGATGCTATTTGGGTTATAGTTGATCGGCTCACGAAGGTGGCTCACTTTCTTCCCTTCAGAGTTGGTCAGTCGATGGCTCAGTTAGCAGAGATGTACCTCAGGCAGATTATCAGGTTGCACGGTGTGGCAGTCAGTATCACCTCGGACCGAGATTCAAGATTTACGTCGTACTTTTGGCGTAGCCTGCAAGAGAGTTTGGGAACTCATCTTCAATTCAGTTCAGCATATCACCCGCAGACAGATGGCCAGTCGGAGTGCACGATCCAGACTCTTGAAGATATGTTGCGGTCCCGTACACTTGACTTCGGTGGTTCATGGGAAGATCACCTCTATCTGGTAGAGTTCTCGTACAACAATAGTTTTCAGGCCAGCATCCAGATGGCACCGTTCGAGGCACTGTACGGCAGGAAGTGCAGATCCCCGTTAGCCTGGGATGATGTTGGAAAGAGGCAGATGCTCGATCCAGAAATGATTGCCCAGACAATTAAAATGGTCAGGCGAGTCAGAGATCACCTTCGAGTTGCCCAAGATCGCCAGCGCCATTGGGCTGATTCTCATCGGCCCCCTCTCGAGTTTTCGGTCAGCGATCATGTATTCCTGAGGATTTTGCCTAACCGTGGCGTCATTCGTTTCGGCGTGCGGGAAAAGCTTAGTCCTAGGTATATAGGACCGTTTGACATTCTGGAGCGAGTAGGAGATGTATCCTATCGTCTCGCTCTTCCGCCGTCGCTAAACGAGGTACATGACGTATTCCATGTATCCCAATTACGATGGTATATCCCGGACCCGAGCCATATCCTGGATCATTCAAAATTGGTTGTTGGTACCAACCTTTCGTATGAGGAAAGGCCCGTGTCTATATTGAACCAGAAAAAGAAGATCCTCAAGAACAAGACTATCAAGTTAGTCCGAGTTGCTTGGGGTCATCACTCTTTGGGGGATTCAACGTGGGAACGTGAGGATGATATTCGATCGCGATAACCCGACTTGTTTGACTCGTGAGGTATAATGTCTTTCTTATGCCTCATGCCTTCGATTTCTTGCTTGAATGAGTGATTGTCTGCCTAGTTATAGCTTGCATGTGATTTATGTAGCTTGTTGTTGCTTCTCTAGCCTCTTGATTTAAATTTCGAGGACGAAATTCTTTTAAGGTGGGTAGAGTTGTAATGCCTATTGTTCGTATTATGTATTTTGGGAATACGTGTACGTATTTCTTCTTGTGTTATTCCTTGTTTAGTTCTTGGCTTGGTTTAGTCTCGGTTTGGGTTGGCTTGGTTCGGCCGGCTTGGTTGCTTGGTTCATCATGGACCATGTGTGAACCCCCTATCTACCACCACCACCCTATTTATTACCCATTCTCCTTCTCTCTCTCTTCTCATTTACTTTTCTTCATTACTTCTCCTTCCCCACCATTACTCTTCTCCACCAACCAAGAACACCTTAGGCAAGTGCAACTTGCTTCCACAAGAGAGCCCGTTTTTATTGTTCCATTAGCTTCTCTCCATGTTCCTAAGACACTTTAGAACTTGTCATTTTCCATTTTGGAGCTTTAAAGTTTGTAGATCTAGAAATTAGTTATTTTCGGATTTTGGTAGTTTTGATCTATCAAACTTCCTTGTTTTCAAGTTTTGATGGTTCCAAGTTGTAGAGGATTTTATTCTACCCAATTTTGATCTTTGAAAAGTTAGATTTGGACTTGTTTTGACCAAGTTATGGACATTTGAAGTCTTGGACTTAACCATGGAGTTCTTGTTGTTCTTCCTGTGTTGGGGAAGACAGTGAGCAGTGTGCTAGCTTTTTAGCTTACGCCTCTGAGCTACGCGCGCTCTTTAGCATGCGTACGCTGACCTTGGTACGCTGCCTATTGGCTGCGTGTCCTTAGCTACGCTGCTCTTTAGCATGCGTACGCTAGCCTTGGTACGCTGCCTGTTGGCAGCGTGTCTTTTGCTGCGCGTGCTCTTTAGCGTACGTACGCTAGCTTGGTTACGCTGCCTGTTGGCAGCGTGACTTTTACGTATGCTAGCTTGCGTACGCTTCCTATTGGGAGCGTGTGTTTTGCGTACACTTCCTATTGGAAGCGTATGGGCCTCGTACGCTATCTTGAGCGTGTCTCTTTGGTACGCTATCTTGAGCGTGTCTCTTTGGTACGCTGTCCTGAGCGTGTCGCTTTGGTACGTTGTCCTGAGCGTGCTCTTTGGTACGCTGTCCTGAGCGTGTCTCTTTGGTACGCTGACTTGAGCGTACGCTAACTTGAGCTTGAGCATGAGCGTGAGTGAGCGTACGCCAGCTCGTGCGTGCCCCAGACCTGAGCGTAGGCTGACTTGAGCGTAGCCTGACCTGAGCGTATGACTCTTGCACTGAGCGTATGGCCTTTGGCTGACTTGGTCTTATGTCAGCATGTCAGATTTGGTTTTATTTCCTTAAGCTTGGCTTTTCTATAGCCCTGTATATTGATATTTTATTAGATATTTTATGTCCATTTTATATCCTTACGCCTTTTGTCCTGAACTTGATAATCCTGAATTTACTTGATATGTTTAGAATTGATAGTTGAGCCTGAGACGTTGGTGACCCGTAGTGGTGCACTCCCGACATGAGTAACCTGACATGACCTGATAGTAGCCCGTCGTGGTGCACTCCTGACTAGTACACTTGACATAATAATCTGACATGATTTACCTTGATAAGCTGTTGCGACGGCTACCTGACATGATATGACTTGACAAGAATGAGCAACCTGGACACCGTGGGTGATTGTGCTTGTACAAATAAACCAGTCCTGTCTTGCATCATGTCTAGGACGGGGACTCCTGAGTACCACGGTCAGGAGTACCTACTAAAAGAATTAAGGCTAATAACTAGATTAATACATTAGTCATGAAAAGATTTTCCAGCTACAGGCAATCTCGTTACCTGGGCGCGCTTGGGATCTGTAGCCTGCCGTCGAGTAGGGCACATTTCCAGCACACTGTCATGTGTTGCACCCTTCAAGCTACTTAAGAGTATATGCGTTTCCTGGACGATGTACCCACCTGGATACAACCCCTAATCTTCGACCTGGATAACCTGGATGGTCTGCAGGGCTTGTGGCTGTGGAATAATCTCACTGCATCTTGTTAGTAACTAGGATTGTGATAACCCTAGTTAGTTAAAGTATCAAGCCGTAAGTCTTGCTTGGCCGTGAAATGATTGGATGGAGTCTAACCTGTCTAGTCTTGCCCTGATCCTGTTCCAGATTACTGCATGACCAGAATGCTTGCATTTATTTTACCGATAAATGGTGAGAAACCAAGCTCCGTTCAGACGAAGGATTACAACCCCGGTCCTTGTTTGGTTTACGGGTTGTAACCTGGCTATCTGAATAGTTTTATGGTTATCTCGTCGTATATCATCCTGTGGTATTTTCTTTTATTCCAGTACTTATTTATTTTTGATCCTATGCTGATTGCTGGTTTTGGTTCTTAAGTGAAGCCCCTTTGTGGCACTTGCTCTTTCTGGGGTCTGACCCAGCTGGTTTTGTGTGGCCAGATTTCGGAGCAGCTACCGAGGATCTCCCAACCTTCCTGCCAGATGGTGAACACTAGAAGGAATCCTGACAATGAGTGGGTTATTTTTGGCTCTCCCACTCTATTGTAAAAATTATTCTTTTGAGGCGTTTAGCCGACGAGCACCTGTTTAGCTCGATTGTACTTTACTTATTGTCTGCCTACGGGCTGTAACATGATTAACAGATCCTAGGGTTGATCATGTATGACTGAAACTCCTGCTAGTCCTGACATTTTGTAACGACTAGCTTCATGATCAGCTGAATATGTAATATTTGGGACGCCTTATTATTGTATATTTATTGATCATACATCTTGTAACTTACTTACTTGCTTGTGATTGAGACAATAGGCTTGTTCATGACCTTAAGAGTCTTTGGCTTGTAGTAAACCCTCATGTATCTAGACAGCCGTGACCGTATGATGAGATGGATCCCGTTTCATTATACGTAGCTGGCTATGTCTGCCCCCGCTTTCCAGTATTCTGGTTCTGGGGCGTGACAATAAAGCCTCGGCCTTGCAAGTCATGTCGTAGCGACGTAACACCGCACAGAAGCGTAAGGCTTCATGCTGGGTAGTTTGGCACTACAAAGGGGATAGACCTCATGCTACGGGTAGTATGACACTACGATGAGGTTCCCGGTGACTCGGGGTAAGGTCCTCGGCTTAAGGCCATGTCATAGCGACGTAGCACCGCAAAGGAAGTGTTGGACGCTTCATGCCATGTCTCTTTAATAAAGAACTCACCTATAGTGTATGGACAAAGAGATATCAGGCCGTCTCTTGAGGGTAAACTTGTAGACGCCCAATATTATACACTGAAACCAGGCTGGCACACAGCCTTAAATGTGCAGCCAGAGGCACATGTAACTACATTATGTGAGTGGAAAGAATTTCAGCTATGATACAGAATTCAAGGCTTAGTCCATTCTTGTATTTGTAGTCTGTTGTTTGACTCACGTGGGAAGATTCAAGTCTTAAGTGGCATCTATCCTAAAAGCATAATGGACAGTTACTGTGGGGAACACTCGTACTCATATATATAGAGATATGTGGGGGATTGTTGGGTTTGTAGCCTTTTGTTTTGATTTTTAGTCCCACATCGGCTAGAAAGGAATGTGTATCTCCATATATATATAAGTCTTTTCTCTTTATGGAGATGCACATGAAGTGCACATGGGTGTGTGCCATGTGGGATTAATTATTAATGGTATAAAGGCTTAATCAACAATTAAGAAGCTGTAAGCTTTTTGCTCTTGGAAATTTATTTCCATGGAGCTAAGCTCCGTAGGAGCTTAGCAACTCGGACTCGGACTCGGGCTCGGGCTCGGGCTCGGGCTCAAGGGCTCATGAGGCGTAATGTGGCGTTTTGTTGGCGCACTTTGCACTTAGCACGTCAGCATCGTCGCTAGTGTGCGCAGCGTACGAAGTGTGGGTAGAGTGCGTATGTGCGTATGGCTGGCTGCATATTAGAGCGGGAACGGTTGCAGCAGTTGCTGTACGTTCAGGAGTGGTTCTGCCACTACCCTGAAGTTCAGGCAACTGCTTGGCAACCGCCCCGTGGGCTATATATGCAGGTTCTCTCCTCTCTCAGAAGAGTTGTAGTAATCAGAATTCTAGGGAGAAAAAATCTAAGTGTTCTTTAACACAACAGAGTAGTGAGCGTGTTCTTTAACACAAACACTAGTACTTTTTAGTACGCATGGGTTCTGTTATTTCAAACAGAGAGAGAAGAGTAGAGCCATTGCCAGAGGAGTTCGCCGTCTTCCGAGGAGTCGG
Source organism: Iris pallida (assembly GCA_029216955.1). Taxonomy (NCBI): domain Eukaryota; kingdom Viridiplantae; phylum Streptophyta; class Magnoliopsida; order Asparagales; family Iridaceae; genus Iris; species Iris pallida. The sequence continues at coordinate 339,076 of JANAVB010000194.1, forward strand.
AAGAGCAGGAGTGTTCCAAGGTTTTCCATCAACCTTGCTGGTTCCTGGAAGCTGTTCGCAGAGGGCGAATAAAGCTTTGAGCAACGGTGATCATTCACCCCAGCATTTCCATCTCTCGCCTGTCATCCTTCTGTTGTCTTTAGCAGTTCTGTCAGTATATTCTTTTTAGAAGGCACTACTGCCAGTTTGCAACGATCACGAAAATCTCTTTAGATTATTCGTGTATTACGATATCTTTTTAGATCTCGTAATTTGCAGAATCCTTCTGGATCTCTGTTGCAAAACCTTCTTTAAGGAATTGCATTTGAAACGTTGTCTTTACAACTGTTTCAGTTTCTGTATTTTCCATCGAAAAGCGTGCCCCGGCGTTCCCGACAATAACAAACTATAGAATATTTTCATGTCGATACCTACCGTCGGCTAAGAGTTAATTTTTCCATTCAAAAATAATAATAATAATAATAATATTCTGATCAAATTATTCCCACCCTCCGCCATGAGAGTTGAATTTTCCCTTAACATTGATAGAATATTAAATTACACAACTATAGTTGTGATGTTAAGTTGTGTAATATTAAAGTTTATGGTATCAAAGTTAAAAAAATTTGAATAGTTGAGGATATCGGACTATAACTGTTTGGACCTCTGCAGCCTTCAGGAGATTGTGCCGCTCAGTGCGGGGAACATCTTCGTCGCCGAGGACAGCCGAGCGTTGCCGAGATGGGAACGTCTCGTCCGCGAAACGCTGGATAAAATCCATCCGTCCAAACCAAGCTACAGGTGCCACAGCAATCCTCCTTCTCCGTCGAGGTTCGAGCCGTCGGACGATACCTCTGCTGCCGCTGCCGCCGCCGCCGCCGCCGCCGCCGCCGCCGCCGCCGCGGAGGAGCTGCTTTCCGACACCGACAGCGAGACCGACGACGACGAGGGGCCTTTCGGCTCCTCTCGCGACGGTGATGCGGGCGACAAGAAAGACGACCTTGGTACGCAGGAGTACTCGACCATGAGAAGATTACGGAGATGAGGCTCCGGAAACTACAATTGCCAAACATAAGAAATTAACAAAAACACTAAGCAGCTCGGAGAGGGTTGGGTTGGTTTGGCCGGAGCAGTCGTTGGACCTGCTGGCCAAGTGCACTGCTAGCCCAAATTCGTGCGGATCAGCAAAATCTCTTAGAGCACGCCATTCATTTAGAGATGATGATGTTGTTGTTGCATACAAAAGGAGGTCCCCTTATGTAAAGATAGTAAGCAAGCAAATGGTGGGAATTTATCTCACGATTTGGGTCTGCCGACCCCTCAGGAAGCATGTTCGGAACTAGAAGGTCTCAACAGTAGGTGTTGGTATCATGGGCTACATCGGCAACAAGGTCAGGTTCTTAGCATTTTTTCCTTCTTCTTTTTTCCCTTCTTCTTTACAACTGGAGTATACATTTCTATTAGGCAGCCTCTCTATTATTATGTTTCAAGTCCCCTTCTGACCAATGTGTTGTTTTTTTCCTTTCTTTACTTTTTTCACTTGTAAGTAAATTTCACTTATTCTATGTGAGATCTCATGACTTACAAGTAAATTTGGTCCTAATAAACGAGTTCTTTTTTCGCACTTATAATTGATTTTTACTTGTAAGTGGATTCAAATTCATAAGTGAAATATTTTCACGTATTCGATTTGCTCAAGTACTTATTGTATATGAAAAGTTTAGGCAAATTATAAAGACACTGCCCTTTTTTATCAGGGCTAGTCCGGATTGGGGCTAACCCAGATTTTTTTGTGATTTACTCAGGACAGTCCATTTTTTTGATTTTGGGCTGTCCCAAAGTAAAATTCTCCTAAACCCTAAATTTTTTTCTCATTTGCAAAATTTTTTCTCTCTCTTCCTAAACTTCCTCGCTTCTTCTTCCTCTTCTCTTCCACCATTTCTCCATCCCCAAGCAAGAAGTTAATTTGAAAATTCCTAGAAATTTCTTCCACCCTAGAAATTTTCTCTTCTTCTTCCTCTTCTCTTCCAAATTTCCTTCTCAAGAAGATCGATGACACCCAAATTCTTTCTTTATTTGTTTCCAAAACCCTAGAAATTAAATTGAAAAATTCAAGCATCCATTATATTGTTTATTTCAATTGTCTATAGCCCATTTGAATTAAACTACATTCGGAGTGGGAAATTACCCATTTAAATTAAACACAAGTATGCACGAACGAGAAAACTGTGCGTCGACCAGGACTGTCCAATTTTCTGACAGTCCTACAAACAGAATGGACTGCCAGAAAACTGGGCAGTCCTAAATCACAACATGTGAAACAAAGGACTGCCCATTTTTCTGGCAGTCCCTACTGTATTCAGGACTGCCAGAAAACTGGACAGTCCTACATACAGTAAGGACTGCCAGAAAAATTGGCAGTCCTTTGTTTCACATGCTGTGACTTAGGACTGCCCAGTTTTCTGGCAGTCCATTCAGTTTTTAGGACTGCCAGAAAACTGGACAGTCCTAAATCACAGCATGTGAAACAAAGGACTGCCCATATTTCTGGCAGTCCTTACTGTATTCAGGACTGCCAGAAAATTGGACAGTCCTACATACAGTAAGGACTGCCAGAAAAATGTGCAGTCCTTTGTTTCACATGTTGTGACTTGGGACTGTCCAATTTTCTGGCAGTCCATTCAGTTTGTAGGACTGCCAGAAAATTGAGCAGTCCTTGTTTGCACTAGTTGAACAACAATATTGGAGTTTCCTCCCATACTAGGGTTTGTATATTATGAGGATCCTTTGGGTGCCATCGAAATTGGAAATGAGAAAAAAATTAGGGATAACAATATTAGGGTTTAACATTTTTTTTTTTTTGTTCTTCCTTTTCTTCTTCTTCTTGGATGGGTTGAGGAAGAAGAAGAGGGAAGAAGAAGAAATTTGGAAGAGAAGAGGAAGAAGAAGAGAAAATTTCTTGTTGGTGTTGTTGTTCCTTTTCTCTTCTCTTCTCTTCTTCTTCCTCCGGTGCTTCTTGTTGTTGTTCTTCTTCTTCTTCCTTTTCTTCTTATTGTTGTTGTTCTTCTTCTTCTTGGATAGGTTGAGGAAGAAGAAAGGGAAAAAATAGAAAGAAAAAAAAAGAGGTGACTTTTATACCAAAGAGTGGGATAGCCCTAATCAATTTTTTCAATGGCAAACTTATAAATAATACAAAGTTTAAAATGGGACAGCCCTGATAAAAATGTGAAGTGCCTTTATAAAAAGCCAAACTTTATCATGCCTCCATACAAGCTTAAAAATTTCTTGTCATAATTCTAATAGAAACAGATTTTTCTATGTATAAATCTAATCATCCCTTCCTTTCCGATTTTTCTTTCTAACAACCAAAAATTTCCTCTTTTTCGGTCCAAAAGAGCCTCAAAATTCATATAAAAAATAGCCTTGTTTTTTAGCATATATCGCGACTTCATGGGTCAATATCTCCTAGCTCCAATGTCTGAATCGTTTTATTTTATTTTTTGTCGGAATCGTGTGAAGGTAAGCTTTCAGAATCTATAATTTAATTAGCAAAAAAAAATCATTACTGAGACGTGTAAATCGTACTGAGAGAATTTATTTGTGCATCAGGGATCAGTCTCCGTCAGCATGTCCATATATCAGACTCCTTTCTGTTTCATATGTAGCCACTTGTCTTCCGGTGAAAAGATCGGGGACGAGCTTCGAAGAAACACTGATGTGCGCAAGATTCATCGCAGGACGCAGTTTAGTACTTCACCAGATATGGGGCTGCCTCAAACAATACATGACCACGAGTAAGTTGAACCATTCCGTCTCATCTAAGGATACATATCTTCTATGAACTATCCATTCTTTGCAGTATCGGCCTATACCGATCCGATACATCCGATACCGTTACAGGTTGACATGTTCTGATCCGGTATCAACTGATATCCGATACTGACCAATACCGACATTCGGGCCCCTTTTCCGATTAATTTGGTAAAGAAAATTGAACGAAAGATCAAATGAGGGTGTAAAAACGTAATAAGGTTGTAAAAGCATGTGAAAGAAGAAATTTTATCTATTGCATGTAAAAAAAATGATAATGGTGACTACAAATTGACAACGCTGACTACTATTTGTTAGTAAATAATCTAGACTAGCTCCTAATTTACCTATTCTTTAGGAAGGTTCCTAGTCCTTGGGACATTTGTGTGGCCAGGATGATTTTTCTCCTTTGCTTTATTGTTGTCCACACCTTTTAATCTTTGTATAGCCTATATAAAGGCACAAACCTATGTTGAATCAATAACAACACAAGCTTCCTCTTCTTATTCCATTATCGTTGCCTTCTCAATAGAGTGTTTGTACCTTGTCAGCCTTCTCCAGGTTACAACCAACATTTGGTATCAGAGCTCCAGGTTGTATGCCAAAGTATCTTCGACTCGACAAGATGTCAATCATCGAGCACTCGTCGGCGCCAACAACAAAGGAGGGGAGCATAACCCTGCACTACCCGATGCTGACGTCTTACAATTACTCCACTTGGGCGATCAAGATGGAGGTCTTCATGGAGGCTCAAGGCGTTTGGGACGCCATTGAACCCGCGGCTGGGGTGGTCGTTGAAAAGAACAAGGACAAGATGGCGTTGGCGTGCATTTTCCAAGCTGTCCCCGAGGAAATCTTACTCCAGCTGGCCAAGCACAAAACGGCTAAGGAAGCTTGGGAAAGCTTGAAGACAAGGTACCTAGGTGCTGATCGGGTGAAGAGGGCAAGGATTCAAACCTTGAAGAGTGAGTTCGAGGCTCTTCGTATGAAGGAGACAGACTCCATCGATGAGTTTGCGGGAAAATTGACGACCCTCGCAAACAAGATTCGTGGATTGGGAGACGAGATGGAGGACGTCGTCATCGTCAAGAAGCTTCTCGTCTCCGTCCCAGACAAGTACCTGCAGGTCGTTGCTGTGATCGAGCAGTTTACGGATGTGGAGACCATGCCGGTCGAGGAAGCGATCGGCCACCTCAAAGCGTACGAAGAACGCATACGCGGTCGAGACGAGAGCAACAACGGACAACTCTTACTTACTCACGCTGAGTGGCAGGCGCGGTCGAAGAAAGGTGATGCCGATTCTTCGTCGAGAGGAAATGGGCACTTTAGCGACGATCGGGGCCGTGGCAAGCCCCGTGGTCGTGGTCGCGGGCGCGGCAGGGGTGGCCAAAGCGGCCAAATAGCACAACACCAGGAGGGTAAGGGAACTCGTGGCTCAAGCTCCAACTGCGACAAATCAAAAATCAAGTGCTTCAATTGTGAAAACTTTGGGCACTATGCGTCGGAGTGTCGCAACAAGCATCGTGTTGAGGAGGCGAACCTTACACGAGCGCAAGACGAGGAGGCCGCATTGCTGCTGGGAGAGACTCAGGAGGAGACGCCTGACCTCGTCATGCTCAATGAAGAGAAGATAGAACAAGACTTGCGCGGAGCTGGAGAAGTGCAGGCCGACACCGATGTTTGGTACCTTGACAACGGCGCTAGCAACCACATGACGAGGCACCGAGGAAAGTTCAAGGACCTTAATCAGAACATCACCGGGCATGTCAAGTTTGGCGACGGCTCAACCGTGCGGATTGAGGGCAAGGGATCAATCCTACTCCAATGCAAGAATGGGGAACAACGACTTCTGTCGGAGGTATATTTCATTCCAAGTTTAAGAAGTAATATATTGAGCCTTGGTCAATAACAGAAGACGGAAGCAAGGTGGAGATTGTCGGCTCCTACTTGAGGGTGTTCGACAGGAACGACATCCTGCTGATGAAGGTGAGGAGATCGCCTAACCGTCTGTACAAGATAGCTCTTGAATCTTGTAGGCCGATATGTCTAATGGCCAAAGTACAAGACCTAGCTTGGTTGTGGCATGCAAGGCTCGGACACGTGAATTTCTTTGCGCTCAAGATGATGGCGGAGAAGGGAATGGCCACCGGACTGCCGAAGATTTCTCACCCAAACCAACTCTGTGATGGATGCCTCATCGCCAAACAGGCACGGCTACCGTTCCCACTGCAGGCAAGCTTCAAAGATGAGAAGACACTGCAACTTGTGCACACCGACATTTGTGGCCCGATTACACCCACTATACTTGTAGGTAACAAGTACTTTCTTCTACTTGTTGATGACTTCAGTCACATGATGTGGGTGTATATGCTCAAAGAAAAAAGCGATGCCTTTGATGCTTTCAAGAAATTCAAGTATCTTGTAGAGAATGAGTGTGACAGCAAGATGAAGACACTCAGAAATGATCGAGGAGGTGAGTTCCTGCCCAAGGAATTCACAAGCTTCTGTAAAGGCGAAGGCATACAACGGCACCTTATCGCACCATATACGCCACAATAGAACGGCGTAGTGGAGCGCCGGAATCGCACCGTGATGGCAACGACAAGGAGCCTACTCAAGAGCATGCATGTTCCTGGAAGCATGTGGGGCGAGACGGTCAGACATGCTGTGTACCTGCTCAACCGGTTGCCAACTAAAGCTCTCGGTACGCTCACGCAAGTATGAAGCTTGGACTGGTAAGAAATCGAACCTGGAACACTTAAGGATTTTTGGATGCGTCGCGCACATGAAGACTGCAGGTCCTCATCACAAGAAACTTGATGACCGAAGCACGTCATTGGTGTACCTTGGCGTGGAAGAGGGCTGCAAAGCGTACCGCCTCTATAATCCTCAACGCAGCAAGATCCAGGTGAGCAGGGATGTCGTGTTCGAGGAAGAAAGAAGATGGGACTGGAACGATGGTGACGGTATCGAACCACAAGACTGGGTAGATATCTCAGTCGAAGATCCTGTTGTCGAGACAATAATCACTCCACAGAGAGCGGTGGACGAGTCTGTACACATGCCGGAGGGCACGGAAGATGCGGCAACACCTATGATGCACGGAGCGGCAATGGCGTCAAGGGAGCCTACTACACCACAAGCTGCAGCCTCAACTTCAAGCGGCTCACCCACACCGACGACAGACTCAAGCGAGCCAAGGAGATACTGCCCAATTGCTGACATATATGCTGAAACTGAGGTGACACCTCTTGATCCAGAGATGCTATTTTTGTCGGCTGAAGAACCGGCAAACTTTCAAGATGCTGCACTTGACCATGAGTGGCAGGAAGCTATGAAGAAGGAGTTGGAAGCCATCGAGAAGAATGGGACTTGGAAGCTTACTGAGTTACCATCTGGGCACAAACCCATCGGTCTAAAATGGGTATACAAGGTGAAGAGAGACAGTGAAGGCAAGTTCCTCAAGCACAAAGCTAGACTTGTGGCAAAAGGGTACGTCCAGCAGCATGGGGTCGATTTTGATGAGGTGTTTGCTCCAGTGGCCAGACTCGACACAGTTCGCTTGATTATCGCTCTCGCAGCCCAACATGGATGGGAGGTTCACCACTTGGACGTCAAATCTGCATTCCTGAATGGTGACCTCAAAGAGGAGGTATATGTATCTCAACCCGAAAGCTTCATCGTCAAGAACCAGGGGCACAAGGTGTATAAACTGTTCAAGGCTCTCTATGGTTTGCGGCAAGCACCGAGGGCCTGGAACATACGCCTGGACAGCTGCTTAAAGGAGCTGGGATTCGTCAGATGCACTCAAGAGCATGCGGTGTACACGAGGAACAATGGAGAGGGTGCACTCATTGTTGGAGTGTACGTTGATGACTTAATTGTCACAGGCGCAAAAGCAACTGCAGTAAAGGCTTACAAGAAGCAGATGATACAGAAATTTGAGATGAGTGTTTGGGTTACTCTCCTACTACCTTGGTATAGAGGTAGACCAACAGGGTGATCGCATTACTCTGAAGCAATCGGCATATGCGAAGAGAGTATTGCAGCAGTTTGGAATGGGAGATTGCAATCCAATCAAGTATCCCATGGAAGCTAAACTGCAACTTAGCAAGGACCTTAAAGGAACCCGAGTCAATCCGACACAATATAGGCGCATCATTGGTTGTCTCAGGTACTTAACTCACACTCGTCCGGATATTTCTTATGCTGTTGGAATGGTGAGTAGGTACATGGAGAAGCCAACAACCACACATTACCAGACGGTGAAACAGATCCTCAGATACGTGAAGGGAACACTTGAGTATGGACTCGTGTATAAAAGAGGACATGATGAAGATGAACTGCCGGATTCACTGACAGCAACTTAGCCAGAGATGTCGACGACAGGAGGAGCACCAGTGGAATGGCGTTCTACCTCAACAAGAACCTGATCACTTGGGCGTCTCAGAAGCAAAAAACTGTCGCATTGTCTTTCTGTGAAGCTGAGTTCATGGCGGCAACGGGTGCAGCATGTCAAGCTGTGTGGCTGAGGAATCTGCTCAGTGAGGTGACTGGTCGTGAACCTAAGCCAGTTACACTCTATATCGACAACAAGTCTGCAATCGCGTTGATGAAGAACTCTATGTTTCATGGGTGCAGCAAGCACATTGACACTCGCTTTCATTTCATTCGCGAGTGTGTTGAAAAAGGGCAGATAAAGGTGGAGTTCGTGTGCACTGGAAAGCAACGTGCCGACATTCTCACGAAGGCTCTCGCTAGAGTGAAATTTGTCGAGATGCAGCAGATGCTTGGAGTTATCAACCTGGATCAAATCTAGATTAAGGAGGAGATTGTTAGTAAATAATCTTGACTAGCTCCTAATTTACCTATTCTTTAGGAAGGTTCCTAGTCCTTGGGACATTTGTGTGGCCAGGATGATTTTTCTCCTTTGCTTTATTGTTGTCCACACCTTTTAATCTTTGTATAGCCTATATAAAGGCACAAACCTATGTTGAATCAATAACAACACAAGCTTCCTCTTCTTATTCCATTATCATTGCCTTCTCAATAGAGTGTTTGTACCTTGTCAGCCTTCTCCAGGTTACAACCAACACTATTTCATTCAATTTCAAAACTGCTAAAAACAACACTGAAAAAAGGGTAATTAATGTTTTGGGTTAAAATTTGCCATGTCAGCTGTAATGTCAGCTGCCATGTCAGATGCCACATAATGGGAGATAGTATCACCCAAATATTTTGGGAGCCAAATAGCATAATTGTTCTCTAAAAGTTGAGCAATATCAATGCTTCGGCTGTGGCGGAGCTTAGTTGGGACTAAGGGGGTGCCATGGCCCCCGTTTTCTTATTTTCTTATAAAATTTTTAAATTTCAGATATTACCACCTTCAAAAATACAATCTGGCCCTCCACTCCAAAATGTAATTTGTCTGTCTGAAAATATAACTTGCCCCTCCGAAAATTTTACTCAAGCTCTGCCATTGTGCTTAAGGGATTTCCTTTCTCGCTGTTGGAATTGCCCTGTCGTGAGGTGCTCATCACCAAGGAGGAGAGGTTTTTCAATTTCATGTATATCTTATTCTACAACTTTAATATGCTCTCACGTTCATAAACAAAATATATAGATCTTCATTTTGCTTTAGTTAATACTTCCATCAAAATTCAAGATATTAATCATAGACCAACATATTTGATTAATGTCTATATTTGGTACATACATAATAATCAAATACCTTGTTTTCGTGCTTGCATGTCTCCACTGTATTTATTCGTATTTATTAGTTTTATTCATAAGATTGATAATGAAAGAATATAAAGAAAACTATGTCTAAAGTAACAAAAACTTCTACAATTACTACAAAATGTGAAAGCTTAGAAGTTGTTAAAGATTATTGATGACACTTCACAATCATTGAGCTTACATATATTCTTTATTAATGTCATGAATAGCATAAATTCACATCCTCAACAGGTTTCGGTATCTGACATGAAAGATTCCCGAATAATCGATTAGCCCAAAATTTACACATCCACTGATCCACATGGTTTAATGGAGAAAATAAGGGTGGTTAATTATTTCTGGACTTAATTTCCACTATCTAGCTTTATAAATTTAAATCCTCTGTGATGGGCACATTGCTGAACTAGGACAGTGAGAGCAAATGTACCATCACTACGCAATATTGTATCCATTGCTTAAGAGGTTGCAACAAGGAAGGATACCTGATAATTTTCTTGCAAGTTAAAAAAATTCGGTTACAATATTCATAATCATCAATTAGACATCAAACTAGGAAATTTTAATCATATGCATAACAATGGTTTGTGACAAACAAAACCCGAGAATATTTTTCTTGAATTGAAAAGTGTCCTTTGTACATTAGTTGCATGATTCAGTAAATATAGATGTCATTAAGTGTTTGGATTTAGTAGTATAGAAGTAAATATCAATCATATTTTGTACAATGTTCGGTAGTAAAGTATCAGTTTGGTCCCATGAATCAATTTTCAGCACCACACTCTTCTTGATCATTTTGCCAACGATAATCTTTTGATTTTTGTAACAGCTGAAAGAAGCCCTAAATGTAGGTCATGCTTTCGATGGGCGGTCGGAAGGTCCTATAAAGTTCCCCCCCTACTTACAAATATGATTTAGATTCAGATAAATATACAGGGGATGATCTGAAAGGTGGTAGAAGAACTCCTGCATGGTACGAGCAAGAAAGTCTGATTATTTTGGTTACTGTTCTATAGTATTAATTTCTATTTATCAGTTTGTTGGTCCTCAAAAGAATTTGCAGCTATCAATTATTATGACATTTAAGTTATTACGATTTTTGTTTACTATCATATATATTCATTGTTTTCGCCCCTTCCTCTCCCTCCAACCAACATGTGTGCACCGTCACATACTTAGTATTTCTGCCTACACTTCAACCCGTACGGTACACAAACTTTCCTATTCAAAGATCCGTTCAAGCCAACTGTCTTAGCTAGAAAGCTAATTTAAGAGAGAATAGTGGAGGAACTTGAAAGACTTCTTCTATTAACTTGGAGAATGCTTACAAGTTTTGTCCATGAGAAACAAATAAGTCTTTCACTTATTTAAAAGGCCTCAAAAGACGTACACGTTGAAAAAATAATATTTTAGAAATTATTTTAGGTCCTAGATATTTATAAGGAAGGTTCTACACCATCTAGAAAGATATGAAGACTTCATGAGTCTCTAAGAATATTGTGCGTGACAGGACGCTCGTGCACTCACACAAACACAAACTAGACTGTAAAATGAATCGCAAGTAATGAAATATGCTGACTGGCCTAAAGCAAAGTGTTTTATTAGTTTCTTAAGCGCAATCAAGTACATGAAAGTAATATAAGGTTCAGTTAGACATGTAAATTTACAGCTATTAACCATAAACAGAAAATAAAACATCTGAATGCTATACCTAGATGTAATTAAATCTGTACTGAATACATCTTTAGGAAACAGTAATGCTATATGTACCTCCAAAATTTACCTCCTTCATGTCCCTCCGCCACATTGTACCGCTTTATTGACCCTAACAAATAGGGGAGAAGTTAGGGGGAAGACATGAGCCAATGGAAGAGGACCACGTGACGGAGGAACATGGAGGAGGTACATTTTGGAGGTACATAAAGCATTTTCCTTTAGGAAACTATCTCCAATTGACTCAAAACACAAGAAAGCCTAATATATGACTATCATTTCTGTCACTTCCCGTTCCCAGAATACGTATTTTAAATACATGCACTGTTTAAAAGTATTTATTTAATATTTACCATGTACTACTCTGTATTTAATTTCCTTCAATTTCATGTTAATTAATTTCCTACAATTTTATTTCTGCATTTTACTTTCTGCGTTTATACTCTGCTTTAGCCTTGCTTTAGGATCGGCTTAGATTGGTTTATTTGTGGGTTCATCATGAACCGGATTAGACCCCCACCTACCACCACCCCTTCCATTTAAAGCCCATCCCCTTTCTCTCTCTTCATTACTTCTTCTCATTTCTTTTCTTCTTCCTCATAACTCTCCCACCAACCTAAGAGAGCTAGGCAAGTGCCAACTTGCTTCTTGATGGATCCCCATTTTTATTGTTCCATCATCTTCCTTATTTGATTCTAAGTTTCTTTAGTACTTAGCATTTTCAATTTCCATGGCTTATTTGTTGTAGATCTAAGTTTGATACATTTTTGGATTTCTTAGGTTTTGATCTAGTAAACTCTGTTATCTTCAAGTTTCGATGGTTCCATGTTGTAGAGAATTTCGTTCTACCCAATTTTGACCTATGGAAGTCCATATTTGGGCTTGGGATGAAGGATTTATGAAGCTTGGAAGCAATGGCTACCATGGTTCCCATGGTTCTGTTCTCAGAAAAATTCGGAGAAGAAGAACAGTCTCAAGCGCATGGAAGTCTTTATTCCTCAGCGCATCAAATCTCATTCCTCAAGCGCATGGAAGTCTTTATTCCTCAGCGCATCAAATCTCATTCCTCAGGCGTATGGAAATCTTTATTCCTCAGCGCATCAAATCTTCATTCCTCAGGCGCATGGATTATTTATTTCCCAATCTCATTCCTCAGGCGCATGAGTTATTTATGCATGAGTTTATTTATTTCCCAATCTCATTCCACAGAGTTTATTTATTTCCCAATCTCATTCCTCAGGCGCATGAGTCGATTTATTTCCCAATCTCATTCCACAGGCGCATTAGTTTATTTATTTCCCAATCTCATTCCACAGGCGCATGAGTTTATTTATTTCCCAATCTCATTCCACAGAGTTTATTTATTTCCCAATCTCATTCCTCAGGCGCATGAGTCGATTTATTTCCCAATCTCATTCCACAGGCGCATTAGTTTATTTATTTCCCAATCTCATTCCACAGGCGCATGAGTTTATTTATTTTCCAATCTCATTCCACAGAGTTTATTTATTTCCCAATCTCATTCCTCAGGCGCATTAGTCGATTTATTTCCCAATCTCATTCCACAGGCGCATGAGTTTATTTATTTCCCAACCTCATTCCACAGAGTTTATTTATTTCCCAATCTCATTCCTCAGGCGCATGAGTCGATTTATTTCCCAATCTCATCCACAGGCGCATTAGTTTATTTATTTTCCAATCTCATTCCACAGGCGCATTAGTCGATTTATTTCCCAATCTCATTCCACAGGCGCATTAGTTTATTTATTTCCCAATCTTATTCCTCAGGCGCATGAGTCGATTTATTTCCCAATCTCATTCCACAGGCGCATGAGTTTATTTATTTCCCAACCTCATTCCACAGAGTTTATTTATTTTCCAATCTCATTCCTCAGGCGCATGAGTCGATTTATTTCCCAATCTCATTCCACAGGCGCATTAGTTTATTTATTTTCCAATTTCATTCCACAGGCGCATGAGTTTATTTATTTCCCAATCTCATTCCACAGGTGCATTAGTTTATTTATTTCCCAATCTCATTCCTCAGGCGCATGAGTTTATTTATTTCCCAATCTCATTCCACAGGCGCATGAGTTTATTTATTTTCTAATCTCATTCCACAGAGTTTATTTATTTCCCAATCTCATTCCACAGGCGCATTAGTTTATTTATTTCCCAATCTCATTCCTCAGGCGCATGAGTTATTTATTTTCCAACCTTATTCCACAGCGCAGGAGATTATTTATTTCCCAATCATTATTTATTTCCCAATGTTTATTTTTCGAATTTGGCATTAATTAACATTGGTTGTTATCTTGATTTATTATTGATCATGCGTTCCTAGATGGAACTAAGAGACTGGCTAATCGTCTTATTGAAACGAATGAATGAGACACGTTCATATTAAGTATGAACTGCTATAATTGATTGGCCAATCCCGAATATTGACATACAGGCACACATGCAGGCTTCAATTTATTTATTTATTTTACTTTACTATAAAAGAAGCATGTGTACTTTATAGTCAAGGCATGATTGTTCCGTGGTTAGTTGGATTGTTGCATTATGCGATGTAAGACCTACAACCTAACCGCACGGGCAGCGTTGTAGAGTTGTGCATATCGTACCCCGTACGAAAGTACTCATTCTGAAGGACCATGATCCACGGCATGGGATTTCACTCAACGTAGAGACTATTAAGTTAAATAAAAATAATGATTGCATGGAGAGAATGGATTCCCGAGTTCTTACATGGCAGCCCTCTTGGGACTAGTAGTGCCCGACAGGCCGGCTGGTCCCCACAGATACTGCAAACCTGCCACACGGGCATGGAGCGGTATCTGATTTTACTATTTATTGTATATTGTATATTGATGACGGGCGTCCTGCTGGGACTCGTCTAATTCATGATTGGCGCAATTGATTGATTGGATCGACTAGCCTTGCTTGTCCATAGTAAGAACTGAGAAATCTTTATTGCATAATTCCAGGATAACTTGGGACTCACAGTAGTAAGCCGTAGGAGTTGGATGGCCGTTTAAGTTGATTTGTTTGTGTACTGTACCTACTCTGTTACCTAGCTGAGATAATCAGAGCATCAGGACATGACGGACCAACTTCTGTCCTTGTTTGGTTGGGAGGTTGGTTCGAAGTGTCGTGATGTTAGGAGAATCCCAGTAGCAAGCAGAGATCTATTATTATATTCTCTTATTTACTGGTTTAATGTCTCATATCGTGCTTCCTTGCGGTACTTGCTATTAGAGGTCTAACCTCTCTGGTTTTGCATGGCCAGATTTAGAGCCAGTCCCCGAGGACTCAGCTTACTTCCACCTCCAAGATGGTCAATACTAGAGGGATGATCGCAGGAGGACTCGAGTGGGTTCCTTACCTCCCCACTCGTTTTGTTATTTACTTTATACTTTGCCGTTTGGCACCGACATGTTAGTCGGATTGTCTTGTACTTACTTTTGCATAATTGTAATTAAGTCAGACTGCAGCTGATAACAATTGTATATACTTTGCTATATCATCTGGCTATGTTTTGTAAAGCCAGATATCAAGAACATTTTGACTGAGCGTTTGGGACGCCTTACTGCTTTATCTTACATGTTCTCTATTTCTGTTCCTTGTTTGAATGATTGAGACAATAGATGTGAAGTGACCATAGTATGACTTTTATGTAGTATGCACCCCCTCGTCTGGTTAGAAAGCATTGATCGTATTATACGGTATTCATCTACCCGTAATACGTAGCTGGCTGAGTCATTCCCCCGCTCTCCAGTATTCTGGTTCTGGGGCGTGACAAGGTTTTAGTGGTGGCCCATGCAGGTCTGATTTCAGACTTGTGGGGTGTTTTGATTTATAGGGTGTCTCAATCACACGTGTTCCTTCTTGATCTCATGATTCGTTATCCTCAACCCTTGCTTGACATTCCGGTATCCTTTGACTTCATTGCTCCTTCATGTCCGGTTGTTTGATTGTTCTCTTGTCCCTTTTCTTAGGGGCACTTCGTCCGCATCGGTCAGAGCTGGACAGCAACAACAAGAGCAACATGGACAACCTGACCAGGTCGGTCAACAACAAGGGCCAGTACTAACTCAAGAGGCTATTCAAGAAGAGGTGATAGTGGAACCAGCAGTTGGGCCGCAGTATCCTGAGGTTCCACCACCACCAACAGTTCCACCTACCCCTGTGGAAGTGGACACACCAGCCCTTCTGGAGATCATGAGAGGGATGATGGCCACTCAGCAACATCAGATGTTGGCCCAGCAACGCATGCACACTCAGCTACAAGAGCAGAATGTGTTGCTCAACCAAGGATTACAGACGGCATTGGAAAGAGGGGCGAGGCCAGATTCAGGAGCGTCAACCAGGTTTTGCAAGTACAACCCCCGCCGTTTCGAAGGCACGGAGGATGCCATCTCAGCAGATGCATGGCTTAAGGATATTGAGGCTATTCTGACAGCCGCTAAGGTGCCGACGGAAGAACGTGTGGATCAGGTGAAGTTGTTACTTCAGGATCTCGCACGTGATTGGTGGGAATCAGAGGAAGTGGGCATCAGACGTCCTGTTGCTTGGGACGATTTTACAGCAAGGTTCAAGACGAAGTACTATGGAGTTGTGGCGCAATTTTAGCTACAACAGAAGTTTATCAACCTCAAGCAGGCCGGCAAGACGGTAGATGCTTATGCAGCGGAGTTCTGCAGATTGAGTAGGTTCGCCCCAGAGATGGTAGCAACAGAGAGCCAGAGGGCTATGAGGTTCCAACAAGGGTTTCATCTTGAGCCCTTACAATTGATAGAGGGGCACAATTACCAGACTTTTGATGAAGTATTGACGGCAACTCGAAGGCATGAGATAACCATTCAGAGGCTTGCGGCAAGGACTGGGGGTCAGAAGAGGTCCCACAGTCAGATTGAAGGAGGAGGGGGAGCAGTGCCCCGAACAACAGCACCATCCCTTGGCATTCGCATTCATGATGTGGCAATGCGAGGGCCAGCACCACCACCCAGGCAGCAGCAACAACAACAGAGGAAGAACCAACAACCCCCGGTGGGCTGTACTTATTATGGAAAGATGGGGCACACTAGAGATGTGTGTCGGGCATTGAACAGACTGTGTTTGATATGTGGAAATCCAAATCATCGGGTTACCACATGTCCCATGAATTCGAGGTCAGGAGGACCAGTGCAGCAGTTTCCTGTTCTGCCAGCACCAGGGGCAGGACAGTATCGAGGACCAGCGATGGCAGTGAGGCCGTTGGCACAGCGCCCGTTAATACCGCAGGCTCAGATGTTTCGGCAGCAGGGACCGCCGATGCAGCAACACCAGCATAGACCACCCCAGCATCACCAGGGCAGGGGCCAGCGGCAGCACCAGGCTAGGCCGCAGCATGGAAACCAGCAAGGAGGTCGAGGGCAGGCATTCACTCTGTCCTTGGAGGAGGCATTAGCATCGGGAGATGTTGTGGCAGGTAACATTCTCGTCGCCTCATATCCCGCAGTAGCATTGTTTGATTCGGGAGCATCCCATTCATTTATATCTGCACAATTTGCAACACGGCTAGGAATGGAGTTCGAGGCATTGCCAGGGAGGTTGAATATACTCACTGGTAATGGGCTCGTAGGAGTTAGTAGAGTCATTCTAGCGTGTAGTGTTGTAGTTTGCGGGCATTCCTTACCCGCCCAGTTGATAGAATTTCCTGTTGGAAATTTCGACGTTATCTTAGGCATGGACTGGCTGAAAGACAGTCATGCGACAATAGATTATCGTAGTGGGAGTGTATCTTTTGATATTCCAGGCATGAAGAGATTCACCTTAGTCAGATCAGAGGCGACTCAACAAGAGCAGGGAGTAGTGACAGCAATGGAAGAAGTTCAAGTCCAGAAGGTAGTTGAAGAGTTTTTAGACGTATTTCCTGAAGAACTTCCAGGTCTACCACCAGTTAGAGATATTGAGTTCCGTATAGATTTGGTACCTGGAACTAAACCGATATCAGATCGGGTTTACAGAATGGCGGATTCAGAGCAGGCCAAGGTATATCAGCACATAGAGGAACTGAAGGAGAAGAAGTTCATCCAAGCTAGCGTGTCACCATGGGCAGCACCAGTGGTACTTGTGGGAAAGAATGATGGGTCATCCAGATTGTGCATCGATTACAGGAAGCTTAACGCGGCAACAGTGAAGAACAAGTACCCACTATCCCGGATCGGCGACTTATTTGATCAGTTGAGCAAAGCTAGAGTTTTCTCTAAGATAGATCTTCGTTCAGGTTATCACCAAGTGAGGGTTCGGAAGGAGGACATTCCCAAGACAGCATTCAGGTCGAAGTATGGGCATTATGAATTCTTAGTAATGCCGTTTGGTTTGACCAATGCTCCAGCAATCTTCATAGATTTGATGAATCACATCTTTATGCCGTACTTAGATCAGTTTGTCGTAGTATTTCTCGACGACATTCTTGTATACTCTGCTAGTGAAGAGGAGCATGAAGACCACCTCAGAAAAGTGTTACAGGTTCTGTGAGAGAACCAGTTGTATGCCAAGCTCAGCAAGTGTGAGTTCTGGACGGATCGCATTTCATTTTTGGGTCATATCATATCAGGAGCTGGAGTAGCAGTGGATCCCAAGAAGGTAGAAGCAGTAGAAAGTTGGCCAGTACCCAAGACCGTAGCTGATGTACGGAGTTTCTTGGGATTGGCAGGATATTACAGAAGGTTTGTATCAGACTTTGCGAGACTTTCAGCACCCATGACCCGCTTGACACGGAAGGATGTGCCATTCGTCTGGTCAGCAGAATGCCAGGCATCATTTGAGAATCTGAAGCAGAAGTTGATATCAGCGCCTATTCTTACATTGCCAGTTGGACCCGGAGGTTTTACCGTTTATTATGATGCGTCAGGTAAAGGACTTGGATGTGTTCTTATGCAACATGGGAAGGTGATAGCGTACGCATCTAGGCAACTTCGGGACCACGAGAAGAATTACCCGACTCATGACTTGGAGTTGGCAGCAGTAGTATTTGCTTTGAAGCTATGGAGGCATTACTTATATGGTGATCGAGTGGACATATACACTGACCACAAAAGTCTGAAGTACATCTTTACTCAGAAGGAGCTGAACATGAGGCAGAGAAGATGGTTGGAGTTGATCAAGGATTACGACGTGGAGCTTCAGTATCACCCAGGCAAGGCTAATGTGGTAGCAGATGCTCTCAGTAGGAGAGGCGGCGCATTTATGTTAACAACACAGAGGCATATCTTAGAAGACCTTCAGGAGATGGGCATCGAGGTTGTACTTCCTAGCGATGTAGGAGTTCTGGCAAGTCTACAAGTCCAATCTGACTTGGTAGATAGGATCAAGACAGCTCAGGCACAGGACCCAAGGATTCAGAAGCTTAGAACAGAATGTGAGTCAGGACTCAGGAAGGAGATGAGAATTCATGAAGATGGTACACTTAGGTTTGGGTCGCGTCTATGTGTGCCTAGTGGAGATATCAGACAGGAGGTTATGACAGAAGCTCACAGTTCTCAGTATTCTGTACACCCTGGAGGGACCAAGATGTACCAAGATATCAAGCAGCACTTCTGGTGGAACGGGATGAAGAGGGAGATAGCTAGATTTGTTTCCCGTTGCTTGGTATGTCAGCAAGTGAAGGCAGAACAGCAGAGGCCAGCTGGGTTATTGCAACCGCTTCCTATCCCAGAATGGAAGTGGGAACATATTACAATAGACTTTGTGACCGGTTTACCGAGATCACCAAGTGGTAAAAATGCTATTTGGGTGATAGTAGATCGGCTTACTAAGGTGGCTCACTTTCTTTCTTTCAGAGTAGGACAATCTACAGAAAAGTTGGCAGAGTTGTATATGCAACAGATAGTCAGGCAGCATGGAGTCCCTGTCAGCATTGTGTCAGATAGAGATACCCGTTTTATATCATATTTTTGGAAGAGCTTACATCATAGCTTGGGTACCAAGTTACGATTTAGCACGGCTTACCATCCCCAGACAGACGGGCAATCAGAAAGAACAATTCAGACCTTGGAAGACATGTTGCGAGCTTGCACTCTGGATTTTGAAGGATCTTGGGAGAGCCACCTGCACTTAGTCGAGTTCTCGTACAACAACAGTTATCAAGCCAGTATTCAGATGGCGCCATTTGAAGCACTATATGGTAAGAAGTGTAGGTCGCCACTAGCATGGGATGATATCGGAGAGAGAAAGATGCTAGGCCCAGAAATGATTGTTCAGACAGTTGAATTGGTCAAGGGAATTAGAGAGCGACTTCGAGTTGCACAGGAGCGGCATCGTCATTGGGCGGACCAGCATCGTAGGCCGCTAGAGTTCTCTGTTGGGAACTACGTGTTCTTGCAGATCTCACCTACCCGTGGGGTCATTAGGTTTGGCGTTTGCGGGAAGTTGAGTCCGCGGTACGTGGGCCCATTTGTTATTCTGGATCGGATAGGCGATGTTGCTTATCGTTTATCCCTTCCACCTTCGTTACGAGAGGTGCATGACGTATTTCATGTATCTCAGTTGCGAAGGTACGTATCAGACCCAAGCCATATCCTTGATCATTCTGAGCTGGTTGTTGGTACCAACCTGTCTTACGAGGAACAGCCTGTGTCTATTTTGGACCGAAGAGAGAAGATACTCAAGAACCGAACAATTAACCTTGTCCGGGTTGCTTGGGGTCATCACTCTTTAGGAGAATCAACGTGGGAACGTGAGGATGATATCCGTTCACGGTATCCGCACCTGTTTGACTCACAAGGTATATCCTTCTCTGTATACCTTGATTGTTTTAAACTCCTCATGATTGTCACCTTATGGATAGAATTGCTTGGTGTCGTAGAATGTTCAACATGGATATGTTACTTGCTAATGGCATTGAAGAATGATTGCTTACTCAATTGCTTGTACTTAGATTGGTTTAGCTCTGATATTTCTATCATGCTTAGATTTGAAATTCCGAGGACGGAATTTTTCTAAGGAGGGTAGAGATGTCACTTCCCGTTCCCAGAATACGTATTTTAAATACATGCACTGTTTAAAAGTATTTATTTAATATTTACCATGTACTACTCTGTATTTAATTTCCTTCAATTTCATGTTAATTAATTTCCTGCAATTTTATTTCTGCATTTTACTTTCTGCGTTTATACTCTGCTTTAGCCTTGCTTTAGGATCGGCTTAGATTGGTTTATTTGTGGGTTCATCATGAACCGGATTAGACCCCCACCTACCACCACCCCTTCCATTTAAAGCCCATCCCCTTTCTCTCTCTTCATTACTTCTTCTCATTTCTTTTCTTCTTCCTCATAACTCTCCCACCAACCTAAGAGAGCTAGGCAAGTGCCAACTTGCTTCTTGATGGATCCCCATTTTTATTGTTCCATCATCTTCCTCATTTGATTCTAAGTTTCTTTAGTACTTAGCATTTTCAATTTCCATGGCTTATTTGTTGTAGATCTAAGTTTGATACATTTTCGGATTTCTTAGGTTTTGATCTAGTAAACTCTGTTATCTTCAAGTTTCGATGGTTCCATGTTGTAGAGAATTTCGTTCTACCCAATTTTGACCTATGGAAGTCCATATTTGGGCTTGGGATGAAGGATTTATGAAGCTTGGAAGCAATGGCTACCATGGTTCCCATGGTTCTGTTCTCAAAAAAATTCGGAGAAGAAGAACAGTCTCAAGCGCATGGAAGTCTTTATTCCTCAGCGCATCAAATCTCATTCCTCAAGCGCATGGAAGTCTTTATTCCTCAGCGCATCAAATCTCATTCCTCAGGCGTATGGAAATCTTTATTCCTCAGCGCATCAAATCTTCATTCCTCAGGCGCATGGATTATTTATTTCCCAATCTCATTCCTCAGGCGCATGAGTTATTTATTTCCCAATCACTTTCCACAGGCGCACGAGTTTATTTATTTTCCAATCTCATTCCACAGAGTTTATTTATTTCCCAATCTCATTCCTCAGGCGCATGAGTCGATTTATTTCCCAATCTCATTCCACAGGCGCATGAGTTTATTTATTTTCCAATCTCATTCCACAGAGTTTATTTATTTCCCAATCTCATTCCTCAGGCGCATGAGTCGATTTATTTCCCAATCTCATTCCACAGGCGCATTAGTTTATTTATTTCCCAATCTCATTCCACAGGCGCATGAGTTTATTTATTTCCCAATCTCATTCCACAGAGTTTATTTATTTTCCAATCTCATTCCTCAGGCGCATGAGTCGATTTATTTCCCAATCTCATTCCACAGGCGCATTAGTTTATTTATTTCCCAATCTCATTCCACAGGCGCATGAGTTTATTTATTTCCCAATCTCATTCCACAGAGTTTATTTATTTCCCAATCTCATTCCTCAGGCGCATGAGTCGATTTATTTCCCAATCTCATTCCACAGGCGCATGAGTTTATTTATTTCCCAACCTCATTCCACAGAGTTTATTTATTTCCCAATCTCATTCCTCAGGCGCATGAGTCGATTTATTTCCCAATCTCATTCCACAGGCGCATTAGTTTATTTATTTCCCAATCTCATTCCACAGGCGCATTAGTCGATTTATTTCCCAATCTCATTCCACAGGCGCATTAGTTTATTTATTTCCCAATCTCATTCCACAGAGTTTATTTATTTCCCAATCTCATTCCTCAGGCGCATGAGTCGATTTATTTCCCAATCTCATTCCACAGGCGCATTAGTTTATTTATTTACCAATTTCATTCCACAGGCGCATGAGTTTATTTATTTCCCAATCTCATTCCACAGGTGCATTAGTTTATTTATTTCCCAATCTCATTCCTCAGGCGCATGAGTTTATTTATTTCCCAATCTCATTCCACAGGCGCATGAGTTTATTTATTTTCCAATCTCATTCCACAGAGTTTATTTATTTCCCAATCTCATTCCACAGGCGCATTAGTTTATTTATTTCCCAATCTCATTCCTCAGGCGCATGAGTTATTTATTTCCCAACCTTATTCCACAGCGCAGGAGATTATTTATTTCCCAATTATTATTTATTTCCCAATGTTTATTTTTCAAATTTGGCATTAATTAACATTGGTTGTTATCTTGATTTATTATTGATCATGCGTTCCTAGATGGAACTAAGAGACTGGCTAGTCGTCTTATTGAAACGAATGAATGAGACACGTTCATATTAAGTATGAACTGCTATAATTGATTGGCCGATCCCGAATATTGACATACAGGCACACATGCAGGCTTCAATTTATTTATTTATTTTACTTTACTATAAAAGAAGCATGTGTACTTTATGGTCAAGGCATGATTGTTCCGTGGTTAGTTGGATTGTTGCATTACGCTATGTAAGACCTACAACCTAACCGCACGGGCAGCGTTGTAGAGTTGTGCATATCGTACCCCGTACGAAAGTACTCATTCTGAAGGACCATGATCCACGGCATGGGATTTCACTCAACGTAGAGACTATTAAGTTAAATAAAAATAATGATTGCATGGAGAGAATGGATTCCCGAGTTCTTACATGGCAGCCCTCTTGGGACTAGTAGTGCCCGACAGGTCGGCTGGTCCCCACAGATACTGCAAACCTGCCACACGGGCAGGGAGCGGTATCTGATTTTACTATTTATTGTATATTGTATATTGATGACAGGCGTCCTGCTGGGACTCGTCTAATTCATGATTGGCACAATTGATTGATTTGATCGACTAGCCTTGCTTGTCCATAGTAAGAACTGAGAAATCTTTATTGCATAATTCCAGGATAACTTGGGACTCACAGTAGTAAGCCGTAGGAGTTGGATGGCCGTTTAAGTTGATTTGTTTGTGTACTGTACCTACTCTGTTACCTAGCTGAGATAATCAGAGCATCAGGACATGACGGACCAACTTCTGTCCTTGTTTGGTTGGGAGGTTGGTTCGAAGTATCGTGATGTTAGGAGAATCCCAGTAGCAAGCAGAGATCTATTATTATATTCTCTTATTTACTGGTTTAATGTCTCATATCGTGCTTCCTTGCGGTACTTGCTATTAGAGGTCTAACCTCTCTGGTTTTGTATGGCCAGATTTAGAGCCAGTCCCCGAGGACTCAGCTTACTTCCACCTCCAAGATGGTCAATACTAGAGGGATGATCGTAGGAGGACTCGAGTGGGTTCCTTACCTCCCCATTCGTTTTGTTATTTACTTTATACTTTGCCGTTTGGCACCGACATGTTAGTCGGATTGTCTTGTACTTACTTTTGCATAATTGTAATTAAGTCAGACTGCAGCTGATAACAATTGTGTATACTTTGCTATATCATCTGGCTATATTTTGTAAAGCCAGATATCAAGAATATTTTGACTGAGCGTTTGGGACGCCTTACTGCTTTATCTTACATGTTCTCTATTTCTGTTCCTTGTTTGAATGATTGAGACAATAGATGTGAAGTGACCATAGTATGACTTTTATGTAGTATGCACCCCCTCGTCTGGTTAGACAGCATTAATCGTATTATACGATATTCATCTACCCGTAATACGTAGCTGGCTGAGTCATTCCCCCGCTCTCCAGTATTCTGGTTCTGGGGCGTGACAATTTCACATACCCGTATTCAATTTCATGTTGTTCTCACAGTTAAAAAATTTGGAGCCTTCTAACTTTTAGGGCTCTTTACGATCGTATAGCTTGTATGTGCTCAGAGACGGTCCTAACTATACCATACAACAATATTCTTGAAAGGCGACTAGTACGTAACTCCTCCTGTCTGTTGTTTTCAGGTGCGACCGCATTCTTTCGTATGGAACCGGCATGAAGCTTCTGAATTACAGAAGAAGTGAGCTGAGGCTTTCGGATCACTGCCCTGTGACTACCACATTTATGGCTGAGGTCGAAGTGTTCTGTCATAGAAAGCTCCAGAAGGCCCTGTCGCTGACATATGCAGAGGTTGAAGATGGAGGAGTCATCGGATATTGATCGATCTCTCTATTGAACATTAGCTGGCTGAGGCTTAGCATAAGTTTCTTTCCTGTCTATATATATAGATGATGAACCACGTGTATATATGAAACAAATAGTTAGTTAAATCGATGTGGTCGTAAGTAATTATATGTTGATTGACCGGCGCTCGTAGCGCAAGTGGCACGAGGGAGAGGTTCTCGGCTTGGAGTCCCGGAATTGAGCCCCCCTCCTGCACCAACCCGGCTGGATGGCAGTGGCCACGGAATTGATAGGGATGCACGGACACCATATATATATGTGTGTGTGTGTGTGTGTGTGTGTGTGTGTGTGTGTGTGTGTGTCACGACCCGCACCCGCTAAAAGGGCACATGACACGACAACGCCCAGCCCTCACCGAAAAATCGGCGTGGAACGCTGTAGATTTTGTCTACTCTAAACAGTTTATATATATAACAAAAACCTGTCGAGAATATGGTCAACTCCGAACGGAGGACAAGCAATGAATATATATGAGTACTCAATCACGACTCTAAGATAACAAAGTAAAGACTGAAAGATAAAGACAACAAGACGATAATAAAATAATAACCTGTCAAGTCCAACAAAAGAATATATACAAGTTTAAGTCTCTAATACAGTCCATAATAATAACAGTCTCAAAAGTAGCTGGAGACAAAGTCCAGTATAACGACCTACTCTAACTAAGCAATAGGTAGGGTCTCATCGGGCGGAGCTAAGCCCTGTTGGACCAAAGTCTCCAACTCTATACCCACTACGTCGTCCGGACCGTAGTAGGTGCAATAGTCTCCCTCATCTGCATCTGTAATATTTTCAACATATCCTGTCAGGATGGAACGAGTACAATTTACTAACAGCAGTTCACAAGATATGATAAAAGCTACAAGACTGTAAATAGATAGTATATACAAGAAAATCATGGAATATACATGTGAATATCATGGCAAGGTAAGCTGTAAATCTAGAGCTAGAACAAGGCAAGTAAACTGATCATGACATGTACAAGAATCAAGAATCATCATCTAGGTGTGTGAATACTAGTTTCAACATGTGGCCGGCTTGGGAACTGCACAATAGTAACAGGCCTGGCTAATTATACGTGGGGTGTATGATCAACACTCACAATCAATAGGTGCACAATGGGTACACAATAGGCTTTGACCACATATCTATACTAATACTCCCCGTCCCCGACTGGTAGAGTGGATCCAAGCAAGACACGTTACGACACGGGATTCCACGAGAAGGAAGCAAGTCTCCTCGAGAATTGGTGTCCATATACTGCACAAGAACTACAAGGGGCTTGCACAGGATATACCAAGATAACGAAGAATAACATCTCATGTCGGGATCCATGAATACCAATCCGCGTGACCAATGTGTCGAGAACAAGCATATCTACACTAATCACATGAATTATAACAGTTATCATAAATTAGAAAAGTGTCAGAGAATGTACTCGCCTGAAATATAATATGGTATGTCAACCGGAGCAAATGCAACATCTCGAGGACCTATAGAGAACAAGACGTATCAATACTCTGTTTAGGAAATGAAATCAAATCAATTTGAATCCTATTAAGTCATTCTAGGTCAAGACACGTCAAACTAGGTTGTACGGGATCAAACTAAGTCATATTAGGTCTAACTGGGTCAAACTGGGTCAACGCAAGTCAAACAGAATTAATCTAGGTCAATTTGAGTCAACAGTTGACTTTTGGTCAACCGGTCAACTTTGGTCAATCGTGGTCAACTTTGGTCAACCCTAGGTCAACTCTAGGTCACTGGTGACTAACAGTTGACTTTTGGTCAACTGCACAAGTCTAATGGAATTTGGAACTAAATTGGGTAAAGTGTTGACCCATAGTTGACTTTTGGTCTAAAAAGTCAACCGTGGCCAACCGGGATCAAGACTAGGTCTAGACGGCTATTTTTACCCATTACCAACCTCTACAACCCATATCCAAGTCCATCTTGGACTTTGAAACTCATATCTTGGCCATAGGCCAATTACCTATTTTACCCTTAAAAATGGCAAAATTCAACCTTCGGCGATTATCTAGTTAACCTACCTACGCTTGTTATTTTGACCCGATCTCCCCAGGGTAGTATGATACTAGCCTATACATATATTACCAACCAAAATACCTAGGTAACGTGGACATCCAGTCCATGATACGGCCCGTTGCCAAAATCTTGAATATTTCAAGATACGCGCCGATACGGCGCGATACCGGCATCCTACGACCCCGATTTCCACTCGGGAGCCTACCCGCAAAATCTAAATCACGTATCCTAGGCCTGCGTCAAGTTTCGTCGCGATCCGATACTCGGAGCTCCGTTTCGCCCTCTAACTCGACTTCTCCTAAAACTCCCTTCTTTTCTTTTCTACTTTTCTTCCTTCTTCCAATTCCCTTCTAACTCCTAACTTCTTCTAATTTCCTTACCCTCTAATTCTTCTTATTCTTTCCCTTCTTCTTCAAATTCTTCTCCTATCTAACTTCTTCTTCTTCTAATTCAAGTTCTTCCTTTTTAATCTTCTTCTTCTAATCCCTCCCCATTCATATTCCTATTCTTCTTCTAACTTCTTCTCCTCCTATTTCTTCCAACTTCTTCTAATCTCTACTCTTCATTTCCCTCTCTAAAAACATATATATATATATATATATATATATATATATATATATATATATATATATATATATATATATATATATATATATATATATATAGGGGTTTAAGGGGTAAAATAGCAACAAGGGGGGGGGGGGGGGGGGGGGGGTTTAGCTGTTGTTTACAGCAGCTACAGCTGCTGTGCTGCTGTTGTCCACAGCAGCAGCCATGTAACTGCTGCTACTGCTGTCTCCTTCTTCTCTTCTACTTCTTCATCTCTACTATATATATATATATATATATATATATATATATATATATATATATATATATATATAATCCATTATCCCTCCAACTCCACAAACACACACACACTCCTCTATATATATACATATACATACACACCCACATATCTCCACATACATATATTTACACCCACATATATGTATATATATAAACACACATACACATATCCTTATATCTAAATATATATATATATATATATATATATATATATATATATATATATATATATATATATATATATATATATATACACACACATATACATATCTATGAACACACACACTCTCTCACACACTCACACAAGCACACTCACACTCTCACACCACTCTCATGACACAACACCACCACCACCATTCTCTACACACACACACAAATACATATATACAAATACTTATATATATATATATATATATATATATATATATATATATATATATATATATATATATATATATATATATATACCACTCTAATGGAAAAACCCCCAAATAAATCCTTAACCTAGATTATTAGGAAACCTACAATTTTCTACGGGCAATGTGTAGAGAATTTCATTCCCTACAATTAATGTGAAGGAAGTAAATGGAGAAGAGGAATTTATTAGGGATTAAAAGCATACCTAAAGGTTCTTGGAGAGAGAGAGAGAGAGCTTGGAAAGAAAAAAAGATTTTTGAAAGAGAGAGAGAGAGATTTCTTAATGGAGAAGAAAGAGGGGGGGGGGGCTCTCTCTTGGCCGGCCAAGGGGGGGTTATTGGGTTGTGGGTGGATCCAATAACCCTCCAACCCAATAGACTTGGTTCAAGTTGGGTTCGGTTTGTTTCCGTTTTGTTCGGTTTAACCCTAACTAACTAATTTAGTCTCTATAATGACTAATTAAGCCATGGAAGTTGGGTTAATAATTTTTAGCCTAATTATGATGGCATGTGGGCCAAGTCCAGCTAGTTTGTGGGTCCCACTAGGGTCCAGGCTACCCGGGTCTCCAATTTGAGTCCGAATTGGATAAAATCCAAACCAACCCAAATAAATCCCCAAAAAATCACATAAAATCAAATAAAATTCCTAAAAATTATAAAACTTGAAAAATAACAAAAATACCCCTAGTTCGAAAACTGGGGGTGACAGTGTGTGAGAGAGAGATTGATACTTTCGTATTTTGTAAATTATTTGATAAAGTTGTGTAGCAATAAGCCTTTGTTGGGGGTTCCAGTAAGGCATCTCCAATGTTGATTGATACTTTATCAAATTTATATCATAGTTCGAATTTTTGTATACCAATTGTTTACCTACAAAAAATCTCCTATAGTACTCTATTTCTATCTTATGTGGCAATAACTAAATAATCAATTTAATAAAGTGGGATGCAATATTAATTGGTATGAGAGATGAAAAATTCATATGAGAGTTTCATGTACAAACCTTCCTAAGAATTCTTCATCCTACATCACCACCACATATGATAGAAATTGAAATGAAACCATGAATGTGAGAAGTTTTATTTTTGCTAAATTGGATTTCTAAAATAGAAAAAGGGATGGGGGACCGTGTGTCAGTCCGAGACTGACGTGGCGGACTCCGTTGGATCCATTATGGGACCCAATGGGAGCTGGGTCTAATGGGAATTGCCACGACAATCTCAGACTGACGCACGCAGTTCTGCCTGCCTTTTTCCTAATAATAATACTAGTATGTCACCCGTGCGATGCACGGTTTGTATATTTAATATTGTTTTATTCTGAAAATAAATAAGTGAATGTTCTTGATATTTATATAACATTTGAAATTAAAACAAAAGTTAGAATAAACTCAATTTTGAAATACATAAAAGATAACATTATATTAATATGATTATGAACGAATTAAATTTTAACAACGTAATTATCATTAGTACTATTTGTGTAATTCACAAAATATCTTGGACCAAAATATATTAATATGATTATGAACGAATTATAACAATATATACCTCACCGTAAATAAAATTATACGATAAAGTCTATTTTGATGACATAAAAGATAACATTTGTCTTTATTACAAATTCTGAAATACTTCCTTATACACAACATTTGTTGTTGAATTACATTGGTCTCTATCTTCACTGCATATTAAAATCTTCAATCCTTTCTTACTTTTTACCCTTGAAACCGCAACATATAACTGTCCGTGACTAAAAACGGGATTCTTCAAGAAAAGTCCAACATGAGAAAGTGATTGACCTTGACTTTTGTTTATTGTCATTGCATAAGAAACAATCAATGGATATTGTCTTCTTTGAAATTTGAAAGGCAATCTTGGATCAGAAGGTGTCAATGACATTCTTGGAATCAAAACTTTATTACCAGCATTGTCTCCACAAAGAATCTTTGCTTCAAGAACACGATTGCCTAATTTTGTAATCAGCAATCTAGTACCATTACATAGTCCAACTGAATGATCTATATTTCTTAATAACATTACTGGAGTACCAACTTTCAATTTTAACTCGTGATTCGGTACACCTGAACATTTAATACTATTCAAGAACTCTGGAGTGTGAACATCTGATAATAAGTCAACATTGGCATCTGACTTGGATGGACTATCAGAACTTAAATATGTGCTTGCGTTACCAGAATTCAGTGAGATCATGTACTCATTTACAGACTCGACAACATCAAGAGTTGGCGCTAATATAGCTCTATCCTTCAAGAATTCTGGATCGATGACGAAATTCGCAAAAGAAGGATATGTGCTCTCAACAATTGTTTGCAGTGGATCATTTGCATTACTAAGTAAAACATCACTTGGAATATCGATACTTGCACAACCATCATTATGCCCTCCAAGTGTTCCATCTCCTATACTTGCAATCCATTCAGAAAACCGTTTGAGCTCTTCACTTTCAGATGTTATGCTACAACCTTGAAGTCTCATGTTTTTTGTCAACCTCAAAACTTTGCAGTTTTGCCAAATATAAGAAGAATTTATAGTTGCATGAACTATATCTTGTCTACTACCTTTCGGAATTACAGGCAATATTTGACGTAAATCTCCTCCGAAGACAATTGTTTTTCCTCCAAATGGTGTCTCAGAACTGAGTGGATTGCTAAATTGCATTATATCTCTAAACGATCTATCCAACGCTTTAAAACAATATCGATGCATCATTGGCGCTTCATCCCAAATTATAAGTTTGCACCTAATAATTAGTTCTGCAAGTTGACTTCCTTGTTTGATATTGCATGTTGAATCCTCATTTACATTTATTGGAATAGCAAACCTTGAATGAGTTGTTCTTTCACCAGGCAAGAGAAGTGATGCTATCCCACTTGAAGCCACATTTAGAACAATTTCTCTCTTAGATCTCAAGCATGCAGATAATGTTTTCCAAATGAACGTTTTTCCAGTACCGCCATATCCGTATAAAAAGAAAATACCACCATTTGTAGAATTAACAGCATACATTATTATGTCGTAAACATATTGTTGTTCATCATTCAAGTGAGCAAGTAGGTGTATGTGTTCTTCTACTAGAGCCGCTCTATCATAATTTAATTCATCATGCACCAATCTATTTGTAGTATTTGATAAGGAGTCCATGTTTGGAAATGGCATTGATGGAAATTCTTGCAAACTTCTACCACAATTTTTCAATAACTTTTCAATCTCAACCAAAGCGTAATTTTGAATGTCATCCTAACTCATAAGCAAATCTAGAATTAAAGAGAGAGAATATGTTGTAATTAATTCTAAAGCTATATTAACGATCAAATAATATTCAAAACACAAATTAAACTTGAAAATAGTAAAGAAACATTTTACCTTGGTCGTGCAACGCAATTCATTGATTATATAAAACATCATCTGATAAGTATGTCCAACATTTGTTCCAAAGTAATTCAGGCCGACTTATAAAGCCAGATGACAATAATGTCACAAATAAATTTCTCAAAGAATATGCAGATGCCCAATAACTTGCCTCAATAATACCATCGATATACTCGTCATCATCCTCCAATAATCCTAAGACATAGCAAGCTTCATGATATGACTCGTAATGAATACCATTGACTTTCTTAATATCATCATAGCATTTAGGTCCACGGACGATATTGAGAAGAAATCTTAAATGGTACATCTCACCGCAACCAGGTGGAACATAAAAAATTCGACCTAATGAGAAATATTTTTTTCTCGGAGTCCACTCTCTAGTCTTCTGTTTCCAAACAAATTTTTGTGGAAATTCTGTATATGTGAGATTTTGTGCCTCTGGATATCGCTTGTTCGCTTCAAACCAAGCTAAGAACATGCTTTCATTCACACTGGCATGATCAATAATGGTATCAATAGCATCTGCGTCTGAGAAAATAATAGGCTGCTCGTCGGGTAAGTGAAAGCTAAGTCGCTCAACAGACTTATATTGGATCTCAAAACCAAACAATATCCATGCTGCCTCACAAGCAGAAATGTATCTACAATCGTAATACATGTTAATTTTATCAATTGGTTTTTTGGGTTCATCATCGTCTGTAGTTCTATAGAAGGATGCAGTTACACGATCATGTCCTTTATTCACATACTTGAACAAATATTTTATAGATCGAAACTGATTGCACCATTCAACATTCATATGACCTCCATACTTCAATAATAGATAACGATTATGAGGCACTACAAATCGATTATCTAGTTCAAAACTATTCTTTAAAACCGTTCTTCCATCATCTTTGCATCGATATAATGGATATTCGTCTTCATCAACCAAAGTATTTTCAACAAATTTTTTTGGAAAATGCTTTGAGCAACGACCATCTGACATATATGGTGAATTCTTTCTTGCAGTACCACAAGGTCCATGTGTCATAAAATCTCGCACTGCATTATAATAGGTAGGATCTGATTTTTGATCAGGAATTTCTGCTGAGATTATCTGATCAATATATTTACCCGATGGAAACTTATCTTCTTTGGCTAGGAACAATAAAATATGAGCATGCGGCAACCCACGTTTTTGAAATTCGACCGTATATATAACTGAAAAATAATAGAAAACAAATTAATATTAAATTTATTAATAAAATACATGACTAAGTACAAAAAATATGGCAAAATCGTTACCAGCTCTAACTGTTCCAAATATTTTATTATGTTTCAGATCTTTGATCAGCCCATCCAATTTTACCTTGAAAACCCTACATAATATATATGGTCGATCTTCAGGATGAAGACCATTTTTTTCAACATATCGAAGTATTTCAGGCCATTTGGGGTTGCATGTAAATGTTATAAACAAATCCGGGTAATCAACCCATCTGCATATTGCCATTGCATCTTGATAATTTTGAATCATGTACCGGGCACCTCCTGTAGAAGAAGATGGTAGAATGACTCTTTTTTCTTGAGTAGTCGGACCTGTTTCACCTCGTAATAATGCATCTGTAAGACCTTTATACATCTCACACCGTAATTGTTTCTGATGCATTTGAATAAATTTTAATCTTGCAGATTCAACCATTGTATAAACATCAACCAAAAATTGTTGCATAAGTCTTTTAGTAGCAAATATGATAGAAGGCTCATTATCCCTTTCATGCAGTCTATAAGCGAACCATTCTCTAATACATACTCTCCTTCTTCCACCATTACCTTTATTTGTTGATTCAGATAATTGAATGTCTTCTCTATAACCATCTTCACCGTAGGAAAAGATCAAGGGGTATTGTAATGCTAAATAAGAAGCATGTAACTAATTTATTCGTTGTAGGTTCCCAGCTTGTGTTTCAACCATAATATCTCTATCACCTAAGCATTCATCAAGATCTCCAACTATCAAAGCAGCAACCTTAGAAACTGTAGGTAAATTATATTGTCGTCCATCTCATGTCTCCTTCCTATCAATTTCAATCGAACGCTTGAATTACCTCCTTCACACATTTTTTCGCGAGCCATTCTAAAAGACTTTACTAATACATTATTTTGATCCAACATATCCTTCAAATCACGTACAATTTCTGCATGCAAATTATTAATATTACCGTTTTTCCTGAAAATAATATTAAAAAAATAAAATAACTGAATATATTAATAATCAATGATCAATATACAATTGTATATATCTGGGGAAAAAATTCGATAAATACCAAACAGCTTTCATTCTGTTTTGAATTTCATTTTCTGTATCATAAATATATAGCTGTGCAAATTTTGGACTTGAACCTTTAACGGGTAATAAACTTCCTAATAGATGGTAGTTTTGTCCATGCATTCTAAAAATTAGTGGAGAATTTCCTTGATTTGGTTCTGGATCAACCTTGCCTCCCATTGAAGTGAATGAAAACATGCTGTTATATGATCTTATATTTTCTAGAAAATGTTTGCTCTTATCGCTCACACCATATAATAGATCATGTAAAACTTTAGGCGGTTTCTTCATTGGTGAAATTTGAATCTTTCCTTGCATACAACATAAAGAGTATGTCGGGTTTTTGCATTTGTAGGAAGACCGAACTCTCTCGTCGTACCAAAAGTGTGTACCACAAAAGTTACATTTATAAGTTGGGTCGCCAATATCCCAATAATCTGTCAATAAAAAATACCAATAAAATATAAATAAATTACATAACTCATAAACTAAACTAATAAATACACTTATAGACACAAACAAACAAACACACACACACACAAAAACTTATATAGACTAATACCAATTGTAGGATTTGCATGTCCATGATCAAATTTACAATCTCCATTTGTCAAATTAACAACCACTGCAAAAGGAAAAAACAAAGAAAAAGCAACAAATTTTTAAAAGAGCTGAATATACTTTCCTTCTAAGAAAAATTAAAATAAATTACAAATTTCAAATATGTGAATTTGATAAATAAATTAGGCTTACAACATACTTGAAGACTCCTCATCTGCAGTCAAATCAATCGTTATTAAATCACTATTTTGCTGCAAATTTGAGATTGTATTTTTCGAGCAATATAGGGAACTTTGGTTCATTGAAGTAGACAAATCAACTGCTTGACTTGATCCACACACTGCATAAAATAATTCAATATAAAACTTTGCAAACATAAATATATATGTATGTATGTATACTTTAATAATAAATTTCAACCATACCATTCGTGATTTCACTAAAAGGATATGTAGACGTATTAAGCACATTATTAAACAATACGCTGCTAGAATAAAACTGTTTGCCATTTGGAATTAAATCTTCTGCGAAAAAGTAAGGAAAAAGTTAGAAAAGTAGTCGCAATACAATAATAATAGATCACATTTTATTCGTAAAAATAGTTAATTAGGTTCTAATAAATTATTGTAACACATTTTTGAGAATAAATTTTTTTAGGTTGGAAAAATAACTTACTCGAATGACCATCATCATTAATTTGAAAAATTACTCTCGATGGATCAGAGTGCAGTTTTGTAAATCTCTTCGTCGAATAGTCAAATGAATTTTTCTTCTGAGAAACAATTAACTGCGTAGGCTCACTTGACCCACAAACTGCATAAAAAATCACCATATATATATATATATATATATATATATATATATATATATATATATATATATATATATATATATACATATATATATATATATATATATATATATATATATATACATATATATTGTTAGATAGATATATAAAAAACATTAATCATTAAATACTTTGTTAAAAAAACATATCATACCATTCGTAATGTCACCGAAAGGAGACCTAGATGATGGACAACTGGTCATGTTCGAATCGTTCCCACAAAATATATGCTGAAATTTTTTCTGGCTTGATGGAGGCGTACATTTACCTAAATCCATATGTATATTTTCTACAAAAAATAAAGAATGATTAAGTTAAATTTAAATAAAATTTAAACGTAAAATAATACAAATTATATATATTTATATATATATATATATATATATATATATATATATATATATATATATATATATATATATATATATATATGTTAATAAATTTTTTTTTCCATAAATAAGTTTATATGTCTTCTATTGTTTTCAAATTAAATTTATACCAATTTACAATTATAACATACAATAATTTTTTGTTCTAAAAAGATTAATTTACATAGGCAAACCGTAATTTAGCGCAAATCACATTGTACAATTAAAGAAAATTTTTATCAGATTTAATTGAATGGTTTGGAATTTTTTCGATGAATTTGTTTTTAAGTTAATATTTCTTTTAAATTAAATATTTAGTAATTTTGATACAAATATGATGGTTTTAACAAATATTCTTTTGTTTTTGGCTGAAAAAAATCTATATATATAAACCTTAGTTTAGAATCAGGTATTAGCATCCCACGGTTTTAGGAAACCATGGTTATGGGGAGACCACAAAAGTTTCGGTTTTAGTAGCCCACGGTTTTAGTATACAACGGTTTTGGAGCCCATGGTATTGGCTCACAGGATTAATGATATTACACTCACTCAATTTCTTCCTTTCTCTTTCTCTTTCCATTCTAATGTTTCATCTCCCCCAATATTGTGTTGTATTTGGGTTTTCTTTGATTATATAATCTGTCAATTCATTTCTTGCTTCCTTTTTCTCTTTTTTTCGTATTCTACATCTCCATCAAAAGTTCTATTTGGTTTTCTTTGATTATACGCATGGGAAATGCAATTAAATTGTTTTTTTGGTGAATCATCATTTTATGTTCTGGATCTACAAATTTAGTTCAATTTGTAAGGTTTTTTTTCCAATTTTTATTGTTCTCTACTTAATGAATAAACTGTGTATGTTATCGCTCTAAACATATATTTAAAGATTTTCGTCTTTCAACAAATTTTTTTCTTTTTTCATGTTTTTTAATGATTTTTTTGGATTTTTTCGTTATTGGGGAGGGGACATGATTCTGGTATTAGAGTAGATTTATTTCTTGCTTTCTTTTTCTATTTTCATTCCTATGCTTTGGAGATGGTCCAAAGTACTATTTTTTTATTATATAATCTCTCTTTTTTTTGTTCTGGAGATTTTGTTTTGGCAACTTCGTGAATCATCATTTTATGATCTGGATCTACGAATTTAGTTCAATTTGTGAGGTTTTTTTTCTAATTTTATTCTTCTCTATTCAATGCAATTAAAAGTTTTCGTTTTGGTGAATCATCATTTTATGATCTGGATCAACGAATTTAGATCATATTGTGTGAGGTTTTTTCCTAATTTTAGTAGCCCACGGTTTTAGTATACAACAG
This sequence comes from Iris pallida, assembly GCA_029216955.1. NCBI lineage: Eukaryota > Viridiplantae > Streptophyta > Magnoliopsida > Asparagales > Iridaceae > Iris > Iris pallida. The sequence continues at coordinate 375,406 of JANAVB010000194.1, forward strand.
TTTTGGAGCCCATGGTATTGGCTCAGAGGACCAATGGTATTACACTCAATTCATTTCTAAATTATTCTTTCTCTTTCCATTCTAACGTTTCATCTCCCCCAATATTGTGTTGTATTTGGTTTTTCTTTGATTATATAATCTGTCAATTCATTTCTTGCCAACTTTTTCTCTTTTTTTTTTGCATTCTACATCTCCATCAAAAGTTCTATTTGGTTTTCTTTGATTATACGCATGAAAAATGCAATTAAAATGTTTTTTTTGGTGAATCATCATTTTATGTTCTGGATCTACAAATTTAGTTCAATTTGTAAGGTTTTTTTTCCAATTTTTATTGTTCTATACTTAATGAATAAACTATGTATGTTATCGCTCTAAACATATATTTAAAGATTTTCGTCTTTCAACAAATTTTTTTTCTTTTTCATGTTTTTTTAATGATTTTTTCGGATTTTTCCGTTATTGGGGAGGGGACCTGATTCTGGTATTAGAGTAGATTTATTTCTTGCTTTCTTGTTCTATTTCCATTTCTATTTCCATTCCTATGCTGTGGGGATGGTCCAAAGTTCTATTTTTTATTATATAATCTCTCTTTTTTAGTTCTGGAGATTTTGTTTTGGCAACTTCGTGAATCATCATTTTATGTTCTGGATCTACGAATTTAGTTCAATTTGTGAGGTTTTTTTTTCTAATTTTATTGTTCTCTATTTAATGCAATTAAAAGGTTTAGTTTTGGTGAATCATCATATTATGTTCTGGATCAACAAATTTAGATATATATGTATTGAAAGTTTATTTAGGTAAAATTGTTTTCAGCACAAAATATATATGGAAAATTGTTTACAACACACAATATATATATAGGTAAAATTGTTTTCAGCACACACACACACACTATATATATATATATATATATATATATATATATATATATATATATATATATATATATATATATATATATATATATATATATATATATATATATATATATATATTATAAATTTATTATTCAATTATATTTGCAGGTATTTGTTGCCATCAAATCTGTCAATGAACTACTTCGAAATGGTCAGCTACAACATGAAGGTATAAATCTACTCTTGTACTGAATATCATTTAAATTCATTTGTGTTTCATGATAACATATAACCCTGAATGTAAAGTTTTTGGACTTAATATTATAACTGTTATCTATGAAGACATGCTTGAATATTTTCTTAACTAAATTTTATTAATTTGGTTATTTTATATTCAGTCCAAATTTGATCACAATATTCATATTTAATGTTATTTAGAAATTCCTCAAATATTGGGTAAATAAAGCTTCTAATTTAATGTTTATTTATATAATTCAAATGATCTAGTAAAATAATGCTTCTACAATAAATATTTAAAAATAATACGAATATCTACATGTTGTAAAATAATGCTTGTACAGTAATTTTTTTTACATTTATTAATGATTGTTAAATGATAATTTTCAGCTAAAGAATATAGATAAGTACTTATCTGATGTTTACAATGAATATTAGTGATTAAAATATGTTGCACTATTAGAAGAAGTTAAAATAACTTAAAAGACACCAGAAATTAGATGGAACTAATACCTCCTTTATCGTTTGTAAGTTTCGGTCGCTTGTTAAGTGTTGTACTCCTTGTCAGCTTCCTCATTCTCAAATTTTTTCTTTGTAATAGTTCCTTGTTATATTTTTGCTGGGATTTGGAAGTGACAAAATTGAAACCCCATTCTTATATTATAAGTCCAATATATAGGCATTCAATTTATGATTATTTTGTATTGGTTGGAGAAAATATAGGAATGCCTGTTTGCCATCAAAATGTTGTTTATTGCAAATTTCAATTACAAACAGAACAGTGTTACAATATTGGACTTAGACGTAGTCCTAGGAGCACACTTTTGTTTATCTAGGTCCCTTGTGCCGATGGAGCGAGTGGTAATACGTTGACTCCGTTGACGATCCGACGACGATTATCGGTTCTCTGAAGGTTTGGATTGCTCTGGGTGCTGGAGCTCGCTGAGAGGAGGAAGACGTTGAGTGTCTGTATCTGCCTCTGTGAAGTCTCTGACTGTATAGGTCAGTTGCTCTATGTATGTGTGTATAAGAAGGAGATGATCCCTCTATTTATAGCTTTGCAGGCTGGCTGCTCATGCGCGCATATGTAGGATGCGTCTGGACGTGGGGACGCCACGTGGTGATTGCTGATGGAGGCGCATGGACGATGCGCCCTGATTGGGGGGTTGAATTCTTCATGCTGCTGTTGTGAGCCGGCACATAGCAGAGGAGAAGATCTTTTTATTGCTGAGATCTTGGGTGAGTTGAGTCAAAGGACATGTGTCGTCGACCCATGACTCGGAGATCTCGGATTTGGTGGGGAATGATCTGGTAGGATACGCCTGGATTGGGCGCATGAGGAGGCTTTGACTGATAACTTTTAGGAGTTACGAACCATCCGGGGCGCATGGCTTTTAAGGCGCATGCGAGGCTTCAGTGATGACTTTACTTCTGCCTTTAGGGATCAGAAAAGAGTCTGAGGCGCATGGCTTTTGAGGCGCATGTGAAGCATCAATGATGACTTTACTTTTGTCTTTAGGGATCAGAAAAGAAAGTCTGATGCGCATGGCGTTTGAGGCGCATGAAGAGCTTTGGGCGCATGGCTGCGGAGGCGCATACGAGATGGTTGGGCGGCCACGTGGTCCGTAGCCGTCAAAAGGAGGTAATGATGACACTGCTGTCAAAGACACTTCGTATTCTAAAAAAGCTGTTTACTGCTCAGGGATGGCAGCTGTCACGTCAGACCTCCGTATTTAATGTTTGTTGACGGTTGATTGACCTTCGTATGGGCGTATTGGTTGGCGTTCCCTTAGGTGTACGAGGACGCGTAGGGGCGCATCCCTGCGAGGCGCTTTGCAGGGGGCGCGTCTGTGTGATGCGCTTGGTGTTGAGAGAGGACGCGTCTGTGTGATGTGCGGCCTGGCCAGCATATTTATGACACGCTTTAAATGGTGCGGCTGTTACGCTCTTCGAGTGCTTTAAATAGTCATTCATGACTTAGCTGAATTCGAAGCGTCTGATTCATCCATTTAATGTAAATTTGTTGCACGGGATTCGAAGGGCCACCCACTTGGCACATGGGTATGATTTGCCCGGCCTATAAATAGTAGCATGGAGAGGGTTTGTTTTTCGTTCCCCCACGTCTTCCCGACATGACTTTGTCTGCTCGAGCTCATTCTGTTGGTGAGATGCTCCCGAGGGTGAAGATGCGACAAACTGTTTTCGACCTTGCACTTGAAGGTGACTGTTACATCCAAAAGTCGGAGTCGAAGGCTTCCGAGGCAGGCGGAAGGTGCCTGTTGCATCCAAAGATGAGGATGCGCAAGCCCTATCCCCGTTATGCTGGAAGAGCCACAGATCGGAATTATGGTGCCCTAACCATCTTCCTCGAGCTTTGGCGAGCTCCTTCTCTGCGTGGGTGTTGCCCATTCTGGTTGGAAGCTGCTCCTTTAGCCGCGGGTCGATTGCGGTGCTCTTCTCTTCCTTTGGCTTTTGAGGCACTTTCTCTGGATGGGGGGCTAATTGCCACCCTCATCCTGCTCGGCCAGGTGAGCCTGGCTGGAAGGATGGCACATAACTGGGCTGCTGAAGGGATGCACATAACTGAGAAAGCACATAACTGAGCTGCTGACAGGATGCGTCCTACTGAGAGCGCATGGCGAGATGCACCTAGCTGAGAGCGCATGGGAGTTGTTGCGCCTATTTGAGGGCGCATGGTGTCTGGTTGTAGGCTTAGGATCTTTTCTTTTGTAGAATTTCTCCTTTGTACAACCTTTCTTAGACATGTAATAGACTTTTATATGAAATAAAAATTCTCTTTCAGTGTCTATCTCTGTTGTCTTGTTGTGTGGAGTATTTTGGCTGAGCCCCCTGGCGCATGTAGTATTTAGGCGCATAGGATTTCGGATCCGAAAATTCCATGCTTCTACAAGACCCCTTCAAAGTTTTCAAAACTTTTGAACAAGTTTTGGAATACTTTGAATAAGAAGCATGGTGGTCGAGGCACATGACTGTTGGAGCGCATGACTGTTCGGGCGTATGGATGTTCGTGCGCATGGCTGCTCCTCTCAGTTAATGCAAATGATAACACCTCGATAACCAAAGAGATTGATGACGATCTTTTTGGATTTATTTTATCTTTACAGAACGCGAGGCGGCGGCTGATGTCATCCCTTATCGGTTCACGCATGCGATCGGGCCTATAAATAGGCGTGAGGTGGAAAGAGAGAGAACTTCCTCTCTTTGCTTTTGCCTTTTAGAGTTCTTCTTCAAGAAAATCCTAACTTTCTTCTCTCAACCAAATGGCTCCCAAGACTCCTCGAAGTGGTGCTGGCAAGGGGAAGGAGTCGGTGGAGTTTGCTGAAGAGGATGCCTTGTCACCATTGTGACTCCGGCCGACGTTCGGCCTGCGGTGACGGGTGGGTATCGCCTTTTCCACTATTTTTTTCCGACGAGCTTTATATCATACAGCTGAGTTGGTGTGCCCTAACTCTCTGCTGCCGACGTGCATGGACCTTCGTCCTGATGTTGCGCCGAGGTTTTATCCCGTCGACATGCATGGGTTTAGGCCCTTATTATGCACCGAGGTCTAACTGCTGACGCGCATGGGTTTACACCCTGATGATGCGCCGAAGCTTATGCTGACGCGCATGGGTTCACACCCTTATGATGCACCGAGGCTTCACTGCTGACGCGCATGGGTTCACACCCTGATGATGCGCCGAAGCTTCTGCTGACGTGCATGGGTTCACACCATGATGATGCACCGAGGCTTTGCTGCTGACGCGCATGGGTTCACACCCTGATGATGCGTCGAAGCCTCACTGCTTGGGTTCACACCCTGGTGATGCGCCAGGTTGGTTGATACACTTTGTTGTTTTAAAGCTTTTTACCTGACTTCTGTTTTTTTGTTGTGTCAGTGTTGATGACGATCCCTTTGCTGAATGAAGTCCTGTTGGATGCCTCTCTTTGTCAGAGGGAGTTGATTTCGACGAAGAAGTTATTAACCCTGCGAAGGATGCTATCTTACAGAATCAACCTCCTAAGGGAATGCTGTAGATCCAGAATCAGTCGCCAATTTTCCTTCAGAGTATGATGGAGGGCGGCAAGCTAAAATCTGCTGAATCCGAAGATGTGACTTTCTTGAGACCTGCCTTTCTATTCGGTGACCGACTGATCTCTTCTGAGGCAAAGATACTAAAGATCAAAGAAGACTGGTTCTTCTCTGCAAAAGGCATGGTTCTGTACATGCGACAACTTGACTGCCAGCTGCCGCTGACGGCTTTCTACCGTCTAGCCTCCAAGAGGAGGATGTCCTGGGAACTTACTCCTCTTCAAGGAGGGGCATTGGGAGGTACCCTTTCGATCGATGCTACTTCGAATCAGAGGGATACCTTGGCCGCTTCACGAGCTGGTTCTTCGTTTAGTTGTCGAGCTTTGCGCCCTGGGAGCCTCTGTGGTGAGGTCCCCAATGACACCTTCGTCTTTAGTGCTTCGACCTTTACAAATCGGATGCTAACATCGAGGGTCGTGTATCCAAAAGGTAGCTTTAGGATGGAAGGTTGGTGTCACTATACGCCGAAGTGGGATGAGTTGACCACTTGGGTGTTGTCGAAGTTCAAGGCCGAGCTTAAAGAGGTTGGTCTGACGGCTGCTATCCGCGCTACGCAGGCTGGCGTAGATCTCAACAAGCCTATGTTCCTTGCATTGTTGGAAATGTTCAACGCCTAGACTAACACTTTCTTTACCCCGGTGGGGGAGTTGGGATTGGCTCTCCATGAGATATACGAGGTGTCCAAGCTTTCCTGGGGATCGGAACCATACGAGGAATATTTTCCCTCGAAAGAAGAGATCCTTGTTCTGGAGAAGAAGGACCCAGAGATGATGGTCGTCTTCAAAGAGGTAGCGAGCTATCATTATCTGATGCAACGGAGGGAAAGAGACAAGTCTCAGCCTCATGTGACTGCTTGGAGGGACTACGTCTTGAAGCAGGAGTTAGCGGATTCTTCGAAGATCCGGTTTACAACTCCGCAAGGGCTGAAACCTGCGGAAGTGACTTCTGAAATGAGCCGACTGGACGAGAGGGCCCCTCATTCAGATGAAAATAGCGAGGATGCGTATAGCTGCTTCTGGTATTGCGTGCACCGGATGTCATCTAAGGCAGTCTTGACTGCGTACTTGATGATATGGCTCCGGGATTGTGTGTTTGCGGGCGGATCTGGTTCCGTGGAGAGGGTACACCGGAACCTCATCTTGCCAGCAGTGAAATTGGCTTTTGGTCGTCCTTTGGCTCTTCTTCCTGCGATGGTATATAACCTGTTGCGGGGTTTGAGGACCTTTGCTGAGGATGTGCTCCATGGGAGAGGTAGGAACGGCAACTTTCCTCGGGCCGAACTACCATTCCATTATCTTATGGGATGGTTAATTCTACATCACCCAAATGTGATGAGTCCTGGCCCTGAGGAGGATCACGTTGAAGGTGACGCCTTTATCCGCTGCTTCTACCAGAGGAAGTGGTTGCACATCGGCGTTCCCGTTTGCAGGAGAGTTTTTTCCTATCTTCAGGGGTGGGAGATTGTCAAGGTCGGCCCCATCTTTAAAGATTTCGAGGCTGATCAAGATTTGGATGACTCTGGTGAAGATGCGATTACTCTGCCGAGATGGGGTTTTCGTTGGTTGCAAAGTATTCGGCCTTCTCACTTGGTCTACCGCAACCACAATAGGTGTTATTTGGAGCCATATCTGCCAAGCCGGTTCGCTCGCCAGTTTGGCTACACCCAGCTGATGTTACGGAATCCCAGCAACAGTCTGGGGTTTGTCGGGAGTTTGTTGGACGAAGCCTGGGGCTGGCAATATTATAATGTCGGGCGCACTGGTGTTCATTTTACCACACCGGTTCATAACCCTCGGCCATAGATCCTATATTCGGCCGCTAAACTGTATTGTACCATGAATACTGTATCTCCTGGTTATGATAGGGAGACCAGTTTCATCATCGGAACCCAACTAGAGGCCACGCCGAATATGTTGATGGCAGCTCGGTCCTATCGGCCACCAGAATTGGCGGGATATCGGGCTACTGCTGCAGCATCAGAGAGAGTTCCCTCAATTAGGAAGAGATGGGCTGACACAGAAGCTGGTTCGTCTGTACCGAAATGGTCGAGGAAAGTGGCGCCCCCAAAGGCTGCGTCACCGAAACCAGTCCCTGCTGAGGTAGGAAGTCCTCCGTAATTTTGGCTTATCTTGTCATTTTAGTGACTTGTGCTTTTCTTCTTGTAGGGATCATTGAAGAAGACAGCCCGAGTTTCGCAACCGGGTGTCAGTAAACCGAGGAAGGTGGCAAGCTCTTTTGACGAGCGCATTCCTCCGATTATAATGTCTCCAATGGAGGAGAACCCCGAAGATATGGTTCCTACGGAGGTTTTAGCGTCTCCAAACTTTGTCGAAAGAGAAGCTATGGTTACAGCAACTTCTGGGATGGTGCAATCTGCCGTGGGGGCCTTAGACGTTGAGGGTCCAACGGACACAGTGCTGCCAGATGAGGGAGTGGAATGGAGTTCGTCATCCTCGGATGGCGTTCCTCCAGGATTGCGTGAGCCTGTTACGGGGGCAACAGATGAGGTTGGAACTGAGGAGAGGGTTGATTCTCCTCTTTGTCATGATGAGGGGAGGTCGGCTGACGCATTACCGAGCCTTGCCCGAGACTCAGCGGTGGAGGCTGAGGTGGTCACTGACTGTGGGGTGGTGACAGATACCACCCTTGAAGAGGGAGCTGATCGGAAAGAGGAGACTCGTCTGCCGAGCCCGACTCCAGGTAATGTGCCCAGCTAGAGGACGGGAGCTGATCCTGCTGGTTTGCCAGAGGAGGGCTCTATGCCGATTACAGGCCGCGCCTCGGTGGTTGAGGAGGCAACTCCAGACGTTGGTAGTCTGGTTGAGACAGACAAGAGCAAGGGCTTGCTAGTGTAGAATCCCTATGTTGCTTCTTCGACTTTGGGGACGATATCGACTCCTCGTTCTGTTGCTTCCGCTTTGGTGGCTTCTCGAGCCGATGATAAGGGAGGGGCCGATAACGTTGAGGTGCCGGCTTCACAGGTTGAGGCCGATAATGTCGAGGTTCTGGCTCCGCAGATTGAGGCTGGTGTCGTCGAGGTGCCGGGTTCACAGATCAAAGTCGATACATCATCTTCAGGGCCGCTGCCTATTGTAGTGGCTCCTCCAACTCCCGCTATGACGCCTCAGATAATGGCTGACGCGGATGAATATGTAAAGATCATTGTTGAGGCAGTATACAAGATGCTGCAGAGAGGCATGTCGACTGTGGTAAATACAAATGGAAGTTTTGCGACAGCGAAGGCTATGGTACTCCCTCACATAAGTCTGATACGCTCTCATCAGGTCCACGATCATATGGCCGAGATCTTGGAGTCATCAGTAACTGAACTCGAGCAAAATCTTTCTGAACTCCAGAGTATCCAGCGGAATGACTTTTCCGCCCTGATAGATTCTGAGAAGAAGAAGCTGCTGGCCGAAGTCGAGTCATCTTATCAGGCCACGGTAGCCACTTGGGACCATGAAGTGGCTGAAGCCGGGGCGGCGGTGGAGAGGCTGTCTTAGTTTGCAGCAGGAGAATGCGCAAGTGCGATCTTCGTTGAAGCCCGCATAGCGGAGGTTGACGCCCGCATTCGCCAGCTCGAGGATCAGCGAGCCCAGCTCCTGTTAGAGGCAGAGCGAGCCCAGGCTGAGCATGTGCAGACCAAGGAAGAAGAGGCAGCGTTTACCCATCATGTTCTCTTCCTAGCCAATCAGCGGAAGGAGTTGGATGCGAAGTATGAAGGTGATACTTCTCCAGCGGCTGTGGAGGCGATGCGCCAAGAGGCTGAGCGCCGAGTCTTGGCAACCGTGGGGCCTCGGGCGGAGGCTTTGAAGCGTCGAGTCAAAGAACTTTATGCTGATCCCGGCAATGTTTAGGGATTTGTGATCTCCTTTTTTTATATTTTACAACTCTTGCTGGGGGTGTAATCCTTTACTCTCTTTCTGATAAATAAAGAATATAATGTTTTTTTGTGGTGTATTCATTTTTGGCTGTCATGAACTCGATAATTTGTGTGGTCCTATTATCTTTTGTGCACCTTGGTTGTTAGGTACAGATAACAAGTTTGAGAGAATCAACATGTTTGCTCAGAGGTCATGAGGACGTGGCAAATATGGGAATCAAATGGTAGAATATCTCTACTCAGAGGTATTATGGACGTGGTAGGAATTGATTCTGGGGAAACGCGAAACTCCTCAGAGGTAATGTGGACGTGGAAGTTCTGTGATTGATGTACAGCAACCCGGGGGTTGTCCGTACAGGATGTTTACTCAGAGGTAATGTGGACGTGGTAAACATGGAGGGTAGCGTAGTCTTACGGAGTGTAAGATTCTACTTTGGTAGGGCGTATGGGAACAACTCAGAGGTAATGTAGACGTGGTTGTTCTTCTACTGGATGATGCCACGGAACAGCTGGGTTCCTGAGGCGTACGATTTTGTGGAAGGGGATTATATGCGAGCCCTGATGATTGGGCCCTGGTGGAAGTACATGTCTTAAAGATGTTAAGAGTAGTACTTCTTTAGGAACTTGTCATTGATGGGCATCATGAACAAGTCCCTATTGGATTTGGCGAGGTGGTAAGCACCGTTTGAGTATATCGTCTCTATGATGAAAGGTCCTTCCCATTTGGGTTCGAACTTTCCTGGTGTCTTGTGAGTCAACACCATCAGCCTTCTGACTGCCAGAACCAGGTCGCCGATTTGGAAGGTCCTCTGCTTGACCTTCTTGTTGAAAGTCTGTGATATACGGGCTTGGTAGAGTTCGATGCGTTGTTGAGCTAGGAGACGCTTTTCGTCGAGTGCCTCCAGTTCTCGCAGACGACGACATTGATTGTCTTCCTCTGTTAGTTGGTTTGTGATTGCTACACGGAGTGAGGGTATCTGGATCTTGAGAGGTAGTACCGCTTCACTCCCGTAGACCAAGGAGAATGGTGTATTGCCTGTCGGGGTCCGTACCGTTGTGCGGTAGGCCCAAAGGCATTCGCCGAGCTTTTCGTCCCAATCGCGTTTGTTAGATGACATGACTTTTTTGAGTAGCCTGACGATAGTACATTTGCTGTTGGATTGTAGGCGGTTGATGCCACGTTCTGAATGCGATTCTTGTCACAGAATCTGCTAAAAATGTGGCTGATAAATTGCAGACCATTATCGTGGATAATCCTCCGAGGCACCCCGAAACGGTAGATAACGTGGTGCTTGATGAAGCTAATCACCCCGAAATGCCTGTCCAAAAGTCAAATTCTGGAACAGGGACAAAATCATAATTTCGGGTCAAAACGATGTCCACCGTTGGACCCGCTTTGCACCGAAACGCGTGCCCAAGTCTACGGTCTCTAAAGTCGTCAAACTACATGTCTATGATTTCATTTGAGGAGAGGAACTCAACGGTATGTCCAGTTTTGGATTACGATGAGCCGTGTACAAAATCGCCCGTTTGAGTGGGTCGTGGGCCCGCCAAAAGTGGGTCCCAATTCGACCTTCTCGGAATCGAACCAAACTTGGCATACAAGACCAGAATTTCGATCCGGACCTGTTGGCGCAAGTTTCGTCTCGATTCGACGACTGTACACGAAGTTATGGACAAGTTTGTAAAATGTCGATACGGGGGTATCTCGGCAGATACATGTTGATTTCGTCGCACACACGCGATGAAACTGAGTTCCGTCAGTTCCCACACTTCCGTAACGTCCATACGCGTCTTTCGATGCGTATAACGCGTGACCACGTCGCCCGGTTTGTTGGGGCGACGTCGTATCGGACAAAATTTCAGAAATTTATTATTTTAGAAAACAGTTTTTTTCTCACAAGTTTAACATCAGTTTATTTCCTACACGCTAATCGAAACAACGATCCTGAAGATACGTTATGATCTCGGTTATGTTGTCGTCACAAGTGTTCAATTAGTTTTTATGAAAGTTTAATGAACAGCGAGAAAAATGGCCGACAAGTTGGCGTTTCAAAACAGTTTTCAGGATTCAGAAAAGTGGGTTTTTCTCCAACTTCGTCTCGATTTTTCGAGCAATCCTTTGGGTTTCCCAGGATTCTGTCAGAAGGGGTTTGAAGGGGGTCATGTCTACTACGCACAGCATTCGATAGATCGAATTTTCGTTGAATAGATACAAAGAAACTTAAGTCGAAAGATGGGTACCTCGCTGTTTTTTGAAACAGAGTATCCTCTGTTTTCCGTCGATTCCGAGCGATCCCGACGTCGTCAACGGCGAGTAGACGTCCGACTGCGTGCGCGGGGGTGTGCGGAGGATGGTTGGGCGGCTTGGGGTCGAAGAGTTTTTGGATGAGAGAGGGGTTAGGGTTTCAGTTTGCGTGGGTTTATATATATATGCTGTCGACTTCTATTCCTATAAGTATTAGAATTAGGGGGCGGGCTCGGGTTTCGTATGTTGCGGCTACTGCTGCTGGGTTTTACTCCATGGTGGGGTCGGGCTATGTGTGGGGTCTCGGGCTAATGAGGGATAGCAGCACAAGTGTGCCGCTCTCCTGTTTCGAGTGGAACACTCATATGGGGGCTCGGTTTTGTTTGGGCATTAGCAGCAAGAGCTGCTAACAATTCACTTAGGGGGGGTCGGGCCCACCCCTACCCGCAGCTGTTGCTGCATGGGGTTCGGCCCCCCCTCCAATAACAATTGTTTTTTTTTTACAAAACAATCATTAACTAAAGTTATATAATATATATTCACAAATAAATTTATAAAAATTCATAATTAAATATCAAAAATATTTGTAATAATTGTAGGATATTTTTAGTAGTAAAAATATAACAAGCACACAAACATATATATCATACACACCTATAAATTCGTACAATTACCAAATAAATTCAATTAAATAGAGAAAAATAATTTTTCAAGCATTAAAATAATTTGAAAATATTGGGGTTTTACATCCTACCCAACTTAAAGAAAATTTCGTCCTCGAAATTAAACTAAGGTCGGGGGATAAAATGAAATACAAGAAAAATATAATAGCACATAAAATACAAGACGTACCTTCGTCTTCGAACAAATACGGGTAGCGGTTTCGAATGTCGTCCTCGCGCTCCCAAGTAGACTCCCCTGGCGAGTGGTGCTTCCATGCCACGCGAACCAATAGAATAGATTGGTTCCGCAACACCTTCACTCGGCGATCGAGGATACCTACTGGTTGCTCTTCGTACGACAAACTCGGTCCAACTGTAATCTAGGAGTGATCAAGCACATGATTGCTGTCCGCCACGTACCTCCTCAACTGAGATACATGGAATACGTCATGCACTCCCTCTAGCGACGGTGGCAATGCCAATCTGTAGGCAACCTCTCCAACACGTTCCAAGACATCGAAAGGGCCGATGTACCTTGGACTCAACTTGCCACGTCCTCCGAATCGGATCGTGCCTCTAGTGGGGGATATCTTCAAGAACACATGGTCACCCTCTTTGAACTCCAAGGGTCGACGACGGTTATCTGCCCACTGCTTCTGACGATCCTGCGCTGCTCGCAGGTGGTCCTGAATCTTCTTCACTACCTCCACCGTGCTCAAGACCAACTCGGGTCCCAATAGCTATCGCTCTCCTATGTCGCTCCAACAAACAGGAGACCGACACTTTCTGCCATACAATGCTTCAAACGGAGCCATCTGAATGCTCGTTTGATAGCTATTGTTGTAGGAAAACTCCACAAGATGAAGATGGTCCTCCCACGAACCGCTAAAATCAAGCATATACGCTCTCAACATATCCTCTAGCGTCTGAATGGTACGCTCCGACTGACCGTCTGTCTGCGGATGATATGAGGTGCTAAACTTCAATCGTGTGCCCAGACTCTCCTGCATGCTCCTCCAAAAGTGTGAGGTGAATCTAGAGTCACGGTTCGACATAATACTAACAGGCACACCATGCAATCTCATAATCTGCTCCATATACATATCTGCCAATACCTCTGTCGACTGGCCCACTCTAAAAGGTAAGAAATGGGCTGACTTTGTAAGTCTATCAACAATCACCCATACTGCGTCACGTCCTCTAGGACTACGAGGAAAACCCGTGACGAAATCCATAGTAATGTGCTCCCACTTCCACTCGGGAATGGGTAGCGGCTGCAATAATCTGGCCGTCCTCTGGTGCTCCGCCTTCACTTGTTGACATACCAAGCACTTGGCAATAAAACGAGCCATCTCTCGCTTCATTCCGTGCCACCAATAATACTGCCGTAAGTCGCGGTACATCTTGGTTCCGCCGGAGTGAATAGAGTAAGTCGAACTGTGAGCCTCTGCTAACAGCTCCTGCCGTAGATCTCCATTGGGTACATAAATGCGATCACCACATCGCAATGTCCCATCGGGATGGATCCTCAATCCTGTCTGCTCTCCTGCTTCAGTCCTCTCTCTCAGCCATCGAAATCTAGCATCATTGGGCAATGCTGCCTTGATGCGCTCTACCAATAATGATTGCACTTGGAGGTTGGCTAATACGCCATCTGCTTCCGGCAATACTACCTCAATACCAAGCTGCTCCAAGTCTCTAATCAACTCCCTCTGCGTGGTCAAAAAGTGAGCCATGGGCTTACGGCTTAATGCGTCTGTCACGACATTAACCTTGCCCGGATGGTAATGAAGCTCGATCTCATAATCCTTCATCAACTCCAACCAACGTCGCTGCCGCATATTCAACTCTTTCTGCGTGAACACGTACTTGAGGCTCTTATGATCAGTGTAGATATCAACCTTTTTGCCGTACAAGTAGTGTCTCCATAGCTTCAAAGCAAAGATAACCGCTGCGAGCTCTAGATCGTGAGTCGGATAATTCTTTTCATGCACCCGCAACTATCGCGATGCATACGCTACTATACGACCGTGCTGCATCAATACACATCCTAATCCCTTCCCGGATGCGTCGCTGTAGATCACGAATCCTTCCGGGCCCGATGGTAGTGTCAAGATCGGTGCTGTGGTCAATCGCTTCTTCAACTCATCAAATGCGGCTTGACACTCATCTGTCCATACAAACTCCTGATCCTTGCAAGTTAGTGTCTTCTATAAATAAATTCTTTTTTATTTATTGTGTATCTGGAAAAATTACAAATTTAGGAATCTAATCTAGAAGACGATTACTCTATCCCTTGGACGATGCGATAAAGAAGACTCGAACTTTGAAGAAGAACTTGGACAGCAACTGGGAAATCTCTCTTGTTCTCTCTGACTGTAGTTGTAGTGTCTGATGAAGATGAAGAAACTCCTTTTTATAGAGTTCAGGATAACTACTCTTGAGTACACGCTCAGGCAGTTACTTGACGTGTGCAGTTTGCAGGGACGCGTGGCAAATTCTGATGAAGACACATTAGCATGCAGTTGAAAGTAGTGGAGCATGTTCAGGAGAGGTTGATGGCATGGATGCCACGTTGCATAACTTCTAAAGAAGTGGATAACTGGGTACAGGACACGTGAGGACGTGTGTTGACTGTAATCTTAAATGTAGTTGCTGTAATACGCTGCCTCGTTGAAGGAGAGCTTATACGCTGACTTGGATGATGTAGAACCAAATAAAACTGATACGCTTACTTGGTCATCAAGGAGTCGTATGGAATTCACACGCTCACTTGATTGAGCAAAAAGTCGTACGCTCACTTGATGAGAAAGAAGTCGTATAGACTTCATACGTTCACTGGAGAAGGAAGGAGTCATATAGACTTTATACGCTCCACTAGAGAAGTAAGGAGTCGTATAGACTTCATACGCTTGCTGGAGAAGGAAGGACTTCGTACGCTCACTGGAGAAGTGGCCACGTGGCCATCATCAATCTTCTCTGATACGCCATATCTTCAAATAACTGTCAAAAGATTTTCTCAAGCGTCGTGACTGCAGATTTGACGGCTGACAGACTGTCAGAACTGACAGTAATAATAGATTTTCATTAATGATTGGCTGAGCTGTCCTCGTAAAAGACAAACCAACTCTTTGAAATCCTAAACGACGGTTGCTCTCTTTATGACAACTGTCTTTGCACGAAAGACGAGACGTCAGATTCATTCTTCACTTAGTGTATGTTGTGCTGTCAAAGAAGAAATAATAAAATATCCACTGAGCGTATGGCTTTCAATAAGCGTATGGCCTTGAGAGTGTGACTTCCGATTGAGCGTATGGCTTCAACTGATATCTGTTCTTGAGCGTATGGATTAAAATGACAGCGTGTCATAATTTTCCACATCCTACAAGACCCCCTTCAAAGTTTTCGAACTTTATGAGTTTCAAAAGTTCGAAATTACTTTGAATTAAAGTGGGAATGAGTCTTGACACGCTGGCATTAAGTCTGTTCATGCAAAAAATAAATTTATTAAATGCCATGATGACTCTTCATTTTTCGAGACTGATTGAATCTGATTAATGGAGGGAATATGAACCGCCAGCAAGCTTTGTTATATAAACTGAGAGAATTCAGTTTAACATTCATTTCTTATAAACATGACTCCAAAGGAAGCGGCTGAAGAAGAAGCACAAAAACTGGGTTTCTGTGCCCATGGTGACCCCACCTTTGGGGGTAAAGAACCGGAGCCCTTCGTCATCGAGCTCAAGGATGACCCCACACAGTTAGCCAAGAATTTCTTGGGCTACTTCGGTCTGGACGGCTCCTCCTCTTCTGATGGGCGGAGCCTTACAGAGAAGCGCGAAATGCTCGCCGTTCTGCTTCACCGCATGGGGGTCAAGAGCGTGGAAGAACTGGGCGCCAAGCTCAGTCGCTCTGGAAAATAGAGCGTGACTTTGTTGCACTCTTTTCTTTCCCTCTCTTTTTTTTTTCTTCTTTCTTTTTTTTTGTAAGGCCATCAGTGCCTTAATGAAAATGAATATTCAAGAATTCTCTGTTTAGTACAAGTCTGTGTTGAAAACTGATGTGCACCAATGAACAGCTGTAGATTACGCTGTCTTCCAACATTTGTGAGTTACGCTAAAATAGCGCGCATGTAGGTTACGCTGTCTTCCAACACTGTGAGTTATGCTGGATAGCATACATGTAGGTTACGCTGTCTTCCAACATTATGAGTTACGCTGGATAACGTACATATAGGTTACGCTGTCTTCCAACGTTTGTGAGTTACGCTGGATTGCGTACGCCAATAAATAGCGTGCACCAATAAATAGCTCTCTTTAAATATTTCCAAGGCTGTGCTGGTTTCCAAAGTACACGTGACACTCATTGCATATTTTATGAGCGTTACTTGTGGATCTTTCCAAGAATAGACTTGTGCTCCATTCTTTAAATAGACAGAAGAATTTCTCAGAACTCATTTCCATTCTTCCTCTTCTTCTCCAGAGATTTTATTCTCAAATAGGAAAGCAAAATGCTTCTGAACGTTCGAATTCTGAGCAGTATGTCAGACATCAATTTGCCAATTCTTAGCACCAAGCCCAAAGGTAAGTCCAGCGTAATACATGTACTGTTTTTGCTGTTGAAAAAAATAAGTTTTCTGTCTTTGAGCGTGCTCGATCAACCAGTGTGTTTCATAGTTGATTTTTATTCTTTTTCTCTTGCTGTTTTCCGCAGAAACTTGGCTAAGGATTTTCTTCAGAACTGGCATTGGTGATATAGGTGCTGTGGAGAATGTCCTTCTGACACCAACATCAGGGAGCTCATACGCCTTTGACGCGTAAATCAGACAACTCAGAACTCTCCATGAGATATAAGGGTCTTCCTCTGTTGGTAGGAAGAGCCTTTATACATGGAGAGTTGGACGGTGGAGTCAACTCCTACCCGAGAGATTGGGTAGTAGAGTTCCTTTGACGGCAGAACTAGGAATCGTATCCCAATGCTGGATACGTTCTTATCTGCTTGAGGTGCCGCCGTTCCTCCACAAGCTGTACTGGCAGCAACACGCCTTCGTGCTGCCATACTCTGTGGTTCTCCTCTTGTCTGAGAGAGAAGACCAGAGTTTGATTCCTGCTGATCTGGTCGTGACTGAGGCCCAGACAATCAGGAATTGCTACCAACAACGAAGGAAGAAGATCCAAAGAAGAAAGAAATAGATCTCCATGAGGTCGTTGTTTGTATGTGGAATGAAAAATCCGAAATAGATTTTCATTGTAATTTTTTGTAAGAAAGTCTAAGAAATGTAATAGACTTTTTATAATAATATGAGAATGGAAAGGATAAATCTTCTTTAGTCGAAATAATTTTGTATCTATTTGGATGTAAATTTTGATGGATGTGATTTATTAAATCCAATGGGAATCTAATAAAACAAGATATCAGATTTTCGGGTAAGATACAGTAGAATATCATTTTCCACTGGGGATAATAATATCAGAAGAAAGAAAATTTTGTAGGAACAGAAATAATTCTGTCTTTATATTTGCCTGGGAATAATCATGATAGAGAGGAATCTCATACATAATATTTCTTTAGAAACTTGCCATTAATAGGCATCATTGTGATTTTACCATCCATGGATGCAAGCTGATATGCTCCGTTAGAGAAAACTTTGTTTACTACGAATGGACCTTCCCATTTTGCGTCAAACTTGCCTTTGCTCATATGCGTCATAGTCATCGGACGTCTGACGGTAAGGACAAGTTCACCTTCTCGATATGCTCTGATTTTCACCTTCCGGTTAAAAGCTCTTGAAATTCTGGCCTGGTATAACTCGATGTTTTGTTGAGCATATAATCGCTTTTCATCTAGAGCTTCCAACTCTTGAAGCCGAAGACCGTCATTATTTTCTGTTGTAAGCTCATTGGAGATTGCAATTCTTAAAGAAGGGATCTGAATCTCAAGAGGAAGGACTGCTTCACACCCATATACCAAAGAGAAAGGCGTACACCCAGTCACATTGTGAACTGTAGTGCGGTAGGCCCATAAACATTCACCAAGCTTCTCACTCCAGTTACGTTTATTAGAAGAAACGAACTTCTTTAAAAGTTTGATAATGGTTTTATTAAAAGCTTCTGCTAATCCATTAGCTTCTGGGTTGTATGCTGTAGAAGCTAGATTATCAATTCGGTGGTCGTCGCAGAATCGAATAAATTTCTGACTGACAAATTATGGTCCATTATCATGAATAATCCGTCGAGGGATACCGAATCGATAAATGACATGATGCTTGATGAAATTGATGACACTGGAAGTTTTGACCTCAGATAATGGAATTGCTTCAACCCATTTAGAAAAGTAATCGGTTATTGCTAGAATAAACCGATGTCCTTTTGATGTTGGAGGGTTGATGGGACCAATGATGTCCATACCCCAAGCTTCAAAGGGCCATGATGCCACAGTTGGATATAAGAATTCTGATGGTTGATGAATAAAATCTGCATGAATCTGACAGGCTTTACATCTTCGAGCATATTGAATAGCATCAGCTACCATCGTGGGCCAATAATAACCCATACGTCGGATGCGATCTTGAAGTTTAGGACCTGGTTGATGAGCTCCGCAAACACCATCATGTGCTTCACGAATAATCTGTTGCGCTTCTTCACCAGCGATGCATCGAAGAAGAAGACCGTCATATGTCCGACGATATAATGTTTTTGTTGTATGATTATAATAGAATCTGAGAGATCGACGTCGGATAGACGCTGCTTCACTCGAATCGTTAGGAAGTATGTCATATAACACAAAATCCAAAAATGGTCGCCTCCAGTCTTCGGTTATGGCTTCTGTTTTGTTGGAGAAAACATATTCCATAGTAGAATCAGAAGAAAATGAGGACACTCTGTCAATCTTTGATTCAGCATTAAGATCATCAAGATAGATATAATCTTTATCTGAATTATGGGGAAAACCCAAGGCCAAATTATTCTCAACGTTGAATAGCTCTCGGTTATAAACCACTATCAATTGTTGACGTCTAACGGGTATAGCCAGTACAGCAGCAAGATTAGCCAGCACATCAGCTTCTGTATTACAAGCTCGCCGAACATGTTCAATAAAGAAACCTTCAAAGGAAGAAGACCGATGAGCAATGCTGCTCGATGATAAGGTATTAAATCCTGATGGCGGACTTCATAAGTACCTCTAATTTGATTGACAATGAGTTTAGAGTCTCCATACACTTCTAGATATTGAATATCCAGATGTTTAGCAAGTTGAAGACCGATGAGCAATACGTTATATTCAGCTACATTGTTTGAACACGGTTGATCCAAAGAATATGCCCTCTGAATGGTTAATCCTTCC
This sequence comes from Iris pallida, assembly GCA_029216955.1. NCBI lineage: Eukaryota > Viridiplantae > Streptophyta > Magnoliopsida > Asparagales > Iridaceae > Iris > Iris pallida. The sequence goes on from JANAVB010000194.1 coordinate 394,730, forward strand.
GGGGATACGAGAACAATCCCCACTCCAGCAACTATATCACCATTAGGACCAATTCTAGATGCTCCATCAAAGAACAAACGCCAGGTAGGGGTTTCTTCAGAAACCATATTTGAATCCAAGACTTCATCTGAAATTTCATCATATAGTTTAGAATCCTCCGAAATCGCATGAGCTGCTAGAAAATCAGCAAGAGCCTGTCCTTTAACTGACTTTTGGGGAATATAATGCATATCATATTGAGCTAATAGGATTCCCCAATTAGCCAACCTGGAGTTGAGAATACCAGGTTTCTTCATCATGATCCTGATAGGATTTACTCGGGAAATGACATGGATGGTTTGACCGATGATATAATGTCGCGTCTTCTGAACAGCGAACATTAATGCTAGGCATTCTTTTTCGATTGGAGAATAACGTGGTTCAGCACCTGTCATTGTGCGACTGAGGTAATAAATAGCTTGTTCATGGCCATCTTTATTTTTCTGAGCAAGTAACGCACCGAGAGAATGATCCATAGCTCGAACATATAAAAGGAATGGTATTCCTGAGACGGGAGGTACTAAAACCGGGGGGTTCATGAGATACTGTTTAATATCATCAAATGCTTTTTGACATTCTTCATTCCAGACGAAGGATACACCTTTCTTCATAAGTTTATTGAATGGTCTGCAGCGTCCTGATAAATTAGAGATGAATCTCCTGATATAAGCGATTCTTCCTTGAAATCCTCGTAGCTCTTTTAAGGAGCGTGGAGGACGCATCTCTTGGATAGCTTTGATCTTCTCGGGATCCACGTGTATACCTTTAGCGGTAATGACGAAGCCGAGAAATTTGCCACTAGAGACTCCTAAGAAGGACTTAGTAGGGTTCATCTTTAGTTGATGCTGACGCATTAGATCAAAGATAGTCTTCAAATCTTGGATATGATCCTCTTTTCGTCGACTTTTGACTGCGATATCATCAACATAGCATTCGACTATCTTCCGAAGATGTTCACGGAATATAGTGCTCATAGCTCGTTGATAAGTCGCTCCTGCATTCTTGAGACCAAATGGCATAACTGTATAACAGTATGTACCAATCGGTGTTCTGAAGGAAGTATGCTTCTCATCGTCTGGAAACATTTTGATCTGATTGTACCCCGAATACCCGTCCATAAATGACATTCGTTCGAAGCCACAGGTATTATCTATCATGACATCTGTGATTGGGAGAGGGAATTCGTCTTTAGGGCAAGCCGCATTGAGATCGCGGTAGTCTATACAAACTCTAATTTTACCAGTCTTCTTGAGAACAGGAACGATGTTAGCCACCCAATCGGGGTGTTGTTCCTCTCTAATAAACCCAGAAGCTATGAGTTCATTGACTTCAGCTTCAATTGCATCCATGATGTCCGGACGAAATCGCCACTGTTGCTATTTGATCGGTTTAGCGTTTGGCAAGATATTAAGTTTGTGAGTTGCAATCTGTGGATCAAGGCCCGGCATATCTTCATAACTCCAAGCAAAAACATCAATGTAATCACGAATAAGTTTGATCATGTTCTGCTTATCTGTTTCTGAAAGACTTTCGCTGATGAATATTGGCTTGGGGGATCCCTCTTCACCAACATCAATTTGGATCAGTTTATCTTCTGTGGGAGGTTCTCGTTGCTCGAATCTGAACTCCCATTGATTATCTAACCTTTGAGCCCGTTGTTCTGATTCAGGAGACATTTCAAAATCATCCTCCTCTTCATCATTTTCTGGTGGACCATCAGTAGAGACCATATTGACAGATAAAGTGGAACGATGATAATCGCCAATACTTGTGTCAGAATCCCAAGAAATAGAATCGGAAGATTCAGATCTTTCATCTTCCTCGGAACTTGAATCTTCATGGACTGTATTGATAAAAGAGATAGGAGCAATATAACCCAATCCACATTTTGTCCTCCCATATTTCAGAGAAGGAATCCGAACAGGCATTTTTCTTTCTTTTTCCTCATTGAGGCCATTTCTGAAGTCATAGTCCATGTTCTTGATAATGTCTTTGCACTGCTGACTATAACGACGTAGCTGCAACCTTCCAGTATCATCATTTCTGTCATCTTCTTCCAGATTAGGAGGATTCTGAAGTCCTTAGTAGAAGAATATTAGATTTTCTCCTGATTTTTTAATAGGGACCACGAAGTATGACTTTTGTGCAGAGTCTAATGAGACGTCAGTCTGAAGAGTTTGAATAACTCCTATGGTTAGTGGCTCTAAACTATCTAACAATTGTAGATAATTTTGTACATAGTTACAAATATCAATATACTGCAAAGGAGATACTTCATTAATATTAGATGTTGTATTTACAAAAGAAGGCTGAGCCTCAGTAGACTTAGTCAAATCAATGACTAGAGGGGGAGAAGAAGAGCGAGTAGAGATTTTGTTTCGATTAAGATCGATAACAAATAGCTCAGAAGCGGTGAGCTCCCTTGAAGAAGTTTGTGAACAAGTAGTACGTCCACTGACTGGGATGACTAGAGTATCTAATCCAGCCTGAGGTGATGCATGGAAAGTGGTACGTCCACTAACAGGGATTATTAGTGAACTTTGTGGATGTGGAGAAGATGATGAAGTAGTACGTCCACTGACAGGAATTATCAGTGAATCTTGTGGAACTTGGGAAGGTGATGGAGTGGTACGTCCACTGACAGGAATTATCAGTGAATCTTCTTCTGATGGTCGTATCAATTGTGGAGAAATGATACGTTCTTTTACAGAAATGATTAAGGTGTCCACCTTTGGTGTTTCATCTTCATCCATAGCTTGCAAGACTTTTGTATATTCATCTTTGTACATGCGAGCGTCGTTGAAATAAGCTTCGACTCCTTTGAATGGATACAGATCTGCAACTTCTTTTTGAACTTCTCCATTATCATCAACATATTTGAAGCATTGATGAAGAGTCGAGGGAACAATATTATGTTCATGCAAGAATGGCCTCCCCAATATAGCATTGTATGAGCAACCATGATTGTCAATGATGTAGAATGTAACTTTAGTGCGAAGATTGCCCATTTGGAATTTAAGGCGGATCTTGCCTAAAGGTTCACTTTTCCCTTGGTTGAATCCCAGGATAGTAGTGATGGTATTGGAAAGACTATGCACTGGGATTTTCAATGCATCTAGCATAGTCTTTGGCGTAATGCTGAGAGAAGATCCTGGATCAATAAGTAGATGATCAACCTTCATAGAATCGATATAACCTGTAAAGTATAGAGGACGGTCATATCGATTATCCTCTAGCAGCATATCGTCCTGCGTAAAGGTAATGTTTGGCATTAATTCCAACACATTATGACAGTGAAGGCGAGAGACTGCTTCTGCTTCTGGTTTAAGGAGAGTCAAACAGGTATCTGCTTGCAACAGAGCTTCACTTAAAGTTTCTCGAGTCTCTTTAGAGAGGCGTAAGAGCTCGAAGATTGACAACTTGGCAGGGGTATTGGCTAGTTGAGCCAATATATCAAAATTATAAGGTCTTTCAAGTCCTGTAGAAGATGACTTCTTCAATGGTTTGTCGAAGCGGACTTGTTGTTTGCCTTTGTCAGCTGCTGTTGGTTTAGAAGGAATTGTCTCAACAGGTTCATTGACAGGTACTTCATTGGAGATTGGTGCTGGAGTTGTAACTGGAGGAACCTCAGGAGTTTCTTCGGAAATTTCAACATAATCTTTCAGATATACTTTTCCTGACCGAGTTCCAGCAAGAGCTTCAGCTTTAGACTCAGGTTCCAACTCTACTGAAACCATGTTGCAATTCTTTGTTTTGTTCCTGGTCCTTTTGTGTTTGATGAGAGTTTCCTTCCAGAAACCAAGGCCAACACGAGACTGATTATGTCTCATGGTGATGGCTAAAGGTGCTTGAAGTCCTTTGTCTGAATTTAAACCAGGAGCAGCGGCCAAATCATAACCCATCTTTGTCATTAGTTCAAGAGATTGTGAACTATACAGGTGGAATGCAGGCTCATATTTATCTTCAGATCGAGGTGTAGTTTTAACCTCTGTAGGAGATGAATATCCTGCTGAGATGAAAGTAGAAGTTAGAGAAAGATTGGGAGTGATACCAGAAATCACATTGCATGATTTGGTCTTTCCAAGCCTCTTTTTGGATGAAGGAATCTTTGAAGAGAAGAAGAAGATGTCTCGAATTCTGTTACTAGATCCGGGTGGATCCACATAATCTCTCCTTTCTTAGTTGTGATGGGAACAAGTCCTTCATTCTGAGCCGGTGGAATGTTCACCACTTCGAGTGTTGCTTTGGGAATAGGAACAATCCTATTTCCAACCATTAGTGGAGGAAAATCACCAAATTGCATTGAAATCATATTTGCTGTAACTGTCTTGTCTTTAGGAGTTAATGTCACAGCTCCTGATTTAATCATCTCCTGGATCTTCCCTTTCAACACATAGCAAGACCGGATTGTATGACCCAATAATCTGTGATACGGACAATATTTTGGATGATCTGTCTTATTGGCTTCATCGAGCTTTTTGATCTCTGGCAATTGTATCTTATTACTTTTGAGCAAGCATTCAAAGATACCCTGGACATCATCGTCATCAAAAGAATATTCTTCTTTCGGCCGAGGAGGTCTTTGTTGTTAATTTGTTGAAGCTGGGGCAGCTTGTGTAGTCAATATCTCTTGACTATTACTCTGAAAATTGACCTCGAGAGCATCCTTTCCTTTACGATTGTTAACTCGAGCATTATTGCCAGTGTTCTGATTTGAATCTTTGGGAGCCATTTGTACCCCCAGGCCTTTGAAAGTCTCAGCACTAACTTCGGCAGCTTTAGCACTGACAATGAAAGAGGGCCAATCTTGGAATTGAGTGGATCCTGTCCACATGCTAATAATTGGCAGGAGATTCGACTTACAAGTGTCGATAGTAACAGCATCAGGAGTTCCGAGAGGCATTTTGAGGGCTTCCTGTCTAAATCTTTCGATGAAGCTTTTTGTGCTCTCATTATTTTTCTGCTTGATTCGTATAAGGGTTGACATGGTCATGTCATTGATGCCTTCATAGAATCGTTCCAGAAATATTTGTTTGAAACCAGCAAATGAAGTAATGCACCCATCAGGGAGACTTTGATACCATTCATAAGCGATTCCTTTGAGACAACCAACGAATACCCGAGTGAGAAGGGCATCACTTGGTTGCAACTGATCAGTCATTACTTCAAAATGATTAATGAACTGACTTGGGGAAGTGGTCCCATCAAAGAAAGAGATGGTTGGAGGTTTATATTTTGGAGGATATGATACCTCTTTCCATTGGATGGGGTAAGGCTGCTTAATACCCAATCTTTGCAAGCCATCTTTTTGTTTGAATGCTTCAAACTGAGATCGAAGCATTTTCAATTCTTCAGTGACAACTCCAGAAGATTGCGGTGTTGCTACCTGTTGAGTATAGTTGGGAGGAGGGACTGCAGCATATGTACCACCCCCAGCTCCGGACTGACTCGGAGTGGGTTGTATATGAACATTGGACTGTACCCCCGGAATAGTAGAAGGTTCCGGGTTTGGAGTAACAGGAGCATTTAATACCACAGGTGGTACTGTTGGTTGAACCTGTTGGTTTTGAGTTTGCATAAGAGTATGCATAGCAGATAATGTATCTGCCATGGCTCGTAATTGTTGCTCCAGAGAAGAGATTCTTTATTCATGAGCCTCGGTGCTAGTTGAAGGTTCTTGGCTAGCATCTACCATATAAGTGGCAACAGTTCAAGGCATTGATGATGAAATAGTTTGTTCTGAATCATCACTATGGGAATCAGCATCTTTCTTAGAATTACTCACAGGAGTTAATGCTGGAAAATTAGATTCTCCAAGGAAATCTTCCATGATTTCAGGGTTATCATTTGGATGGAAAGAAGAAGAAACCCTGGTTAAAGCTCCAGTTCTGGACCTGGTACCGAGATAAACACCATCTTCAGAATCTGACATAGCATCAGATAGCATTCTACCCCCAATGTTTCTAGAAGTCATATTAACAGAAGCATAGAGAGGTTCATCTTCATCTGATATTGGTTCATATTGAATCCGTTCGAAAACAGATCGTCTTTTTGGTGAACAACAACATTGAATTACGACTCGGGGTTGAAAGCTGTAGCCATGCTTCTCATAACGAATGTGAGGAATGTCACAACCAGATGGAGTGGCAATTCTCCGTTTGCTTTGTAGATGTTCCCGGAGATCTGTAGGAACAGCTTGAGAAGTATTTGAAGATAGTTTCTGTGTAGAAACTGATCTTTTATTCCTCTGTCTTCTTGGTTCTTGAGTGTACAAAGACTGATTAATCTGAGCAATAAAATTCCTAGCATATTCTGCATCAGAGTCTAATATTTTTGTCTCAGTCTGATAAGATTTCTTTATATCAGAAGTGGAACCAAGATGATTCCGATTGAGCTTGTTACGAAGATCCATAGAAGATGTAGTTTTGATGTCAGTCTTGGATACTTGTAACTTGCCTTTCTCAGATCGAGAAATTGAGAAAGAAGGAAGATGAAAATTATTACGACTAGGAGTCGATAATAATCCATCTTTGGAGGAAGTAGCCAAAAGGCATTTTCCTTTCTTTGATCTAGTAGGAGTACTAGATAATTTAACTCTAGAGGTAAAGACCTCGGGAGTTGAGGAGTCGACTAAAGAGTCTTTCTCTCTGGGCGGCACCAGATGTGCAATTTGTGGAGGGATCATTTGTATGTTCTGTGGAAGAGAACCCCCAGCCTGAATTTGAGGACTGGCCAAAGGACCATATTTATTAGCATACGCTGACTTTAGATTATATTTCTGGTCATACGCTGCCTTTTTGTCAACATACGCTAGTTTTGGTTTAGTGTACGCTACTTGCTGTTGTATCTTGTCATACGCTGGCTTTGCCATACGCTGTCCTTTGATACACACAGAGTCATTGATGGCTAAAGAGCCGACTGCTGTCGTAAGATTAGAAGGAAAAGAAGGGACTTTACCATGTTCAGAGATGGTTTTCTTGGAGTACGCTGACTTGGTTAAAGAACCAATTTTGTCAGCGTGGCCAGAAAGAGCCACTGTTGCTTTATTCAAAGGAGCCGAGACAGGCTTCATTGAAGTCGAAGACGTGTTTCTGCCAGCGTGAGGAATGACAGGAACGTCTCGAACCGTCGAAGAAGACTTAGGGACATAGACAGAGTGTCCTCTCTTCTTGGCAGCAACAGGAGTAGAGGAAGCAGTTCGGCCTTCCTTCACTTTGAGCATTTCTTCATAAGCGGATTGATCGAATTGTACGACCAACACTTTCTTCGTCGAGCCAATTGACGAAGTATCGCATTGAGTTGTTGCTATCTCATTGGAGGAGACAGCTTTCCCCAGCAGAGTCGCCAATTTGTTTTCCATAAATAAATTCTTTTTTATTTATTGTGTATCTGGGAAAATTACAACTTTAGGAATCTAATCTAGAAGACGATTACTCTATTCCTTGGACGATGCGATGAAGAAGACTCGAACTTTGAAGAAGAACTTGGACAGCAACTGGGCAATCTCTCTTGTTCTTTCTGACTGTAGTTGTAGTGTCTGATGAAGATGAAGAAACTCCTTTTTATAGAGTTCAGGATAACTACTCTTGAGTACACGCTCAGGCAGTTACTTGACGTGTGCAGTTTGCAGGGACGCGTGGCGAATTCTGATGAAGACACATTAGCATGCAGTTGAAAGTAGTGGAGCATATTCAGTGGCATGGATGCCACGTTGCATAACTTCTAAAGAAGTGGATAACTGGGTACAGGACACGTGAGGACGTGTGTTGACTGTAATCTTGAATGTAGTTGCTGTAATACGCTGCCTCGTTGAAGGAGAGCTTATACGCTAACTTGGATGATGTAGAACCAAATAAAGCTGATACGCTTACTTGGTCATCAAGGAGTCGTATGGAATTCATACGCTCACTTGACTGAGCAAAAAGTCGTATGCTCACTTGATGAGAAAGGAGTCGTATAGACTTCATACGTTCACTGGAGAAGGAAGGAGTCGTATAGACTTTATACGCTCCACTAGAGAAGTGAGGAGTCGTATAGACTTCATACGCTTGCTGGAGAAGGAAGGACTTCGTACGCTCACTGGAGAAGTGGCCACGTGGCCATCATCAATCTTCTCTGATACGCCATATCTTCAAATAACTGTCAAAAGATTTTCTCAAGCGTCGTGACTGCAGATTTGACGGCTGACAGACTGTCAGAACTGACAGTAATAATAGCTTTTCATTAATGATTGGCTGAGCTGTCCTCGTAAAAGACAAACCAACTCTTTGAAATCCTAAACGACGGTTGCTCTCTTTATGACAACTGTCTTTGCACGAAAGACGAGACGTCAGATTCATTCTTTACTTAGTATATGTTGTGCTGTCAAAGAAGAAATAATAAAATATCCACTGAGCGTATGGCTTTCAATAAGCATATGGCCTTGAGAGTGTGACTTCCGATTGAGCGTATGGCTTCAACTGATATCTGTTCTTGAGCATATGGATTAAAATGACAGTGTGTCATAATTTTCCACATCCTACAGAGTCGAGTCATAGGCCCCGTTATTCGAGAGAAATCTTCTACGAACCTTCGATAGTAACCCGCAAGTTCGAGGAAACTTCTCACCTCTGTAGCTGATGTGGGAGCGGGCCATGATTCGACTGCTGTGATCGTCTCGGGATCCCCTGATATACCATCACCCGTAACAATATGGCCGAGAAATAATACTTCCATGAGAAAGAAGTCACACTTGCTAAGCTTCGCAAAGAGTTGCTCCGTCCTCAATATTCCTAACACTATCCGTAGATGCTGCTCATGCTCCTCTTGGCTCTTGGAGTAGATCAAGATATCATCTATAAAAACTACTACGAATTTGTCCAAGTATTGGTGAAAGATCTTGTTCATTAAATTTATGAAAACTGCAGGAGCATTTGTCAAACCGAAAGGCATGACCAAGAACTCGTAGTGTCCATACCTTGATCTAAAAGCCGTCTTGGCAATATCTTCCTTCCGAACCTTCAACTGGTGATAGCTCGATCGTAAGTCAATCTTGGAGAATACCTTTGCTCCACTCAGTTGATCGAATAGATCGTCTATACGCGGCAAGGGATACTTGTTCTTCACCGTCACTACATTCAATGCTCTGTAGTCGATGCACATGCGCACGGTCCCGTCTTTCTTAGGCACAAAAAGAACGGGTGCTCCCCATGGTGACGCACTGGCGCGAATAAAGCCCTTCTCTAATAAGTCATCGATCTGCGTCTTCATCTCTACCAACTCCTTGGGCGCTAACCGATAAACTCGGGATGAAATAGGCTCGGCTCCGGGAACAAGCTCATTAGAAAACTCAATATCTCGGTCAGGTAGTAGTCCTGGCAACTCCTCGGGGAATACATCCTCGAACTCGGTGATAATAGGGTGCTGAGGGATGTCATGCATCATCATATGAGTCCCCGATGTGGGTGCCTCACAACTATCTCCGTCTTCTTTGGTGAACTCAAACTCTGCCGCATTCGGTGGTCTAAAGATGATACTGCTCCTATGGCAGTCTATGAGAGCGAAATGCTGGCTCAACCAGTCCATTCCAAGAACCACATCAAATGTCGGCATAGGGAATACAAGAAGTCGTGCCACCATCTCTCTGCCATTTATCACTATAGGACAAAGTCTACAAACACCACTAACAGGTACAACTCCTCCTCCAGTGAGGATTTTAACATTCTTAGCTAAAGGTGTGATGGGAATGCTGTGTCTAGTGGCAAAACTAGTGGCTATGAAGGAATGAGTGGCTCCAGTATCAAATAATGTAATAGCAGGAAAAGATGCAACTAAAACCATACCTACTATAACCTCTGCCTCTGTCTCTATATCCTCAACAGCAAGTGAGAATACCTTCCCATGATTCTGTCCGGGGCCCTGAGCTCTGGCCCTCTCGAACTGTGCTGACTGAGGTGGTAATGGCGGGCGAGGTGCTCCTACCGCTGGCTGAGGTACTGGAAGTGCTGGGGCTAAGGACTGCTGTTCCGGACAATCTTTCATCTTGTGCTGACCTGACCCGCATCTCAAGCATGATCCAAGTCGAATTCGGCAGTCCTTCAAGACATATCCCTGCTTCCCAAAAAAGTTATAGGTGGGCTTCTGATAAGGGGTGTGCCTCGGCTGGAACTGTCATGTGGTCCTCCTGATAGGTCCACTCTGAGTAGATCAGGGTGGTGTAACTGCTGGAGTATGGCGCCTCGATGTCTGCTGCTGTTCCTTGCGAAGAATCTCCTGAGCACGAGCTTCTTCCAAGACAGCTGAATGGGAGACTCGAGACTGAGTAGTCGTATAAGACTTGAGCTCTGGTGAAAGCCCCTGGTGAAATCTCCTCACCTTCTCTAACTCTGTTGGAATCAATCCCGCACTAAATCAACTCAGGCGATTGAACTCCGAGTCATACTCATCAACTGTCATATTCCCCTGCTTCAGATGGAGGAACTGGTCGTAGAGACCATCTCGAACATGAATAGGGAAGAATCTCTCATAAAATAAATCATAGAACTGCTTCCAAGTGATCCCAGTGCCTAATCGTCTCTTTTTCGCCTTCCACCAGTGGTGAGCATTATCTTCTAGCAATAGGTCCACTGCTGTCATCCAATCTCGAGCTGGTAGCTGGGATGCCTTCAGTAGCTTCTCTGTGCTAATAAGCCACTGTGACACTTCTAACGGCTTCTCCGTTCCTCTGAAAGGCTTAGGGTTCATATCTGTGAAATTTTTGATAGAGCCTTCATAAGGATGCAGAGCCGGTGCTGGTGCTGGTGCTGGTGCCGGTGCTGGAGGTGGTGGTGGTGCCGGTCTAGCCATAGCTGCCATCATCGTCTGCCTCATCAACTCAGTCTGCTGCCACTGAGCCTGCATCATGGCATACATAAACTGAGTAGTGGGGCTCCCATCAGTCGGTGGTGGAGGCATCTGAGGTCCTGACTGTGGGGGAAACTGCTGAGGAAATGGTGGCGGAGGTGGCAGTGGTACATTCCCTCCGGGTGGCATAGTGGTAGTCTGTCCAGCCTGACTGCCTGGAGGTGCAGCGACCCCTGGGTACTCCGTCGTCAGGGTCGTAGTAGGCTGCGACAGTCCTGGCTGGTATGGTGTCGCTGGAGTCATGTGAGGATTCTGTCCCTCCGAAGTAGCCTGCTCACCAGATGTGAGGGCCAAGGCAGAAGTGCGTCCGCTTCGTAGATTCATACTGTTGGCACGAGGAAGATAAGTTGATATTAGGAAAGATTAGATACGAAGTAAATTGAATAATCAAGGAAGTTTCAAAAGATTGAAAGTCAAGGGATAGTAGTAGTTCTGGATGAGATATTCCTATTCCTATATGCAGGCTTGTTGGGCACAGTCATATAACCCAACAATATTAAATCGGACCTGCATGGGCCACCACAAAAACATGTAACGCCCCAGTCTCAACATACGTAGGACCAAGTACGTAAACATGCCAGCTACACATATACGAAGAATACTCCAATATATGGAATCCTCGTATATGCACATAAGCTGTAAATAAAATAATATCAGGCCAGAATAACATATCTAATCTCATCACAGCTCAACACAGAAGATAATAGAGTCCAAATAAATAAATAAAAGTATCAAAAGATAGCCGGGTGAACATACTCACTCCAAACAGCTATGAAAAATAGTCCCACAAGATCGGAGTCCGACCTCCGCAAAATAGAAGAAAAGAGATGTAAAAATAATGTCCGCTAAGGATCTCAAAGCAATAATGAACTAGAAATCAGAAGTGACTGCCGCGTCATCTATGTAAGATGGATCCAGTGCCGCTCCGTATTCCTGCGGAAAGTCGTCTAATCCTGGAAAGATAACCAGGTCCTCAGGGGACATAGCAAGATACAAGAAAACACCATGCCATATAAACTGTGTTAATGTAATAGAGAAAAAGGGATGCATGCAATAGGGTGCCTACCAATTCTACAGTGACAATGCAGTTAAGAACAGACCTTCAACGCATGGGTATCTGGCTCAGTAGCAGTAACACAGGTATGGCCCCATCAGGATACCAGGGACCCCAAAGCATAACATTCCTCGAATGTCAGAGGCCAGCAGTATCAGTAATAGGAAAGTACATGAGGACCCATACGTTAAGGAAACTGTTCTCCCCATCCAATGCCTAGTAGGGTCACATCCGTGACACCTGCACCTCTAGTAACTGCCAAGTCTTCTAGCATGCAATTCTATTGGCAGTTACTCCTATCCGTCGCACGCTCCATACGTATCGGTGGCCAGCCGTCTACGCGGATACGTGTCCTATATGTGACTCACAACACGTGATACAACAAGTGTCAAGGCCATATAAGATATACCAATAACTCAACATCAGTGGGTGGTCAATAAACTAAGTCAATACAAGAGAATAAGTAAAGCAAGAGAAACGACCGATAGAGTCGCTTGCACCCAAGTGTGACTTGGATGCACAGTTTAAAAATAACAACTGAAAATAAGAATATAATAATCATAGAGTAGGGTGGCAAGGTATCTTGCCTGGTGGTGCAAAAGTGGCAAGTCCAAGAGTAGCAAACGTCAGCACCAAAACTCACAAATCACAGATGACTCCAAACGCTGAAACAAACATCAAAAATGGTCTCGGTGAAGAAGATATACCTAGGAAACGCTTGTCCAAAAGTCAAATTCTGGAACAGGGACAAAATCGTAATTTCGGGTCAAAACGATGTCCGCCGTTGGACCCGCTTTACACCGAAACGCATGCCCAAGTCTACGGTCTCTAAAGTCGTCAAACTACATGTCTACGATTTCAGTTTGAGGAGAGGAACTCAACGGTATGTCCAGTTTTGGATTCCGATGAGCCGTGTACAAAATCGCCCGTTTGAGTGGGTCGTGGGCCCACCAAAAGTGGGTCCCGATTCGACCTTCTCGGAATCGAACCAAACTTGGCATACAAGACCAGAATTTCGATCGAACCTGTTGGCGCAAGTTTCGTCTTGATTCGACGACTGTACACGAAGTTATGGACAAGTTTACAAAACTTCGATACGGGGGTATCTCGGCGGATACATGTTGATTTCGTCGCACACACGCAACGAAACTGAGTTCCGTCAGTTCCCACACTTCCGCACAGTCCATACGCGTCTTTCGATGCGTATAACGCGCGACCACGTCGCCCGGTTTGTTGGGGCGACGTCGTATCGGACAAAATTTCAGAAATTTATTATTTTAGAAAATAGTTTTTTTCTCACAAGTTTAACATCAGTTTATTTCCTACACGCTAATCGAAATAACGATCCAGAAAATACGTTGTGATCTCGGTTATGTTGTCGTCACAAGTGTTCAATTAGTTTTTATAAAAGTTTAATGAACAGCGAGAAAAATGGCCGACAAGTTGGCGTTTCAAAACAGTTTTTAGGATTCAGAAAAGTAGGTTTTTCTCCAACTTCGTCTCGATTTTTCGAGCAATCCTTTGGGTTTCCCAGGATTCTGTCAGAAGGGGCTTGAAGGGGGTCATGTCTACTATGCACAGCATTCGATAGATCGAATTTTCGTTGAATAGATACAAAGAAACTTAAGTCGAAAGATGGGTACCTTGCTGTTTTTCGAAACAGAGTATCCTCTGTTTTCCGTCGATTCCGAGCGATCCCGACATCGTCGACGGCGAGTAGACGTCCGACTGCATGCGCGGGGGTGTGCGGAGGATGGTTGGGCGGCTTGGGGTCGAAGAGTTTTTGGATGAGAGAGGGGTTAGGGTTTCAGTTTGCGTGGGTTTATATATATATGCTGTCGACTTCTATTCCTATAAGTATTGGGGCGGGCTCGGGTTTCGTATGTTGCGGCTACTGCTGCTGGGTTTTACTCCATAGCGGGGTCGGGCTATGTGTGGGGTCTCGGGCTAATGAGGGATAGCAGCACAAGTGTGCCGCTCTCCTGTTCCGAGTGGAACACTCATATGGGGGCTCGGTTTTGTTCGGGCATTAGCAGCAAGAGCTGCTAACAATTCACTTAAGGGGGGTCGGGCCCACCCCTACCCGCAGCTGTTGCTGCATGGGGTTCGGCCCCCCTCCAATAACAATTGTTTTTTTTTTACAAAACAATCATTAACTAAAGTTATATAATATATATTCATAAATAAATTTATAAAAATTCATAATTAAATATCAAAAATATTTGTAATAATTGTAGGATATTTTTAGTAGTAAAAATATAACAAGCACACAAACATATATATCATACACACCTATAAATTCGTACAATTACCAAATAAATTCAATTAAATAGAGAAAATTAATTTTTCAAGCATTAAAATAATTAGAAAATATTGGGGTTTTACAGCAAGGCCAAGTTATCCACTTGGCACGGCAATCCGCGGTGAACTCAACGGAGAAACATGCCATCCAACCTGGATAACCGGTGGTGAGGTATCTGCATCACCCTACGTGGGGTGAGGGTGACGCTAGCAATGTATAGTTACAGGAAGGCTTTGATCACATAACCCCTAATAATTCCCCCTTTCCCCCGAATAGTAAAATGGATTCGGATATGGCACGTCATGACACGGGGTTCCGTAAGAGGGTAGCTAATCCCCTTAGGAATCGGTGTCTATACAAGCACGGAACACGGGAATATCTCATACTCATATACCAAGAAAGTCCAGGAATGACATCTCATGACCAGAATCCGATAATACTAGTCCGTGAACTATCGTGTCGAGAATCAAGTAAGACACTACGACTGAATCGGATATAGTAGATATCAAGGCAATGAAAACTATCAGTGAATGTACTCGCCTGTGGTCCTGAGCTGATAGAGTGTACAGACGCTCAGAGCGATCACAGACCTAAGATAAGATAATATGAGTCAAACAGGACTAAATACTGAAAAAGGAAACTAATACAAGCCATGAATGCAAGTCTAAGTCAAAACTAGGTCAATCTAGGTCATACTAGGTCATACTAGGTCATTGGAAGTCAATCCAAGTCAAACTAGGTCAATCGGGATCAAAGGTTGACTTACAGTTGACTTTTGGTCAAAAAGTCAACTCTGGTCAACCCTGGTCAACTCTAGGTCAACACTAAGTCAAACTAGTCTAATGTTGACCAACTATTGAATTTACCCTTTCTATACCACACTTACCCCACCACTCATACACAACACTCACAAGACACCTCTTCCTCTCATAGACCTCTCTATAAGTTTCCTAATAGGTTTAGACACTAGGCTAACCTATAGGCTACCTTACACACTCACACAACCCTCAAATACTACTCACAACTACACACACACACCCCACTAAATATAGGGACTGATTTGGGGTGTTAGTGGACAGATTTTTGGACTGATTTTGGGGTAAGGATATGGCTGAAATTTAGGACAAAAATTGGGGTGTTACCCCCCCCCCCCCCCCCCCCAACTACACTCACCAACACAAGTAATCCCCTCACAACTCTCAACTACACTCAACCAAACTCTTCACCTACACCACCATTCACACCACCAAAACACCCCCTCCTATGGCTGAACCTGGGAGCACATTTTCCCCCTCACAAACATCACAAAATCACCACCATAAATATATATATGCATCCCTATATAACCACATCTATATATATATATATATATATATATATATATATATATATATATATATATATATATATATATATATATATATATATATATATAAAATATATATATATATATATATATATATATATATATATATATATATATATATATATATATATATATATATATATATATATATATATATATATATATATATCAATATATATATATATATATATATCTACATATATATATAACTAGATTGATATAAACTGAATGGCATGAAACCACAACCAAAACCCCCTCTATACCTGCTGGCCGAAACTGACAGCCCCCCTCCCTAGCACCACATTCTCACAACAACACTCCACAACACATAATAGTCACCATATATATATATATATATATATACATATATATATATATATATATATATATATATATATATATATAGAATGACATATATAAAACTATATATATACCAATACACATAGGAAGAATATGATACATTAAGATACTCAAATGAATCCACTCTACAACATGCAAAATCTGGAATATTATTAAGATACACACAAAAACAACATTCCAACATTATCCATGGGTCAAAAAGGGGGTTTTTCCTATTGGGACACCATCCTACATGTAGACACCCCTAGAAATATCCAAAGGACACAAAAATGGTCTCAAAAGAGGGCACCACCATGGGAATCATTATAGAGGGTCTCCTACATGATCTATATGAGAAAAGAATCAAGTTTGGAGAAGGAATCACCTTGGTTTGAAGAAAGAATCAATGGAAGCTTCAAAAAGTGGAAGGAGCCTTTGGAGAAGAAGAAGAAAAGTGGATGAGGATGAAATGGAAAAGTGGTTTTCTCTCTCCTCCCCATCCCACACTAGTGGCCGGCCACAATGGCATGGTTTGACCTATTTGGGAAATTACAAGTTTGCCCTCCTATCATTTAAATGGCTAATAAATAGGGAATGGTTAAACCGGGGGTAGTTTAGTCAAACCGAAACCACTAATCTCTATCTAAAAATTAACTAAAATGATAGTCTAGTCTCTAACCAAAATTTCTAACATATGGGCCATGGCTAACTAGTGGGTGGGCCCGCTAAGGTCAAAATACCCCGGGTCCCCGAAACAAGTCAAAACAAGTCGGAATGAGCCGAAATTCGAACCCGATTCAAATATCCCCAAAATAATACAAATAATAAATAAATAATTTCAAAATAATTTTTAAAGTGGAAAATTACCAAAATACCCCTGTTTGTGAAAACTGGGGGTGACAAATCTATCCACCTTAAAAAAAAATTTGTCCTCAAAATTGAAACAAACTTGCACTGAAATCACATGCAGAAAACAAAATTATACCTCAGGGCTCGAAGAGATAAGGGAACCGCTCCCGCATGTCGTCCTCTCTCTCCCAGGTAGACTCGCCTGGAGAGTGATGCCTCCATGCAACGCAAACCAAGGGGATAACCTAGTTTCGGAGCACCTTCTCCCTACGATCCAGAATCTCAACTGGCTGCTCTGGATAGTGAAGAGTAGGCCCCACCTCGATCGCTGAATGGTCCAATACATGGCTGGGGTCCGCCATGTACCGTCTCAGCTGCGACACGTGGAACACGTTGTGTACCCCCTCTAGCGTAGGCGGCAAGTCTAGCCGGTAAGCCACTGCACCGACCCTCTCAAGAATGGTGAAAGGTCCGATGTAGCGCGGACTAAGCTTCCCGCCTCCGCCAAAGCGAATCGTGCCCCGTGTCGGAGAAATCTTTAGGAACACCAAAGCATCAGCCTAGATATAAAACAAACTCAGAACACAGGGCAGACAAAACATAAACAAGCACAAACAGGAACTGAAACTAACCTCGAACTCTAACGGTCTCCGGTGGCTATCGGCCCAATGCCGCTGCCTAACCTGAGCCACCCGAAGTCTGTCTCTAATCAGCCGGACCTTCTCCGCTGCATCCACCACCATCTCTGGTCCGAGCAGCACCCTCTCACCAGCATCGTCCCATGATAAGGGAGTACGGCATCTTCGTCCGTATAGAGCCTCGAATGGTGATATCTCTATACTGGCCTGGTAGCTGTTGTTGTATGCAAACTCTACCAGGTGAAGATGATCCTCCCAAGAACCCCCGAGATCTAGCACACACGTGCGAAACATATCCTCCAAGGTCTGGATAGTCCTCTCCGACTGCCCGTCTGTCTAGGGGTGATAAGCAGTACTGAACTTGAGCGAGGTGCCCAAGCTAGCCTGCAAACTCCTCCAGAAGTGGGAAGTGAAACGGCTATCTCGATCTGAAACTATGCTCACAGGAACCCCATGCAATCGCACGATCTGACGAACATACAGCTCTGCCAACCTCTCCGTAGACAAACCCACCTTGAAAGGCAAAAAGTGTACCGATTTGGTCAATCTATCAACTATGACCCAAATCACGTCTTTCCCTCCTGGAGACCGTGGAAGTCCGGACACAAAGTCCATGGTGATGTGCTCCCACTTCTACTCTGGAATGGGTAGTGGCTGAAGCAATCCCCCAGGCCTCTGTCTCTCGGCCTTCACCTGCTGACAAACCAAGCAGCGAGATGCGAACTGAGATACCTCGTGCTTCATGCCGTACCACCAAACGTGCTCTCTCAGATCTCTGTACATCTTGTTGGCACCAGGATGCATAGAGTACTGAGAGCGATGAGCCTCCTGAAGAACCTCCTCCCGAAGCTCTCCACTCGGAACGCACAGTCTAGCACCGTGCCGCAGCAACCCATCTTCGGCAATAGAGAAATCATCAAGCAGCCCCATCTGCACCTGCTCCCTGATGCTTCCCAGGGCAACATCATCAAACTACGCTGACCTGATCCTCTCCATCAGCTCAGACTGAATCTGCAAACCCCACATCTGCACCTCCATATTCGAAATGATCACCTCGATCCCCAAACTATCCAGGTCGGCCAAAAGATGACGGTCTGATGTCAGATACATAGCCACTGGATACCTGTTCAAGGCATCTGCGACTACGTTGGCCTTTCCCGGATGGTACTACAAGGCGATATCGAAATCCTTTATCAGCTCAAGCCAGCGTCTCTGTCTCATGTTCAGCTCCTTCTGAGTGAACACGTACTTCAAGCTCATGTGATCAGTAAAGATCTCAACCCGCTCTCCGTACAAATAATGCTTCCACAGCTTCAGGGCAAAGATGACAGCGGCTAACTTCAAATCGTGAGTCGGGTAGTTCTTCTCATGAGGACGTAACTGCCTAGATGCGTAGGCAATCACCTTCCCGTGCTGCTGAAGTACACAACCCAGACCCCGACCAGAAGTGTCGCTGTAAATCGAGAAACCACCGGTCCCAGATGGCAATATCAAGATAGGAGCTGATGTCAACCTCTTCTTCAGCTCATCGAAGGCGGCCTGACACTCCTCAGTCCAGACGAACTCCACGTCCTTCCTGGTGAGTCTAGTCATCGGCTCCGCGATCCGCGAGAAATCCTGGACGAACTTTCGATAGTAGCCCGCCAATCCCAGAAAGCTCCGAATCTCGGCAACTGTACTGGGCGTAGACCAAGACTCTACTGCAGCAATCTTCTTCTGGTCTACTGAGATCTCGTGCTTGGTCACAACGTGACCCAAGAACTCGACCCTGTCCAGGAAGAACTCGCACTTCGACAACTTCCCATACAACTTCTCCCTCCTCAACGTCTCGAGCACGATCCTCAGATGCTCCTCGTGCTCCTTCGGCGTCTTCGAGTAGACTAGGATGTCGTCTATGAAGACCACCACGAACTTGTCAAGGTACTGATGGAATATCTTGTTCATCAAGTTCATGAACACAGCTGGGGCGTTGGTCAACCCAAATGGCATCACAGTGAACTCGTACTGGCCGTACCGAGTCCGAAAAGCTGTCTTCGGAATATCCTCATTTTTCACCTTCAGCTGATGATAGCCGGACCTCATATCTATCTTTGAAAACACCTTGGCACCGCTCAACTGATGGAACAAGTCGTCGATCCTCGACAATGGGTACTTATTCTTGATAGTAAGGTTATTGAGCGCCCTGTAATCAATACACATACGTATCGTACCATCCTTCTTCGGTACAAACAGGACTGGCGCTCCCCAAGGCGATGAACTGGATCTAATGAATCCCTTGTCCTGCAGCTCATCGACCTGCTTCTTCAGCTCCGCCAACTCGCTATTGTTGACCCTATAGACGTGCTGTAAAATGGGCTCAGCACCTGGCACTAGGTCTATAGAGAACTCAACGTCTCTATCTGGCGGCATCCCAGGCAACTCCTCGGGGAAAACATCCATAAAATCAGCAATCAACGGATGCGGCAATGCCTGCCCCGCCAGTAGAGCTCCGCAGAACCCATCTACCGGCTCAGCTGCTCCTCTAGCAAACACAATCTCTGGCTCCTCCGACGGCCTAAACAAAATCCTACCACCTCTACAATCTATAGTAGCATGGTGCATGCTCAACCAATCCATTCCGAGTACCACATCGTACCTCGGAAGGGGCATTACGAGCAAGCACGCACCCAAAACTCGGCCTCCTACAGTAACTCTCCGTCCCTTGCAGATATTGTTGACCAGGATGATGCCTCCCCCGGTCAATATCTTGCAAGTCCTATCCAAGGGTTCAGCAATAATATTGTGTCTCAGAGCAAAGGAGACAGACGCAAAACTATGAGAGGCACCGGAATCAAATAAGGTAAAGGCAGAGAAGGAATCGAGAAGAACATGACCTGCCACCACATCACCTACTGGCTCTGCCTCCGTCTTCGCTGTCAGTGCAAATACTCTGCCCGCAGGGGCTCCCCTCTGATGCTGCTGAAAACACTGCTGCTGAGTCTGAAGTGGAGGACCCCTCTGCTGAACCGCTGGTCCTCTGGCTGGCTGTCCTCTGTCCTGAACTCCTCTGCCTCCGCGAGAACGACAGTCCTTCAGCTGGTGATCGGACGCCCCACAGTATAAGTAGACGCCCAATCTCTTCCTGCACACCTCCATAGTGTGCCCTGGCCTCCTGCAGTAACTGCACTGTACAGCTGGCCTCTGGCCCTGACCCTGATGCTGCTGGGCACGCGCCGGTGCTTGCTGGATCTGCAACTGAGGCTGATGCTGCTGGAACTGCCTCTGCTGGAAATGAGGGCGCTTTGCTGGCCCTGCACTTGAACTGGATCCCAAAGTGTCACTGCTCCTCTTCGGTTTGAGGCCGAAGTCCTCCTCAGCAATCTGAGCCTCCATCAAGATCTGCTCAAATGTAGCATCTCGTCTCCCGGATGTGCGAGTGCACACTGCGTGAATGAGACCCCTCCTGAACTTCCGGGCCTTGCACCCCTCGTCCTGAACCAAACTCGGCGCAAACCTGCTCAGGCAGAAAAACTCTGCTGCGTACTCGTCCACCGACGAGCTCCCCTGAACCAAACTGACAAACTGCCCCTCCAGAGATGTCAAGGCTACATCGGGGTAGAACTTCTCCTTAAAGAGTTTCTTGAAGTCCTCCCAGGATATACCTCTAACCGACGCACGCGGATCTGTGCGGTACCATGTCAATGCTATGTCGAAGAACTGGCTCGCAGCAGAAGTCACCCAAAGAGCCCTCGGAACCTCGGCCAACTCTAAGCTCCGCTGGACGTCCTCCAGCCAGTCGTCCGCGTATAGGATACCCTCGGTACCCTTGAACTCCCGCGGGTTCATCTTCCTAAAGTCCAGATGTGTACCGGGCCTCCCCTGGCCCTGCTGCTGCACCACTGCTCCCTGACCCAAAGTCTAAGCACCTCTCTCTACTGCTGCCATGGCTAACTGATGGGAGTTCTCCATGGCCTGTCTCAGCACCTCCGTCTGGCGGCTCTGCGTCTGCAACATCTGCTGCAGAAGGGGCATCATGCCCTGATTGTCTGCCGGTAGCTGAGGCGGCGGTAGAAGAATGTCTGGAATAACTATAGACGGTCTCGCTGCTGGAGGTGGAAGACCTCCTGAAACCGTCGCTGCTGGTGCTCCCGCCGGTATGGCAGGAACTGATACGGCTGCTCCCCCAGCTGGAGGTGGAAGACATCCGGGATCTGCTACTACTACTCCTGCCGGAAGGGCAGGAACTGGTGCTACTGTACCCTCGACTGTCGGTCCCGTAGCCATAGGTGGAGGACCTCCCTGATCTGACCTCTCTGGAACTGAGCTAGAGCCCGCTGCCTGAGATCGGGTGACTGTCATCCTGAGGATAGATTGGAGCAAGGAATCAATATGGCACATGATAGGAATATCAAAGACGGACAATTAAATTCAATGCAAAAGAATTTGTCATGGTAATCAAAAGATTAGAAATTTCCTAGCATGTGATTGAGTAACTCCTATCATACCCTAATCCTATATCCTAATTGCAGGCTCGTAATTAGCGTTCTAAGTCGAGCACCATTACGAGTTCGCACTAGTTGCGACACTGACCTGCATGGGCCACCACAAAAATGTGTCACGACCCGCACCCTGAAGAGGGACACGAGCACGTGGATACGTCCAGCCTACGCCGCAGAATCGGCGGTAGAACGCTGTATATAGGGTCTGAAAAATGCTACTGCTAACAGATATATGTACTGCACAATTATATACGCTCTGAACGGAGGATAACATAGCAATACAATCTCAATCACATAAACAAACTAAGGTAGATAGCACAGAAAGAGATATGATAGAAATAAACAGAAAACGAGTCCAAGATATCCACAAGTCACAGCTAATCACAAATCCAGAGTCTCAGAATAAATATGGGTATAAAGATACTACAACTGAAATAAACTGCTGGCTCGCAGGCCAGGCAAACCTAACTAATACTAGGCTACTCTGGGTGGGCGAAGTCTAGTGGCTCTACCACTAAGCCTCTGTCTAGGTCAAGCTCCTCAGACTCTATCCCGTAATAAGTCGGGCAATTAGCCTCTAAGTCATCTATAAAATTGTCAACGTATCCTGTCAGGAAAATGAGCAAGTACAAAACACCAACAGCAGTTTCATGTGAATTGACAAATACTATAAGAGACAGTAATAATGAAATATAAGACAAAGAGTAAAGGCGACTTGGAAACCATTCGAAAGCCGAGTTACAACCCTTAAACCAAACAAGGACCGAGGTTGTAACCCTTCTTCCGAATAGAACCTAGTCCCATAACCAAGGTACAGTATAAGAGACAAATAGAGCATATGAGAATGAATCGTAGCATGGTGAAAGTACAGTAAGTAAAGCTGAAACTGGAATATAAGATATGACAAATAAAGTAAAAGGTGTTTTGAATTATTAGAGTGATATGTGATCGGCTAAATGGGTAGCAAGGCCAAGTTATCCACTTGGCACGACAATCCACGGTGAACTCAACGGAGAAACATGTCGTCCAACCTGGATAACCGGTGGTGAGGTATCTGCATCACCCTACGTGGGGTGAGGGTGGCGCTAGCAATGTATAGTTACAGGGAGGCTTTGATCACATAACCCCTAATAATTCCCCCTTTTCCTCGAATAGTAAAATGGATTCGGACATGGCACGTCATGACACGGGGTTCCGTAAGAGGGTAGCTAATCCCCTTAGGAATCGGTGTCTATACAAGCACAGAACACGGGAATATCTCATACTCATATACCAAGAAAGTCCAGGAATGACATCTCGTGACCAGAATCCGATAATACTAGTCCGTGAACTATCGTGTCGAGAATCAAGTAAGACACTACGACTGAATCGAATATAGTAGATATCAAGACAATAAAAACTATCAGTGAATGTACTCGCCTGTGGTCCTGAGCTGATAGAGTGTACAGACGCTCAGAGCGATCACAGACCTAAGATAAGATACTATGAGTCAAACAGGACTAAATACTGAAAAAAGAAACTAATACAAGCCATGAATGCAAGTCTAAGTCAAAACTAGGTCAATCTAGGTCATACTAGGTCATACTAGGTCATTGGAAGTCAATCCAAGTCAAACTAGGTCAATCGGGATCAAAGGTTGACTTACAGTTGACTTTTGGTCAAAAAGTCAACTCTGGTCAACCCTGGTCAACTCTGGTCAACTCTAGGTCAACACTAAGTCAAACTAGTCTAATATTGACCAACTATTGACTTTCAGTCAACTGGTCAACTCTGGGTTGGTTTCGGTCAAACGGGTCGCTTAAAGGTTAAGTTTGACCTTCGGTTGACTTTTGTTGACTTTTGGTCAAAACGGTCAACCGACGTTAAAACTAGTCTTAGAGTACCATATTTGACCATTACCAACCACGGGGATCAAGTTCTAACACCATCTTAGGCTTCTAACACAATATCTCATTTCTAGGCAAAACTAGCATTTACCCTTTTAAGGTAAATCCCGATACCTTGCCCAAAACCCAAGGAAACCCCGCCAATACCCATGGCACTAGCCTAGGCTCCTTAGGGTAGCAAGATATCAATCTATCTAAGGGTTACCTACCAAGAAATTGGGGTATCCTAGTCATCTAGGTCATGTTAGGATACGGGGTATAGGTTTACCTTATTACCTATCCTATATCATGAATTTACCCTTTTCTATACCACACTCACCCCACCACTCATACACAACACTCACAAGACACCTCTCCCTCTCATAGACCTCTCTATAAGTTTCCTAATAGGTTTAGACACTAGGCTAACCTATAGGCTACCTTACACACTCACACAACCCTCAAATACTACTCACAACTACACACACACACCACTAAATATAGGGACTGATTTGGGGTATTAGTGGACAGATTTTTGGACTAATTTTGGGGTAAGGTTATGGCTGAAATTTAGGACAGAAATTGGGGTGTTACCCCCCCTCTCAACTACACTCACCAACACAAGTAATCCCCTCACAACTCTCAACTACACTCAACCAAACTCTTCACCTACACCACCAAAACACCCCCTCCTGTGGCTGAACCTGGGAGCACATTTTCCCCCTCACAAACATCACAAAATCACCACCATAAATATATATATGCATCCCTATATAACCACATCTATATATATATATATATATATATATATATATATATATATATATATATATATATATATATATATATATATATATATATATATATATATATATATATATATATATATATATATATATATATCAATATATATATATATCTACATATATATAACTTGATAGATATAAACTAAATGGCATGAAACCACAACCAAAACCCCCTCTATCCCTGCTGGCCGAAACTGACAGCCCCCCTCCCAAGCACCACATTCTCACAACAACACTCCACAACACATAAAAGTCACCATATATATATATACATATATATATATATAGAATGACATATATAAAACTATATATATACCAATACACATAGGAAGAATATGATACATTAAGTTACTCAAATGAATCCACTCTACAACATGCAAAATCTGAAATATTATTAAGATACACACAAAAACAACATTTCAACATTATCCATGGGTCAAAAAGGGGGTTTTTCCTATTGGGACATCATCCTACATGTGGACACCCCTAGAAATGTCCAAAGGACACAAAAATGGTCTCAAAAGAGGGCACCACCATGGGAATCATTATAGAGGGTCTCCTACATGATCTACATGAGAAAAGAATCAAGTTTGGAGAAGGAATCACCTTGGTTTGAAGAAAGAATCAATGGAAGCTTCAAAAAGTGGAAGGAGCCTTTGGAGAAGAAGAAGAAAAGTGGATGAGGATGAAATGGAAAAGTGGTTTTCTCTCTCCTCCCCATCCCTAGTGGCCGGCCACAATGGCATGGTTTGTCCTATTTAGGAAATTACAAGTTTGCCCTCCTATCATTTAAATGGCTAATAAATAGGGAATGGTTAAACCGGGGGTAGTTTAGTCAAACCGAAACCACTAATCTCTATCTAAAAATTAACTAAAATGATAGTCTAGTCTCTAACCAAAATTTCTAACATGTGGGCCATGGCTAACTAGTGGGTGGGCCCGCTAAGATCAAAATAACCCGGGTCCCCGAAACAAGTCAAAACAAGTCGGAATGAGCCGAAATTCGAACCCGATTCAAATATCCCCAAAATAATACAAATAATAAATAAATAATTTCAAAATAATTTTTAAAGTGGTAAATTACCAAAAACCCCTGTTTGTGAAAACTGGGGGTGACAATTGGCCCTACGATGTCCCTGCCCCAAGCTTCGAAGGGCCAGGAGGCAACCGTAGGATGTAGGGGTTCTGACGGTGTATAGATGAAGTCCGCATGCAGCTGGCACGCGTGGTACTTCTCGGCATAGTCGACAGCGTCGGCTGCCATGGTGGGCCAGTAGTAGCCCATGCGTCGTAGTCGATCCTGCAACTTAGGCCCAGGTTGATGAGCCCCGCAAGTTCCGTCATGAGCTTCTCGAAGGGCTTCGACTGCTTCTTTGTTGGACAGGCATCGAAGGAGAAGTCCATCATAGGAGCGTCGGTACAGCATTTTAGTGGATGTATCATAATAAAATCGAAGGGAATGCCTCCTGACTGAGATGGCTTCCTTTGGGTCCTCTGGAAGAATTCCGTGGACGGCAAAGTCAATGAATGGGAACCTCCAGTCCTGGACATTAATATCAGTATTCGTCGGCATGGCGTAGGCCATGTGTGAACACAGATTATTTTTAGGACAGACCAAGTCCCGGCCAACTACCGTGACGTAGTGTTGAGTCCCGAGGGGTACTGCCAATGAGGTCGCGAGGCTGGCCAGAGCGTCAGCCACCAGATTCTGTAAGGGGGGTACATGTTCGATGAAGAACCCGATGAAGGTCGAAATGATGTTCAATGCAACTTCGTAGTAGGGGATCAGATCTTCATGGCGAACCTCGTATTGCCCTCTGACTTGGTTAACGACGAGTTTTGAGTCGCCGTAGGTTTCAAGATGATTTACCCCCAGATGCTGTGCCAACTGGAGTCCCATAATGAGTGCGTTGTACTCGACGACATTGTTGGAGCACGGTTTCGAAAGGGAATAAGCATGCTGGATGACCAGCTGATCGGGGGAGACTAAGACTACCCCCACTCCTGCGATGATTTGGCCTTTGGGGCCTGTTCTTGAAGCGCCATCGAAAAACATCCACCAGACAGAGCTTTCCTCGATGACGTTCTATTCTTGGACCTCATCCGGGATGTCTTCGTAGAGTCTTAAGGACTCTGGGATGGGATGTGCAGCTAAGAAGTCGGCCAGAGCCTGACCCTTAACGGCTTTTTGTGGAACAAATACCATATTATATGGCGTTAGCAAGATCGCCCATGTAGCTAGCCGAGAGTTCAATGATCCAGGCTTCGTCATGAGAACTCGGAGTGGATTGACTCGGGAGATGACATGAATCGTCTGGCCCGAGACATAATGGCGGGTCTTCTGGATGGCAAATACCAAAGCCAAGCATTCCTTTTCAACGGGGTTGTACCGGTGTTCGGCCCCGATGAGTGTTCGACTGAGGTAGTAGATTGCTTGCTCGTAGCCTGTATCGCTGTTCTGAGCAAGCAAAGCGCCGAAAGAATGATCCATGGCACGGATGTAGAGGAGGAATGGTTTTCCAGCGACGGGGGCCACTAAGACTGGCGGACTCGTCAGGTAAGTCTTGATGTTGTCGAAAGCTTTTTGGCATTCCTCTGTCCAGACATAAGAGACTCCCTTCTTCATGAGCTGAGTGAAGGGTTGACATTTTTCGAAAAGATTTGCTATAAACCTCCGGATGTATGCCAGACGGCCCTGCAGGCCTCGAAGTTCCCGGAGGTTCTTCGGAGGGTCCATATCAAGGATGGCTTTGGTTTTCTCGGGATCGACATGAATGCCTTTCGCCATGATAATGAAGCCCAAAAACTTTCCGCTGGAAACCCCCAGGAAGGATTTAGCGGGGTTCATCTTGAGTTGATGCGCCCTCATGAGATCGAAGACTGTCTTCAGGTCTTGTAGGTGATCCCCTTTGAGACGACTCTTGACTGCAATGTCGTCAACGTAGTATTTGATTGTCTTGGAAGATGCTGATAGAAAATGGTGCTCATGGCTCCTTGGTATGTCGCACCAGCGTTCTTTAAGCCGAAGGGCATCACTGTGTAGCAGAAAAACCCCTTCAGAGTCCTGAATGACGTGTGTTTTGTGTCATCGGGGAACATCTTGATCTGGTTGTAGCCCGAATACTCGTCCATGAAAGACATGCATTCGAAGCCACATGTGTTGTCGATCATTACGTCGGTGATTGGAAGCGGGAATTCGTCCTTCGGGCAAGCAGTGTTGAGATTCCTAAAGTCGATACAGACTCGTATCTTCCCATTCTTCTTGGTGACAGGGACGACATTGGCCACCCAATCCGGGTGTTTCTCTTCACGGATGAAGCCGCTGGTTAAGAGTTTATCCACCTCCTGATCGATGGCGTTCATGATGTCAGGGCGAAAGCGTCGCTGTTGTTGTTTGATAGGCTTGGCATCAGGTAAGATGTTGAGCCTGTGCATCACGATCTGAGGATCAAGTCCTGGCATGTCTTCGTAGCTCCAAGCGAAGACATCGATATATTCTTTAGCCAGTTGGATTAAAGACTCCCGGTCTCCTCATTTTAGGCTTTTGCTGACGAAGATGGGTTTGGAAGAAGATCCGTCCCCAAGGTCGATCTGCTTGACCTCGTCTTCAGTAGGGGGTTCGCTTAATTCAAAGCGAGACTCCCATTGTTCTTCTAGGCATTGAGCCCAGGGTTCTTCTTCGAAGAATTTTGGTGCTTGGTCTTTGCCTTCCTCTTCTTGAGGTTGTGCGAATATCATATTGGCTGACAGCACTCTCTTGAAGACTGATCTGATGCTGGTATCGGAATCCTAAGTTGATGCTTCGGATGACTGAGAATGTTCTATATCTTCTGCCTCCGAACTCTCGGGAGTTGATAGCGGCGTGACATAGCCTACCCCCCGTCGGGTTCGATGATAGTAGTCTTACGACTTTCCTTTAGGTGTTAGAAGCCAGAGAGGGAGACGCCGACCCTTGCCATAGTTCAGGCCTTTATTACTTTTTTAGGTCGTAACTTATCTTCTGGATGAGGTGCTTTGTGATGTCCGTGTACCGATAGACTTGAACTCTGCCGGTATCTGGTTCTGGCTCGAGTGGCGGGAGGTCTTGATGACGCTCAACTTTGCCGAAGATGATAGATTCCTCGTCTCAATTTCGCGGTGGGACTACAAAACAGACCCCTTGGGACGGGACTACTCGATTTACATGATGGACGGTCGTTATTTTGCGTTTGTAATGACCGTAGAGCGTTATCTAATGTATACATGGCATTCCAATGTGGAAGACTAGAATAATTAAAAGACACTCTATTATTGATGAAATACGAGATTTTATCCCGTGGGATTACATCATCCAGGGAGGGTGCATCTACATCAGCAGAGATATACTCCTCTAATTCCTCATCCGTGAGTACTGGGGCAGGATCGGGAGAGTCTGCCATAGCTTTGACCATGGGGTCCGAGAAGGCTGTGTGGACCTTCTCCGGCGGCTTGAGTTACGGCAGCTTGCCCTTATGACGTACCTTCATAGGTGCCTCCATTGTGCCTCCGGTGATTGGTGCCTTCTCTTGTAGTTTTGCCACAAAGGGAGCCGATATTTGAGGCAGTTTTCCCTTGAGTCGTATCTTCGTGGGAGCTTCAGGAGCAGCTGGTGCTTTTTCGGGTAGCTTGATGTTCAGGAGGGCAACTTCTGAGGCGGTTTGCCCTTAAGTCGGATCTTCAAAGGAGCGTCGGGAGTCATCTCAGGCTCCATATCCGTTTCTGCTGCCGTTTCTGCTTCATCGTCAGCATCATTGGCTTCCTCCTTGTCAAGTGACTTGTACCAGGAGGAATCGGTGAAATAGGCTTCAACCCCTTTGAAAGGGTCAATGTCCGCGAACTCCGTTCGAATGACGCCATTGGTGGACTCGTACTTCATACAGTGGTGGAGCGTGGATGGGACCACCATGTACTCATGCAGCCATGGACGACCCAATAAGATGTTGTAGTTGACATCAGCGTCCACGACATAGCTAGTCACCTCGTTTCTGAGGTTACCGATATGGCACTTTAATCGTATTTTGCCCAGTGGCTTGCTTTTGCTGGCATTGAAGCCGTTGATTATTATGTTGGAAGACGCCAGTCGGTACATTGGAATCCCCAATGTTGAGAGTAACGTCTTTGGGATGATGCTGAGGGAAGACCCCGGATCAATCTGAATCCGCTTTACTTTGACAGAACCAACATACCCTGTATAGTACAACGACATGTTGTGACGGTTGTGCTTGAGCAGCATGTCTTATTGGGTAAAAGTTATGTTGGGAATAACTTTATCCGCATAATGACAGTGCGCACATGTCATTGGAATATCCTTAGGCTGCTTGACTTGACTGATGAAGGACTCAGCATCCTTCAGAGCTTCGCAGAGAGCTTCCCGAGTGTCCTTGGAAAGACGAAGGAGCTCGAACAGAGATAGGCGGACAGGAGTACTGGCCAGTTGTGCCAGTATGTCGAAGTTGTGGGGCTTGGCTAGCCCCGAAGCATTCTCCTTCCATAGAGGTCTGTCGAAACGAGCCTCTACATGCTTCTGCTTATTGGCTGCTGGGGGCTTAGAAGGGCCCTCTTCCTGGGCAGCAGGGATGGTGCAAGGAGGCACCACCTCGATGACTGTAACTCCCCTTCCCGATTTTTTTTAATTTTTATTATTTATATTTAATCTTCTAGGAATTTTTAGAAATTTTTTGGAATTATTTTGATTATTAAATAGTGGGAAAACCTATTTTTTAGGACTTTTGAAGTTTATTGTGGTAGCCTAAGAACAAATATTGACCCCGAACATTTTTCTAGGGTTCATTATACTACTTTATATTTTCTAGAATTTTTCCATAATTTTTGGCAATATTTAAGTATTTACTTATTATGGTTTATAAAATTTTAATGGCTTAAACATTTTCTATAAGATCATTTGAGGCTATTTTGAGACAACTTATTTTATCTAGGTTCTAGAAGGCTAAAAATATTTTCTAGAATATTTTAGAATTTTTCTGGATTTTTTATAATTTTTGGGAATTTTTATATAATTAAAACCTATAGAAATTATATTTTATAGGCTTTGGGAATTTACTGTGAGGTCACTTGATGATATTTTGTGTTAAAAATATTTTATTTAGATTCTAGACACTTAGAAATATTTTCTAGAATTTTCTAGAATTTTTCTGAATTTTTCTGTAATTTATTTTGATTTATTTGGACTTAAAATGATTTTTAAATAATTTTCAGAATTAAATAATTAATAACCCAGAAATTCACCCAGGGGTGGGGCCCACCTGTCGGCGCTGCTATTGTAGTGCCAACTCAGCCGCCTATATATATATATATTCGTGGGAATTTCGAGAAAACCCTAGATTATTAGCAGCCGACTTTTGGAGTTTTGATCCCGGCGATCCCCCGACTTCCCGAGGTGATTTCCGTCAACTCTGACCTCCTTTTTGTGCGCCGTTTTTTTTTGTTGGAAGCGTATTGAGGTAAACTCTCTGAATATATAATTTACTTTTGTAAATTCTGAACATGAATTTCTGGAAAATTCGTAGAGTGTCGGTTGTCCGAAACTTGATGCGTTTCAGTGTTTTCGAGATTCCGGGAGAACCAGAAATCGAAATCATGATCCGTTTGAAGTTTCGGAAAGCTAACACACAGATCTACGACAAATATTTTTCCCAGTAATTATTTCGTTCATTTAATATTTTATTTATTCTGTTGAACTCAGAACTGATTGTTTGATCTCCGTTTTGGTCACGATTAGCCATAACGGCGATATCTTTTGACCAAAGCGTGATTTTGTGGCACGGTCGATTCGAGCACACTCGTGGCACTGAAATCTACCATGTACACTTTTAAAATCGAGAGTTCATAGCGTTTGACCAAAAAGTCAATGGCACGTCTCGATTTGTGTGCCATAGATTCCGAAAATGAGAAACGCGACTTTCGATGGCCAAACTTGCATATTTAAATTATATTCAGATTATTATTAGGTTAAATTAGGTTTTTAAGTGAATTATTATAGAATTAATTATTATTAACTTAGTAACCCAACTAGCCACTATTTAGAACTAGAACGTTAGAATTAATTTGTGGTTTTCGTGCACTGTCCGTGGTGCGTTGTATGATATAGGTTGACAGCTTCTAGATCGGCTTTTCCTTCACCCTCGGATTGTGACTACGGTTGTACAAGGATTCAGGCAGTGCACTTTCTGATTGCTTTCCGATTCATAGTAGTTTTCTCATTTCATGTCTATACATATATCTTGATGCTTGTTGACACGCTCGTTACACGGAGTAGTCGGGAGGGGAAATATCTTAGTATACATGTGGACTACCCAGAAATATCCCAATATGTCTAATCTTGAATGATAGCAGCTGCACACAACACGTGCAGTGAGCCGTATTTTATCCCCTAGCCGTCCACATGGCGAAAGGGTATTTCACACCACCTAGATAGATGTCTTTTATTAGTTTTTCCTTGTTTACTTCTTTATCGTGCTATGACATCAGTTATCTTCCAGTTTTTATTTCTCATATGCTATTTTCATGTCTTGTTAATTCTATTGTGTTTTGCATTGCCGTCGGTTTGTGTACTTGTTCCATTCCTGACTGGAAACCAACATTTTTCAGGTTTAGCCGCTATCACTCTTAGCACTGGGGAAGACTTGGGTATGCTGAAGACAACCTAGAAATAGAAAGCAATTGTATTAATTTTATTAATTGTAAATCTTGTATTTTTTTTAATTATAAATCATGTAAATGTTGTAATAAATTTAGAATTGTGAATGAGCAACAAATATTGTATTTTGAGAATTTATTCTTGCGGGCTTGACAGCGTTCTACCGCCGACTCTGCGGCGTAGGCTGGCTTGGACACGTCTCGTATCCAAAAAGTGGGTGTGGGTCGTGACAAGTTTTTGTAGTGGCCCATGCAGGTCAGTTTTTGCAAAAGATTGCGAACTCGCGGTAGTACCATATTAGTCGTACTGCTGCGAGCCTGCGCCCAAGAAATGCTCATTCACAATTAGGATTAAAATAATTTAAGATAATGACTAGGACTAGGAGTCCCTTGTTCAAATTGATTATTGGGTAGATAAGGTTATTAGATAGGCCATGCAATTTAGATAGCTTGCTAGATCCCTATAGGTACACTATACTTTTAATATGACAATGTGATCCAACGTGGGTATACTGCTCACTTGGCTAGTTAGGCTTTCCCTAGAATTAAGGCTACAATCTTGATAACCTGTTCAGTTTTCTTTTACTCTTTGTGGATATAATTTTTATGATCAGTTAGAATTGCCTGTTTTAAATTCTATTTTGCTGTAAGGGATTGATTTATAATTACTGATTCTTTTATTCGTATAAAAAAAATTCTCGATGTAGATTGATTCGAGGCTTCCCTCAACCAGTGAAATGCAAATGAAATAGATACTAGAATGTTTGTGTTTCTTTCGTATTTAGTTAAATCCTCCATGTTAAATCTTCTATTTTAAATGCAGTGACTGACAGGACAAATACCTACGCTCTATTTTAGTCAACTTGTTTGAACCTCTAGAAGCTCATGGATTTTAGAGGAATGTTAGTTAACCCATAAAGTTTAGGCAGTAGCGCACTGTCGTCAATTATTTAGTGGAGACTGTGGGTTCACTGCAGCCAGCAGCGCACTGGTGAGGCACAACCCATAGAAATAAAATTATTTTAAGGATCATAGGTTATAGAACTTTGCTAAAATTATGTTGTAGTTGACCAAGACTTTAGGGATAGAAAGATTATAGGAAGACTGTATAAGTAAGAACACCAGGTAAGGATTTGAATTTTCTCAAAACTTGAACTTCTTATTTTCCTTCTTCCAAAAATCTCGCATATTCGTATTTTGGCTATATTGACCAATGCTGCTATTACAGCCTAGTTTTTGCAAGCTTACTCTTTTATCAAGCTTGATTCAAGACATATGTTTATTGGGGACGCCCGCTAACATATTGTCTAATCAGAATCATTGTATTACGGTCTGATCAACCATGATGCATTTGGTTCGTTGTTCATCTAATTACCCTACGTGGAATGAGATGTAGATGTCTCTAGGATCTCATCCACGACTGCTCTGACAATCCCTCTTGAAATAATACCTTCGCCCTTGAATCACGTAATTGTACTCAGTGACCCCTTCCTTGAACTCCTTATTGGTTTTGTATTTCATTGATTTAGAAATACAAAAGCTCGAAATTGATAGATAGATAGTATCCCCATGACTATGATAGTTGTATATGCAAGTGTAGCTACCATCGGCCAGCCCTGTGAGAGGAACCTTGCCACCATATCCTAGCCTCTAAGGTGGGTAGACTGTAAGCCTTCTGAAATTTTAGGATATATGAGGATTATCGATTGATCGGAATAATTTTCGTTAGTATGATAATTAGTACCCAATGGACTCCCACTTTCCTTTAGATCATTTTGTGTCCCCGACCGTGCCATTGATATTCGGAGCACGAGACCAGCTGTTATCTTCCAATAAACTTCACATGTAAGATCTAGACGAGTCCACCTCCATCTAGGTATATCATGTCCTACTCAAACTCGTCCCCTTGTACTATATTTTTATGGTACGACTCTCAGGACAAAAGGACTAGCTATAACCCTTACCATGGTACCGGTACACTTCCCGACTTTCACTAGAGCCCCAACCTTGACTCAATTCATTTCGACCCAATATATGGTTGTGACCTACGCGAAGACCACTATGCGCATGCCATTAGTGTGCCACCCAATTGAGGCCTCATGTGCTACTTAAACACAAAAGTCACTAAAGGCGCACTTTGAGCTTGAGGGACCTAGCTAACCAACTTGACGAGCAACTAGCTCAACCCTTAGATAGAAATCCTATTCTATGTTACCCTAACCTAGTAGACATAGTTTTATCATTGGGATCTTGTCTAGCCCATATAGATTGAAACCAATATTCATCCAACCAACGATTGATGTCCAAATAGAGAACCCATTAAGACCCCAATCTTGATTTCTCAATTTTGGTACCGTTATGGAACTTTGTTTGAATTAGAATTTTGAGAACGAGACTTCCGTATTGCACGAATTGCAGGCCACTCTAAGAAGTAAGGGTTTCTTCGAGTTAGCAGGTGACTGGACTAGAGTAGCTCAATCTAGCAGATAAGGCCGTGGTTCATAAACTTTTTTTCCATCTGTAGCATTGGATACTCTCCACTACTCTTGAAACTTCACAGTGCTCCTGATTTATTCTGCCTTATCTTCCTGTGCTCCCTATTTCAGAGTGACGAATAGCCATGCTTACTAGAGTTTACCAATATTCTTAGCTACTTGTATACATTGCTTGTTAAGTTTTTTTGGGTTGCTTGATAGATACGAGAGGGATTTAGAAACAGATGCCTAGATATTTGTTGGTAGAATTGTTAGCAACTAGTTAGAAGATTATAAGACTTTATTTTCAAAGGAGTAGTGTGACCAAAGTTGGGTAGAAGTCCTCGAGAATTTCTAGTTGTGAAATGACTAGAGAAGGCCATAATTTTTTTTTAGAAATTAAAATTAAGGAGATTGTGGTAATAGTGGACTTATTATTATTATTATTATTTTTGTTCGAATTTTAGGCATGTTTATAAATTTGAATTTCGAGGACGAAATTATTTTTAAGGTGGATAGATTTGTAACTCCCCTTCCCGATTTTTTTAATTTTTATTATTTATATTTAATCTTCTAGGAATTTTTAGGAATTTTTTGGAATTATTTTGATTATTAAATAGTGGAAAAACATATTTTCTAGGACTTCTGAAATTTATTGTGGTAGCCTAAGAACAAATATTGACCCCAAACATTTTTCTAGGGTTCATTATACTACTTTATATTTTCTAGAATTTTTCCATAATTTTTGGCAATATTTAAGTATTTATTTATTATGGTTTATAAAATTTTAAAGGCTTAAACATTTTCTATAAGATCATTTGAGGCTATTTTGAGACAACTTATTTTATCTAGGTTCTAGAAGGCTAAAAATATTTTCTAGAATATTTTAGAATTTTTCTGGATTTTTTATAATTTTTGGGAATTTTTATATAATTAAAACCTATAGAAATTATATTTTATAGGCTTTGGGAATTTACTGTGAGGTCACTTGATGATATTTTGAGTTAAAAATATTTTATTTAGATTCTAGGCACTTAGAAATATTTTCTAGAATTTTCTAGAATTTTTCTGAATTTTTCTGCAATTTATTTTGATTTATTTGGACTTAAAATAATTTTTAAATGATTTTCAGAATTAAATAATTAATAACCCAGAAATTCACCCAGGGGTGGGGCCCACCTGTCGGTGCTGCTACTGTAGCGCCAACTCAGCCGCCTATATATATATATATTCGTGGGAATTTCGAGAAAACCCTAGATTATTAGCAGCCGACTTTTGGAGTTTTGATCCCGGCGATCCCCCGACTTCCCGAGGTGATTTTCGTCAACTCCGACCTCCTTTTTGCGCGCCGTTATTTTTTTTTTGGAAGCGTATTGAGGTAAAATCTCTGAATATATAATTTATTTTCGTAAATTCTGAACATGAATTTCTGGAAAATTCGTAGAGTGTCGGTTGTCCGAAACTTGACGCGTTTCAGTGTTTTCGAGATTCCGAGAGAACCAAAAATCGAAATCATGATTCGTTTGAAATTTCAGAAAGCTAACACAGAGATCTACGACATATATTTTTCCCAATAATTATTTCATTTATTTAATATTTTATTTATTCTGTTGAACTCAGAACTGATTGTTTGATCTCCGTTTTGATCACGATTAGCCATAACGGCGATATCTTTTAACCAAAGCGTAATTTTGTGGCACGGTCGATTCCAGCGCACTCGTGGCACTAAAATCTACCATGGTGCACTTTCAAAATCGAGAGTTCATAGCGTTGACCAAAAAGTCAATGGTACGTCTCGATTTGCGTGCCATAGTTTCCGAAATTGAGAAACGCGACTTTCGATGGCCAAACTTGCATATTTAAATTATATTCAGATTATTATTAGGTTAAATTAGGTTTTTAAGTGAATTATTACAGAATTAATTATTATTAACTTAGTAACCCAACTAGCCACTATTTAGAACTGGAACGTTAGAATTAATTTGTGGTTTTCGTGCACTGTTCGTGGTGCGTTGTATGATATAGGTTGACAGCTTCTAGATCGGCTTTTCCTTCACCCTCGGCTTGTGACTACGGTTGTACAAGGATTCAGGCAAGTGCACTTTCTGATTGCTTTCCGATTCATAGTAGTTTTCTCATTTCATGTCTATACATATATCTTGCTGCTTGTTGACACGCTCGTTACACGGAGTAGTCGGGAGGGGAAATATCTTAGTATACATGTGGACTACCCAGAAATATCCCAATATGTCTAATCTTGAATGATTGCAGCTGCAAACGACACGTGCAGTGAGCCGTATTTTACCCCCTAGCCGTCCACATGGCGAAAGGGTATTTCACACCACCTAGATAGATGTCTTTTATTAGTTTTTCCTTGTTTACTTCTTTATCATGCTATGACATCAGTTATCTTCCAGTTTTTATTTCTCATATGCTATTTTCATGTCTTTTTAATTCTATTGTGTTTTGCATTGCCGTCGGTTTGTGTACTTGTTCCATTCCTGACTGGAAACCAACATTTTTCAGGTTTAGCCGCTATCACTCTTAGCACTGGGGAAGACTTGGGTATGTTGAAGACAACCTAGAAATAGACAGCAATTGTATCAATTTTATTAATTGTAAATCTTGTATTTTCTTTAATTATAAATCATGTAAATGTTGTAATAAATTTAGAATTGTGAATGAGCAACAAATGTTGTATTTTAAGCATTTATTCTTGCGGGCTTGACAGCGTTCTACCGCCGACTCTGCGGCGTAGGCTGGCTTGGACACGTCTCGTATCCGAAAAGTGGGTGCAGATCGTGACAATGACAGTTTCGTCGGGTTGGGCGTTCTGATGTGAACTCGTCTGCACAGGAAGTGCCTCTTCCGCAGAGGAAGAGACCATACGGCAAGACTTGATCTTCCTGCCTTTGGATTTGGAGGTAGGGCGTACCTCCGGTTGAGTAACCTCTGAGACAAGATCAGGGTGAACCCATAAGATCTCTTCCCGAGATGTGGTGAGTGGGATGAGTCCACTCATGTTGTCACGAGCAGGTGGTAAGTTAACCACCTCCATTGTCGCCTTCGGGATAGGGACGACGCCATCTTGTGTCATAGTTGGCGGCAAGGTGCCGAACTGGAGTGAAACCACATTGGCTGACACCGTCTTCTCTTCGTAGTCGACGGAGATAACATCCGCATTGATCATGCGCTGGATGTAGTTTTTGAGGACATAGCAGTCCTTGGTTGGGTGTCCGACAAACCGATGGTAGTGACAGTACCTCGAATTATCCTCTTTCCCAACCTCGTCGGGACGTTTTGGGTCCGGCAGCTTGATCTTGTCACCCTACTTCAGTATTTCGAAGAGTTGCAGGGTGTCTTCATCGTTGAAAGAATAAACCTCCTTTGGTCTTGATGCAAGTGGAGGCTTCTGAGTAGGCACGGATGCGCCTTTTGAGGCATTGACAGTCAACGCCTACTTCCCTTTCATCTCTCGCCCGGGGTTCTCGGTTGCAGACCATTTTCCCTTATCCTCAAAGGCGGGGAAGCTGACTCCTAAGAGGCGAGCATTAGCCACCTTCTTTTCTGTGGCTTCAGCTTCGATGATCAGAGAACTCCAGTCGGGAGGAGGAGTAGAGTTGAGCCAGAGTTTGACTGCAGACAGCATGTTCATGCTACAGGAGGAGAGTGTTGAAGCATGGAATTTCAACAAACTAAATTCTATGCGCCGAACTACATGCGCCAGGAGATAGACAGAAGGCTCCACACAGCAAAGACAACAGAAATATAGACATGAAAACAATGACTTTTATTTCATATAAAAGTCTATTACATGTCTAAAAAGATTATACAAAGGAGAAATTCTACAAAGAAAAGATCCTAAGTCTACAATCAGACGTCGCCATGCGCCCTCAAATAGGCGCAGCAACTCGTTATGCGCCCTCAGCGAAGCACCTTCAAATGGATCCAGCAACTCCATGCGCCCTCAGCAAAGTGCATCATGCTATGCGCCCTCAGCAGGGCGCATCCTATCAGCAGCCTACTCATGTGCCGTCTCAGTTATGTGCATCCCTTCGGCCATGCACTGTTCTTCCAACCAGGATCCCCTGGCCGAGCAGGGTGGGGATCGACCCACCATCCAGAGAGAGAGCCCCATGGAAGACCACAATTGAAATTGTGGCCAAAGGAGCAGCTTCCAACCAGAATGGCAACACCCCCACGCAGAGAAGGAGCTTGCCAAAACTAGAGAAAGACGGTCGGGGCACCACAATTCCGACCTGTGGCTCTTCCAGCATTACAGAGGAAGGGCCCGAGCATCTCCATCTTTGGATGCAACAGGCACCTTCCGCCTGCCTCAGAAGCCTCTGGCCCCGACTTTTGGATGTAACAGTCACCTTCAAAGAAGTAAAGTCGAAGACTATCTGCCGCATCTTCACCCTCGGACGCATCTCTTCAACAAAGAAAGTCCGAACAGAGGAATGCATGACAGAAGAACGTGAGGGAATGAGAAGCAAACTCTCCCATAACCACTATTTATAGGCCGGGCAAATCACACCCATGCGCCAAGTGGATGGCCCTCTGAATTCTGTGCAACGAATGTGCCTTAAATGAATGAATCAGACGCTTCGAATTCTGATAAATCATAATGGCCATTGAAAGCAGCGTAACAGCCGCACTAATTAAAGTGTGCCATAAATACGCTCGTTGAAGCCGCGCACCATAGAGCTGCGCCCTCTCTCGACATCAAAGGCGCATCCCACTCATGCGCCCAAAGACCACAAGCATCACGCAGATGCGCCCCCGCTGCAGCATCAAGGCACATCACAGATGATGCGCCCTCAAAGCATCCCCCGTACACTCAGTGGAACACCAATCGACGTGCCCACTCCGCTGTCCATCGAATGTCACCAAATATTAAATGCTGGACTGACAAAGTTGGCAGCACGTTTCCCAAAGGCTGAACAGTTGACAGCTTTTTCAGATAATGAAGCGTCGGCAACGTCAGCACCATCATTACTTTCCTTTGACGGCTACTGCCACGTGGCCATCCAACCACCCGCATGCGCCTCCACAGCCATGCGCCCAAAGCATCGCATGTGCCTCAAAAGCCATGCGCTTCAGACTCTTTTCTGATCCCTAAAGACAGAAGTAGAGTCATCACCAAAACTTGCATGCGCCTCAAAAGCCATGCGCATCAGACTTTCCACTGATCCCTGAAGACAGAGGTAAAGTCGTCACTTGCAACCTTGCATGCACCTCAAAAGCCATGCGCCCCAGATGACTCCGGACTCCTAAAGGTTATGAGTCAAAACTTCGCATGCGCTT
Organism: Iris pallida; assembly: GCA_029216955.1. Lineage (NCBI taxonomy): Eukaryota > Viridiplantae > Streptophyta > Magnoliopsida > Asparagales > Iridaceae > Iris > Iris pallida. The sequence continues at coordinate 434,802 of JANAVB010000194.1, forward strand.
CAGGAGCCATGCGCTTCAGATGGATCAGAGTCTTCTCATGCGCCCAATTCTAGGCGCATCATACCAGATCCTTCTCCATCAAATCCGAGATCCCCGAGCCATGGGTCGACGACACGTACTCTTTGACTCAACTCACCCGAGATCTCAGCAACAGAAAGATCTTCTCCTCTGCTAACGTGCTGGCTCACAACAGCAGTATGAAGATTTCAACCCCCCGATCAGGGCGCGTCATCCATGCGCCTCCATCAGCAATCAACACGTGGCATCCCTACGCCAAGGTGCATCCTACATATGCGCGCATGAGCAGCCAGCCTGCAGAACTATAAATAGAGGGAGCATCTCCTTCACACACACACACAGAGACATACGGACAGAGAGCAATCGACTTTGCAAAACAGAGACTTCGTAGAGGCAGATACAGACACTCAACGTCTTCCTCCTCTCGAGTTTCACCACCCAGAACACTCAATCTTCAGAAAACCGACAACCATCATCGGATCGTCAACGGAGTTAACGTATTACCACTCACTCCATCGGCACTAAGGAACCCAGATAAACAAAAGTGTACTCCTAGGACTGCATCTAAGTCCTATTTTGTAACACTGCATTGTTTGTATTGAAATTGCAATAAACAAAGAATTTTAATGGCAAACAAGCTAGCGACTCTGCTGGGGACTTCCTTCTCCTCCAACGAGAAAGTCGTGTCGCAATCCGATGATGTGAAGGTGGGCTCCTCCCACAAGACGCTGGTCGTACGCCTCAATCAACAGGCGTATGAGGAGTTCATTTCTGAAGACAGCGTGAGTCCTTCGAAGCGGCTATCAAAGTCGAAGAAGACTCGCCGAGTCTGGGTGCGCAAGGTCGACGCCTCTGCCACCACCACCGAAGGGGATGCGCTGATCCAGCCTCCCCTCCCTGCTGACGTTCTCAGCAACCCTAATGCGCCCACCAGTGCAGCGCATCTCTCGGGGAAATATGCGGCTGACCACATTCCCCAGTCATCTCCCTTTCAGGCGAGGAAGATGCATCGACGGAGCAGGGGCGCAGCCAATGCCCCGCGCATAACTTCTGATGTGTCGCAAAAGCTCTCTGTCTTTGACAGACTCACTCGCTGTAATGGCGAGGAGAATTTGGATTCTGAGTACTACGCGCCCCAATGGGCTAGTGCGAAGAAATCCAAGACGGCACGGGCCATGCGCCCCAATTGTGCTATGCCAGCAGCGAACCAGAAGCACGCGCTGACCATCATGCGCGCTGCTGATGGCAAGCTGTACAAGGTCGGACCAGGCGCTTCGGCGTCAGAAACGAGCCGATCTTCAAAGTCCTTACCTCACTTAGGCGCATCCCCTGTGGTTGCAGCCAAACTGAGCAAGGCAAAACTTGTGACTTCGAACTCCTGCACCCTCTCTGTTGGTGCATCTGAGGCCTGTTCAAGTCACTGCAAGCACTGTTCCCCCTGCACGGTGTTGGGTCGGGGGGGCGCAGCATTCACTCTACCGCCTCGGCGCCCATCATGCGCCTGAAAGGGGTGCAGAAGCGACACTCGACGCGCCCTCCACAGGGCACACTTGTGCGGTGGTCACCATTAACTACTGTTGCAAGGCGGCAGTCCCACCAAGGCAGTTGGTGTTCCAGCGGCTGCAATCATCAACACCCCTTCGGCATCGTCTCGGGAAGAGGGTGTCAATACAGGAGGAGCCATTAAAGGTTGCTTCGTGCAACGTGATCTCCAACTCTTCAGGCCGTAAGACGCTTGCTAACTCCTCGATTCAACCGAGGAAAGCCAAATCAACGGTCCCATCATCCGGGGTGTTCGAAGGCACCCAAAGAAGGAAGAAGATTTTGGGGGAGGCTGGGGGTAGTCAGATCCGCACTGCGCCTTCTTCCGAAGATGAAGGTACTCCCCAAAATACAGAAGCGGGGGTAGCCAAGTACATGTGGAACCATGCTACGAGCATGAGGAAGCCCTCCAAGGAGCTGGGGGTGATCAAACCTCTACGAATGCTCCTCCTGAGAACCAGGGTGCCTCTCAAAGCATGACTGGGGGTGGTCTATCCCCCTCAGACTCAAACCCAGAGGAAGCGCCTATCAGTGACGGAGACGTTCAGGGCGAAACTCCAGGGGAGGTGACTCCCTTGCATGAAAGCGAAGCTGAGAGTGAAGCTTCCACTAATCCATCCACCTCTAGCCGCGTTATGGCAGTGTGCATAGCTGAGGGTGATCCCGAAACCGATGCACCACCGGCTGATCTCATCCAGCGCATGGACACTCTGGAGGGAGGACTCAAAACCCTCTCTGCTTCCATGCAAACACTGACGCAAGCAGTGTTCGAAATACGATCAGCTCTGGCTAGGGCGCCCACCTCCGGTCCTGATCCTGGAGTCAACGGAGAATCGAATGTGCCCCCTCAACGGGTACCCTCAGACTCAGATCACCATGAAGCGCCTCGGACGTCCGAGCCATCAAACGCTCGACTCCAGGTGGTGCCACCTTCTCCGACTCCCAGCTCCACAGAAGACGTGGTAGAGATGATCAGGGACCTGCGCAAGCGTTTCGAGTCCAAGACGAGGCAAGAAGAGAGCCAGAAGATGGGGATTCCACAACCTTATCCCCTCGAATGGAACAAGGTGGTTTATCCTCCCAAGTATAAACCCTAAACACTCATGCCATACGATGGAAAGGACTCTCCGCGTCGCTACCTGACGTATTTCTAATCCCAGACCGGACATCTCCCGAAGGAGGACGCACTGCTTACTAGCATCTTCGTCGGGGCACTAAAGGGAGTTGCATACGACTGGTATTGCAGCCTCCCCGACAATTCCATATCTTCTTTCGATGATTTGACCCGCCTTTTCCTCGACCGTTTTTACGACGGTGGAAAAGACATGACAATGGCGTCCCTCATTGAGATACGCCAAAAAGAGAAGGAAACGGTTCGGGCATCCATCGAACGCTTCCGACAGGCCTGTTTCAGATTGCCCCCAGGCATGCCGGAACATGCGCTCCTCTCCTCCTGCAGCATGAATATGCTGCCTGCAGTCAAGCTCTGGCTCAACTCAACTCCCCCTCCTAATTGGAGTTCTCTGATCATTGAAGCTGAAGCTGCAGAAAAGAAGGCGGCCAACGCTCGCCTTTTAGGAGTCAACTTCCCTGCGTTCGAGGATAAGGGAAAGCGGACCGCAACCAGCAACCCCGGACGAGAGACAAAGGGGAAACAGGCATTAACTGTTAATGCCTCAAAAAGTACATCCGCACCTGCTCAGAAGCCTCCACTTGCGGCAAGACCAAAGGAGGTTTATTCATTCAACGACGAGGACACTCTGCAGCTCTTCGAAATATTGAAGCAGGGTGACAAGATCAAGATGCCGGAACCAAAGCGTCCCGACGAGGTGGGGAAAGAGGATAACCCGAGGTACTGTCACTACCATCGGTTTATCGGACACCCGACCAAGGACTGCTATGTCCTCAAGAATTACATCCAGCGCATGATCAACGCGGATGTCATCTCCATCGACTACGAAGATAAGACGGTGTCTGCCAACTTGGTGTCACTCCAGTTTGGCACCCTACCACCAACTACAACGCAGGATGGCGTCATCCCCATCCCTAAGGCGACAATGGAGGTGGTTAACTTGCCACCTACCCGTGACAACGTGAGCGGACTCATCCCACTCACCACATCTCGGGGAGAGATCCTATGGGTCCATCCCGACCTCGTCTCCGAGATGACTCAACCGGAGGTACGCCCTACCTCCGAATCCAAAGGCAGGAAGATCAAGTCTTGCGGCATGGTCTCTTCCTCTCCGGAAGAGGCACTCCCTGTACAAACGCGTTCACGCCAGAACGCGCAATCCGACGAAGCTGCCGTCGAAGTGGTGCATCCCAGCACCACCCTGTTGTCCAAGAAGAGGGCCCCTCTAAGCCCTCAACAGCCAATAAACAGAAGACCGTGGAGGCTCTTTTTGACCGGCCTCTACGCAAGGAGAATGCTTCGGGGCTGGCCAAGCCCCACAACTTCGACATACTGGCACAACTGGCCAGTACTCCTGTCCGCCTCTCTTTATTCGAGCTCCTCCGCCTTTCTAAAGATACTCGAGAGGCTCTCTGCGAAGCTCTGAAGGATGCAGAATCCTTCATCAGCCATATCAAACAGCCTGAAGATCTTTCGACTACGTGTGTGCACTGTCACTGCTCGAAGGAGGTTATCCCCAATATAACCTTCACCCAACAGGATATGCTGCTCAAGCACAACCGGCACAACAGGCCGCTATACTATACAGGATACATCGGCTCAGTCAAAGTGAAGCGAATTCAGATTGACCCTGGGTCCTCCCTCAGCGTCATCCCGAGGACGCTCCTCTCAATACTGGGGATCCCCATGTACCGACTGGCACCCTCCAACACGACAATCAGTGGTTTCAACGCCAGCAAAAGCGAACCACTGGGCAAAATACGACTGAAGTGCCACATCGGTAGCCTTAGAACCGAGGTCACTTGCTTTGTCGTGGATGCTGAAGTCAATTACAACATCCTGTTGGGTCGCCTATGGCTGCACGAATACATGGTAGTGCCATCCACACTTCACCAATGCATGAAGTACGTGTCCGCCAACAACATCATCCGTACGAAGTTTGCGGACATCGATCCTTTCAAAGGCATCGAAACCTACTTCACTGATTCCGACTTGTACAAGTCACCTGATGAAGAGGAGGCCAATGATGCTGACGACGAAGCAGAGACAGCAACAGGGACGGATATGGAGCCAGAGGTCACTCCTGATGCTCCTTTGAAAATCCGACTCAAAGGCAAACCGCCTCAGAAGCTGCTTCCTATGAGCATCAAATTACCCGGGAAAGCACCAGCTGCACCTGTGCCTCCCTTGAAGATACGACTCAAGGGAAAGCCGCCCCAAAAATCGGCTCCCCTTGTGGTGAAGTTACAGGGGAAAGCACCACCCACCGGAGGATCAAAAGAGGCACCCCTGAAGGTGCGTCTTAAAGGCAAGCCACCGCCATCCTTGCCACCAGTACTTTCAGACTCCCAGACTCATACTGTGGTAGACTCCCCCGATCCTACTCCAGTGCTGACAGATGAAGAGTTAGGGGACTACATCTCGGCTAACATAGATGCCCCATCTCTGGATAATGTAATCCCGCGGGACAAAATCTCGCATTTCATCAACAATAGAGTGTCCTTTAATTATTCTCGTCTTTCGCATTGGAACGCCAATTATACATTAGATAACGCTCTACGGTCGTTACAAACACAAATAACGACCAACCGTCATGTAAATCGAGTAGTCCCGTCCTAAGGAGTCTGTTACATAGTCCCACCTCGGAGTCGCGACGAAGAATCTATCATTTTCGGCAAGGTTGAACGCCATCAAGACCTGCCGCCACTCGAGCCAAAACCTGAAACCGGCAGAATGCAAATCTATCGGTATACAGACAAGGCAAGGTACCTCATCCAGAAGATGGGTTACGATCTAAAAAGCGATAAAGGCCTGAACTACGGGAAAGGCCGACGTCTGCCTCTTCAGATTCCAAGACCTGAGGGAAAACCGCAGGACTACTACCACAGAACTCGACGGGGGGTAGGCTACGTCACGCCACCGTCAACTCCAGAGAGTTCAGACGAAGAAGAAGTAGAACATTCTCACTCGTCTGAAGCATCAACGTGGGATTCCGACACCAGTATCGGAGCAGTCTTCAAGAGAGTGCTGTCAGCAAACATGACATCGGCACAATCACGAGGAGAAGAAAGCGAAGACCAGACGCCAGAATTCTCCGAGGAAGAATCTTGAGCTCAATGCCTGGAACAACAATGGGAGTCACGCTTCGAGCTACGTGAACCCCCTACTGAATACGAGGTCGAGCAGATTGACCTTGGGGACGGATCTTCTTCCAAACCCATCTTCATCAGTAAAAGCCTGAGAAGAGAAGACCGAGAATCTTTGGTCCAGCTGGCTAAAGAGTATATCGACGTATTCGCATGGAGTTACGAAGATATGCCGGGACTTGATCCTCAGATCGCGATGCACAGGCTGAACATCTTACCTGATGCCAAGCCAATCAAGCAACAACAGCGACGCTTCCGCCCTGACATCATGAACGCCATCGATCAGGAGGTAGACAAGCTCTTGGCCAGCGGCTTCAGCCGTGAAGAACAGCATCCAGACTGGGTGGCCAATGTCGTCCCCGTAACCAAGAAGAATAGGAAGATACGAGTCTGTATCGACTTCAGGGATCTCAATGCTGCATGCCCGAAGGATGAATTCCTACTCCCGATCACCGACGTGATGATTGACAATACGTGCGGTTTTGAATGCATGTCTTTCATGGACGGGTACTCGGGTTACAATCAGATCAAGATGTTCCCCGACGACGCCAAGCATACGTCGTTCAGAACTCCGAAGGGAGTCTTCTGCTACACAGTAATGCCCTTCGGCTTGAAGAACGCTGGTGCAACCTACCAACGAGCTATGAGAACCATCTTTCGTCAACATTTTTGCAAGACAGTCGAATGTTACGTCGATGACATTGCGGTCAAGAGCCGCCTCAAAGAGGATCACCTACAAGACTTAAAGACAGTCTTCGATCTCATGAGGGCACACCAACTCAAGATGAACCCCGCTAAATCCTTCCTGGGGGTTTCCAGCGGCAAGTTCTTAGGCTTCATCATCACGGCGAAAGGCATTCATGTCGATCCCGAGAAGACCAAAGCCATCCTTGACATGAACCCTCCGAGGAACCTTCGAGAACTTCGAGGCCTTCAAGGGCGGTTGGCGTACATCCGAAGGTTTATAGCTAACCTCTCCGAAAAATGTCAACCCTTCACCCAGCTCATGAAGAAGGGAGTCTCCTACGCTTGGATAGAAGAATGCCAGAAAGCTTTTGACGACATCAAGGCTTACCTGACAAGTCCGCCTGTCTTGGTGGCCCCTGTCTCAGGAAAGCCATTCCTCCTTTACGTCCGTGCCATGGATCATTCCCTCGGCGCTTTACTCGCTCAGAACAGTAATACTGGCTATGAGCAAGCAATCTACTACCTTAGTCGAACACTCATCGGGGCCGAACACCGGTACAACCCCGTTGAGAAGGAGTGTTTGGCTTTGGTATTCGCCATACAGAAAACCCGCCATTATGTCTCGGGGCAGACAATTTACGTCATCTCTCGAGTTAATACACTCAGGGTTCTCATGACGAAACCGGGATCATTAAACTCTCGGCTAGCTACATGGGCGATCTTGCTGACACCATACAACATGGTGTTTGTTCCACAGAAAGCGGTTAAAGGTCAGGCCCTCGCCGACTTCTTAGCGGCACACCCCATCCCGGAGTCCTCGAAACTCTATGAAGACATCCCGGATGAGGTCCAAGAATCCAATGTCACCGAAGAAAGCCCTGTTTGGCGGATGTTTTTCGATGGCGCCTCAAGAACAGGCCCCAAAGGCCAAATCATCGCAGGAGTGGGGGTAGTCTTGGTCTCCTCCGAGCAGCTAGTGATCCAGCGTGCTTACTCCCTGTCAAAGCCATGCTCCAACAACGTCGCAGAGTACAACGCACTCATCATGGGACTCCAGTTGGCATAACACCTGGGGGTATATCACTTGGAAGCCTACGGCGACTCAAAACTCGTCGTTTACCAGGTCAGAGGGCAGTACGAGGTTCGCCACGAAGATCTAATCCCCTATCACGAAGTTGCACTGAACATCATTTCAACGTTCACTGGGTTCTTTATCGAGCACGTACCCCGCTTACAAAATCTGGAGGCGGACGCTCTGGCCGGCCTCGCGGCTTCATTGGCAGCACCTCTCGGGACCCAACACTACGTCACAGTGGTTGGTCGGGACTTGGTTTGCCCTAAAAACAATTTGCGTTCACACATGGCCCACGCCATGCCGGCAAATGCTAGCATTAATGTCCGAGATTGGAGGTTCCGTTCATTGACTTTGCTGTCCACGGAATTCTCCCAGAAGACCCGAAGGAAGCTGTCTCAGTCAGGATGCGTTCCCTTCGATTCTACTACGATACAGCCACTAAAACGCTGTATCGACGCTCCTACGATGGACTTCTCCTTCGGTGCCTGTCTAATGAAGAAGCAGCCGAAGCTCTTCGAGAAGCTCATGACGGAACATGCGGCGCTCATCAACCTGGGCCTAAGTTGCAGGATCGACTGTGACGCATGGGCTACTACTGGCCCACCATGGCAGCTGACGCCGTCGACTATGCAAAGAAGTGCCACGCGTGTCAATTACACGCGGACTTTATCCATACACCATCAGAACCCCTACATCCTACAGTTGCCTTCTGGCCCATCAAGGCTTGGGGCATGGACATTGTAGGGCCGATCACTCCTCCTTCCTCAAGAGGACATCGCTTCATTCTAGCCATTACCGACTACTTCTCCAAATGGGCCGAGGCAGTTCCACTGGCAGAAGTGAAGAGCTCCAGGGTGATCAGCTTCATTAAGCATCACGTCATTTACCGTTTTGGGGTGCCTCGAAGGATTATCCACGACAACGGACCCCAGTTTATCAGTCACATTTTCAGTCGATTCTGTGACAAGAATCATATCCAGAATGTGGCATCAACCGCCTATAATCCAGCAGCAAATGGATTGGCTGAGGCGTTCAACAAAACCATCGTCAAGCTACTCAAAAAAGTCGTGTCATCTAACAAACGCGACTGGGACGATAAGCTCGGCGAATGCCTTTGGGCCTATCGCACGACGGTACGGACCCCTACAGGCAACACACCATTCTCCTTGGTCTACGGGAGCGAAGCAGTATTGCCTCTTGAGATTCAGATACCTTCACTCCGTGTGGCCATCACCAATCAACTCACAGAAGAAGACAATCAACGTCGTCGTCTGCAAGAATTGGAGGCACTCGATGAGAAGCGTCTCCTCGCTCAGCAACGTATTGAACTCTACCAAGCCCGTATATCACAGGCTTTTAACAAAAAGGTCAAGCAGAGAACCTTCCAAGTCGACGACCTGGTACTAGCAGTCAGAAGGCCGATGGTGTTGACTCACAAGACGCCAGGGAAGTTCGAACCCAAATGGGAAGGACCATTCATCATAGAGACGGTATACTCCAATGGCGCGTACCGCCTCGCCAAACCCAACGGAGACTTGTTCATGATGCCCATCAATGGCAAGTTTTTAAAGAAGTACTACTCCTGATACTTTTCAGACAAAGTACTCTCACCCGGGCCCAATCATCAGGGCTCGCCTCCACAAGAATCATACGCCTCAGGAACCCAGCTGTTCCATGGCATCATTTCAGTAGAAGGACAACCACGTCCACATTACCTCTGAGTTGTTCCTATACACCCTACCAAAGCAGAATCTTATACTTCATAAGATGACGCTACCTCCATGTTTACCACGTCCACATTACCTCTGAGTAAACATCCAGTACAAATAACCCCAGGGTTGTTGTACACTTGTCGCAGAACTTCTACGTCCACATTACCTCTGAGGAGTTCCGCGCTTCCCTAGAATCAATCCCTACCACGTCCACATTACCTCTGAGTAGGGATATTCTACCCTTTGAATCTCATATTTGCCACGTCCACGTCACCTCTGAGCAAACATGTTGGTTCCCCCAAATCTATTATCTGTACCTAAGAACCAAGGTACGCAAAAGATAGTAGGTCCACCACAAATTATTCAGTTCATGACAAATCAAAGATAAACAAAAATATTATATTCTTTATTTTTCAAAGATAAAGGATTACATCCCTAAGCCAAAGTCACAAAAAAAGAAGAAAGAAAAGGAGAGATTACAATCCCTAATTGCCGGGATCAGTTAACTCTCTGATTCGACGCTTCAAGGCCTCCGCCCAAGGCCCCACTGTTGCCAGGACCCGGCGCTCAGCCTCCTGGCGTATCGTCTCCACAGCCGCTGGAGAAGTATCGCCTTCGTACTTGGCATCCAACTCTTCCTGCTGCTTAGCCAGAACAAGGACGTGACGAGTGTATGATGCCTCTTTATCCCGGAGTCGCTTATGTTCAGCCTCAGCTCGCTCTAACTCTAACAGGAGCCGAGCCCGTTGGTCCTCGAGCTGGCAAATCTGGGCATCAACCACCGCCATACGGGATTCCACTGAGGATCGCACATTTGCCCTTTCCTCAGTCGATTGAGACAGCTTCTCCGCCGCCGTCTCTGCATCAGCCATTTCACGGACCCAGGTGGCTACTGTGGCTTGGTAGGACGACTCGACGTCGGCTAGCAGCTTCTCCTTCTCCGAATCAATCAAAGCGGAAAAGTTATTCCGTTGGATGCTCTGGAGCTCAGAAAGGTGTTGCTCGAGTTCAGTGACAGACGACTCCAGAATCTCAGCCATATGATCATGGCGCTTGTGAGAGCGTATCAGGCCAATATGGGGAAGCACCATGGTCTTCGCTGTCGCAAAACTCCCGTTCCCATCCATCATCGTGGAGACACCTATCTGCAGCATCTTGTACACTGCATCGACGATGACCTTCACATACGCATCCGCGTCGGCCAAGAGCTGAGGCGTCATAGCAGGAGTTGAAGGAACTGTTACAATGGGCAGTGGCCTCGAAGAGGAAGAACCAACTGCCACCTGGGAGGCCGACACCTCGGGCTGTGGGACCGGGACCTCAATGTTACCAGCCCCGGTCTGCGAAGCCGGCACCTCAGTAGCCACCGAGGCAGAACGCAAAGAACGAGGGAATGGTATCGTCCCCCAGGTCGAAGAACCAACAGAGGGCTTCTGCAATTGCGAACCCTCGCCCTTATCTGTCCCTACCGGACCACTAACGTCCGGAGCTGTCTTTTCGACGGCCGGGGCATGGCCTGCAACCAACGCAGGACCTTCCTCCGGCAAACCAACCGGGTCATCTCCTGTTCCTCGGTCGGACACATCAGGAAGTGGACTCGGCACACGAGTCTCCGCTTCTTCAGCTGCTCCCTCTCCAAGGGTAGCACCAGTCACCACCCCACGGTCGGTGACCACCTCAGTCTCAATCATTGGGTCTGGGGCAAAACTCAGCAATGCTTCAGCCGACCCCCCTTCATCAGGATGAGAAAAAGAATCAACCCCCTCCTCAGCTTCAACTTCATCTACCGCCACTTGTTTTCCATAAATAAATTCTTTTTTATTTATTGTGTATCTGGGAAAATTATAACTTTAGGAATCTAATCTAGAAGACGATTACTCTATCCCTTGGACGATGCGATGAAGAAGACTCGAACTTTGAAGAAGAACTTGGACAGCAACTGGGCAATCTCTCTTGTTCTCTCTGACTGTAGTTGTAGTGTCTGATGAAGATGAAGAAACTCCTTTTTATAGAGTTCAGGATAACTACTCTTGAGTACACGCTCAGGCAGTTACTTGACGTGTTCAGTTTGCAGGGACGCGTGGCGAATTCTGATGAAGACACATTAGCATGCAGTTGAAAGTAGTGGAGCATGTTCAGGAGAGGTTGATGGCATGGATGCCACGTTGCATAACTTCTAAAGAAGTGGATAACTGGGTACAGGACACGTGAGGATGTATGTTGACTGTAATCTTGAATGTAGTTGCTGTAATACGCTGCCTCGTTGAAGGAGAGCTTATACGCTGACTTGGATGATGTAGAACCAAATAAAGCTGATACGCTTACTTGGTCATCAAGGAGTCGTATGGAATTCACACGCTCACTTGACTGAGCAAAAAGTCGTACGCTCACTTGATGAGAAAGGAGTCGTATAGACTTTATACGTTCACTGGAGAAGGAAGGAGTCGTATAGACTTTATACGCTCCACTAGAGAAGTGAGGAGTCGTATAGACTTCATACGCTTGCTGGAGAAGGAAGGAGTCGTATAGACTTCATACGCTCCACTAGAGAAGTGAGGAGTCGTATAGACTTCATACGCTTGCTGGAGAAGGAAGGACTTCGTACGCTCACTGGAGAAGTGGCCACGTGGCCATCATCAATCTTCTCTGATACGCCATATCTTCAAATAACTGTCAAAAGATTTTCTCAAGCGTCGTGACTGCAGATTTGACGGCTGACAGACTGTCAGAACTGACAGTAATAATAGCTTTTCATTAATGATCGGCTGAGCTGTCCTCGTAAAAGACAAACCAACTCTTTGAAATCCTAAACGACGGTTGCTCTCTTTATGACAACTGTCTTTGCACGAAAGACGAGACGTCAGATTCATTCTTCACTTAGTGTATGTTGTGCTGTCAAAGAAGAAATAATAAAATATCCACTGAGCGTATGGCTTTTAATAAGCGTATGGCCTTGAGAGTGTGACTTCCGATTGAGCGTATGGCTTCAACTGATATCTATTCTTGAGCGTATGGATTAAAATGACAGCGTGTCATAATTTTCCACATCCTACAAGACCCCCTTCAAAGTTTTCGAACTTTATGAGTTTCAAAAGTTCGAAATTACTTTGAATTAAAGTGGAAATGAGTCTAGACACGCTGGCATTAAGTCTGTTCAAAAAAAATGAATTTATTAAATGCCATGATGACTCTTCATTTTTTGAGACTGATTGAATCTGATTAATGGAGGGAATATGAACCGCCAGCAAGCTTTGTTATATAAACTGAGAGAATTCAGTTTAACATTCATTTCTTATAAACATGACTCTAAAGGAAGCGGCTGAAGAAGAAGCACAAAAACTGGGTTTCTGTGCCCATGGTGACCCCACCTTTGGGGGTAAGGAACCGGAGCCCTTCGTCATCAAGCTCAAGGATGACCCCACACAGTTAGACAAAAATTTCTTGGGCTACTTCGGTCTGGACGGCTCCTCTTCTTCTGATGGGCGGAGCCTTACAGAGAAGCGCGAAATGCTCGCCGTTCTGCTGCACCGCATGGGGGTCAAGCGTGGAAGAACTGGGCGCCAAGCTCAGTCGCTCTGGAAAATAGAGCGTGACTTTGTTGCACTCTTTTCTTTCCCTCTCTTTTTTTTTCTTCTTTCTTTTTTTTGTAAGGCCATCAGTGCCTTAATGAAAATGAATATTCAAGAATTCTCTGTTTAGTACAAGTCTGTATTGAAAACTGATGTGCACCAATGAACAGCTGTAGATTACGCTGTCTTCCAACATTTGTGAGTTACGCTAAAATAGCGTGCATATAGGTTACGCTATCTTCCAACACTGTGAGTTACGCTGGATAGCATACATGTAGGTTACGCTGTCTTCCAACATTATGAGTTACGCTGGATAGCGTACGCCAATAAATAGCGTGCATCAATAAATAGCTCTCTTTGAATATTTCCAAGGCTGTGCTGGTTTCCAAAGTACACGTGACACTCATTGCATATTTTATGAGCGTTACTTGTGGATCTTTCCAAGAATAGACTTGTGCTCCATTCTTTAAATAGACAGAAGAATTTCTCAGAACTCATTTCCATTCTTCCTCTTCTTCTCCAGAGATTTTATTCTCAAATAGGAAAGCAAAATGCTTCTGAACGTTCGAATTCTGAGCAGTATGTCAGACATCAGTTTGCCAATTCTTAGCACCAAGCCCAAAGGTAAGTCCAGCGTAATACATGTACTGTTTTTGCTGTTGAAAAATAAGTTTTCTGTCTTTGAGCGTGCTCGATCAACCAGTATGTTTCATAGTTGATTTTCATTCTTTTCCTCTTGCTATTTTCCGCAGAAACTTGGCTAAGGATTTTCTTCAGAACTGGCATTGGTGATGTAGGTGCTGTGGAGAATATCCTTCTGACATCAACATCAGGGAGCTCATACACCTTTGACGCGTAAATCAGACAACTCAGAACTCTCCATGAGATATAAGGGTCTTCCTCTATTAGTAGGAAGAGCCTTTATACATGGAGAGTTGGACGGTGGAGTCAACTCCTACCCGAGAGATTGGGTAGTAGAGTTCCTTTGACGGCAGAACTAGGAATCGTATCCCAATGCTGGATACGTTCTTATCTTCTTGAGGTGTCGCCGTTCCTCCACACGCTGTACTGGCAGCAACACGCCGTCGTGCTGCCATACTCTGTGGTTCTCCTCTTGTCTGAGAGAGAAGACTAGAGTTTGATTCCTGCTGATCTGGTCGTGACTGAGGCCCAGACAATCAAGAATTGCTACCAACAATGAAGGAAGAAGATCCAAAGAAGAAAGAAATAGATCTCCATGAGGTCGTTGTTTGTATGTGGAATGAAAAATCCGAAATAGATTTTCATTGTAATTTTTTGTAAGTCTAAGAAATGTAATAGACTTTTTATAATAATATGTGAATGGAAAGGATAAATCTTCTTTAGTCGAAATGATTTTGTATCTATTTGGATGTAAATTTTGATGGATGTGATTTATTAAATCCACTGGGAATCTAATAAAACAAGATATCAGATTTTCGGGTAAGATACAGTAGAATATCATTTTCCACTGGGGATAATAATATCAGAAGAAAGAAAATTTTGTAGGAACAGAAATAATTCTGTCTTTACATTTGCCGGGGAATAATCATGATAGAGAGGAATCTCATACATAATATTTCTTTAGAAACTTGCCATTAATAGGCATCATTGTGATTTTACCATCCATGGATGCAAGCTGATATGCTCCGTTAGAGAAAACTTTGTTTACTACGAATGGACCTTCCCATTTTTGCGTCAAACTTGCCTTTGCTCAAATGCGTCATAGTCATCAGACGTCTGACGGTAAGGACAAGTTCACCTTCTCGATATGCTCTGATTTTCACCTTCCGGTTAAAAGCTCTTGAAATTTTGGCCTGGTATAACTCGATGTTTTGTTGAGCATATAATCGCTTTTCATCTAGAGCTTCCAACTCTTGAAGCCGAAGACGGTCATTATTTTCTGTTGTAAGCTCATTGGAGATTGCAATTCTTAAAGAAGGGATCTGAATCTCAAGAGGAAGGACTGCTTCATACCCATATACCAAAGAGAAAGGCGTACACCCAGTCGCATTGCGAACTGTAGTGCGGTAGGCCCATAAACATTCACCAAGCTTCTCACTCCAGTTACGTTTATTAGAAGAAACGAACTTCTTTAAAAGTTTGATAATGGTTTTATTAAAAGCTTCTGCTAATCCATTAGCTGCTGGGTTGTATGCTGTAGAAGCTAGATTATCAATTCGGTGGTCGTTGCAGAATCGAGTAAATTTCTGACTGACAAATTGTGGTCCATTATCATGAATAATCCGTCGAGGGATACCGAATCGATAAATGACATGATGCTTGATGAAATTGATGATACTGGAAGTTTTGACCTCAGATAATGGAATTGCTTCAGCCTATTTAGAAAAGTAATCGGTTATTGCTAGAATAAATCGATGTCCTTTTGATGATGGAGGGTTGATGGGACCAATGATGTCCATACCCCAAGCTTCAAAGGGCCATGATGCCACAGTTGGATGTAAGAATTTTGATGGTTGATGAATAAAATCTGCATGAATCTGACAGGCTTTACATCTTCGAGCATATTGAATAGCATCAGCTACCATCGTGGGCCAATAATAACCCATACGTCGGATGCGATCTTGAAGTTTAGGACCTGGTTGGTGAGCTCCGCAAACACCATCATGTGCTTCACGAATAATCTGTTGCGCTTCTTCACCAGCGATGCATCGAAGAAGAAGACCATCATATGTCCGACGATATAATGTTTTTGTTGTATGATTATAATAGAATCTGAGAGATCGACGTCGGATAGATGCTGCTTCACTCGGATCGTTAGGAAGTATGTCATATAACACAAAATCCAAAAATGGTCGCCTCCAGTCTTCGGTTATGGCTTCTGTTTTGTTGGAGAAAATATATTCCATAGTAGAATCAGAAGAAAATGAGGACACTCTGTCAATCTTTGATTCAGCATTAAGATCATCAAGATAGATATAATCTTTATCTGAATTATGGGGAAAACCCAAGGCCAAATTATTCTCAACGTTGAATAGCTCTCGGTTATAAACCACTATCAATTGTTGACGTCTGACGGGTATGGCCAGTACAGCAGCAAGATTAGCCAGCGCATCAGCTTCTGTATTACAAGCTCGCCGAACATGTTCAATAAAGAAACCTTCAAAGGAAGAAGCCATAGAAAGTGCTGCTCGATGATAAGGTATTAAATCCTGATGGCGGACTTCATAAGTACCTCTAATTTGATTGACAATGAGTTTAGAGTCTCCATACACTTCTAGATATTGAATATCCAGATGTTTAGCAAGTTGAAGACCGATGAGCAATGCGTTATATTCAGCTACATTGTTTGAACACGGTTGATCCAAAGAATATGCCCTTTGAATGGTTAATCCTTCCGGGGATACGAGAACAATCCCCACTCCAGAAACTATATCACCATTAGGACCAATTCTAGATGCTCCATCAAAGAACAAACGCCAGGTAGGGGTTTCTTCAGAAACCATATTTGAATCCAAGACTTCATCTGGAATTTCATCATATAGTTTAGAATCCTCCGGAATCGCATGAGCTGCTAGAAAATCAGCAAGAGCCTGTCCTTTAACTGACTTTTGGAAAATATAATGCATATCATATTGAGCTAATAGGATTCCCCAATTAGCCAACTTGGAGTTGAGAATACCAGGTTTCTTCATCATGATCCTGATAGGATTTACTCGGGAAATGACATGGATGGTTTGACCGATGATATAATGTCGCGTCTTCTGAACAGCGAACATTAATGCTAGGCATTCTTTTTCGATTGGAGAATAACGTGGTTCAGCACCTGTCATTGTGCGACTGAGGTAATAAATAGCTTGTTCATGGCCATCTTTATTTTTCTGAGCAAGTAACGCACCGAGAGAATGATCCATAGCTCGAACATATAAAAGGAATGGTATTCCTGAGACGGGAGGTACTAAAACCGGGGGGTTCATAAGATACTGTTTAATATCATCAAATGCTTTTTGACATTCTTCATTCCAGACGAAGGATACACCTTTCTTCATAAGTTTATTGAATGGTCTGCAGCGTCCTGATAAATTAGAGATGAATCTCCTGATATAAGCGATTCTTCCTTGAAATCCTCGTAGCTCTTTTAAGGAGCGTGGAGGACGCATCTCTTGGATAGCTTTGATCTTCTCGGGATCCACGTGTATACCTTTAGCGGTAATGACGAAGCCGAGAAATTTACCACTAGAGACTCCTAAGAAGGACTTAGTAGGGTTCATCTTTAGTTGATGCTGACGCATTAGATCAAAGATAGTCTTCAAATCTTGGATATGATCCTCTTTTCGTCGACTTTTGACTGCGATATCATCAACATAGCATTCGACTATCTTCCGAAGATGTTCACGGAATATAGTGCTCATATTTATCTTCAGATCGAGGTGTAGTTTTAACCTCTGTAGGAGATGAATATCCTGCTGAAATGAAAGTAGAAGTTAGAGAAAGATTGGGAGTGATACCAGAAATCACATTACATGATTTGGTCTTTCCAAGCCTCTTTTTGGATGAAGGAATCTTTTGAAGAGAAGAAGAAGATGTCTCGAATTCTGTTACTAGATCCGGGTGGATCCACATAATCTCTCCTTTCTTAGTTGTGATGGGAACAAGTCCTTCATTCTGAGCTGGTGGAATGTTCACCACTTCGAGTGTTGCTTTGGGAATAGGAACAATCCCATTTCCAACCATTAGTGGAGGAAAATCACCAAATTGCATTAAAATCATATTTGCTGTAACTGTCTTGTCTTTAGGAGTTAATGTCACAGCTCCTGATTTAATCATCTCCTGGATCTTCCCTTTCAACACATAGCAAGACCGGATTGTATGACCCAATAATCTGTGATACGGACAATATTTCGGATGATCCGTCTTATTGGCTTCATCGGGCTTTTTGATCTCTGGCAATTGTATCTTATTACTTTTGAGCAAGCATTCAAAGATACCCTAGACATCATCGTCATCAAAAGAATATTCTTCTTTCGGTCGAGAAGGTCTTTGTTGTTGATTTGTTGAAGCTGGGGCAGCTTGTGTAGTCAATATCTCTTGACTATTACTCTGAAAATTGACCTCGAGAGCATCCTTTCCTTTACGATTGTTAACTCGAACATTATTGCCAGTGTTCTGATTTGAATCTTTGGGAGCCATTTGTACCCCCAGGCCTTTGAAAGTCTCAGCACTAACTTCGGCAGCTTTAGCACTAACAATGAAAGAGGGCCAGTCTTGGAATTGAGTGGATCATGTCCACATGCTAATAATTGGCAGGAGATTCGACTTACAAGTGTCGATAGTAACAGCATCAGGAGTTCCGAGAGGCATTTTGAGGGCTTCCTGTCTAAATCTTTCGATGAAGCTTTCTGTGCTCTCATTATTTTTCTGCTTGATTCGTATAAGGGTTGACATGGTCATGTCATTGATGCCTTCATAGAATCGTTCCAGAAACATTTGTTTGAAACCAGCAAATGAAGTAATGCACCCATCAGGGAGACTTCGATACCATTCATAAGCGATTCCTTTGAGACAACCAACGAATACCCGAGTGAGAAGGGCATCACTTGGTTGCAACTGATCAGTCATTACTTTAAAATGATTAATGAACTGACTTGGGGAAGTGGTCCCATCAAAGAAAGAGATGGTTGGAGGTTTGTATTTTGGAGGATATGATACCTCTTTCCATTGGATGGGGTAAGGCTGCTTAATACCCAATCTTTGCAAGCCATCTTTTTGTTTGAATGCTTCAAACTGAGATCGAAGCATTTTCAATTCTTCAGTGACAACTCCAGAAGATTGCGGTGTTGCTACCTGTTGAGTATAGTTGGGAGGAGGGACTGCAGCATATGTACCACCCCCAGCTCCGGACTGACTCGGAGTGGGTTGTATATGAACATTGGACTGTACCCCCGGAATAATAGAAGGTTCCGAGTTTGGAGTAACAGGAGCATTTAATACCACAGGTGGTACTGTTGGTTGAACCTGTTGGTTTTGAGTTTGCATAAGAGTATGCATAGCAGATAATGTATCTGCCATGGCTCGTAATTGTTGCTCCAGAGAAGAGATTCTTTGTTCATGAGCCTCGGTGCTAGTTGAAGGTTCTTGGCTAGCATCTACCATATAAGTGGTAATAGTTCGAGGCATTGATGATGAAATAGTTTGTTCTGAATCATCACTATGGGAATCAGCATTTTTCTTAGAATTACTCACATGAGTTAATGCTGGAAAATTAGATTCTCCAAGGAAATCTTCCATGATTTCAGGGTTATCATTTGGAAGGGAAGAAGAAGAAACCCTGGTTAAAGCTCCAGTTCTGGACCTGGTACCGAGATAAACACCATCTTCAGAATCTGACATAGCATCAGATAGCATTCTACCCCCAATGTTTCTAGAAGTCATATTAACAGAAGCATAGAGAGGTTCATCTTCATCTGATATTGGTTTATATTGAATCCGTTCGAAAACAGATCATCTTTTTGGTGAACAACAACATTGAATTACGACTCGGGGTCGAAAGCTGCAGCCATGCTTCTCATAACGAATGTGAGGAATGTCACAACCAGATGGAGTGTCAATTCTCCGTTTGCTTTGTAGATGTTCCCGGAGATCTGTAGGAACAGCTTGAGAAGTATTTGAAGATAGTTTCTGTGTAGAAACTGATCTTTTATTCCTCTGTCTTCTTGGTTCTTGAGTGTACAAAGACTGATTAATCTGAGCAATAAAATTCCTAGCATATTCTGCATCAGAGTCTAATATTTTTGTCTCAGTCTGATAAGATTTCTTTATATTAGAAGTGGAACCAAGATGATTCCGATTGAGCTTGTTACGAAGATCCATAGAAGATGTAGTTTTGATGTCAGTCTTGGATACTTGTAACTTGCCTTTCTCAGATCGAGAAATTGAGAAAGAAGGAAGATGAAAATTATTACGACTAGGAGTCGGTAATAATCCATCTTTGGAGGAAGTAGCCAAAAGGCATTTTCCTTTCTTTGATCTAATAGGAGTACTAGATAATTTAACTCTAGAGGTAAAGACCTCAGGAGTTGAGGAGTCGACTAAAGAGTCTTTCTCCCTGGGCGGCACCAGATGTGCAATTTGTGGAGGGATCATTTGTATGTTCTATGGAAGAGAACCCCCAGCCTGACTTTGAGGACTGGCCAAAGGACCATATTTATTAGCATACGCTGACTTTAGATTAGTTTTCTGGTCATACGCTGCCTTTTTGTCAACATACACTAGTTTTGGTTTAGCGTACGCTACTTGCTGTTGTATCTTGTCATACGCTGGCTTTGCCATACGCTGTCCTTTGATACGCACAGAGTCATTGATGGCTAAAGAGCCGACTGCTGTCGTAAGATTAGAAGGAAAAGAAGGGACTTTACCATGTTCAGAGATGGTTTTCTTGGAGTACGCTGACTTGGTTAAAGAACCAATTTTGTCAGCGTGGCCAGAAAGAGCCACTGTTGCTTTATTCAAAGGAGCCGAGACAGGCTTCATTGAAGTCGAAGACGTGTTTCTGCCAGCGTAAGGAATGACAGGAACGTCTCGAACCGTCGAAGAAGACTTAGGGACATAGACAGAGTGTCCTCTCTTCTTGGCAGCAACAGGAGTAGAGGAAGTAGTTCGGCCTTCCTTCACTTTGAGCATTTCTTCATAAGCGGATTGATCGAATTGTACGACCAACACTTTCTTTGTCGAGCCAATTGACGAAGTATCGCATTGAGTTGTTGCTATCTCATTGGAGGAGACAGCTTTCCCCAGCAGAGTCGCCAATTTGTTTTCCATAAATAAATTCTTTTTTATTTATTATGTATCTGGAAAAATTACAACTTTAGGAATCTAATCTAGAAGACGATTACTCTATCCCTTGGACGATGCGATGAAGAAGACTCGAACTTTGAAGAAGAACTTGGACAGCAACTGGGCAATCTCTCTTGTTCTCTCTGACTGTAGTTGTAGTGTCTGATGAAGATGAAGAAACTCCTTTTTATAGAGTTCAGGATAACTACTCTTGAGTACACGCTCAGGCAGTTACTTGACGTGTGCAGTTTGCAGGGACGCGTGGCGAATTCTGATGAAGACACATTAACATGCAGTTGAAAGTAGTGGAGCATGTTCAGGAGAGGTTGATGGCATGGATGCCACGTTGCATAACTTCTAAAGAAGTGGATAACTGGGTACAGGACACGTGAGGACGTGTGTTGACTGTAATCTTGAATGTAGTTGCTGTAATACGCTGCCTCGTTGAAGGAGAGCTTATACGCTGACTTGGATGATATAGAACCAAATAAAGCTGATACGCTTACTTGGTCATCAAGGAGTCGTATGGAATTCACACGCTCACTTGACTGAGCAAAAAGTCGTACGCTCACTTGATGAGAAAGGAGTCGTATAGACTTTATACGTTCACTGGAGAAGGAAGGAGTCGTATAGACTTTATACGCTCCACTAGAGAAGTGAGGAGTCGTATAGACTTCATACGCTTGCTGGAGAAGGAAGGAGTCGTATAGACTTCATACGCTCCACTAGAGAAGTGAGGAGTCGTATAGACTTTATACGCTTGCTGGAGAAGGAAGGACTTCGTACGCTCACTGGAGAAGTGGCCACGTGGCCATCATCAATCTTCTCTGATACGCCATATCTTCAAATAACTGTCAAAAGATTTTCTCAAGCGTCGTGACTGCAGATTTGACGGCTGACAGACTGTCAGAACTGACAGTAATAATAGCTTTTCATTAATGATCGGCTGAGCTGTCCTCGTAAAAGACAAACCAACTCTTTGAAATCCTAAACGACGGTTGCTCTCTTTATGACAACTGTCTTTGCACGAAAGACGAGACGTCAGATTCATTCTTCACTTAGTGTATGTTGTGCTGTCAAAGAAGAAATAATAAAATATCCACTGAGCGTATGGCTTTCAATAAGCGTATGGCCTTGAGAGTGTGACTTCCGATTGAGCGTATGGCTTCAACTGATATCTGTTCTTGAGCGTATGGATTAAAATGACAGCGTGTCATAATTTTCCACATCCTACACCACTGCGACAGGTTTGCGCAACTCTGGAGGAATGCCATGTGAAGAGGACGAACTCCATTCCTCTCCTTCATCCAGGAGCGCCGTGTCCACTCGACCTTCCGCCTCCGGATTTCCTTCCACCGGGGACATCATCATCGGAGGAATACGCTCATCAAAAGAGCCTGCTACCTCCCTTGGTCTGCTGACGCTCGGTTGCGGAACACGGGCTTTCTTCTTCAAACCCTGCGAGGAAGACAAACATGAATTCGCCAACGTAATCAAAATGGAAAAAACACGAAGGACTCCCTACCTCAACAGGGACTGGTTCCGGTGAAGCGACCCTTGGGAGCGCCGCTCTCCTCGGCTGTTTTGGCACAGACGAACCAACTTCAGGGGTGGCTCGTCTTTTTCCAGCAGATGGATCTCTTGTTGATGCTGCTCGATATCCCGCCAGTTCAGGCGGCCGATAAGACCGAGCTGCTATCAGCATGCTCGACGTACCTTCTAGTTGGGTCCCGAGGATGAGACTAGTCTCCCTGTCATATCCAGGAGACATAGTATTCATCGTGCAATATAGCTTGGCGGCTGAATACAGGATCTGTGGTCGAGGATTTAGAACCGGCGCAGTAAACTGGACACCAGTACACCCAGCGTTGTAGTACTGCCAGCCCCGGGCTCCGTCCAATAGACTTCCGGCAAAACCCAAGCTACTACTGGAATTACGTAACATCAGCTGAGTATAGCCGAACTGGCGAGCAAATCGACTTGGCAGATAAGACTCCAAGTAGCACCTGTAACTCCATTTTTCAATAAATAAAATTTTCCTATATTCTTCTAATCCCTAGTTAATATTTAATATATTAATCCTATTAAATATTCTGAGTATTAATACTAGTTCCTAAATCATTAAATAATTATTCAAAATTCCTTTCCTTAGGTCCATTGGGCCCAGACCTTAAAATCATTTTAGTATTATTTTCTTCTATTAACTAGCCCAAAAAAATATTAGAATGGTTAAACCATTTTCCTGACATTTTCTTCTAGCCAACAGGCCGGCCCACCAAAACCCAGTAACTACTTTCCCTCACAAACAATTCAAATTCCATTTTTCCCTGGCCTATTAGCTCGGCCCACCAACTCAATCACTTAAAACCAATTAGTTATTTTCTTCACTGCATTCTTATAAAATTCTCCGGCCTGTGTAAGCCCGGCCTGTTTACTAAGTTATATACTCAGCCAACCGTTGGCTACTCAGTTCTTCTCACCATTTCAAACGTCTCTTCCCTCCGCAGGATCGACGACGACGACGACACCAGGTCGACAACGTCGACGACTCCAAGAATTCTCGAAAACTCTAGAAGCTTCCTCCACCCGTCTAACCACCCAGTCCATCATCACCGTCGAACCTTAACCGTCTCTCCGCCCTCCACCGTCCGATCGTAACCACCCTCTGCCCGCCCAACGGCCGGTCAGGTGCCCGACCAACTGTCTGACCGTAGACGACCCTATAAATAGGACTCCAACCCTCTTTCTTCTTCACCAAATCAATATGGTGAAGCCCTGTCCAATTTTCCTTTCCGTCGTCGGTGACGAGCTCGCAGCCATAGCGCTGCAGCACTGAGGACGTGCAGTAGCGAGCGTCGACGAGTACGCGTCGTGCCGATCAACGACGTCTTCCCGTCGAGTCCACGACGTCTTCCCGTCGAGTTCACGGCGTCTCTCCGTCGAGTTCACGACGACTTCCCGTCGAGTTCACCGACGACTTCTCGTGCGAACACTGGTAAGTACTCTCCTCTTCGTTCTCCTTGTGATTTCTGATCGGTTTTGGAAAGTAATTCGAATCTGAGATTCTTGATTCCTGGGTTTAGAATTGGAGTTGTCGTGTTCGATTCTTGATCGATTTTGTTTGGAGATTGATCGAACTCGTTTGGGGTGAGTTCTGTGATTGATTCATGCTTATTTCTCCAAATTTGGAGTCGAAACAATTCGAATCAAATTAACAATTGGTTCCTCTGTTCTTGCACGCCTTCTGTTCGACGAAATGCCAGAGAGGCAAGAACTCGTGAACTGAGAGCTCAAGGACGCTAGGATTCGACGCTAGTATACCATTGCAGGCTCAGGTACGTTCCTAACCACTTCTTGATCACTTCTTGATCACTTCTTGCCGTTCGTCGTCGATGTCCAGTTGTGTTCGAATAAATTACATTCAGTGTTCCAGGAACTAGCCGTTAGGCTCATTCTATTCGAACATGTGTTTGGTTCAGTTATAAGCCATTCGAATTACGTTCAGGTTCTGGGTGAGTTCAGTTATGCTCAAGTTGTGTTCTGTTTGAGTGTTCAAATGTGTTCAGATGAGAGCTTGTGTTAGCTCTGTTCCTCCAGGAACTAAGCTGTCGGTCAGATTTTGAATAACTAGCCGTTAGGCTCAGTTATGAGTTCTGTTCATTTGTGTTGAATGATAGCTTAGTTATGGGTTCATTTGAGTTTTCCAGTTATGAGTTTTCCAGTTATGAGTTCAATTGAATAAGTTCTGTAATGAGCTCAGTTGATGTATTGAAAGGGTATTTTAGTCCATTCAAGAAACTTGGGAGTCTATAATACTAACTAGATTTCTGTACTTGAACTTATTAAATTATAAGTTATATAGATAGGCTCAATTGAATATGCTAGCCAATATATTCATATTATGGGCCATAATATGGGCTCAAGCCTATGGGTCAATATAAGTCAGGCTAGTGTTAATTACTAGTCTTGGCTATGTGGTTTAAGTAACTAAAACAAAATAGGAATTAAGGAAATTAGAAGTTGTCTCTAAATATATATTATTTTCTTTATTCTAGGTGATCAAGAAGACTTGGACAAAACCCCGGAAAGAGGCAAGTACATATACTCAATATTCATCATTGCATGCATTACACACACATTGCCTTGTTACATTATTGTACTTGTTCTCGATTGCTTGCTTGCATTGTTCTCGTGTCGGGTGGGGGACATTAAATACATGTGTTGACTGATATTGGACAATTATTGCCTGATAGCATACTTTGTATGCCTGAGTCCATTCTCATGCGTGACTGATAGCATTGTCATCAGACATGCCTGATTACTGCGTGACTGATAGCATTGTCATCAGACATGCCTGATTACTGATTGACTGATAGCATATTTATATGCCTGATTACATATTAGTCCCCACATGTTGATAACGTCCAAATTGTACATGTACACATAGCTAGTGCATATTTACATTACATTCCATTGTTTCTCTATTTCAGTTCTATTGCTACATTGTATTGTTCCATTGATCTTCCATGGTGAGTTATATTGGGTATATTGTGCTTTGCTCCATCCTGACTGGATTGTTGATTTCAGGTGATCCTCTAGTTGATTATGCTTTACAGATGGATGGCCCAGCAGTGGAGCACACTCCTGATGCTATGGAGGGACATGGCTATATTCCCGAGCTGTAGTTAGATTGATGTATAGGATGTTTTACTTTGAGTATAGCAGGCCTAGTGTTAGCCTTACTTTTCATTACCGGCTTTGTACCCGGTCATTCATGTAAAGGCTGTAATAACTGCTTGATAGTGGATTGGTGTGATGTTAGTATAGATCATGATTAGATGCTGTGATGAGTTAGACTTCATTATTATTTATTAGACGGCTCACTACCGCTGTCAACGACAGTGTAGGCCGGGCATGTATCGACCCGTACCCGATTATTTGGGAGCGGGGCGTGACATGTTTTTGTGGTGGCCCATGCAGGTCTTAGGAACTCATCACAGCATAGGGCCGTTATGATAATTGCATTTTATTTCTGTCTTATATTTCTGAACACTATACACCTACAAGTCACTGATGTTTCTTCTCCTTCCATTTCAGAAAATGGCCAAAGGGAGAAAGGAGCATCAACTGAGGGCCCGCACTCCGAGTGTAGCCCCTTCCGCGAGAGGATCGTCTACCCCACCTATGATAGACCCCGAGCACTCTGATACCCACGTGCCACCTGTCACGAGGGCTTTTTCACGACACTCTATCAGTTCTATGAGGGGCACCCAGATGCATGAGTTAGTCCATGGACTGATGGAGGCCCAGAGGGCCCAAACTCAGAGTCTATTGGACGCTCAGAGAGAGCAGACTGCTATTTTGTGGGAGGGTATTGAGAGATTAGTCAGCCCACTACTACCACCTCCACCCCCACTTCCCCAGACTACTGCCGCTCCACCTACATCTCACATTCCACCTCCACCGACTACTATACCGACTCCATCATACGTTCCACCTCCCTCATACACTCCACATCCATTACATATTCCACCACCCACCCAGGTTCTCGTACAGCCTACTACCGCTACTTTCACCCAACCCGATCCTATCTCTTTCATTCCGTCCCTCCACACTCATGCCTCTCCCACTTATACTCATTCTACCTACACACCCCACAAGAGAGAAGGTTCTATCCTAGACTTTAAGAGGATGGCACCTAGAGAGTTCCTTGGGACCGAGGGTATACTCTATGCCGATGAGTGGCTAGAGGATATGGAGAGAGTGATGAGGTTATCTAGGCTTCCGGAGGACCTCAAGGTAGAGGCAATCGGCGTGCAGATGCATGATCTGGCACGTACCTGGTTTAGGAGTGAGCCTCAGCTCGCAGTACCTGGATTGACTTGGGAGCAGTTTATGGAAATCTTCAGGAGAAGTTTTTCCCGGCTGTATCGAGAGAGGCTTTGGAGCGCCAGTTTCAGACCCTTGAGCAGGGGACTCGCTCCGTCGATGAGTACGCAGCGGAGTTTGGACGACTTAGTCGGTTTGCAGAGGGTAGAGCCCGAGATCCAGTTGTGAGAGCCACGAGATTTAGGCAGGGTTTGAGTCATGAGCTTCGCTACCTAGTCACGGCCAATGGAGCGACTACTTATGCTGGGATGGTCGCCGTTGCCCAGAGGTTGGAGATTGATCTGAGTCTCCGACCCGAGAGAGATCGTGACATCAGTGGAGGGAGTAGCCATTCGGGACCACCCAAGCGTCCCAATACCCAGCAGACGAAGACCTTCACATCCCAGCCTCCTCAGAGGGCCCCGCAGCAGCAGCAGCGACCCGTTCAGCAGCCTTGTGGATACTGTCAGAAGGTGGGCCATACTTGGACGATGTGCAGGAAGAGGCTCGGGCAGTGCCTTATATGTGGAGCATCTGATCATCAGGCTAGAGAGTGCACCCTCGCCCGTGCAGCAGCAGGACCACTCCAGAAGGGTACTACAGCTGGATCTTCTGGATTTCCACCTAGAGGACCACCTTTACCTACTCAGCAGCAGAGGTTTGCCCAACATCAGCATAGAGGAGGACAGCAGGCTCAGGGGAGAGTTTTTGCTATGGCCACGGAGGAGGCAGAGCCAGCAGCAGATGTCATCACAGGTAGTATATCCTTGTACTCTTTCCCCGCAACTGCATTATTTGATTCAGGAGCATCCCACAGTTTTATTTCCTTAGAGTTCATGCATCGACACCATATCATATCCACATACTCTAGGAGGAATTGTAGAATACTCACCGGTGGGGGTATAGTACCAGTTCGGGATGCTTGTGATTGCCCCATTAGTATAGCAGGGAGAGAATTCAAGACCCAGCTCCTCGTAATGCCACTTCCAGGATTTGATGTGATCCTTGGGATGGATTGGTTGAGTGAGCACTATGCAGTTATAGATTGCCATCAAGGGAAGGTTATATTCAGACCACCAGGAGAGACACCGTTTGAGGTAGTCAGGAGCATTGCAGATAGGCCAGTGGGAGTCAGCTTTGGAGCAATTATGGAAGAGAAGCCACCCCCACATCCATTCATAGCAGAGTTCCTTGACGTATTTCCCGAGGATCTACCGGGACTACCGCCAGACAGAGACATGGAGTTTGGGATTGATTTGATTCCAGGATCAGAGCCATGCTCTCAGCACTGTTACAAGGTCAATCCAAAGGAAGCAAAGGAAATGAAGGCGCAGATTGATGAGTTGGAAGGAAAGGGTTTCATTCGATCGAGTGCTTCACCCTGGGGAGCACCAGTCCTGTTTGTACCCAAGAAGGATGGGACAGTCAGGATGTGTATCGATTATAGAGCCCTTAACAACATTACTATTAAGAATAGATATCCTTTACCCCGGATCGACGAATTATTTGATCAACTGAGTGGAGCTAAGGTCTTCTCTAAGATAGACCTCCGGTCCGGGTACCATCAGGTGAAGGTTCGTGAGCAGAATATTCCAAGTCAGCATTCAACACTCGGTACGGGCAGTACGAGTTTCTAGTCATGCCATTTGGTCTCACAAATGCCCCGGCAGTGTTTATGAATCTAATGAATAAAGTCTTCCACCAATATTTGGACAAATTCGTAGTAGTTTTCATTGATGATATATTGATCTATTCGAAGACTCCGGAAGAGCACGAGGAACATTTGAGGATAGTGCTGGAGACTTTGAGGAAGGAGAAATTGTATGGAAAGCTTTCCAAATGTGAATTCTTCCTGGACAAGGTTGAGTTCCTGGGGCATGTAGTGACAGGAAAGGGCATCGCAGTGGACCCCAAGAAGATAGAAGCAGTGAAGGCATGGACTACACCCAGCACAGTTACAGAGATCAGGAGTTTTCTAGGCCTGGCAGGGTACTATAGGAAGTTCGTACAGGACTTTGCCAAGATAGCAGAACCCATGACCAGGCTTACTAGGAAGGATGAGGAGTTTGTCTGGACAGATGCATGTCAGGCAGCATTTGAGGAACTAAAGAACAGATTGACTTCAGCTCCGATTTTAGCACTACCATCAGGGTCAGGAGGATTCACCATATACAGTGATGCTTCAGGGAAAGGCTTGGGCTGTGTCTTAGAACAGAACAAGCGGGTGATAGCTTATGCATCAAGACAGCTGAGACCTCATGAGAAGAATTATCCCACCCATGACCTGGAACTTGCAGCGGTCATCTTTGCCCTGAAATTGTGGAAGCATTATCTCTATGGAGAGAGAGTGGAGATATTCACAGATCACAAAAGTCTGAAATATGTCTTCACTCAGAAAGAGTTGAATATGAGACAGAGGAGGTGGCTTGAACTAATGAAAGATTTCGACATAGACCTTCAGTATCACCCAGGAAAGGCCAATGTCGTAGCAGATGCACTCAGTAGATATCTAGTGGCTATGATGCTGACTATGGACAGACATCTCCTTGAGGACTTGGAGAACTTGGGAATAGAGATTATCATACCAGGGGTAGAAGGACAACTCATGAGCATGCAGATACAGTCCAGATTGATAGAAAAGATTAAGGAGACCCAGTTTCAGGATGAGGGACTTCAAAGCATCCGAGAGCAAGTCCAAATAGGACTACTAGATGATTTTACCATAGCAGAAGATGGTACCTTGAGGCACGGTACTCAGTTGTGTGTGCCCAAAGGAAGCTTGAGAGAAGAGATTATGCAGGAGGCTCATCAATCACAGTACTCTATGCATCCAGGATCCACTAAGATGTACAAAGACCTCCGAGAGATCGTCTGGTGGTATGGAATGAAACGAGAAGTAGCCAGATTCATTTCCAGATGCCTTGTCTGTCAGCAGGTAAAGGCAGAACGTCAGAGACCGGGAGGACTGTTGCAGCCTTTGCCCATTCCTGAGTGGAAATGGGAACATATTACCATGGACTTTGTCTCAGGATTACCCCGCTCTCCAAGTGGGAAGGATGCCGTCTGGGTCATAGTGGACAGATTGACCAAGTCAGCCCACTTTATTCCCTTCAGAGTAGGATTGACTACAGAGAAGCTGGCTGATTTATACATGCGACAGATAGTGAGGATCCATGGAGTTCCAGTCAGTATTGTCTCAGACAGAGATAGTCGGTTCACTTCTTACTTCTGGAAGAGCCTACAGAGGAGTCTTGGTACACACCTCAAGTTCAGCACAGCATACCATCCTCAGACAGATGGACAGTCAGAGAGGACCATACAGACACTGGAGGATATGTTGAGGACTTGTGCGCTGGACTTTGGAGGATCATGGGAGGACCACCTACATCTAGTAGAGTTTGCTTACAATAATAGTCATCATGCCAGTATTAGGATGACCCCCTTCGAGGCATTGTATGGTCGTAGATGTCGTACGCCATTATCATAGGAGGATGTTGGAGAGAGGCCATTGTTGGGACCAAAGATGGTTATGGAGGCTGCAGATAAAGTCAGGCAAATTCGGGATCATCTGAGGATTGCACAGGATAGACAGAACCACTGGGCAGACAGCAGTCGGAGTCCCCTAGAGTTTGCAGTAGGAGATCTCGTGTTCCTACGAATCTCACCAACTCGGGGAGTCATCAGGTTTGGTAGAGACGGGAAGCTGAGTCCCAGATTCATTGGACCATTTGAAATTCTGAGCAGAGTAGGAGCAGTTGCTTACAGGCTGGCCTTACCACCCAACCTGGAGGGAGTACACAATGTATTCCATGTTTTACAGCTTCGGAGGTACATAGCTGATCCCAGTCATATGGTCGATCATTCAGAGCTAGAGGTTGGGCCTACTCTCACTTATTCAGAGCAGCCGGTCGAGATACTGGACCGCAGAGAGAAGAGGCTACGACACCAGACTATTCAGCTAGTCAGAGTTGCTTGGAGGCACCACTCTCCTGGGGAGTCCACCTGGGAGAGAGAGGATGAGATGAGGGAGAAATACCCCTATCTCTTTGAGGTTTGATGAGTTGCTCTACCTTGGAATTTCGAGGACGAAATTTTTCAAGGGGGAGAGATTTGTAACTCCACTTTTCAATAAATAAATTTTTCCTATATTCTTCTAATCCCTAGTTAATATTTAATATATTAATCCTATTAAATATTCTGAGTATTAATACTAGTTCCTAAATCATTAAATCATTATTCAAAATTCCTTTCCTTAGGCCCATTGGGCCCAGACCTTAAAATCATTTTAGTATTATTTTCTTCTATCAACTAGCCCACAAAAATATTAGAATGGTTAAACCATTTTCCTGACATTTTCTTCTGGCCAACAGGCCGGCCCACCAAAACCCAGTAACTACTTTCCCTCACAAACAATTCAAATTCCATTTTTTCCTGGCCTATTAGCTCGGCCCACCAACTCAATCACTTAAAACCAATTAGTTATTTTCTTCACTGCATTCTTATAAAATTCTCCAGCCTGTGTAAGCCCGGCCCGTTTACTAAGTTATATACTCAGCCAACCGTTGGCTACTCAGTTCTTCTTACCATTTCAAACGTCTCTTCCCTCCGCAGGATCGACGACGACGACGACACCAGGTCGACAACGTCGACGACTCCAAGACTTCTCGAAAACTCTAGAAGCTTCCTCCAACCGTCTAACCACCCAGTCCATCATCACCGTCGAACCTTAACCGTCTCTCCGCCCTCCACCGTCCGATCGTAACCACCCTCTGCCCGCCCAACGGCCGATCAGGTGCCCGACCAACTGCCTGACCATAGACGACCCTATAAATAGGACCCCAACCCTCTTTCTTCTTCACCAAATCAATATGGCGAAGCCCTGTCCAATTTCCCTCTCAGTCGTCGGCGACGAGCTCGCAGCCATGGCGCTGCAGCACTGAGGACGTGCAGTAGCGAGCGTCGACGAGTACGCGTCGTGCCGATCAACGACGTCTTCCCGTCGAGTCCACGACGTCTTCCCGTCAAGTTCACGGCGTCTTTCCGTCGAGTTCACGACGACTTCCCGTCGAGTTCACCGACGACTTCTCGTGCGAACACTGGTAAGTACTCTCCTCTTCGTTCTCCTTGTGATTTCTGATCGGTTTTGGAAAGTAATTCGAATCTGAGATTCTTGATTCCTGGGTTTAGAATTGGAGTTGTCGTGTTCGATTCTTGATCGATTTTGTTTGGAGATTGATCGAACTCGTTTGGGGTGAGTTCTGTGATTGATTCAAGCTTATTTCTCCAAATTTGGAGTCGGAACAATTCGAATCAAACTAACAATTGGTTTCTCTGTTCTTGCACGCCTTCTGTTCGACGAAATGCCAGAGAGGCAAGAACTCGTGAACTGAGAGCTCAAGGACGCTGGGATTCGACGCTAGTGTACCATTGCAGGCTCAGGTACGTTCCTAACCACTTCTTGATCACTTCTTGATCACTTCTTGCCGTTCGTCGTCGATGTCCAGTTGTGTTCAAATAAATTACATTCAGTGTTCCAGGAACTAGCCGTTAGGCTCATTCATATTCGAACATGTGTTTGGTTCAGTTATAAGCCATTCGAATTACGTTCAGGTTCTGGGTGAGTTCAGTTATGCTCAAGTCGTGTTCTGTTTGAGTGTTCAAATGTGTTCAGATGAGAGCTTGTGTTAGCTCTGTTCCTCCAGGAACTAAGCTGTCGGCCAGATTTTGAATAACTAGCCGTTAGGCTCAGTTATGAGTTCTGTTCATTTGTGTTGAATGATAGCTTAGTTATGGGTTCATTTGAGTTTTCCAATTATGAGTTTTCCAGTTATGAGTTCAATTGAATAAGTTCTGTAATGAGCTCAGTTGATGTATTGAAAGGGTATTTTAGTCCATTCAAGAAACTTGGGAGTCTATAATACTAACTAGATTTCTGTAGTTGAACTTATTAAATTATAAGTTAAATAGATAGGCTCAATTGAATATGCTAGCCAATATATTCATATTATGGGCCATAATTTGGGCTCAAGCCTATGGGTCAATATAAGTCAGGCTAGTGTTAATTACTAGTCTTGGCTATGTGGTTTAAGTAACTAAAACAAAATAGGAATTAAGGAAATTAGAAGTTGTCTCTAAATATATATTATTTTCTTTATTCTAGGTGATCTAGAAGACTTGGACAAAACCCCGGAAAGAGGCAAGTACATATACTCAATAATCATCATTGCATGAATTACACACACATTGCCTTGTTACATTATTGTACTTGTTCTCGATTGCTTGCTTTCATTGTTCTCGTGTCGGGTGGGGGACATTAGATACATGTGTTGACTGATATTGGACAATTATTGCCTGATAGCATACTTTGTATGCCTGAGTCCATTCTCATGCGTGACTGATAGCATTGTCATCAGACATGCCTGATTACTGCATGACTGATAGCATTGTCATCAGACATGCCTGATTACTGATTGACTGATAGCATATTTATATGCCTGATTACATATTAGTCCCCACATGTTGATAACGTCCAAATTGCACATGTACACATAGCTAGTGCATATTTACATTACATTCCATTGTTTCTCTGTTTTAGTTCTAATGCTATATTGTATCGTTCCATTGATCTTCCATGGTGAGTTATATTGGGTATATTGTGCTTTGCTCCATCCTGACTGGATTGTTGATTTCAGGTGATCCTCTAGTTGATTATGCTTTACAGATGGATGGCCCAGTAGTGGAGCACACTCCTGATGCTATGGAGGGACATGGCTATATTCTCGAGCTGTAGTTAGATTGATGTATAGGATGTTTTACTTTGAGTATAGCAGGCCTAGTGTTAGCCTTACTTTTCATTACCGGCTTTGTACCCGGTCATTCATGTAAAGGCTGTAATAACTGCTTGATAGTGGATTGATGTGATGTTAGTATAGATCGTGATTAGATGCTGTGATGAGTTAGACTTCATTATTATTTATTAGACGGCTCACTACCGCTGTCAACGACAGTGTAGGCCGGGCATATATCGACCTGTACCCGATTATTTGGGAGCGGGGCATGACAGCACCTATTATGGTTGCGATAGACCAAATGAGAAGGTCGAATGCCTTGCAGCCAACGGAAACCCCACCTCGGCAATGAAGTTGCATCTTCACCGGAGTCTTCCAAATCTTGATCGGCCTCGAACCCCTTAAAATGGGACCGACCTTAACGATCTCCCATCCCTGAAGATAGGACAATACTCTCCTACAAACAAGAACGCCGGTGTGCAACCACTTCCTGTTGTAGAAGCGGCGGACGAAGGCGTCACCTTCAACATAATCTTCCTCAGAGCCTGGGCTCATCACATGCGGATGATGTAGAATCAACCATCCCATGAGATAATGGAAGGGCAGTTCGGCCCGAGGGAAATTTCCATTCTTACCTCTTTCATGGACGACCTCTTCGGCAAAGGTCCTCAAACCCCGTAAAAGGTTGCACACCATGGCAGGGAGGAGAGCTAAAGGACGGCCAAAGACCAATTTCACAGCAGGCAAGATGAGGTCCCGATGGATCCTTTCTACGGAACCAGACCCGCCTGCAAAGACGCAATCTCGAAGCCATATCATCAAAAATACGGACAATACAGCCCTGGATGACATGGGGTGTGTACAGTGCCAGAAGCAGCTATAGGCATCTTTACCGTTCTCGTCAGAACGAGGAGCCTTCTCGTCCAACCGACTCATTTCGGAAGTCATCTCTGCAGGCTTCATCCCTCGCGGAGTTGTAAATCGGGCTTTTGAAGGATCCGCCAAATCCTGCGTAAGTAGTCTCTCCAAGCAGTCGCGTGAGGTTGAGACTTGCCTCTGTCTCTCCGTTGCATCAGGTAATGATGGCTCGCTATCTCATTGAAGACAGCCATCATCTCTGGGTCCTTCTCTTCCATGACAAGGATTTCCTCATTAGAGGGAAAATATTCCTCGTACGGCTCCGAGCCCCAAGGAAGCTTGGATACCTCGTACATTTCATGAAGGGCCAAACCCAACTCCCCCACAGGGGTAAAGAAGGTGTTGGTATGGACGTTGAACATCTCCAACAAAGCAAGGAACATCGGCCTGTTGAGATCTACACCAGCTTGTGTAGCACGAATGGCAGCCGTTAGCCCAATTGCTTTAAGTTCGGTCTTGAAGGAAGACAATATCCAAGTGGTCAGATCATCCCACTTTGGCACATAGTGGCACCAACCTTCCGTCCGAAAGCTGCCTTTCGGGTACGCGACCTTGGACGTCAACATCCGATCTACGAAAGTCGGAGCACTGAAGACGAAGGTATTACTGGGAACCTCACTATAAAGGCTTCCAGGACGCAAAGCTCGACAGGTAAACGAAGAGCCAGTTCGAGAAGCAGTTAGAGTATCCCTCTGATTTGAGGTGGCATCAATCGAAAGAGTGCCCCCTAATGCCCCGCCTTGAGAAGGAGTAAGCTCCCAGGGCATCCTCCTCTTAGAGGCCAGGCGGTAGAAAGTCGTCAGCGGCAACTGGCGGTCACACTGGCGCATGTACAAAACCACGCCTTTCGCAGAGAAGAACCAATCTTCCTTGATCCTTAAAATCTTTGCCTCGGTAGAGATTAATCGGTCGCCAAACAGAAACATGGGTCTCAGAAAGGTCACGCCTTCAGACCCCGCAGATTTTAGTTTGCCACTCTCCATCATGCACTGAAGGAAAATGGGCAGCTGATTCTGAATCTGCATTATCCTCTCGGGAGGTTGACCATGCAGGATGGCATCCTTCGCAGGATTGACAACTGCCTCGTCAAAGTTAACTCCCATCTGGCAGAGAGAGGCATCCAACAGAACTTTATTCAGCAAGGGGATCGTCATCGACACTGACAAACAAAAAGACAAAAGAATTAGATCATCAGAAGTACGCACCCAAGCAGTAAGGCTTTGGCGCATCAACAGGGCCTAGACCCATGCGCGCCAGCTAAGCTTTGGCGCATCAACAGGGCTTGAACCCATGCGTGCCAACAGTAAGGCTTTGGCGCATAAACAGGGCCCAAACCCATGCGCGTCAGCCGTAAGGCTTTGACGCATCAACATGGCCTAAACCTAGGCGCATTGGCAGTTAGGCTTCGGCGCATCAACAGGGCATAAACCCATGCGCGTCAGCAAAATCCTCGGTGCATCATCCATATACAGCAGCAGCTAAACCTCGGTGCATAATGAGGGCTTAAACCCATGCATGTCGGCGGGGTAAAAAGGAGTTAGATCCCCCAACGCAGCCAAAACAAAAACCCACCTGTCACCGCAGGCCGAACATCAGTCGGAGTCACAACGACGGCGGTGGCATCCTCTTCGAAAAACTCCGCCGGCCCCTTTCCCTTGCCAGCGCTACTGCGAGGAGTCTTGGGAGCCATTGATAGAAAGAAAGAAGTTAGGGTTTTTTTTGAGAAAGAACTCTAAAAGCAAAAGGAGAAGAAGAACTCTCTCTCTCTCTCCTCCTTCACGCCTATTTATAGGTACGGTCGCACGCGTGAACCGATGAAGGATGACCTCAGCAAACGCCTCGGGTTCCGCAGAAGATAAACGCAAATAAAACCGAAAAGACCATCATTAATCTCTTCGGTTATCGAGGCGTTATCATTTGCATTTAACTGAGCGGAGCAGCCATGCGCCCAAATGGTCATGCGTCCGAACAGTCATGCGCCCAACAGTCATGCGCTCCAGCTGCCATGCTTCTTATTCAAAGTATTCCAAAACTTATCCAGAAAGTTTTGAAAACTTTAAAGGGGGTCTTGTAGAAGCATGGAATTTCAACAACCTAAATTCTATGCGCCGAACTACATGCGCCAGGAGATAGACAGAAGGCTCTACACAGCAAAGACAACAGAAATATAGACATGAAAACAATGACTTTTATTTCTTATAAAAGTCTATTACATGTCTAAAAAGATTGTACAAAGGAGAAATTCTACAAAGAAAAGATCCTAAGTCTACAATCAGACGTCGCCATGCGCCCTCAAACAGGCGCAGCAACTCGTCATGCGCCCTCAGCGAAGCACCTTCAAATAGATCCAGCAACTCCATGCGCCCTCAGCAAAGTGCATCATGCTATGCGCCCTCAGCAGGGCGCATCCTGTCAGCAGCCTACTCATGTGCCGTCTCAGTTATGTGCATCCCTTCGGCCATGCGCTGTTCTTCCAACCAGGATCCCCTGGCCGAGCAGGGTGGGGATCGACCCACCATCCAGAGAGAGAGCCCTATGGAAGACCGCAATCTAACTTGTGGCCAAAGGAGCAGCTTCCAACCAGAATGGCAACACCCCCACGCAGAGAAGGAGCTTGCCAAAACTAGAAGAAGACGGTCGGGGCACCACAATTCCAACCTGTGGCTCTTCCAGCATTACAGAGGAAGGGCCCGAGCATCCCCATCTTTGGATGCAACAGGCACCTTCCGCCTGCCTCAGAAGCCTCTGGCTCCGACTTTTGGATGTAACAGTCACCTTCAAAGAAGTAAAGTCGAAGACTGTCTGCCGCATCTTCACCCTCGGACGCATCTCTTCAACAAAGGAAGTCCGAACAGAGGAATGCATGACAGAAGAACGTGAGGGAATAAGAAGCAAACTCTCCCATAACCACTATTTATAGGCCGGGCAAATCACACCCATGCGCCAAGTGGATGGCCCTCCGAATTCTGTGCAACGAATGTGCCTTAAATGAATGAATCAGACGCTTCGAATTCTGATAAATCATAATAGCCAT
Organism: Iris pallida; assembly: GCA_029216955.1. Lineage (NCBI taxonomy): Eukaryota > Viridiplantae > Streptophyta > Magnoliopsida > Asparagales > Iridaceae > Iris > Iris pallida. Next base: position 472,103 of record JANAVB010000194.1, read on the forward strand.
TGAAAGCAGCGTAACAGTCGCACTAATTAAAGTGTGCCATAAATACGCTCGTTGAAGCCACGCACCATAGAGCTGCGCCCTCTCTCGACATCAAAGGCACATCCCACTCATGCGCCCAAAGACCACAAGCATCACGCAGATGCGCCCCCGCTGCAGAGAAGATGCGCCCTCAAAGCATCCCCCGTACACTCAGTGGAACACCAATCGATGTGCCCACTCCGCTGTCCATCGAATGTCACCAAACATTAAATGCTGGACTGACAAAGTTGGCAGCACGTTTCCCAAAGGCTGAACGGTTGACAGCTTTTTCAGATAATGAAGCGTCGGCAACGTCAGCACCATCATTACTTTCCTTTGACGGCTACTGCCACGTGGCCACCCAACCACCCGCATGCGCCTCCACAGCCATGCGCCCAAAGCATCGCATGCGCCTCAAAAGCCATGCGCTCCAGACTCTTTTCTGATCCCTAAAGACAGAAGTAGAGTCATCACCAAAACTTGCATGCGCCTCAAAAGCCATGCGCATCAAACTTTCCACTGATCCCTGAATACAGAGGTAAAGTCATCACTTGCAACCTTGCATGCGCCTCAAAAGCCATGCGCCCCAGATGACTCAGGACTCCTAAAGGTTATGAGTCAAAACTTCGCATGCGCTTCAGGAGCCATGCGCCTCAGATGAATCAGAGTCTTCTCATGCGCCCAATTCTAAGCGCATCATACCAGATCCTTCTCCATCAAATCCGAGATCCCCGAGCCATGGGTCGACGATACGTACTCTTTGACTCAACTCACCCGAGATCTCAGCAACAGAAAGATCTTCTCCTCTGCTAACGTGCCGGCTCACAACAGCAGTATGAAGATTTCAACCCCCTGATCAGGGCGCGTCATCCATGCGCCTCCATCAGCAATCAATACGTGGCATCCCCACGCCAAGGCGCATCCTACATATGCGCGCATGAGCAGCCAGCCTGCAGAACTATAAATAGAGGGAGCATCTCCTTCACACACACACAGAGACATACGGACAGAGAGCAATCGACTTTGCAAAATAGAGACTTCGTAGAGGCAGATACAGATACTCAACGTCTTTCTCCTCTCGAGTTTCACCACCCAGAACACTCAATCTTCAGAAAACCGACAACCATCATCGGATCGTCAACGGAGTCAACGCATTACCACTCACTCCATCGGCACTAAGGAACCCAGATAAACAAAAGTGTACTCCTAGGACTGCATCTAAGTCCTATTTTGTAACACTGCATTGTTTGTATTGAAATTGCAATAAACAAAGAATTTTAATGGCAAACAGAGAGGAGCGTGTGTTCTGGCATGCCTGGGGGCAGTCTGAAACAGGCCTGCCGGAAGCGTTCGATAAATGCCCGAACCGTTTCCTTCTCTTTTTGGCGTATCTCTACGAGGGATGCCATTGTCATGTCTTTTACTCCGTCATAGAAACGGTCGAGAAAAAGGCACGTCAAGTCGTCGAAGGAAGATATGGAATAATCAGGGAGGCTGCAGTACCAGTCGTACGCCACTCCTTTCAGTGCCCCGACAAAGATGCTAGTGAGTAGTGCGTCCTCCTTCGGGAGATGTCCCTCCGAGACTGGAAATATGTCAGGTAGCAACACGGAGAGTCCTTCCCGTCGTATGGCGTCAGTGTTTGTGGTTTATACTTAGGAGGATAAACCACTTTGTTCCACTCGAGGGGATAAGGTTGAGGAATCCCCATTTTCTGGCGCTCCTCTTGTCTTGTCTTGGACTCAAAGCGTTCGAGCAAGTCCCTGATCATCTCGACCACGTCTTCCTTGGAGCTGGGAGTCGAGGAAGGTGGTACCACCTGGAGTTGAGCGTTTTATGGCTCCGACGTCCGAGGTGCTTCGCAGCGATCTGTGTCCGAGGATACCCGTTGAAGGGGCACACTCGACTCTCCGTTGGCCCCGGGATCAGGACCAGAAGAGGGCGCCCTAGCCAAAGCCGACCGTATCTCAAACACTACTTGAGTCAGTGTTTGTATGGAGGCGAAGAGGGTTTTGAGTCCTCCCTCCAGAGTGTCCATGCGCTGGACGAGGTCTGCTGGTGGCGCATCAGACTCGGTGTCACCATCAGCCATGCATACTATCATGACGCGGCCGGAAGTGGATGGATTAGTTGAGGCTTCACTCTCAGCTTCACTCTCATGTAGGTGAGTCACCTCTCCTGGAGCTTCGCCTTGGACGTCCCCAGCTATGTTCTGGACATCGGTAGGAGCTTCTCCGAGGCTACAATCTACGGGGGCTAGGCTACCCCCAGCTATGCTTTGGAGGACACCCTCATTTTCAGGAGAAGCATCCGTAAGGGTTTGATCACCCCCAGTTCTGTCTTGGAGGACTTCTTCATCTTTGGGACGCGGCTCCACATGGGGTGGACTACCCCCAGCTTCCATCCCAGCTGCGCTTTAGAGGGTGCCTTCGTCTTCGGAAGAAGGTGCAGCACGGGTTTGACTACCCCCAGCGTCCTCCAATATGTTCTTCCTTCCTCGAGTGCCTTCGGACACCCCGGAGGACGGGACAGCTGACTTAGTTTTCCTCGGCTGACTCTTGATCGAGGAATTGCCAGGCGTCTTTCGGACTGGCGAGGAGTTGGAGATTATGTTGCATGAAGCAACCTTTAGTTCTGACTCCTCTTTTATTGACACCTTCTTCCCGAGACGACGCTGGAGGGGTGTCGATGATTGCAGCCGCTGGAACACCGACTGCCTTGGTGGGACTGCTGCCTTGCAACAGCAGTTGATGGTGACTACAGCACAAGTGTGTCCCGTGAGAGGCGCATCATGCTTGTCAGTCAACTCTTCTGATCGACGTTTGTGAGTGATCACGTTACGCAGATCGTTGGAGGAGAGTGCCACCTTCACACCCCCTTCAGGTGCATGGCGAGGCCAAGCGTCGGGGTGGTCAAGTGAATGCTGTGCCCCCTGATCCAACACCATACAGGTGCTCAGATCAGTAGTGGGGGAACGACATTTGCAGTGACTTGAAAGGACCTCAGATGCACAACCAGATGAGGCACGGGAGTTCAAGACCACAGGGTTTGCCTTACTCGACTTGGTTGCAAACATAGTAGATGCGCCCAAGTGAGACAAGGACTTTGAAGATCGGCTCGTTTCTGACGCAGATGTGCCTGGGCCGACCTTGTACAGCTTACCATCAGCAGCGCGCATGATTGTGAGCGCATGCTTCTGGCTTGCTGCTGGCATAGCACATTTAGGGCGCATGGCCCGTGCTGCCTTGGACTTCTTCGTACTAGCCCGCTGGGGCGCGTAGTACTCAGAATCTAAATTCTCTTCGCCACTACAGCGAGTGAGTCTGTCGAAGACAAAGAGCTTCTGTGGCGCATCGGAGGTGATGCGCGGGACATTAGCTGCGCTCCTGCTCCATCAACGCATTTTCCTTGCCTGAGAGGGAGATGGCTGGGGAATGTGGTCAGCCGCACGCTTCCCCGAGAGATGCGCTGCTCTGGTGGGCGCATCTTGGCTGCTGAGAACGTCAGCAGGAAGGAAAGGCTGGATCGGCGCATCCCCTTCATTGGTGGTGCCATAGGCGTCGACCTTGCGCACCCAGACTCGACGAGTCTTCTTCGGCTTTGGCAGCCGCTTCGAAGGACTCGCACTGCCTTCAGAGATGAACTCCTCATACGCCTGTTGATTGAGGCGTACGACCAGCGTCTTGTGGGAGGAGCCCACCTTCACATCATCGGATTGTGACATAACTTTCTCGTTGGAGGAGAAAGAGGTCCCCAGCAGAGTCGCCAGCTTGTTTGCCATCAAAATATTGTTTATTACAAATTTCAATTGCAAACAAAACAGTGTTACAATATAGGACTTAGACGTAGTCCTAGGAGCACACTTTTGTTTATCTGGGTCCCTTGTGCCGATGGAGCGAGTGGTAATACGTTGACTCCGTTGACGATCCGACGACGGTTATCGGTTCTCTAAAGGTTTGGATTGCTCTGGGTGCTGGAGATCGTTGAGAGGAGGAAGACGTTGAGTGTCTGTATCTGCCTCTGCGAAGTCTCTGACTGTATAGGTCTGTTGCTTTGTGTGTGTGTGTAAGAAGAAGATGATCCCTCTATTTATAGCTTTACATGCTGGCTGCTCATGTACGCATATGTAGGATGCACCTGGACGTGGGGACGCCACGTAGTGATTGTTGATGGAGGCGCATGGATGATGCGCCCTGATTGGAGGTTGAATTCTTCATGCTGCTGTTGTGAGCCGGCACATAGCAGAGGAGAAGATCTTTCTTTTGCTGAGATCTTTGGGTGAGTTGAATCAAAGGACATGTGTCGTCGACCCATGGCTCGGAGATCTCGGATTTGGTAGAAAATGATCTGGTAGGATGCGCCTGGGTTAGGCGCATGAGGAGGCTTTGACTCATAACTTTTAGGAGTTACGAACCATCCGGGGCGCATGGCTTTTGATGCGCATGCGAGGCTTCAGTGATGACTTTACTTTTGTCTTTAGGGATCAAAAAAGAGTCTGAGGCACATGGCTTTTGAGGCACATGTGAAGCTTCAATGATGACTTTACTTCTGTCTTTAGGGATCAGAAAAGAAAGTCTGATGCGCATGGCTTTTGAGGCACATGCAGAGCTTTGGGCGCATGGCTGCGGAGGCGCATACGACATGGTTGGGCGGCCACGTGGTTCGTAGCCTTCAAAAGGAGGTAATGATGAAACTGCTGTCAGAGACACTTCGTATTCTGAAAAAGCTATTTACTGCTCAGGGATGGCAGCTGTCACGTCAGACCTCCGCATTTAATGTTTGTTGACGGTTGATTGACCTTCGAATGGGCATATTGGTTGGCGTTCCCTTAGGTGTATGGAGATGCGTAGGGGCGCATCCCTGCGAGGCGCTTTGCAGAGGGCGTGTCTGTGTGATGCGCTTGGTGTTGAGAGAGGGCGCGTCTGTGTGATGCGCGGCCTGGCCAGCATATTTATGACACGCTTTAAATGGTACAGCTGTTATGCTCTTCGAGTGCTTTAAATAGTCATTCATGACTTAGCTGAATTCGAAGCGTCTGATTCATCCATTTAATATAAATTCGTTGCACGGGATTCGGAGGGCCACCCACTTGGCGCATGGGTATGATTTGCCCGGCCTATAAATAGTGGCATGGAGAGGGTTTGCTTCTCGTTCCCCCACGTCTTCCCGACATGACTTTGTCTGCTCGAGCTCATTCTATTGGTGAGATGCTCCCGAGGGTGAAGATGCGACGAACTGTTTTTGACCTTGCACTTGAAGGTGACTGTTACATCCAAAAGTCGGAGTCGAAGGCTTCCGAGGCAGGCAGAAGGTGCCTGTTGCATCCAAAGATGAGGATGCGCAAGCCCTATCCCCGTTATGCTGGAAGAGCCATAGATCGGAATTGTGGTGCCCTGACCGTCTTTCTCGAGCTTTGGCGAGCTCCTTCTCTGCGTGGGTGTTGCCCATTCTGGTTGGAAGCTGCTCCTTTAGCCTCGGGTTGATTGCGGTGCTCTTCTCTTCCTTTGGCTTTTGAGGCTCTTTCTCTTGATGGGGGGTTAATTGCCACCCTCATCCTGCTCGGCCAGGTGAGCCTGGCTGGAAGGATGGCACATAACTAGGCTGCTGAAGGGATGCACATAACTGAGAAAGCACATAACTGAGCTGCTGACAGGATGCGCCCTACTGAGTGTGCATGGGAGATGCGCCTAGCTGAGAGCGCATAGGAGTTGCTGTGCCTATTTGAGGGCGCATGGTGTCTGGTTGTAGGCTTAGGATCTTTTCTTTTGTAGAATTTCTCCTTTGTACAACCTTTCTTAGACATGTAATAGACTTTTATATGAAATAAAATCCTCTTTCAGTGTCTCTCTCTGTTGTCTTGCTGTGTGGAGTATTTTGGCTGAGCCTCCTGGCGCATGTAGTGTTTAGGCGCATAGGATTTCGGATCCTGAAATTCCATGCTTCTACAATGCCAACAGTTTTTTGCTGTTATCCACACATCATTAGAGCTGTATGAATTTGTCCATACATCGTTTTTTGTATAATTAGGCCAATATATGTAGGTTGTCAATTCATTATTATTTTGTATTGGGAAGACAAAAGTAATCTTTTCCCAACAGATTGTTGCTAAGCATTTTCTTTAAAAGGATCTAATGATGTATGGACAACTTAATTTTAGATTTTCAAAAAACAGCTTTAATGGCATTATATTTCATTTAAATATTATGCAAAACTGATTTCCAATGTATACATGTGTTTAAATTAAGCACTTTTTTTTGAATGTTCTAATGATGTATGGACGACTCTTATTTTAGATTTCCAAAAACAGTTGTAATGACATAATATTTATTATAAACTGTCTACAATTCCGAGTTTCGATCTATAATATTTTAAAATTAAGGATTTTTTTATGGAAACACTAAAGTTAGAAGTGGAATTCCAGTATTTTGTATGATATTTGTTTCTTAATTTTTTATCGAATAAAAACATTTAGTTTCGAAATGTACTTTTTTAATTTGATTAAGGATATTTACTTTTATAAGACATTTTAAATTATATGCCATATTATTTTAAATTGAATTCTTTAGTTGTGTGGCATCATATGTAAATATGGCTGTCTTACTTCTATATATTTTTCGGGCTTACATAAAGAAAATTTCGGCTATAATTATTTTTATGGTTCTACATTTAAGAATAATGTTGTACATTGGCACATTATCTGCGGACACAAACTTTGTGATATTATTATTAATATTTGTACACTTTAAGTAAGTTTAATGTCAATATTTGTTTTAAAAGTAATATTCTGATCTGCTAGTCTGTGAGAAATAAATTATATTAGTTTGTATTTTAATGATAATAACATAAGTTCAATTAACATTAATGTACGGCAGCGGCTGAATTTAAAAGCACTAAGGATCAAACTAAGCTAATATTATGAACTTGAAAGGGTTTGATCAATATATTTAATTTGATTAAGGATATTTACTTTTATAAGACATTTTAAATTATATGCCATATTATTTTAACTTGTATTCTTTAGTTGTGTGACATCATATGTGAATATGGCTGTCTTTATTTTAACTTGTATTCTTTAGTTGTGTGACATCATATGTGAATATGGTTGTCTTACTTTTATATATTTTTCGGGCTTACATAAAGAAAATTTCGGCTATAATTATTTTTATCGTTCTAAATTTAAGAATAATGTTGTACATTGGCACATCAACTGCGGACACAAACTTTGTTATATTTTTATTAATATTTGTACACTTTAAGTAAGTTTAATATCAATATTTGTTTTAAATGTAATATTATGATATGCTAGTTTGTGATAAATAAATTATCTTAGTTTGTATTTTAATGATAATAACATAAGTTCAATTAACATTAATGTACGGCAGCGGCTGAATTTAGAAGCACTAAGGATCAAACTAAGATAATTAAATTTATTGTATATAATTAAATTTATTGTATATAATTACTATGAATATCACATTTATTGTATATAATTAAATTTGTAGAGAATTAATCTACATGTTCGCATGTAGTTTGTTCAACATTTTTTGATAAGAAACGACATTTAATCTAACAAAGATGTTAATATCATCTTATTTGCATAAGTAATCAACTTTTAATGAGTGTAAAATGTCATTCCTTAAATTTTTATATATACTTTTAAATTAGATTATCTAATAGCACCAAAAAAAGGTTTATATATACTCTCTTCAACTACATATTTAACACAAATGAAAGTTCCATTGAGAATAACATAAGTTCAATTAACTAAGCAAGCTCACACAAAATGTTCTTTTAAGAGCTGGCTGAACTTGAAAGCATTCAAATACAAACTAAGATAATATTCAAGTACGTCAATACATTGAACAAAGAGTTCTTTTAAGCTGAATGACATTAAAAGCACTAAGGATCAAACTAAGGTAATCTTCATTCCTTCTCTTTCTTTATATCAATCTTCATCTTCTTTGATCCTGCTGTTGTTGAGTATGCATCAACGAATGACCTCTTCAATCCGGAATCTTCAGGAGTTTCCACAGACTCAATCTCTTGTGAATATTTAACATTTGGTGTTGAAATCATCTCTCCACACGATCCAATCTATTCATTTATATCAAAATTTGCAATTAAAATGTGTTGTAAATGAAAAAGAAAATGACTAATTAAAAGAAAAATTGTTTACCATTTCGACATCATTATCCCCCTTCAACAAATTTGAAAAAATATCAGATTCCTGTAAAAAAAAATTCAACAAAATATTTAAAAAATAATTAAAGTAATTTCAAATGTACCAAAGATTAACACATACCTGATTATCTTTAAAATTTTCAGAATGTAGTGAAATAAGTCCTTCATCGGTAGTCAGCTTTAATACCGTAAATGATCCAGTATAATTACGTACTTGTTCAGATCTTACTTGAATTTTGAAGAAAATTTTTAAGCCAACTAAATTTTGTATTTCCTCAGGAATTTTCTTATCATTTTCTGATTCCTACAATTTTAAAAAAGAGAATCAAATTATACTTAAATATAACAAATTTAAGTATAGTGCAAGAATTATGATATATGCTTAGAGCTTATTTGCAAAAGTACCTCTGACGTCTTCTTATTTAAATCCAAAGCCTTTTTTCCAATAAGCCGAACGCATTCTTTGTCCCATAATAGTAAATCTATTTCTCCGGTTGTGTCAATGACACGAACATTAATTTTGTACCTGTCATATAAAATTGTATTTAAATATTCAAGAAGAATAGTACTTAGGTTTAAAATGATCGTAGGTTAATACCTGATGTTAACATCTTTTTCAAATTTGTCACATCTGTCACAGTAAAATAAATCGTCACATTTATCTAGTTTTTTTGGACATTTGTTACACGAAAAATACCACCAAGTATTCTTTAATACAACTTCAACAATTTCAGCATAAACCCAAAAGCTTCCAATCTGATAATCAATAATAAAAAATTTATATTAATATTCTGATGAAGGTAAATTATGTAATATAATATAATTATAAATTGTAACTAAAAGAAATATATACCTCATGGTTATCTCTCAATTTCTCAATGGTCCTAACTATAGCTTGGCCACTTGATAATTCATTTTCAACCAAATTTGTAAAAGTTAGTGAAACTGTACTTATAGTGATTGATTCACTACTTTCTTCAACAATCCTTCATAAAGTAGATAAATATTCATTAATTTAATTATGCATACTCATAAAATTATCATAAAGTAAACATTTAATTATAGTATCGATATGTTTTAGTTACCTTGATTTAAAATTTTCAATCTCAGGAATGTCAACACCAAATATCAACCTTAACACATAGAACGTGTTGGATGCTGTAACTTGTCCTAATCGGAAAATAATACAATTTAACTTGTATTAAATTATTTTATAAATGAAGAATGAAAATAAAATTCAATATATAAGAAATAATTATCACCTCTATATAATTTGGTACGAAACATTTGTAGTATTACTACAATAGGTTCATTTCTACCATTATTAACGTACGAAACCATATCATCAACCAATTTACCCCACAAAGTACATGGCAGACGATGTCTCCTAATAATACAAAGGAAATCAATTTATTTTTAAATTATATTGATAATATTAAAAATAGAATAATCAAAAAACAAAATTATTACTCATTGTCCTCGAGAGTAATATCCATAAGTCGTGTTGGTCCATCTTTCAAATCCCTTTGTTGGGGAGGATCTAATGTAACAACTCGTCCAATAATATCTGAAGTTGATGGTATTTACAAATAACAATAAATTTAATGAAATAAAATAATTTCATATTTGTAAACACAAAAATAATTTAACCATGTATTTACCAATAAGTTTGTTATCATCTAAAGATTCCTCACTTGTAAGATCAGAAAACGTTTGAAAACTAAGACAAAGGAAGGAAATTTCTCATCAAATATTTCAACAACTTTCGTTTTTGCCAAGAATAATATCTTGTATTTATTTGCGGTTGTTTTGTATTTCATGTTGTTATTTGTAACAACAAAACAACGAACAACATAGAGTCTTCTCTCATTCAGCAAAGGTTGAAAGTTGGAGATTAAATCTTTCTTAATACTTGCATGAATTCGATCGCCCTGCAAAAGAAAAAATAAATTCAGTACACAAATATTTATGCATGTAATTTAATCAGGTATTCAGCTTATTTTATTATTATTGAAATACTGCCACTATCTATAATTATGAAATCATTGGTATTATTTTTTATTATCCATGATATACTGGGATTAAATTTGTTTGTGGAATCTGTTAATTTTTATTACATGTTGGTAAATCAACATCCTCCTATTCTCTCAATTCTTTCCTAGGTTGTAAGTACATTTATGGATATTTTGTTATACTATATACAATTTTAATTATATAACTGAATGTTGTTTTTATATTTAACAGTTGATAGTAGCAACTAAGGATATATTTATATATGAATGTTGTTTTGATATTTAACTTTAATTTCACCCACTTTTTCAGTTGGTACAAATGACGGTAAGGAGGTAACTGTCAGTTACCAACATCATACTATTATCTTCATTCGGCTATCGTTAAAACCATTGACGGAACATTAATTGCAGCCATTGGCCCATTGGCAATGTGACCGTGTGAACTGGTGTAATTATCATTTAACACATATGTGTTTTATCATTTAACACATTTTGTTCGAATATCGCTAAAACTATTGGCGGGGCATTCGTTGCAACCATTGGTTCATCGGCAATGATGATTTGACAGCCAATGGCGGGGTATTCGTTGCAGCCATTGGTTGGTTAATCTAAATCTGAGTCTATCAAGTCTTTATCATGAGTAATAGAAGTTTATTCTATTATTGTACATCACCAGAATCAGGTTAAAAAACAATACTGTGGGCTACTAAAACCGGATTTTTTGTGCCCTCCCCAAAACCGTGGGTTCCTAAAACCGTGGGATGCTAAAACTTGATTCTAAACTAAGGTTTATATATATATATATATTTACTTTATTACAAAAACTAAAGAATTTTTCTTTTGTTTTAATTATTCAAACAGTTTTCATCCAAATTTTCTTATCATTTTCTGACATTTGTGTCTTATTGTGGCTGAGTTTTATGTTACTGTCATTTGTGCTTTATTATGGCTTTGTTTTATGTTACTGTCATTTGTTTTTTAATTTTTTTGAATATTTGTGTACATGGATGAAGGTTATTTAGTGACAATTGTATATTAATTTAATGTTGCTGGAAGCTGTTAATTGAATGGTTTAATTGATTTCTCAAGATGGTGTTACGATTCCTTTTTAATTTTTTTGAATATTTTTGTACATGGCTGAAGGTTAATTAGTGACAATTGTATATTAATTTAATGTTGCTGGAAGTTTTTTTTCTTTTTCTGAAAATTGAAGAGTGGGGATGGAATCCATTTTTTCACTGTATTTATAGACAGTATGAACAAAACATTGTTAATGTAAAATATGTTGGCAAGCCAACAGTTTTCTTGTTTTGAGGGAGAAAAGTGGATTGGTTGATGGAGAAAAGTGGCTGACAGTTGTTTAATTGATTTCCCAAGAATGGTCTTGGGAATAGTTTTTTAATTTTTTTTAATATTTGTTTTATGTTACTGTCATTTGTGTTTTATTGTGGCTGAGTTTTATGTTACTGTCATTTGTTTTTGTTTTTTGTGCCCTCCCCAAAACAGTGGGTCCAACTCTCGTTAAAAACGTGAGTTTTATGTTACTGTCATTCCATTTGTTTTTGTGTTTTATCATTTAAAGCATTTCGTTAAAACCATTGGCGGGGCATTCGTTGCAGCCATTGGTCCATCGGACATGATGATTTGGCAGCTATTGGCGGGGTACTTGTTGCAACCATTGGTTTTAGTAGGCAACGGTTTTTGGAGCCTATGGTTTTGGCTCAGAGGACCAATGGTATTACACTCACTTCATTTCTTGCTTTCTTTTTCTCTTTCCATTCGTACGTTTAATCTTCACTAATATTGTGTTGTATTTGGTTTTTCTTTGATTGTATAATCTCTCAATTCATTTATTGCTTTCTTTTTCTCTTTTTTATTCGTTTTCTACATCTCCATCAAAAGTTCTATTTGGTTCTCTTTGATTGTACGCATGGGAAATGCAATCAAAATGTTTTTTTTTGGGTTCAACTCTCGTTAAAAACGTGTGTTTTATGTTACTGTCATTCCGTTTGTATTTGTGTTTTATCATTTAAAATATTTCGTTAAAACCATTGGCGGGGCATTCGTTGCAGCCATTGGTCCATCGGACATGATGATTTGGCAGCTATTGGCGGGGTACTCGTTGCAGCCATTGGTTGGTTAATCTAAATTTGAGTTTATTAAAAAAATTCCTCAACCAAACATTTTAATGTTGCTGGCACCTGTTTAATCTAAAATAAAATGTGTCAATTTTCTGAATAATTTTGTTTTTGACTGATGGTTAATTAATGACAATTGTATCACATTTTAATGTTGCTGGCAGCTGTTTAATCATTGTACAATTTCGTTTTGTAACCATATGATTTTTTAATTACCCCAGTAATTTGTACATTAATTCCCAATTGTACAAATTACTGTTGTACATACAATATTGATTCCAAATTTAATGTTTGCTGGCTGTTTAATCATTGTACAAATTCGTGTGCAGTGCTGTTGTAAAAGATGCACTTTTGAATCTGGCATTTGTGTATTTTTTTCATCGAATTCCGATTGTATTTGTGTTTTATCATTTAATACATTTCATTCGACTATCGTTAAAACCATTGGCGGGGCATTCGTTGCAGCCATTGGTCCATCTACATTGATGATTTGCAAGCCATTGGCTGGGTATTCGTTGCAGCCATAAGTCTGAGTCTATCAAGTCTTTGTACTTTGATTCGAATGTTACAAAAAACGTTTTATGTTTTTTTTTTTGGTGCTATTGTTTTTTTATAATGTTAATTAGGTTGCAGAATGTAATAAACTGTGAGTTTTATATCTAACATAAACCGTGTCTTCTCTTCTCTCGTTAAAACCGTGAGTTTTATATCTAACATAAACATAATTGCAGAATGTATTAAACTGTGGATAAATAAAATTACCTCAGAATCGTGGAATGCACACTCGATACTGAATGGTTGCCCTTTCCCTCCGTATCCGGGTACATCATACATACGAATGAGTCGAACTTTCAAATTCCAAAATGTTTTGGATGGACTAACCTCACGAATTAGTGAGAAGAAAGGAGCCATTGATGAAGAAGTTTTTTTTATTTTTCTGAAAGTTGAAGAGTGGGGATGGAATCCATTTTTTCACTGTATTTATAGACAGTTTGAAGAAAACATTATTAATGTAAAATATGTTGGGAAAAACCAACAGTTTTCTTGGTTGATGGAGAAAAGTGTCTTTGTTGATGGAGAAAAGTGGCTGGCAGTTGTTTAATTGATTTCCCAAGAATGGTTTTGGGAATAGTTTTTTTTTTTTAAATATTTTTGAACATGGCTGAAGGTTAATTAGTGACATTTGTATATTAATTTAATGTTGCTGGAAGCTGTTAATTGAATTGTTTAGGTGATGAGAAGGAATGGTCTTGGGAAAACGTCACTAATTTTTTTGAATAATTTGGTTTTTGACTGAAAGTGAATTAATGACAATTGTATCTCAATTTAATGTTGCTGGAAGCTGTAAAATCATTGTACAATTTCGTTTTTGTAAATGTAATATTCTGTTTACTTTTTAAGAGCTGAGTTTAGGCAGGAAAATGGCATTTATGTTTAAATTATTTGAATAATTTTGTTGGTCACTGAAGGTTAATTAATGACAATTATATCACATTTAATGTTGCTGGAATCAGTTTAAAAATTGTACAATCTCGTTTTTGTAACCATATATTTTTTAATTATTTTTTTATTGTGAATAAATTTAGGCAGGAAAATGGCATTTTTGCAACTGGAAATTGCTGAGAAACCCAATTTCGGGATGGGCTTTTATGAAATGCCCACCCGCTGGATAAGTTTTATGAAATATCCAGAATTAAGTATTTTCACGTTAAATATTCCAAGATTCCCTTTTAGATGCCACCCGCTAGAAACTGCTATTTTTATAATACCGAAACTACCCCTCCGCGCGAATTGGTCATCTATATGTATTTGAATTCAAAAAACTCAGATCTGGATTGCGATTTTCGTCTTCTTCTTCTTCACGGGAAATCTGAATTCCATTGCTCTCATATTCAGCAGAGATCGCAAAGATCGTTCGTAATTCGGTGTGTTTTTCTTCAGTCGAACTCAGATCATCGCTCGTCATCATCATCACCATCATCATCATCTTCATCGTGGAGACATTTGAAGTTTTTTGATGATTAGGTCAATTGTGGAGAGAAGATCTTTCTTCTTCTTTTCCATAAGAATTATCATCGCTTTGAAAGAAGAACGAAACTATTTATTCCTGAAAAAACTAAATTACACGTTTTAACACTGGAAATAACCATTCTCCGTCTTAATTAGGACGGAGAATGCCATTCTCCGTCTTAATTAGGACGAAGAATGTCATCCTCCGTCTTATTTAACATGGAGAATGGCATTCTCCGTGTTTCTAACACGGAGAATGGCATTCTCCGTGTTTCTAACACGGAGAATGGTCATTCTCCTGCGTTTTAACACTGGAATGACCATTCTCCGTGATAAATTACACGGAGAATGGCATTCTCCGTCCTAATTAAGACGGAGAATGGTCATTCTCCGTTTAATTTAGCACGGAGAATGGCCATTCTCCGTCCTAATTGTCATTCTCCGTTTTATTTAACACGGAGAATGACATTCTCCGTTTCATTTAACACGGAGAATGGCATTCTCCGTGTTTCTAACACGGAGAATGGTCATTCTCCTGCGTTTTAACACTGTAATGACCATTCTCCGTGTAAATTAAGACGGAGAATGTCATTCTCCGTCCTAATTAAGACGGAGAATGGTCATTCTCCGTGTAAATTAAGACGGAGAATGTCATTCTCCTGCATTTTATGGTTAGCTTAAACTTTGGAGGGCCATAACTTTTGACTGGGAGGTCGAAACGAGGTCCCGTTTGTCGTAAAATGAGCGTATCGTCGAGGAGACTGAAAGTAACAGTTTTATTGTTAGACGGCCTTCCGAAATTTTAGAATCGCAAAAAAATGATGTTTGGACCTCCGTTTTAGCACTTTTGCCGTTCGTCCCGGTCTTTCCGAAATTTTCCGACGAGAATTTGAAGATTTTTGAGGAGAAAACCTAGATTCGAAAGTGAGCAGCGTATGGAAGAAGATGGAGTATTGAAACATTTTTTTTAAGAACAGTTTTGTGGGTGTTTCCAATAAATTAAAAGGAAGGGCAAAAGGGTCATTTGGAACCCGCTTTGGATAAGTTTCTCTAATTCTGGACACGCGATGAAAGTTTTTTTAGCGGTGGATTTTACATAAACCTTTTTTAGTTTTTGGGCATTTCATAAATCTTCCCTTTTTGCAATTTGTTGTAACTATTTTGCTATTATATAGATATAGATGTGCGTTCTTTGTTCATGCATGAGACTTCAGGATGGGTAAAAATAGTATTGAACTGACAGCAGCGAGAATTTTGAATGACGATCCTCCATTCATATCAATGTGATTGCTCGTTAATGGGGTTGGAAGAAGAAAAAAAAAACTTTAGTTTGTTTCTTGTAATTTGTTGTACTATATTTATATTTGTTATGTTCATATCATACGTGTGTACACATTAATGACATAAACTCAATTTTTTTTTTAAGTGTCCTTTCTCCAAGCCCAAAGCCATCCAGCCGTTCGGGTGAAGGATTCGAACTCTAGATCTGTGCTCGGACGACCTCCCGCACTACCATTAGACTAGTGTTTTAGGGACTAAACTCAATCTTTTTTTTTTGATGTGTCATTTCTCCAAATTAGGTCGTAGCTCAAAGCCACCCAGCTGTCCAAGGAAAAGTTCGAACCCGGAACATATGCTCGGACGGCCCCCGTACTACCACTAGACTAGTGCCTTAGGGACGAGACTAAACTCAATCTTGATTGCACTAAACAGCATGTCAAAATATTTAATATCATAAAATAAATGTAACATAAAACTTCCAAATACATGAAACATAATTATAGACCACATAATTAAATGCAACAGGAAAGGAAATGATTTTTGCGTGATCTGCCAACCCTCGTTAACGAATATAGAGATTACAAGAAGCCTTAGTTGGTTCTCTCACTACTCCTCGATACACTTACCCAAATTCGACAGACGAATCATACAAATACAGGATTTGAGAAGAACAAAAACATACGAATGAGAAAATAACAACAACAACGATGGAGTACTAAATCATGACCCATTCATTTCGTCAAAGTCGACTACACGAATCGCCGTGGACAACAAATAATTTTCAATAAATTCCCCTTCGATCTCTTCCACATATTTCCTTCTAGTAAAAACTTGCTAATTATGTTAATTAGGTTACAATGGTTGTTATTCCCATGGCCGGCTCCAGAGGGAGGCGGGCTAGGCAGCTGTTTAGGACCTCCTCATCCGAAAGAGCCTCTATTTTTTCGAATTTTTAATTATTTTGTACTGGGCTAAAAAAGAAACTATAGATTTGGAACAATTTGTTTAAAGAAGAATTAAATAACATTAAAAGAGAGAAAAAAAAATATTGCGCTCTTCTCTCTCACACTTTCCCACTAAAAATCTCTCTCCTAAGGAAAAAAAAAAACGGTCTCTTCCTCCCTCAACAAACATGTCCATGCAATTTTTTATCCTTTTTAGTTTCAAATGTATTTTATTTTGTCTTGTGAAGTTTTTAATATTAATTTTAAAAATATCGGAAAGAAGCGCATAAGTGAAGGAGATCACAAAGTAAATATATTTTATTACTTGTAAATAAAAATTATATAGAAGGATAAGGGTCTCATTTTTGGGACATATTTAGGACCTCCAAATTGCTAGCCGCTCCTGAACTTAACCCTAGATAAACAAAAAAAAATATAATTCAAAATTGTATTAGCTCTAAGGTTGGGTATTTATATACCACAGTCAGTGACCACGTGGAACTATCTACAATAGTATAATCTAATACCCAATTATTGGACGTTTATATTAGGGAAAATGTTAAATCTACAACCAAATGTTAAATCTACAACCAAATGTTTATAACATTCTTACAACCTCTCTCTCCCACCCTTTACACATGGGTCCCACCTCCTCTCTCACCTCCTGCTACGTGGGCTCCACCCGACCCCACCACTTCCCCTCTTCCTTCAATCGAAGTCCAAAACGTGATGGTTGTAAGTGAATTGTATGTATTTGGTTGCAGGCATAACAAAACTCTTATATTACATACTAGTCACATTGCACGTGCAAAAAAAAAAAAACTCTATAATATTATTAAAAAATTAGGTACGAATATTTTAATTGTATTAAAAAAAATTAAATTAGATTTGACATATTTTTATTAGAATTTGTTGTAGTCATGTTTTTATAAATTTGAATATGTGTTTAGTTAGATATTTCATGTACCTATTTTAAATATAATTTGAATATTAAATATATTTTAGGATTTATTATATGTCCAGAAAGTGAGAAGG
The DNA here is from genome assembly GCA_029216955.1 of Iris pallida. Lineage (NCBI taxonomy): Eukaryota > Viridiplantae > Streptophyta > Magnoliopsida > Asparagales > Iridaceae > Iris > Iris pallida. The sequence continues at coordinate 489,722 of JANAVB010000194.1, forward strand.
GTTTTAGATTTTAGTTTTTTTCCCCTTAAAAAACGTGAGAAATACATACACAATATTAAAAAAATTTGTCCAGATTATTACTATTAGTTAATGGAGAATATACATACAATTCAGATTGTTCATTCTTTAGCCGTTTTCAATCCGCATTATAATAGTAGAGATGTGTAAACAACAAAATTTATTATATACACTATATAAACATATCTTTATTACTACTAGTAAGTTCACGTGCATTGCACGTAAAATATTTTTTTATGACATAGTTGAAAATAGTTCAAGTATCTAAATATATTTGAATTTAGATTTGTTAAACAATTTTTAAAAATTAATATTTTTTCACTATAAAAATTTAAAATTACTTTTTAAACACTTTAGAATATATATATATATATATATATATATATATATATATATATATATATATATATATATATATATATATATATATATTATGAGAGAAAGATAGTATTTTTATCCGTAATTTAATAAAATAAATGGTTGATGATACACATACGGCTCCTTTCTGAGCCGTTTTTCAAGCATAATTGTAAAGAGTAGAGATAAATCAGCTTTAAAATGGCTCCAAATGAATGTCTAAGCCGTATATGTATATCCTCACATAATTAATATTTTTTCAAATCCTTCAAACTACCCCATATATAAAATTTAAACTATTTTAATATATTTGAACTAACTACTAGTTATTCTCTAAATGTATATGTATATATTCAAATTCTAAAAACATATCTATAACATTTTAAATAAAATGTATCAAACTTATGTATAAACTATTTTACTCTTATTTAAAATTTTATCTAATTATTCATAATATCAGAAAAAAAATACTTATGGATAAACGTGAACGTGACTTATAACATTAGTATATTTGGAACTTGTATTCAGTGTTGAACTAATAAAGAAAAATGCTAACAACCGCATTCGTGTGGGACCCCACCGCCAGTGTTATACCAATTAAAAGCCGACACGTGGACCGTGGACCAAAACTGTAGGCCAAAATGTGGTCCACGCAGCACTGTCGCTAATACAATTTCTAATAAAAAGAGATTGTGTTGGGATGAGGGTTTAATTTTTTTACTTTTATATTCATTATTTTTTTGAATTATTATGTCTGCACCAACAAATCGCCATCTGGTAAAAAAAAAAAAAAACACTTAAACTCTCTTTTTTTCCCACTAAACCTTGCCCACTTCAAAACAAAAACCATCGTACTAACCACTTGACATAATAAATCCCATGTGTAAAGTGAATAAATTATAGCTAAAATATTGAAATACATATCCTTGGGCTTTGCAACCGGTTACTAATTACCAAATTCAATAAACCCCAAGCACATGAAACCCTAGTCGCAGCTGCGCTCCACATCAAGGGAAAAACATTACAAGCTCTGTGTCAAAAAAGCACCAGACGACCCACAAAAACGTAGGGATCACCCTTTCCTCCCCACATCAAAAGCCACTTCTCCTATATACAACCGATTTCCTACAAATTCCCCCCCTCCCTCAGCGCCGCCACTTCAGAAACCCCCGAAAAATTTCCTCTTCTTCTTGATCTCCACTTCCGCCACTTCCATCACTTCCACCGATGGCTCAGTTACAAGCCATTCAGTCCTCTCCCATCATCCCTCCCCATGGCTGCACCAACAAATTGCCATCTGGTAAAAAAAAAAAAAAAAAAAACTCTCTCTCTCTCGCGTATTTGCAAAATCTGATGTCGCGAAAAGTTTCTTATTTAGGAAATTTGATTGCAGGAACGCCACAATTTCGTGACAGCATTTGCATTGGGAAGAAATGGTCATACCCAAAGGTGAGAAATGTTGATTTATTAAATTTTTTTAATGCAGTATACATATTATTTGTTTAGTATAGGTTTATTTGTTTAGTATAGGTTGATATCTTCCGATTTTGGTCGTGTTGTCGCGCAGGTAGGAACGGGTTCGAGCATCCGCGTTGGAAGACATATTGTTCGGAGGACAGGTAGCAGCCACTGCTGTCGAAAAATCTGTTATTTGCTGTCGAAAAATATTTTATTTGTTAGTTTGATTCCAGGAGTAGTAGAGATTGAGATTCCATGGATTATGATTTTCCAATTTCGGCAATTTAGGAGCTCTACCTGTTATAGTTAGTGAATCCATAAGCCGACCTTCCCAAAAGTTGGTGGCATTTAACTAAATCGGGATATAGGCTGATATTGCAGCCCAAGTTAGATATGTCTACCGATATATTCCAAAAGGATAAAAGATGCATTTTGGTGTCGTATCCCTCCCAAAATCGATGTCGGTCGGTCAACCATGTGGTCCACTTCATCAAGCACCACGCAATTGACCTCTTTGGAGCATATTTCTTGTTGCATATTGGAGTAACTGAACACTACTCGCAAGCCATAATCCAATTAGGAGGGATTCAATAATATTTGTTTTGCTGAATTAGGCTCTGGAAATGATGATGCACATGTTGCCGTCGAACATTTTAACTGGGGAGATGTTGTTTCTCAGATCATCTACGTCGCCAACAACAAAGCCTATGTCCCAAAATGTTGTGGTCTATTACATTGAATCATTTTCTCTATTCAGCACTCTTAATAGTCATGTCCTTTATAACATTAGCACATACAATATCCTTTTTGCTTGGCCCCGATCCAAACTTATTTAGGACGAGCTTGGTTCCAGCATGTCTTTCAATACGATTATACTATTTATACAAATACACTCAGTTATTCTTATTGTTAACGTATTGCCAGTCACCCATCTCATTTCAGTATTTTCATTTCAACCATGTTTATCATATTATATATGTTGGTTTTGATATTTCCTTTTGATATGCAGCTATTAAAAGTGTACTCTCGAGCGGAGAAGATGATTCTCATAGTAGTCATAATGGAAGTGGACTTCGGGAGAAACTGAATAAAGTTGTTTTAGCGTATAGTGGTGGTTTAGACACATCTGTGATTGTCCCATGGCTCAGGTATATTTCTTGTATCTGAATAACTTGCTGAGATCTGAATATTGAGCTGAACTGATGTTATGAGAACACACAGATTTTATACTAAATAATTGTAGGTTATGTAACTATTTTTCAATTGCCTAATAAAAGTAAGTTACAAATTATAATCATCGGATCATCATCTGCTTTGTGGAAACCAATTAATGAAGGCCAATGTATTAGTTATTATTACTTGGATTTACTTCTTTACACATAATTTAGCTTTGTTTTTGCACATAGTTTAGCTTAGTTTTTGACTTCTTGTTTACTCTTCACTAGGACTTTGCTAAACCATAGGCCAATTTGTTTTTATTTTTTGAATTTGCTATGTACTAAAATAGTGAAAACATGTTGATGGTATATTAAGGGTTATGACTGTATCAATAGATCCATTGCACGGTTCAACTCATTCAGTCATATGTTTGCTTATAAAATCCGATTGTGTGTGGTATTAGTACCTTACTTCTGTTATCTTTCTCCTAATCTGCTGTTATTTGCTTGTCACAGGGAGAACTATGGCTGTGATGTTGTCTGCTTCACCGCAGACGTTGGCCAAGTATGTCACTGGTTACTAGAGTAACGTCATCTCAGTATAAATTAGCTATGCTATGCAGTCCACATTTATTTTGGTTTCTTTATATATCCAACAGTTTGGTGTTCTGTTCTGCTTGGACCAATGACCAAATTATGATTTGTTTAGTAAATTTCAAACTATTTTTACATTGTATTTAGTCCATAATCCACTGCATTTGAAAATGAAAAGGAATTTTACATACACAGGGGAGTAGGTGTTAGGCGACATGCTTAATGGTCTTTAACATGGTATCAAGGATCACAATATCCGGTATCGGAATCGGTATCGGACCTGTCCTATGAGTATCGGTATCAGCAGTATCGGCGGTTTCGGATCGGAGTATCGGATTTTTGGTATCGAAAAACAAATTATTCTGAATACATTATTAAAATTCTATAATTTTTTTAATTATATATTTAGGCATATTTTTAAGTATTTCATGTGTTATTTCTTAGTAATTTTGGAATTAAATGAAATAGTAATCACCTTTGCCGATTGGTTTACCTGCGATAGATAATTTTTCTTCTTCTACATTCTTTTACAACCTTATTATGCTTTTACACTCTTGTTGATTGGTCTTTCTCGTTCAATTTTCTTTGCTGAATTTACTGAAAAAGAGACCCCGATGTTGGTATCGGTTAGTATCGATATCGGTCGGTATCGGATCGGGACATGTCAAACCGTATTGGTATTGATTGTATTGGATCGGCATCGGTCAATACTGCAAACTATTCATGGTATTGGAGCTGTCCATGTTCATATCCCGTCTGAGGCGCATTTTAAGCATATTTGACAAAATTAAACTGTTGCATGGATCCAGCTATCAACCCATAAAATGGGCATTCGACCTGCGACGGCGCATTATAGCCTTCTGGGGTATTAGAATAATATGAATATATTAACATCAACCCTCACCAGAACTCTCGAGCTTTTGGTGCAGTGACATTGTCTTTAACCCTATGGAACTGCTATTCTGTATCTTAATATGCTTCATGTTTTTCTAACTTGGTTGCTTCATCAGGCATACTTAAATTTGTTTCATTTCTCCCACTTTATAATATATGATTTGATTTTCATTTACTTCACTTGCACGCCTCATCATTGATGCCCTTCGTTGCCCTTATTATGTCTCAAACTTGAGTAAAATTCCTTTGCTTGAATGTTTATTTTTTTGAAGGGTGTCACGGAGATGGATGGCCTTGAAAAGAAAGCCAAAGCCAGTGGCGCAAGCCAACTAATTGTGAAGGATTTGAAGGAAGAATTTGTGAAAGATTACATATTCCCTTGTTTACGTGCTGGCGGGGTATATGAAAGGAAATACTTGCTGGGAACTTCAATGGCTCGTCCAGTTATTGCTAAGGTGATCTCCTTGTACTTCTCCTGTGTCTTTTCCTCACGTGCTCCTGTAAAAGTATCCATGCATCATGGGTGACAAGACTTCGATGCAGATGATGATTTAAATGGATAAGATATTGTTCCTTATCTTTGTAATGTATTTTCCATAACATAAGACTTACATTCTTTATAAGAGTAAATAAATATTCTTTATAAGAATAAGGAATCTCTTGCAAGTATTAATAGATTCAGTACTTGAATTCGAAAGATACTCTAACAAAGCAGAAGAATAGACCAAAGCTTTATTATTTTGTGGGCAATGAATTGGTGGTGTTTTTTTCTGTGTCTTTAGTATGCTGTCACTATTAGTTTAGATGGTGACATTTTATAAGAATGTTTCCTATGCTTTGGTGCTAATTAAAATAGGAACATATGTGAAAACTACAGAAAGTTTGTAAATATACATTAGCATATGCATATGTTAGGAAAATAATATAGGCAATTTTTTCTTCTTCTGATTATTTGGACTATTCAAGATTACTGGATGAGAGAACTAACATATGTAGGTGATTAACTATCTCGAATTGTCTTGCATATACTTCCATTTACAAACTAGTAATGTGTTGAGTGAATGACCTGCACTTCTGTCAAGTCAGAAGTTTTTAACTAAGATATCTGATGTGTAATTAAAGGCAATGGTCGATGCTGCTAAAGAAGTAGGTGCTGATGCAGTTTCACATGGATGCACAGGAAAAGGCAATGATCAGGTTACATATCTACTTCGAAGATTTATTTTTGAGTTTCTATCTAAATTTGTCTGAAATATCTATTTTGCTGCCACTCTTCTTCCCAGGTCCGATTTGAACTGACATTTTTTGCTTTAAACCCCGAACTCCAAGTTGTGGCCCCGTGGAGGGAATGGGAGATTACAGGGCGAGAAGATGCTATAGAGTATGCAAAAAAGCATGGTGTTCCTGTTCCTGTTTCAAAGAAATCTATTTATAGCAGGGACAGAAATCTATGGCACCTTAGCCATGAGGTAAATCTGTCATTTAAAATTGACATCACTGGACAAGCATTGTACTGATGGCTTCTTAATGTTTTAATATATTATGGTTACTGATCGTCCATTGCTTTTAGTAGTTGGCAACTCACACCTCTTTCTTTGGTTCTGAGAACTAAACCTTGAATTTATTGGAAAATTGAAAAATACTTCCTGATATATCAGGAAATGCTATATCCTGCAACAATACGTATCAGGCAAAAGTTAATCGAAAAAAAATCTAGAATAGACCTTGAAGTTTGTCTTAGTTAAAGTTGTGTACCAAAGGTTGGGCGGCCCAATCCTTGAGAGCTTTGATATGGGAAGGTGAAGTCCTAGGTTCAAGGCCTTGGGGCTACAAGTGACTGGCCCTTAATCTAAAAAAGAATTATGTTAGGCTCCTCGTAACCACTTAAGAAAATTGTTCATATTGACCACAAATTTGGTTAGTGTGTGCTCTTCCAGCTTGAGAGATTTGATATAGGAAGGTCAATTCTGAGGTTCGAGGCCTAGGGGTGATAGTAAATGACTGGCCCTTCATCCTAGGTTGCGCAGCCTGATCGTTGACAGCTTTGATATAGGAAGGTGAAGTCCTAGGTTCGAGGCCTAGGGGCAACAGTCAATGACTGGGTCACTGGGCCTTAATCCTATGTTGGGCAGCCCGATCGTAGAGAGCTTTGATATAGGAAGGTCAAGTCCTATGTTCAAGGCCTAGGGACGACAGTGACTGGCCCTTCTCCATAAAAATTATGTTAGGCTCCTCATAATCATTTAAGAAAATTGTTCATATTGACCATGCAATTTGGAATGTGCTCGTGCAGCTTGAGAGCTTTGATATTGGAAGTTGAAGTCCTAGGTTTGAGGCCTGGGGGCGTCACTAAGTGACTGGCCCTTCATCTAAAAAATTATGTCATGCTCCTAGTAATCACTTAAGAAATATTTTCATATTGACCATGCAATTTGGTTAGTGCACTCGTATAGTTTGGGATACTTCTGCGTAACATTTTCCAGTTTATAACTAAGGCTGTGTTTGATTGAGCTTTTTTTTTATGGAAAATATTTCCATCGCAAATTTTCCACCAATTGTAGTGTTTGATAGCTTATATTTTTCATGGAATTATTTTCCAAAAAACTATCATTTTCCATATTTTTTTCTAAAATGGTGGAAAATGAAACTTGACCAACCCATAAGAAAATCTAATTTTCCATGTAAAATAACTATTTTCCGTGGAAAATAATGACAATCAAACATCCAAATTAAGTTTTCCATGGAATTTTTTTAAAATTCCATGGAATTTTTTTCCTAGGAAAATAATTCCATGGAATTAATTTCATTTCCACATATTTTCCACCTTGCAATCAAACACACCCTAACTGGTGATTTGACTTCAATCATGGAAATTTCTAGAATTGAACAGTTGTATTTGTATCATATTGTACCTTATCTTCCTTGCCATACATTAAACTAAGACTTATTCCATTCAAATGGGGCAGCTTGGGGCATGATGCAATGGCAAGAAAGCTATGGGGAAATATAGTTCTCCGAATCTTTGTTGACCTGGCTGACATCAAACTTTTACAAACTGTTGTGGAATCCTTAGTAGGTAGCTAAGTAAGGAGGCCTTTTGTTATAGGAAGTTGTAAGGTCGGTTGACGGGAGGGTTGCCATCTATTTTGGTTATGCAATTAAGCACATGTAACCAACCGTAAGGTGGAACCTTCAAGTTTAGGAGTCGATTGGAAGAAGTTGGAGAACAAGGTACAAGAATAACATTTGCTATAAGAAAGCATATCTCAGTAGGACTATAGTCTGTAGAGCCAAATGGAATGACATTACCATTTTGATGCGTAAAGTTATCTGAAGTCCAAAAGTCAGCCTGAAGAATGGAAATTTCTCTCCAGATAAAACTGCTCCAGATTTTTTCCTCTGTACGTGAAAAATCCTTGCCTATAGACTTAGACAGTCGATACCTGTTCTCTCTTGAATGTCAATGAAATTCCTTTTTATAGCACAGTAGGCTGGTAGTGTAGAATCTGGGATGTTGGCCAACAACCTGAGGGACTTTTTCATTAGAATGGTGGCATTTAGAAGGCAGCACATACTTTTATAGCACTATTGGCTGGTAGTTCAAGCTGAATGTTGATGGATATTAAACAGAAGGCTGACAAGTTTGTCATCTCTATTTTGAAATAGTCTTTATTTATGGTTTTTCATGTATGCTGCTGATTAGCTAACCGTGTGCAATCTTATGTGGAATGGATCTTCTGATCGTGAGAATAAAACTCTTGCCAAACTTACCGCAATAAATGATAAAGCTAATCTCATCTTATAGGGAGACATTCTGGAGGACCCAGCAAATGAACCAAGGAAGGAAATGTACATGATGTCTGTTGACCCAGAAGATGCACCCAACCAACCCGAGTAAGCAAATTCTTTTCTTCATCCATCCAATGATACTACTGGCCTTTAGATCTTTGGATAATACATGAACATTTTGTTGATCCACACGGGTTTCAGTTGATTTTAGTATACTCTGATTACTTGCAGATATTTAGAGATTGGGATAGTGTCAGGCGTGCCTATTTCCGTCAATGGGAGGGAGCTATCCCCAGCAGCTCTCCTTACGGAGCTTAACGAGATTGGTGGGCGGCACGGGATCGGGAGAGTGGACATGGTCGAAAATCGACTTGTTGGAATGAAGAGCCGCGGAGTGTACGAGACTCCTGGTGGAACCATCCTGTGGGCTGCTGCTCGTGAGCTTGAATCCCTGACGCTCGACCGCGAGGCCATGCAGACGAAAGACATGTTTGCTCTCAAGTATGCCGAACTGGTGTACAATGGCCGTTGGTTCGACCCCCTCCGCCAGTCGATTGACAAGTTCATGGAGGAGATCACGAAGACGACTACGGGCTCCGTCACCCTTAAGCTCTACAAAGGATCGGTCACTGTTGCTTCGCGGAAGAGCCCCAATAGTTTGTACAGGGAAGACATATCTTCGTTTGAGAACGGAGCAATCTACAACCAAGCTGATGCCGCTGGGTTTATTAGGCTCTATGGGCTTCCTACCAGAGTCCGTGCAATGCTTGAGAAGGGCATCTGAGGGGTTATTTTGTTTTTTTTGCTCTTTCAGGAAATTTTATGGTAATTTTTAAGTTGGTAGAAGTAGTGTGGATGCTTTCTTTCTTGAACTTTCTCGTGCAATTATCTGGAATATGTAACTGGAGCAGCTTATCAGTTTATTGCCTCTGTTTCGTTCTTGTGCTCGTTAGAGTTTAGTTCAAGGTTTGCCGAACAGTAACAGTCGGAATTAGAATCAATAAATTGCAGATTTTCTCGAGTATTTGTTTGTTATTAGCTGAGGGCTGATTTAACTGCCTTTGCATTCTGCAATTGCTGCTGGTAAATGTTTCTCTCAATTTGTATGATTTTGGAGCCGTGTCGTGTCGGTGCCTGTAGTTTGGTGCAGTTGATGGCGTATCCACTGGGTTTTTGTTTGGGAGAATGTGGTAGCTTACGAGCATTTTGTTCGATCGTGACTGCAGCATTCCTCAGTGTTCCCATGATATTACTTGTTTTGCTATGGAACAATGCAATTGCTCACTAATCTTTGGACGAGATGGTAAATACTTCCATCAGCATAGTGACTCCAAGAGGGGTTGTTACTGTTGTCCATTTTTTTTTACCGAGGAGAGATGATTTATTATAGATTTATCTAATATTCTAACCTTTTTTTAGTTTAACTACTTGATACATATCTATAACAAATTCTTATTTAAACTATTTTTCAACAATATATATATATATATATATATATATATATATATATATATATATATATATATATATATATATATATATATATATATATATATATTAGAAACTTGTCATGGGATTACAAGAAACTATATACCAAAAGCCATAACGAAATATTATAAAATAAAATAAAAAAATATTAGAAACTTGTCACGGAAATTTTTTTTTAATAAAAATTTATAATAGTTTATAATACCAAAAGCTCCCTTAAATTTATAAAAAACGATTATAAATTTTTACAAGAAATTATTAGAAACTATATACCAAAAGTCATAACGAAATACACCACACATCGTTGCGCATGTTATAGATACGTTTGAATATCTTTTCATTCTTTTCATTAAATCCTCTCTCCTCGGTAAAAATAAAGCATAAAGTCTGGCGACATTAGTGATGGCGCAAAGGGGGCGGGGGGGGGGGGGGGGGGGGGGGGGGGGGGGGGGGGGGGGGGTGGCGCTTTGCGCCATATCTAATGTCGCCAAGAGGGGGGCCTTTGGGTGGCGCCATCTTTAGGGCTCGTTTGGATCAAGTTTTTGGATTCCTAGGAATAGATGTTCAATTCCTTTCCCATGGGAAAAGAATTCAACATTCCCATACCCATGTTTGGTTAGGTTGGGAATAGGTAATTCAAAAATTTTAAAAAAATTATTTTCATGTTTGGTTCATACATGGATAAGAATCTTAATTTATTTAGTTTTACTTTAATACCCTTTCACTAATTTCATGATGATTCATATGTTTGGGGTGAGAGTTGAAAATTTGAAAATAAATCGAGGGTATAACCGTCCAAACAAAATAGTCAAACATCATTCCTAGGAAAGTAAATCTATTCCCAAGGGGGACTTGGGAATAGCTTTCCCACATCCATGGGAATAGCTTTCCCACCTAACCCCCTCCTCATTCCCAATCCTAAACTTACCAAACATTGGTAAGAAATTCAAATCTCATTCCCAAGCCTCAAAAACTTGAACCAAACGCCCCCTTAATGTCGTCTTGTCCTCCTTTTGATAATTCTTCCAAAGTTATCTTCTTTTTCATAAATATACTAAAGTTCCTCCTCCTATGTAAAAATTTTCGTTGTTTTAATGGGCTCTTTTTCGTGCTCTTCCACTCAAAACCATAGGAAATATCATTATGTTTAGGATTGTTATATTCCTAGTTGTAACCCTTCATCCTTCTTTCTTATTTCCATCCATTTGCTTCTCTCAATTGGCTCTTGTGGTTAGCGAAGAGTGGTATAAGACCCCGGCTAAGTGGCGGAAGATCAGTGGATCGAGTCACGAAGGCGTACACTAAGTCCTGTGCGTATCGTCGGACATCTAAAAATAAATAAATAAATAAATAAATAAATCCAAAAAAAAAGATGTTTGTTTTATGCACTATGGTGCATGACATTTTAAATTACTTAAACAAGTACAAATTCTACCAACTTAAAATGTTTATTTTTGTTTTTAAAATTCTTCATCGCTATATAATATTACTATATAGTGATGTGCTTTATAAATGATAAATTTAAACTCAAATCTTTAGTTTATAATTTACTACTTAGCTTATAAGTGCAAAAAAAAAATTGTAATATTTAACAAATTCAATTATTACGAAACGTGTCCAAATGATCCTAATCGGTTCTTTTTCCGGTTTTAGAAACACACACAAAATAGATAAAAAGGACTAGTTTCAAACTTCATAAATTATCAATTAATTTTCAGTATCTTAAATGGACATTTGACTTAAATATTAATAGTTAAATAATTTTTGATACCAAAAATAAAGAAAATTTAAATTATTAAATATTTTTATTTTATTGCTATTTGAAAGTGAACCAAAAAACCCTCTTGTTATACTCTTCTTCCTTCTTTTTCTCCCACTCCCTATTCTGAATCAATGATGATCAACTCCTTTCATCTCGTATGTCGATACTTCTTCCCTTTGTTTTTTTTTCCTCTTCTTCCTGTTCTAAATCCATGATGATCAACTCCTTCATCCTTACTAACACCTACTACAACAATTTCTTTTCCATCCTCCATTCCAAACCCACTCCTCCAATTAAAACCATGACTCTCGTAGAGGGATCTATAACTTAATTGTTTAAAAATTAGAGACTCGACCAATTAGCAAAATCCAAGAGAGAGGCTTATTTTAAATATGATATATTTGAAGGAGACGAAAAAAAAACCTCAAAAAAAATGCACCAGCCGGGAATCAAACCCGGGTCTGTACCGTGGCAGGGTATTATTCTACCACTAGACCACTGGTGCCATTGTTGACACATTTGTGCAACTTTTAAATTCTTTCTAACTCAAAATTAATCTTATTATTTGTTTACCACGCTAAAATTAGTGTCCAGTCTAGTTAATTACTTTACTCTGAGAGTTATATTTATTTTATGGTCTCGTATAATATTAGAACTTTTATATTTAGGTCTTCATATTGTACATAAGAGAATTTAGGTTTCGTTTTGACGGTAGACATTGGATGACCGTGCAAAATGAAAGTCTAAACGCACTAATATTATACGCTACCCTAAAACTAAACACAGACCTAAACAAAATATATATAATCTCAAGTCAACCGTCAGCATACCTAAATATATATTTTGAATATTACAAGATAGCATAAACTAAATAACCCCATGCAAAAAAACAAAAGGGGTCCCCTAATACTTGCTTGCTTGGAGAGATGCACGCTTTTTGCAACAGAAATGTAGGCTAGTCTAATCCTTCTTGCTTAGAACGCTTCTTTTGTCCGGTTTATTTGACTATTACACACACTGCATTCTTCACGTATGTGGTTAGTCAACGGCGTTATTTTTTCGAAAATGATAAATGGTCTATGGTTTCTGTCCGCAAACATGACCGCGGACCTACATAACCGAATCCCATTCATTTCTTCATATTCGCGTGGAAACCACTAGCGGTAGACATGTCAATAGGAGGCTGCCACGTGGACTGCAGAATAAAATTGTAGACCAAAATCGTAATCCATGTAGCAGCGTACTTATTTTTCATGTGTGTGGTTAGTCAATGGTGTTTATATTCAGAGCCGTACGTAGCGGAAATAGGAGTGCCCACCATAGGAACTTAATTTTAAGAAACTTTGATGCTCTGCATACAATTTAACTTCATACAAAAAAATTAAATTAAATACGCAGTGGCTATCATCACTCAATAAATCACGTCTTCTATTTGACAAAACACCCCCGGCTTATTTGTTCCAATAGTCGACCCCATATTATCTCCAAAGAAGAAAAAATACATTAAGATTATTCAAATAATCCAATTCCTACAAAGTGCTTTCATCCAGGAGGGTGACAATTATATTGACGGAAATAAACGATTCTCTACCAGAAATTCTTACCATAGCTTGAAGCACAAGAATTTACGAGCACGGACCTTATAGAAATTGGATGGAGTTTACTTGAATCTTAACATAGCATCTTTATAATTATACTCTTGAGTCTTGCCCTCATATATATATATATATATATATATATATATATATATATATATATATATATATATATATATATATATATATATATATATATATATACAGTAAAGGCTAAGAAAATTTGTAACTTAATCCCTAGGCCAAGCCAACAATATCTAAATCACTGAAAATTAAATCAAAATAATTGTCCCAAACGGTTGAATCAGTATACTGGTCTAAAATGTTGGAAAATGCAATAACCGAAAAAAATCGTACCAAGCAAAAAATATTGCAGGTTGGATCGAGTCGACTGATTTTTTATGTTAAAGTTCATTCTTGTTTGGTTCTTTCTTAGTTTTTAAATTTATGTTTTGGTATTATTCGGAATTACAAACTAAAGATTTGTTTGCTAAATAAAATAACTTACGATTAATCATGAATTTTATATTGAATTGACATTGTATTATGTTAATCTTTTTGTTATTGAAGAAGTCTTAACAAGTTTGGGACATTGTATTTTAGTATGAAGTGTTTTCAGAAGATTTTGATAGGTTTTATGATGATTTATTTTATGTGTATAAGTGGATAAAAGAATTGAATCGGATCGAGGTTAACAGACTGGGTTGGTCTGATTTTGTAGATTTAGCAAACACTACAACAATATGATTCTTACTTTTGGAGAAACGAAAAATGACCATTTAGTTATAAATTAACCAAAGAATCGAATTAAACCGGACGTGGTCATCCCTAATTTAATATAATGTTACAATCACAAATACACAAAATACCATTCCTCTTGTTATAAACTAGAGATAGCAACAAGAGAAAATGGAGAAGAAAGTTGTATTATTTCATTCATCCAATATGGCCTTTATATAGGTTTACAATGGATTGCCAAAGGTCATGAGTTATGAAATCAAAGGGCATGAGTTACATAAGTTATGAAACCAAAGGGCATGAGTTACATAAGTTATGGATGACTAAGAGTCATGGGACATCCATATTTACAACACTTCCCCTTGGATGTCCGATGTAATATGGGATATGTCTCGTTAAAACCTTGCCAAGAAAAATCCAATAGGATAAAAACTTAGACGAAGGAAAAAGAGTACATATTACACAAAATGTATAAGCATGATAAACTGCCTCGTTAAAACGTTGCCAAGAAAAATCCAATGGGATAAAAACTTGATCGAAGAAAAAAGAGTACAGTTTGAGAATTAGTGATCACGCTCCCCCTGATGCTGGCAAGAGATCCTTTAGCTGACGTATCCCAATATTCTGAATCATCTTTCTGAATGTTGTGGTTGGTAATGCTTTAGTAAATAAATCTGCAAAATTCTTGCTTGATTGTATCTGCCGAACGTCAATGTCACCAATCTTCTGTAGCTCGTGAGTGTAGAAAAATTTAGGTGATATATGCTTCGTTTTGTCGCCTATGATGTAGCCATTCCTGATTTGTGCAATACAAGCAACATTGTCTTTATATAATATTGTCCTAGTATTCTTTGTTGAAGATAACCCACATGATTCTCGGATATGCTGAATCATCGTTCTTAACCATATGCACTCTCGACTTACTTCATGCAAGGCCAGAATTTCTGAGTGATTAGAAGAAGTTGCTGCTAATGTTTGTTTTACTGAGCGCCATGATATTGCAGCACCACCACAAGTAAACATATATCCACTCTGAGATCTTCCTTTATGTGGGTCAGATAGATAACCAGTATCAGCATAACCCACAACTTGTGATTCTAAATTTTTTTTAGTAAAATAAGCCCATATCGGTTGTTCCACGAAGATAACGTAATATATGTTTAACACTATTCCAATGTCGTTTTGTTGGTGCTGAGCTATATCTTGCCAGTAAGTTTACTGAGAACGCTATATCAGGTCTTGTACAATTTGTAAGATACATCAAAGCTCCAATAGCACTAAGATATGGTACTTCTGGACCTAATAATTCTTCATTATCCTCTCGAGGACGGAATGGATCTTTCTTTACATCTAAAGATCGAACAATCATGGGGCTACTCAGTGGATGAGATTTGTCCATATAAAATCTTTTCAAGATTTTTTCTATATAAGTAGATTGATGGATAAAAATTCCATTTGATAAATGCTCGATCTGCAGGCCGAGACAAAATTTTGTCTTTCCAAGATTTTTTATCTCAAATTCTTTCATTAGATAGTTAGCAGTTTCTGTGAGCTCTTCGGAAGTTCCGACAAGATTTAAGTCATCAACATAAACTGCAATAATTGAGAATCCATTTTTAGATCTCTTGATGAAGACACATGGGCAAATTGGATTGTTTATATATCATTCTCTAACAAGGTACTCGCTAAGGCGATTATACCACATTCTTCCAGATTGTTTTAATCCGTATAAGGATCGTTGTAATTTGATTGAGTATAACCCATGAGATCTTTGGTTATTTGCTTCAGGCAATTTGAATCCTTCTGGGATCTTCATATAAATGTCATTATCCAATGACCCATACAAATATGCGGTAACAACATCCATAAGCCGCATATCAAGTTTTTCTGTGACGGTTAAGCTGATCAAATATCGTAATGTGATTGCATCGATCACAGGGGAATATGTTTCATCATAAACGACTGCAGGTCTCTGTGAAAAACCTTGTGCAACAAGTCGTGCCTTGTATCTAACAATTTCATTTTTCTCGTTTCGTTTTCTTACAAATACCCATTTGTATCCAATAGATTTTATACCTTCAGGGGTTTGGACTACTGGTCCAAATACTTTGCGATTTTTTAAGGATTTTAATTCAGCTTATATCGCATCTTTCCATTTTGGCCAATCATTTCTATATCGACATTGTTCAATATATTTTGGTTCAGGATCCTCATTTACAATATCAAGTGCAACATTATAAGCAAAGATATTGTCTATAGTAATTTTCTTTCTATCCCAGCTTTCCCTTGTACTCATATAATTCAAAGAGATCTCTTCTGAAATATGTTCATTATCATGTTCCTCTTCAGGAGTTACTTTAGATTGATCAGTCAAATTTTCTATAGCGCTTTCACGTTTCGAAACTATTTTTTTTTCGGGAGTAATAACTCGTACCTTTTTCTTTCGAGGGTTCTTATCTTTAGCGCCAACAGGGCGTCCACGTTTCATGTACGGTTTTAATGTGCCATCATGTTGTCCTTCAGGGATATCAATCCGTACGGGTACGTTTATAGCGGGTACATGAGATTTTGTCACTTTTTTAATATCAGTGAATGCATCTGGCAATTGATTTGCAATGTTTTGCAAATGGATAATCCTTTTTCACTTCTTGCTCACATCTACTTGTGCGTGGATCAATAAAAGATGATACATTCCATGTAATTTCACGCCGTTCTACAGGAAGTGACGTTTTATCTCCCCCTAACGGCGGGAAAACTAACTCATCAAAATGGCAATCAGCAAACCTTGCCTTAAATAAATCGCCCGTCAGGGCCCATTGACCAATACGGTCGTCGCCCAAAATCCAAAATAATATTCTTTTCTGAAAAACTATTTTAAAATTATAATTAAATTTTATAGAAAATCCGGCAGCACTTCTTCTATTTTCGGTCAAACCAAAAACTGGGAAATGTGCCATAAACACCATTTATAGAAAAGTCCCAAACCAGGAAACACCCAGAATTCAATTCCAAACCATTTTACACCACAATTAAATTCACAAAGTAATTCCCGAATCTCAATCGGAAAACTGCAATATAGTTTCGAGAATTCCCGAAATGAATTCAGAAATCACAACGCCAACAATCCAGAAAATATATTTCGGAAAAGTCCGAAATAAACACCGAATATCACAGAACATTTTCGAAAAAATCCGAAGTTACGACGTCGCTAAAAACCGAATTCCCGGGAGGGAATCGGGGACCAATCTCATCATAGACAAACGAAATGGGACGGGACAGAGGAGTTATACCTTGGGTTGCTCGGCTAGAGCTCTCAGATGAAATTTATAGAATGATAATCGCGGACAGCGAGTCGAAAAAGCTCGGAACAGCGCTGGACAGTGCTGTCCAGATCAGCAGGCACTCGGGGAAACCCGGACAGCGGAGAGAATGGGCAAAAAACAGCAATACAGAACTGCGGGGGTCGCCGGAAGACCTAGGTGTCACGCCCCGATCCCGCAGAGTACTTTTCTTTCTCGTTTCGGGCTCTTTGGGATCGTTCGTCCTCGCTAAGGCGTGATGCCGTGCAAGCCTAAGTTGCGCTTGCACAAGGCCAAGACCTGGAACAAGACAAGATAGACAAGGTTGACAATACGCAGCAGAACGTATCGTAGATAATTGAAGCAGCAGCGGACATATTTCAGAATATAAGCTTTGAACACAATGGTAACAAGAAACAATTCTCTTTATTGATTTCATTTGAACAGATTACAAGCTCTCATTCTCTCTGATACAATAATTACATTCTCTCAGAACATTACAGATTACAATAATCCCGTTCACATACATTACATCCCTTTATAGTAAAACCAACTCTTGCACATCTCTTGGCATCTCTTCTGATTTCTGGCTCCTGAGGATGAGGCTCGGGCTATCGCTTCGGACTATCCTTTTCGATGCGTTGTGCACCTGCATGCAGACTGATAGTGGGTCAGTATATCAGTATATTGGTGATTGTGAACAAAGAGCTACATTTGTCTGAAACGATCACTGTTCATTTAGTGGGAAAACATTTCTTGTGATGTGATCTTGCTACTCTTTTATCTATGTTCATTTCATGCATACAGAGTCAGTTTACATTCTTTTGAAAACATCTTTGGAAAGCTAACATTTGATTCATTTCGGTTCAAGCATACAAAGGACTATTCAATTCTAGCACGATGACTATTCATTTGTGCAGTGCGCAGCGTGTTTCATGAGCATATCATTTCTTTTGTTCGGACAATTCTTAGGGACAATTACAGACACGATAGCATATCTTTTACTTAGTGGGACATAGCATTTCTTTAGCACGAATTAATCCTTTCAAGCAATAGCAAACTCAAGCAAAACATGTACATCACTTTACAGTGATTCTTACCATAGCTGACAGTTATCCCTGCACAAGACAAGGATTAGCATAAACATTATAAAACCAACATTGTAACTCCCTGTTCATTTCTGTATTGATAGCTCTCAGCAGAACATTCCTGACACAGACAAACTGAATTGGCAGCTGTAACTCTTGGACTCAGCACGTCGCTAGCAGGCAAAACATTCTCGAGGTGTAGCATTTACCTCTTTCCACATTTCCTGAGGTCTAGCATTTACCTCAGGCTTCCTGAGGTCTAGCATTTACCTCAGGACACCGTTTCCATTCCGAGGTCTAGCATTTACCTCTTTCAACAATCCTGAGGTCTAGCATTTACCTCAGGCTTCCCGAGGTCTAGCATTTACCTCAGGGCACCGTTTCCATTTCTTCATAACTTGTTCAAGTCTGACTATACATGGTTGGCATTCACAACATCTCAGAGGGGCAAGCAATCATTCATTTCCTTGGAACGTAACAACAACTCTATACAGATATAGCATATCATTGAAAGCATACAAGTTCGAGGCAATAAGTAGTCTCTTTTCTTTTCTTGTTAGCATGGCAATAGTTCATTGATTAAAGGCGACATCTCTACTTAGCATACAGGCATCAGTTCGTTTCTTATTAACAGGCACCAATTCTTATTAGCATACCGATTACTCTTTTCTTGTTCTTAGCATGGCAAGGTTCTCTTTATCAAGGCAACATGTGATTCCTCTTAAAGCATACTCAATGATTAACATCTTGTTATTAACAGAAGCATTCAATCAAAAACTCAGATTCTTAAGGCGTAAGCGAATCAGCAAATGAGACTTCGTCCACTCACCCAGATTAATCGTCTTCTGTTGCAGAGCCAGCAATCCGATCTTTCTGTCTATCTAGTGCCTTCGCGGAGCGGGACACTACATAATTACCCACCGAAAAGAAGTTTCGTCCTCGAAACTTAAGGAGAAACTCCCGATATCCTTAGCAGCGATAGTCCTCATCCTTCGCCATCATCAATCCATGAAATCACAATTCAGGTCATGTCAAAACTCTTATTCAATCAGATCATGTCAAAACTCTTGTTCATTCAAGCATTTCAATCTCAAGAAATCAAATCGATAAAACAAATGCCGGCATCATCAAAATATTTACGGACTTATTGTATGGAACGTTCATCTCATTATTGATATTGAGTAGGCAACGGAACTTTCGATCGGGAGAACATGTACAAATTCAATTGAATCAAAATTGGCCAAAGGATCGTGTTGCTCTGATACCATTCTGTCACGCCCCGATCCCGCAGAGTACTTTTCTTTCTCGTTTCGGGCTCTTTGGGATCGTTCGTCCTCGCTAAGGCATGATGCCGTGCAAGCCTAAGTTGCACTTGCACAAGGCCAAGACCTAGAACAAGACAAGATAGACAAGGTTGACAATACGCAGCGGAACGTATCGCAGATAATTGAAGCAGCAGCGGACATATTTCAGAATATAAGCTTTGAACACAATGGTAACAAGAAATAATTCTCTTTATTGATTTCATTTGAACAGATTACAAGCTCTCATTCTCTCTGATACAATAATTACATTCTCTCAGAACATTACAGATTACAATGATCCCGTTCACATACATTACATCCCTTTATAGCAAAACCAACTCTTGTATATCTCTTGGCATCTCTTCTGATTTCTGGCTCCGGAGGATGAGGCTCGGGCTATCGCTTCGGACTATCCTTTTCGATGCGTTGTGCACCTGCATGCAGACTGATAGTGGGCCAGTATATCAGCATACTGGTGATTGTGAACAAAGAGCTACATTTGTCTGAAACGATCACTGTTCATTTAGTGGGAAAACATTTCTTGTGATGTGATCTTGCTACTCTTTTACCTATGTTCATTTTATGCATACAGAGTCAGTTTACATTCTTTTGAAAATATCTTTGGAAAGCCAACATTTGATTCATTTCGGTTCAAGCATACAAGGGACTATTCAATTCTAGCACGATGACTATTTATTTGTGCAGTGCGCAGCGTGTTTCATGAGCATATCATTTCTTTTGTTCGGACAATTCTTAGGGACAATTACAGGCACGATAGCATATCTTTTACTTAGTGGGACATAGCATTTCTTTAGCACGAATTAATCCTTTCAAGCAATAGCAAACTCAAGCAAAACATGTACATCACTTTACAGTGATTCTTACCATAGCCGACAGTTATCCCTGTACAAGACAAGGATTAGCATAAACATTATAAAACCAACATTGTAACTCCCTGTTCATTTCTGTATTGATAGCTCTCAGCAGAACATTCCTGACACAGACAAACTGAATTGGCAGCTGTAACTCTTAGACTCAGCACGTCGCTAACAGGCAAAACATTCTCGAGGTGTAGCATTTACCTCTTTCCACATTTCCTGAGGTCTAGCATTTACCTCAGGCTTCCTGAGGTCTAGCATTTACCTCAGGGCACCGTTTCCATTCCGAGGTCTAGCATTTACCTCTTTCAACAATCCTGAGGTCTAGCATTTACCTCAGGCTTCCCGAGGTCTAGCATTTACCTCAGGGCACCGTTTCCATTTCTTCGTAACTTGTTCAAGTCTGACTGTACATGGCTGGCATTCACAACATCTCAGAGGGGCAAGCAATCATTCATTTCCTTGGAACGTAACAACAGCTCTATACAGATATAGCATATCATTGAAAGCATACAAGTTCGAGGCAATAAGTAGTCTCTTTTCTTTTCTTGTTAGCATGGCAATAGTTCATTGATTAAAGGCGACATCTCTACTTAGCATACAGGCATCAGTTCATTTCTTATTAACAGGCACCAATTCTTATTAGCATACCGATTACTCTTTTCTTGTTCTTAGCATGGTAAGGTTCTCTTTATCAAGGCAACATGTGATTTCTCTTAAAGCATACTCAATGATTAACATCTTGTTATTAACAGAAGCATTCAATCAAAAACTCAGATTCTTAAGGCGTAAGCGAATCAGCAAATGAGACTTCGTCCACTCACCCAGATTAATCGTCTTCTGTTGCAGAGCCAGCAATCCGATCTTTCTGTCTATCTAGTGCCTTCGCGGAGCGGGGCACTACATAATTACCCACCGAAAAGAAGTTTCGTCCTCGAAACTTAAGGAGAAACTCCCGATATCCTTAGCAGCGATAGTCCTCATCCTTCGCCATCATCAATCCATGAAATCATAATTCAGGTCATGTCAAAACTCTTATTCAATCAGATCATGTCAAAACTCTTGTTCATTCAAGCATTTCAATCTCAAGAAATCAAATCGATAAAACAAATGCCGGCATCATCAAAATATTTACGGACTTATTGTATGGAACGTTTATCTCATTATTGATATTGAGTAGGCAACGGAACTTTCGATCGGGAGAACATGTACAAATTCAATTGAATCAAAATTGGCCAAAGGATTGTGTTACTCTGATACCATTCTGTCACGCCCCGATCCCGCAGAGTACTTTTCTTTCTCGTTTCGGGCTCTTTGGGATCGTTCGTCCTCGCTAAGGCATGATGCCGTGCAAGCCTAAGTTGCGCTTGCACAAGGCCAAGACCTGGAACAAGACAAGATAGACAAGGTTGACAATACGCAGCGGAACGTATCGCAGATAATTGAAGCAGCAGCGGACATATTTCAGAATATAAGCTTTGAACACAATGGTAACAAGAAACAATTCTCTTTATTGATTTCATTTGAACAGATTACAAGCTCTCATTCTCTCTGATACAATAATTATATTCTCTCAGAACATTACAGATTACAATGATCCCGTTCACATACATTACATCCCTTTATAGCAAAACCAACTCTTGCACATCTCTTGGCATCTCTTCTGATTTCTGGCTCCTGAGGATGAGGCTCGGGCTATCGCTTCGGACTATCCTTTTCGATGCGTTGTGCACCTGCATGCAGACTGATAGTGGGTCAGTATATCAGCATACTGGTGATTATGAACAAAGAGCTACATTTGTCTGAAACGATCACTGTTCATTTAGTGAGAAAACATTTCTTGTGATGTGATCTTGCTACTCTTTTACCTATGTTCATTTCATGCATACAGAGTCAGTTTACATTCTTTTGAAAACATCTTTGGAAAGCCAACATTTGATTCATTTCGGTTCAAGCATACAAGGGACTATTCAATTCTAGCACGATGACTATTCATTTGTGCAGTGCGCAGCGTGTTTCATGAGCATATCATTTCTTTTGTTCGGACAATTCTTAGGGACAATTACAGGCACGATAGCATATCTTTTACTTAGTGGGACATAGCATTTCTTTAGTACGAATTAATCCTTTCAAGCAATAGCAAACTCAAGCAAAACATGTACATCACTTTACAGTGATTTTTACCATAGCCGACAGTTATCCCTGCACAAGACAAGGATTAGCATAAACATTATAAAACCAACATTGTAACTCCCTGTTCATTTTTGTATTGATAGCTCTCAGCAGAACATTCCTGACACAGACAAACTGAATTGGCAGCTGTAACTCTTGGACTCAGCACGTCGCTAACAGGCAAAACATTCTCGAGATGTAGCATTTACCTCTTTCCACATTTCCTGAGGTCTAGCATTTACCTCAGGCTTCCTGGGGTCTAGCATTTACCTCAGGGCACCGTTTCCATTCCGAGGTCTAGCATTTACCTCTTTCAACAATCCTGAGGTCTAGCATTTACCTCAGGCTTCCCGAGGTCTAGCATTTACCTCAGGGCACCGTTTCCATTTCTTCGTAACTTGTTCAAGTCTGACTGTACATGGCTGGCATTCACAACATCTCAGAGGGGCAAGCAATCATTTATTTCCTTGGAACGTAACAACAGCTCTATACAGATATAGCATATCATTGAAAGCATACAAGTTCAAGGCAATAAGTAGTCTCTTTTCTTTTCTTGTTAGCATGGCAATAGTTCATTGATTAAAGGCGACATCTCTACTTAGCATACAGGCATCAGTTCGTTTCTTATTAACATGCACCAATTCTTATTAGCATACCGATTACTCTTTTCTTATTCTTAGCATGGCAAGGTTCTCTTTATCAAGGCAACATGTGATTTCTCTTAAAGCATACTCAATGATTAACATCTTGTTATTAACAGAAGCATTCAATCAAAAACTCAGATTCTTAAGGCGTAAGCGAATCAGCAAATGAGACTTCGTCCACTCATCCAGATTAATCGTCTTCTGTTGCAGAGCCAGCAATCCGATCTTTCTGTCTATCTAGTGCCTTCGCAGAGCGGGACACTACACTAGGGCATGGGCGCGGGGCCAGTGGCGTGCGCTGGTGGCTGCCGAGAGGGGCGTCGGAGAGAGCTGGCCGCGAGGGACGCCACGGAAAGGCGGCCGAAGATGGGCGAAACCGCGGGGACGTACGGCAGGGGGTCTGGCAAGGGAGGCCGGCGGGTTTCAGCGCCGGTGGAAGGGCGTGGGGCCGATCGGGGTCCGTTGGACGGGCGGAGTTGGCCGCGGGGCGGCCGGGAGGTCGTTGGGGTGGGCGCCTCGGAGGTGGCCGGCCGCACGGAGGGGCGCGATGGCCGGGAACGGCGGCGGCGGGCGTATCCGGGTCCGCGGGACGGCACGGCTCGGTCGCTCGGGGAAGGCGAGGGTCGCCGGAGCCTAGGGCACGAGTTGGGAGAGACTCGATCAGGGCTCGGATAGCTCCAGAGAAGTGAGGAATGAGAATGAGTGAGGGAGAGGAGAATGAGAGGTGAGGGTTTTTGAAAGGGAAGTGGTGGGTTTCCTTTTGTGGTGGAGAGGGAATGGAGGAGAAAGAAGTGAGGAGAGTGGGGAAGTGGTTGAGAAGAAAATGAGGAGGAGAGACCCATTCGTGGGGTTTGTCTCCTGGAGGGAGGAAACCGGGTCGGGTGCGGGTTTGGGTAGTTTAAGTTTTAGCCCAAAAAAATGCTATTGTGTATATAAAAAAATATTAATTTTAAGATTCCAGTTGGGTTCGGGCTCGGGTCAGGTCAGCAACCAAAAATCCAAATTTATTATTTTAAAATTAATTTTAAACCCAGAATATAATAATAATATTATCAATAATATTATAATAATAATAAACTTACGAAATAAAAACTGAGTTTCACAATCTTCCCTCCTTAGAGAATTTTGTCCTCGAAATTAAAGGCAGGGTTAGGGAGTACCTCAAGTCCCAAACAGATACGGATACTGCTCCCGCATCTGGTCTTCTCGCTCACAGGTAGACTCGCCTGGTGAGTTGTGCCGCCACATGACTCTGACTATCGGCGTCACAGAGTTCCTGGTTCTCTTCTCGCCTCTGTCCAAAATTGCCACTGGCTTCTCTGGCACTGTGAGGCTGGATCCAATCTCCAGCTCCGAATGGTCCAAGATGTGGCTCAGGTCCGGGATGTAGCGTCTCAGCTACGAAACGCGGAAGACATTATGGACGCCTTCGAGACTTGGGGATAGAGCCACCCGATAAGCCACTTCTCCAATCCTGTTGAGTACTTTGAAAGGACCAATATACCTGGGGCTTAGCTTTCCTGCTCTGCCGAAATGGATGGTTCCTCTGGTAGGAGAGATCTTCACAAACACACTGTCGTCTTCTTCAAACTCCAAAGGCCGTCGGCTGCTATCGGCCCAATGCTTCTATCTGTCCTGGGCAATCCTGAGCTTATCTCTGATCATTCTTACCTTCTCTGCTGCATCGGTCACCATCCCAGGTCCAAGCAATACTCGTTCTCCGATGTCGTCCCAAGCAAGTGGAGTGCGGCAACGACGTCCATAGAGTGCCTCGAACGGTTTCATACCGATGCTAGCTTGGTAGCTGTTGTTGTAAGAGAACTCTACCAAGTGCAAATGGTCTTCCCAAGACCCTCCAAATTCCAAGACGCAGGATCTCAGCATGTCTTCTAGCGTCTGGATTGTTCTCTCTGATTGCCCGTCAGTCTGGGGATGGTAGGCGGTGCTGAACTTCAGTTGTGTTCCCAAACTGTCATACAAACTCTTCCAAAAGTGAAAGATAAATCTAGTATCTCTGTCAAACACAATACTTACCGGAACTCCATGAATCCGGTAGATGTGTCGCATGTACAATGCTGCCAACTTCTCGGTGGATAGACCAACCTTGAAGGGGATAAAGTGAGCTGACTTCGTCAGTCTGTCCATGATAACCCAAATGGCATCCTTCCCTCCTTGGGATCAAGGCAGTCCCGATACAAAATCCATCGTTATGTGCTCCCATTTCCACTCTGGAATGTCAAGCGGCTGCAATAGTCCTGCTGGTCTCTGTCTACTAGCTTTTACTTTTTGACAAATTAAACATCTAGCCACATACCTGGATACGTCCTTCTTCATTCCGTACCACCACACTATAGTACGCATATCCCGATACATTTTGTTGGCTCCAGGATGTATATAATACTGCGACTGGTGCGCTTCTTGCATCAGCTCGTTCCTCAGTTCGCCAGTTGGTACGCACAGCCTCGTACCATTCTTTAGTGCTCCGTCGCTGGCGATTGAGAATCCTTCAAGTGTTTCCGCCAGCACTTGATCTCTGAGTTTGTAAAGCGTCTCGTTTTAGAATTGTGCCTCCTTGACTCTGTCCATTAGACTTGAACGCACTTGTAACTGCATCATTGATGATTCAGCTCCTGGTACAATGGCTTCTTTTTCCAGTTTCTTCATTTCTTCTTCAGGTAGTACAATCTCTAGTCCAAGCTTTTCCATGTCCTCCAGCAAATGACGCTCCTTAGTCAAGAACATTGCCATCGGGTAAAAACTAAGTGCATCTACAACAACATTAGCCTTACCCGGATGATATTGCAGGTTGATGTCGAAATCCTTCATCAGCTCCAGCCATCGTCTCTGTCGCATGTTTAGCTCTTTCTGAGTGAAAATATATTTCAGACTTTTGTGGTCTGTAAATATTTTCACTCTCTCTCCATAAAGGTAGTGCTTCCATAGCTTCAATACAAATATCACAGCTGTAAGCTCCAAATCATGTGTAGGATAGTTCTTCTCATGAGTCCGTAATTGCCTAGATGCGTAAGCAATTACTTTCCCGTGTTGTTGAAGAACGCAGCCCAATCCCTTAACGGAAGCATCACTATAAATTGAGAAATCGCCGGTACCTGCGGGTAGCGCAAGTATCGACGTTGTTGTAAGCCTTTTCTTCAGTTCCTCAAAAGCTAACTGGCAAGCTTCAGACCAAATGAATTCTTCGTTCTTCCTAGTGAGCTTCGTCATTGGTTCATCAATCTTGGAGAAATCCTTCACAAACTTCCGGTAGTAGCCAGCCAAACCCAAAAAGCTTCTGATTTCTGCAACCGAGCTTGGTACAGTCCACTTCTCAATAGCAGCTATCTTCTTTGGATCCACCGAAATTCCTTTTCCTGTGACAATATAGCCCAGAAATTCTACTTTGTCTAAAAAGAATTCGTATTTGGATAGCTTACCATAGAGCTTCTCCTTCCTCAAGGTGCTCATAACCTTTCTCAGGTGCTCTTCATGCTCTTCCTCAGTCTTCGAGTAGATCAGTATGTCATCGATGAAGACAACAACAAACTGATCCAGGTATTCATGGAAAACCTTGTTCATGAGGTTCATGAATACCCCGGGAGCATTTGTCAGTCCAAACGGCATGACCAAGAATTCAAATTACCCATTGTCACCCTCACTTTTCCCAGTTAGGGGTAAAATGGTAATTTTTCATTTTATAATATTTTTGGGAATTTTATTTCATGAATATTATTATTTAATTATTATAGGAGTCGGGTTCGAATTTTATCGCATTCCGAGTTAATTCGGGACCCCGGTGAATTTCGACTTGGGCTGTAATTAGCCTGTTAGCTAACCATGGCCCACCACACTAAAAATTAGGGTTTAGGAGTTTGGACTAGTTTCCCCATGAGTAATTTAGTTTAATTATGATTTTTATTTATTTTTAGCAACTTCCTAAACCTAATTTGGAAATTGTTTAATACTAGGCTTAGGGAGGGGCAAACTTGTAATTTACAAGTGCCCCTCACCCAACCTTGTTGGCCGGCCACCTATAGGCAGCCCCCCCCCCCCCCCCCATCTTTCTTCTCCACTAAGTTACACTCACTCTCTCTCTCTCTTCCAATTTCATTTTCTTCTCAAGCTTCTTCTTCTTCCTCCAACCTCCACTTAGGTATGGTTTTATTTTCTCCATTAATTCTCTTTTGCATATAGTTCTTCCACATTAAATGGAGAGGGGAAGATCCTCTTCCATTTGCCCACAAATTTGTAGGTTTTCCATAGAAAAATAGGTTAAGGATTTATTAGGATTAATCATTTTGTGAATATATATATATATATATATATATATATATATATATATATATATATATATTTATATATATATATATATATATATATATATATATATATATATATATATATATATATATATATATATATATTAGTGTATTTATATATATACAAGGATGTGTGTATATGGTTGTGTGTTTATGGATGTGTGTGTGTGTTATATATATAATTAGAGGGAGGGATAGATATCTAAATAGATTATAGATAGATATCTAGTTATATATATATATATAGATAGATATATATATATATATATAGAGATATATATATATAGGTATATATATATATGAAGTGTTTTATATAGGGAGATAGAAGGGAAGAAGATGGAGAAGTATTAGGGACAGCCACGCAGCAGCTGGACTGCCACAGTGGCGGCAGTCCAAGTTCCTGGCTGCTGCCAGGAACACAGCCCCCCCTCTATGGTTTTTAGCCTATAAAACACCCCCCTTTTTACCTAGTATATATATATATATATAGATATATATATATAAGTATTATATATGGTTGGAATCGTAGAGAAGAGTAGAAAACGATGATGGAATGAGAAGTTAGAAAAGAATTAGAGGTTAGAAGGAAAGATTGAAAGAAGTTAGAAGAAAAGGAAAAAAGGGCTAGAATAGAAAAGGGGAAAAACCGAGTTAGAGGGCGAATCGGAGTTCGGAGTATCCGATTGAGTTGAAACTTGGCGTAGAGTATGAATACGTGATTTAGATTTTGCGGGTAGGCTTCCGGGTGGAGTTCGGGGTCGTAGGGCGCCCGTGTCGCGCCGTATCGGTCCGTATCTTGAAATATTCAAGATTTTGACAACGGGCCGTAACATGGACTGGATGTCCACGTTACCTAGGTATTTTGGTAGGTAATATATGTATAGGCTAGTATCATACTATCCTAGGGAGATCGGGTCAAAATACCAAGCGTAGGTGGGCTAACCGGATAGTTGCCGAAGCTAGAATTTTACCCTTTTTAAGGGCAAAATAGGATATTGGCCTACGGCCAAGATATGAGTTTCGAAGTCCAAGATAGACTTGGATATGGGTTGTAGAGGTTGGTAATAATTAGAAATAGTCGCCTAGACCTAGCCTTGGCCCCGGTTGACCACGGTTGACTTTTTGGACCAAAAGTCAACTTTGGGTCAACGCTTTACCCAAATTAGTCCCGATTCCCATTAGACTTTTGTAGTTGACCAAAAGTCAACTATTAGTCACCATTGACCTAGGGTTGACCATGGTTGACCAGAGTTGACCAGAGTTGACCAGTTGACCAAAAGTCAACTGTAGGCCAACTCTTGATCCCGTTTGACTTTCTTCGACTTGTTTTGACCCGTGATGCCTGGTATGACCTAGGATTGACTTGGTTAGGCTTAGATTGACTTGATATAACTTGATTTGACCTAGATTGACTTGACAGGACTTAGTGTGACTCAGTGAGACCTAGTTCGACCTAGATTGCATATCATTCATTGTAAATCATTCCTAAACTTGTTTAAACCTAAATTAACTTACAGTATCTCATATTTAGGTCTTCTGATACCGCTCTGAGCATTGATATACCATACAGCTCAGGACAACAGGCGAGTACATTCAATGATAGTTTTCATTGTCTTGATATCTGCTATATCCGATTCAGTCGTAGTGTCTTACTTGATTCTCAGTCACGACAGTTCACGGACTAGTATATATTGGATCACGGCATGAGATGTTGTTCCTGGATTTTGGGTATATTAGTACACTTCCTGTTTTGTTCCCTGTACTTGTATAGACACCGATTTCTAAGAGGATTTGCTACCCTCTTACGAAATCACGTGCCATGACGTGTCATGTCCAGATCCATTGTACTATTCGGGGATGGGGAATTATTAGGGGCTATGTGATCCAAGCCACCCTGTCACTATTCATGTGCTCGCGCCACTCTTCCCTCACGAAGGGTGTAGCGAGATCCTTTGCCTTGTGCTCGTTATCCAGGTTGGCCGGCATGTCTCTCCGTTGAGGTCACTGCGGATTGCCGGGCCAAATGGATAGCCTGTCCTGTCACTTATCCCAAGCCGATCACATATCGCTCTAATAATTCAAATCACATTTTATGTTTACTTTATCTTATCGTATATCCTGTTCTGTTCTACATTCAGTATTTTCTCACCATGCCATGATATACAGTTACTCACATGCTCTACTTGCCTTTATATTGTACCTTGATTTGAGACTAAGTTCTGCTCGGGAGAAGAGTTACAACCCCGGTCCTTGTTTGGTTTAAGGGTTGTAACTTGACTTCCGAATGGTTCCCAAGTCGCCTATATTCTTTGTCTTGTAGTTCATTATACTGTCTCTTATAGAATTTGTCAATTCACATGGAACTGCTGTTATCGTTTGTACTTGCTCATTTTTCTGACATGATACCGTTATGATATATTACAGATGATTCTGATGCGGACTGCTCGACCTATTATGGGCTCGAGTCAGATGGAGTAGCCTTAGATCGTGGCCTTATAGTAGAGCCACTAGATTTTGTACTTCCAGAGTAGTATAGGTTAGCTAGGTTTGACTGGACTGCGATCCAGCTAGCTTATCAGACTGTAGTTTCTATATTCTATTTTGATACTCTGGGATGTTGTGTATATCTGGACTTGTATTGGACTCTGCACTTATTTACTCTTCATCTATCATATGTCTTTCCTTCTGAGCTATCTACCTTAGTTTTATTTTGTGATTGAGACTGTATTGCTATGTCACCTCCATTCGGAGTGTATATACTGTACAAGTACCTTTATACTGTTTAGTGTAGTTTTGTAGACAACCTATACAGCGTTCTACCGCCGATTCTGTGGCGTAGGCTGGACGTACCCACGTGCTCGTGCCCCTCATAAGGGTGCGGGTCGTGACACATTTTTGTGGTGGCCCATGCAGGTCTGTGTCGCAATTAGTGCGATCTCGTAATGGTGCTCGACTTAGAGTACTAATTACGAGCCTACGATTAGGACGTAGGACCTAGGACATGATAGGAGTTTCTCAATCACACCTAGGAAAATTTCTGATCTTTTGATTATCATGATTACTTCCCTTGTATTAAATTAGCTGTCCTTCTTTGATAATACAATATCATGTGCCATATTGATCTCCTTGCTTCAATTCGTCTCCAGGATGACGAAGACGCACCCACAGGCGACTGGATCTAGTAGTTTGCCTGAGAGATCTGATCAGGCCGAGGAGGAGGTTCATGAGACTGCCCCCAGTGATTCTACTATTCCAGAGATCCAGGCAGTTGCACAGGGAGGTCTACCACCTCCACCCCAGAGGGTTACGGCAGTTCTTCCAGAGATACTGCCGCCAGCACCACCGGTACCGACGGATACGCATCATATGTTCCTTCTCCTTCAGCAGATGATGGAGACACAGCGGGCCCAGGCAAAGGCATCGTAGCGCCAGTCGGAGGCGTCACACCGTCAGATCGAGATGCTGAGGCAGAGTATGGAGAACTCGCATCAGCTTGCACTAGCAGCAGTGGAGAGAGTGGCACCGGGTACGGTGCAGGGCCCTACAGGCCAGCAGCCGTTCCAGCAGCAGTCCAGGCCGGGGACAGTGTTAGACTTCAGAAAGATGAGCTCCAGGGACTTCACAGGCACAGAGGGCATCCTTTATGTAGACGACTGGCTAGAGGATGTAGAGCGGAGCATGGAGCTGGCAGAGCTTCCTAGAGCACTATGGGTTTCGGCCGCAGCCAGTCGATTCTTCGATATTGCATTGACATGGTACCGCACGGATCCTCGTGCGTCGGTGAGAGGGCTGGCTTGGGAGGACTTCCGGAGGCTCTTCAAGGAGAAGTTCTTCCCGGACGTAGCACTTACAGCATTGGAGGGCCAGTTCGTGGGTTTAGTGCAGGGGAACTCGTCGGTGGACGAGTATGCAGCTGAGTTCTTCCGCCTTAGCAGGTTTGCTCCCGATATGATCCAGGATGAGAGACCGAAGAGGAGCGGAGATACTATAGGGGCGAGTTCCAGTGCAGGCTCGGCCAAGCGGCCCCATATTCAGCATCAGCAGAGGCCGTTTCAGCAGCAGCCTCTATTACAGATTCAGCAGGCACCGGCGCGTGCCCAGCAGCACCAGGGACAGGGACAGGGCCAGAGACCGGCTACTCCATGCGGCTTCTACGGGAAGCCGGGGCACACCAGGGAGGCTTGCAGGAAGAGGTTGGGCGTCTGTCTTTACTGTGGGGCGCCCGATCACCAGCTGAAGGATTGCCGCCTTCGCGGAGTCAGAGGAGGCCAGGACAGAGTACAGCCGGCTAGAGGACCAGTGGTGCAGCAGAGGGGTCCTCCACTTCAGACCCAGCAGCAACATTTTGTGCAGCATCAGAGGGGAGCACCCGCGGGCAGGGTGTTCGCTTTGGCAGCAGAGGAGGAGACAGAGCCCGTGGGAGATGTTGTTGCAGGTCATGTTCTCCTGGATTCTTTTCCCGCTTTTGCTTTGTTTGATTCTGGGGCGACCCATAGTTTTGTGTCTGTTTCTTTTGCTCTGAGACACAATATTATTGCTAAATATATGGGTAGGACTTGCAAGATTATGACCGGGGGAGGTATTATCCTGATTAATAATATTTGTAAGGGGCGGAGAGTCACCCTGAGAGGCTGGGACTTGAGTGCGTGTCTGCTCGTAATGCCCCTGCCGAGGTACGATATGGTACTCGGTATGGATTGGTTGAGCATGCACCATGCTAGCATTGATTGTAGAGGAGGCAGAGTTCTTTTTAGGACGCCGGGTGAGCCAGAGATCGAGTTTGCTCGAGGAGCGGCGGAGCCGGAGGCTGGATTCTGTGGAGCTTTGTTGGCGGGACAGGATTTGCCACATTCGTTGATTGCTGAGTTCTCGGATGTCTTTCCCGAGGAGTTGCCAGGGATGCCGCCATACAGGGACATTGAGTTCACTATAGACTTGGTGCCGGGCGCCGAGCCCATCTCGCAGCATGTCTATATGGTGAACAACAGCGAGTTGATAGAGCTGAAGAAGCAAGTCGACGAGCTGCAGGACAAGGGGTTTATCAGATCCAGTTCTTCGTCTTGGGGAGCGCCGGTTCTGTTCGTGCCGAAGAAGGACGGTACGTCCCGCATGTGCATTGATTATCGGGCGCTCAACAACCTCACTATCAAGAATAGGTACCCTTTGCCGAGGATCGACGACTTGTTCGATCAGCTGAGTGGGGCAAGGGTCTTTTCGAAGATAGACTTGAGGTCCGGATATCACCAGCTGAAGGTGAGGCGGGATGACATTCCCAAGACGGCATTTAGGACTCGGTACGGCCAGTACGAGTTTACAGTGATGCCATTTGGGTTGACCAATGCTCCCGCGGTGTTCATGAACTTGATGAACAAGGTATTCCATCAGTACCTTGACAAGTTCGTGGTGGTCTTCATAGACGATATCTTGATCTATTCGAAGACGCAGGAGGAGCATGAGGAGCACTTGAGAGTTGTGTTAGAGACTCTGAGGAGGGAGCAACTCTACGGGAAGCTTTCAAAGTGTGAGTTCTTCTTAGACCAGGTGGAGTTCCTAGGTCATGTTGTGACCGAGCACGGGATTTCAGTAGACCAGAGGAAGATTTCGGCAGTGGAGTCTTGGTCTACGCCCAGTTCAGTTGCCGAGGTTTGGGGCTTTCTGGGTTTGGCTGGCTATTACCGGAAGTTCGTCCAGGACTTCTCGAGGATTGCAGACCCGATGACTAGACTCACCAGGAAGGACGTGGAGTTCATCTGGACTGATGAGTGTCAGGCTGCATTCGATGAGCTGAAGAGGAGGTTGACTTCAGCTCCGATCCTGACTTTGCCATCTGGGTCAGGAGGGTTCTCGATCTTCAGCGATGCTTCCGGGAAGGGTTTAGGGTGTGTTCTTCAGCAGCACGGGAAGGTGATTGCCTATGCATCCAGGCAGTTGCGTCCTTATGAGAAGAACTATCCTACTCATGATCTGGAGTTGGCCGCGGTGATATTTGCTTTGAAGTTATGGAAGCATTACCTGTACGGAGAGCGAGTTGAGATCTTTACAGATCACAAGAGCTTGAAGTACGTGTTCACTCAGAAGGAGTTGAACATGCGGCAGAGGCGGTGGTTAGAGCTGATGAAGGACTTCGATATATCCTTGCAGTACCATCCGGGGAAGGCCAACGTAGTTGCAGATGCCTTGAGCAGGTATCCAGCCGCTATGTTCTTGACGAAAGATCGTTATTTGTTGGCCGACCTGGATAGTTTGGGTATCGAGGTCATCATTTCGGGCATGGAGATCCAGATGTGGGGTTTGCAGATTCAGTCTGAGCTGATGGATAGAGTCAGATCAGCGCAGTATGATGATGTTGCCCTGAGGAGCATCAGGGAGCAGGTGAGGATGGACTTGCTTGATGATTTCTCTGTAGCCGAAGACGGGTCGTTGCGACACGGTACTAGGCTGTACGTTCCGCGTGGAGAGCTTCGGGAGGAGGTTCTTCAGGAGGCGCATCGCTCTCAGTATTCTATGCATCCTGGGGCCAACAAGATGTATAGGGACCTGAGAGAGCACGTATGGTGGTATGGCATGAAGCGCGAGGTAGCTCAGTTTGTATCTCGTTGCCTTGTGTGCCAGCAGGTGAAGGCCGAGAGATAGAGACCAGGTGGATTGCTACAACCGCTACCCATTCCCGAGTGGAAGTGGGAGCACATCACCATGGACTTTGTATCTGGACTTCCACGGTCGCCAGGAGGGAAGGACGCGGTTTGGGTCATTATTGATAGATTGACCAAATCGGCCCACTTTTTGCCTTTCAAAGTGGGTTTGTCTACGGAGAGGCTGGCTGAGCTGTATGTTCGTCAGATCGTGAGATTGCACGGAGTTTCGGTGAGCATAGTTTCAGATCGGGATAGCCGATTCACTTCCCACTTCTGGAGGAGTTTGCAGGCTAGCTTGGGCACCTCGCTCAAGTTTAGTACTGCTTATCATCCTCAGACAGACGGGCAGTCGGAGAGGACCATCCAGACCTTGGAGGATATGCTTCGCACATGTGTGCTAGATCTCGGGGGTTCTTGGGAGGACCATCTTCACCTGGTAGAGTTTGCTTACGACAACAGCTACCAGGCCAGTATAGAGATGTCACCATTTGAGGCTCTATATGGACGGAGATGCCGTACTCCTTTGTCTTGGGACGATGTTGGCGAGCGGGCGCTTCTTGGGCCGGAGATGGTTGTGGATGCGGCCGAGAAGGTCAGGATGATTAGAGGCAGACTTCGGGTGGCTCAGGATAGGCAGCGGCATTGGGCCGATAGTCACCGGAGACCGTTAGAGTTCGAGATTAGTTTCAGTTCTTGTCGTGTTTGTTGTGATTCTTTGTTAGTTGTGTGTTGAGTTTTTGTCTTGTGTCTAGGTTGGTGACATGGTATTTCTGAGGATATCCCCGACACGTGGCACTATTCGCTTTGGCGGCGGTGGGAAGCTCAGTCCGCGCTACATCGGACCTTTCACCATCTTAGAGAGGATCGGTACAGTAGCCTACCGACTGGACTTGCCTGCTAGGCTCGAGGGAGTGCACAACGTGTTTCATGTATCGCAGCTGAGGCGATACGTGGCAGATCCTAGCCATGTATTGGACCATTCAGCGATACAGGTGGGACCTACTCTCAGCTATCCAGAACAGCCGGTGGAGATTCTGGATCGCAGGGAGAAGGTGCTCCGGAACCAGGTCATACCCTTGGTTCGGGTTGCGTGGAGGCATCACTCTCCAGGTGAGTCTACCTGGGAGAGGGAGGACGACATGCGGGAGCGTTTCCCTTATCTTTTTGCGCCCTGAGGTATAAATTTATTTTCTTTAATTCTGTTTGTGATTTCCTGTGCTTGTTGTCTTCAATTTCGAGGACGAAATTTTTTTTAAAGGTGGATAGACTTGTTACCCTCACTTTTCCCAGTTAGGGGTAAAATGGTAATTTTCCATTTTATAATATTTTTGGGAATTTTATTTCATGAATATTATTATTTAATTATTATAGGAGTCGGGTTCGAATTTCATCGCATTCCGAGTTAATTCGGGACCCCGGTGAATTTCGACTTGGGCTGTAATTAGCCTGTTAGCTAACCATGGTCCACCACACTAAAAATTAGGGTTTAAGAGTTTGGACTAGTTTCCCCATGAGTAATTTAGTTTAATTATGATTTTTATTTATTTTAGCAACTTCCTAAACCTAATTTGGAAATTATTTAATACTAGGCTTAGGGAGGGGCAAACTTGTAATTTACAAGTGCCCCTCACCCACCTTGTTGGTCGGCCACCTATAGGCAGCCCCCCCCCCCCCCCCCCCCCCCATCTTTCTTCTCCACTAAGTTACACTCACTCTCTCTCTCTTCCAATTTCATTTTCTTCTCAAGCTTCTTCTTCTTCCTCCAACCTCCACTTAGGTATGGTTTTATTTTCTCCATTAATTCTCTTTTGCATATAGTTCTTCCACATTAAATGGAGAGGGGAAGATCCTCTTCCATTTGCCCACAAATTTGTAGGTTTTCCATAGAAAAATAGGTTAAGGATTTATTAGGATTAATCATTTTGTGAATATATATATATATATATATATATATATATATATATATATATATATATGAGTGTATTTATATAGATATGAGTGTATTTATATATATATATATATATATATATATATATATATATATAGATATGAGTGTATTTATATATATACATGGATGTGTGTATATGGTTGTGTGTTTATGGATGTGTGTGTGTGTTATATATATAATTAGAGGGAGGGATAGATATCTAAATAGATTATAGATAGATATCTAGTTATATATATATATATAGATAGATATATATATATATAGATATATATATATAGGTATATATATATATATATATGAAGTGTTTTATATAGGGAGACAGAAGGGAAGAAGATGGAGAAGTATTAGGGACAGCCACGCAACAGCTGGACTGCCACAGTGGCGGCAGTCCAAGTTTCTGGCTGCTGCCAGGAACACAGCCCCCCCTCTATGGTTTTTAGCCTATAAAACACCCCCCTTTTTACCTAGTATATGTATATATATATAGATATATATATAAGTATTATATATGGTTGGAATCGTAGAGAAGAGTAGAAAACGATGATGGAATGAGAAGTTAGAAAAGAATTAGAGGTTAGAAGGAAAGATTGAAAGAAGTTAGAAGAAAAGGGAAAAAGGGCTAGAATAGAAAAGGGGAAAAACCGAGTTAGAGGGCGAATCGGAGTTCGGATTATCTGATTGAGTTGAAACTTGGCGTGGAGTATGAATACGTGATTTAGATTTTGCGGGTAGGCTTCCGGGTGGAGTTCGGGGTCGTAGGGCGCCCGTGTCGCGCCGTATCGGTCCGTATCTTGAAATATTCAAAATTTTGACAACGGGCCGTAACATGGACTGGATGTCCACGTTACCTAGGTATTTTGGTAGGTAATATATGTATAGGCTAGTATCATACTACCCTAGGGAGATCGGGTCAAAATACCAAGCGTAGGTGGGCTAACCGGATAGTTGCCGAAGCTAGAATTTTACCATTTTTAAGGGCAAAATAGGATATTGGCCTACGGCCAAGATATGAGTTTCGAAGTCCAAGATGAACTTGGATATGGGTTGTAGAGGTTGGTAATAGTTAGAAATAGTCGCCTAGACCTAGTCTTGGCCCCGGTTGACTACGGTTGACTTTTTGGACCAAAAGTCAACTTTGGGTCAACGCTTTACCCAAATTAGTCCCGATTCCCATTAGACTTTTGTAGTTGACCAAAAGTCAACTATTAGTCACCATTGACCTAGGGTTGACCATGGTTGACCAGAGTTGACCAGAGTTGACCAGTTGACCAAAAGTCAACTGTAGGCCAACTCTTGATCCCGTTTGACTTTCTTCGACTTGTTTTGACCCGTGATGCCTGGTATGACCTAGGATTGACTTGGTTAGGCTTAGATTGACTTGATATAACTTGATTTGACCTAGATTGACTTGACAGGACTTAGTGTGACTCAGTGAGACCTAGTTCGACCTAGATTGCATATCATTCATTGTAAATCATTCCTAAACTTGTTTAAACCTAAATTAACTTACAGTATCTCATATTTAGGTCTTCTGATACCGCTCTGAGCATTGATATACCATACAGCTCAGGACAGCAGGCGAGTACATTCACTGATAGTTTTTATTGTCTTGATATCTGCTATATCCGATTCAGTCGTAGTGTCTTACTTGATTCTCAGTCACGACAGTTCACGGACTAGTACATATTGGATCACGGCATGAGATGTTGTTCCTGGATTCTGGGTATATTAGTACACTTCCTGTCTTGTTCCCTGTACTTGTATAGACACCGATTTCTAAGAGGATTTGCTACCCTCTTACGAAATCACGTGCCATGACGTGTCATGTCCAGATCCATTGTACTATTCGGAGATGGGAAATTATTAGGGTCTATGTGATCCAAGCCACCCTGTCACTATTCATGTGCTCGTGCCACTCTTCCCTCACGAAGGGTGTAGCGAGATCCTTTGCCTTGTGCTCGTTATCCAGGTTGGCCGACATGTCTCTCCGTTGAGGTCACCGCGGATTGCCGGGCCAAATGGATAGCCTGTCCTGTCACTTATCCCAAGCCGATCACATATCGCTCTAATAATTCAAATCACATTTTATGTTTACTTTATCTTATCGTATATCCTGTTCTGTTCTACATTCAGTATTTTCTCACCATGCCATGATATACAGTTACTCACATGCTCTACTTGCCTTTACATTGTACCTTGATTTGAGACTAAGTTCTGCTCGGGAGAAGAGTTACAACCCCGGTCCTTGTTTGGTTTAAGGGTTGTAACTTGACTTCCGAATGGTTCCCAAGTCGCCTATATTCTTTGTCTTGTAGTTCATTATACTGTCTCTTATAGAATTTGTCAATTCATATGGAACTGCTGTTAGCGTTTGTACTTGCTCATTTTCCTGACAGGATATCGTTATGATATATTACAGATGATTCTGATGCGGACTGCTCGAGTCAGATGGAGTAGCCTTAGATCGTGGCCTTATAGTAGAGCCACTAGATTTGGTACTTCCAGAGTAGTATAGGTCAGTGTAGTTTTATTTTGTGATTGAGACTGTATTGCTATGTCACCTCCATTCGGAGTGTATATACTGTACAGGTACCTTTATACTGTTTAGTGTAGTTTTGTAGACAACCTATACAGCGTTCTACCGCCGATTCTGTGGCGTAGGCTGGACGTACCCACGTGCTCGTGCCCCTCATAAGGGTGCGGGTCGTGACACCCATACTTGGTGTTGAATGCCGTTTTCGGGATATCCTCCTTCATGACCTTGATTTGATGGTAGCCTGATCTGAGATCTATCTTCGAAAATACCTTGGCTCCACTCAGTTGATCAAACAGGTCGTCGATCCGGGGCAGAGGGTACTTGTTCTTGATGGTGATATTATTCAGCGCCCGGTAATCGATGCACATCTGCACGGTTCCATCCTTCTTGGGCACGAACAAAACTGGTGCTCCCCAGGGTAAAGCCCCGTCTCTGATAAATTCTTGTGCCTTTAGTTCGTCAATCTGATCCTTCATCTCCTTTGCCTCCTTGGGGTTGACTCTGTAGCATCCCCGAGAAATAGGAGAAGAGCCGGGTACTAGATCGATGGTGAATTTCATACCTCGATCCGGCGACAATCCTGGAAGACTATCTGGAAAGACGTCCATGAATTCCGCTATGATAGGGTGAGGAGGCCCGGGTTCTTCAGTGATTGAGGAGTAAGTAACACTCTTTATATCCTCCGGAGCCCGAGAGATTTTAAACTCCGGTTCTCCTGGTGGACTGAAGATTACACACCCTCTATGACAATCTATCAGTGCATGCTGCTCACTTAACCAGATCATCCCTTGGACTACATCATAGTTGGGCAAGGGCATCACAAGTAAGGGTGTTAAGAATTGGTGGCCTGAGATAGTTATTGGACAGTTACAAGCCTCGGTGATGGGTATGGGTCCACCACCGGTCATAACCCTACTAATCATCTTGCTAAGTCATGTATCTAAGTGGTGTGCAGAAATAAACTTTGATGATATAAAACTATGTGATGCACCCGAATCAAATAATGCTAGAGCAGGATGTGAAAACACATAAATGGAACCTGTGATGACATCAGCGGTGGGTTCCTGTTCTGGTTCCTGCTTATCAGCTGCTAGGGCAAAAGCTCGCCCGATCTTCTGCTGGTGTTGTCCGAACCGTTGTTGCTGAGTGGGTAGGGGAGCTCTTTGCTGAGTTGCTCCGGTCCGGTGGACTGACGAGGGGCAGTCCTTCACTTGGTGGGTGGCAGATGTCACGCCCCGAGTCGGCAAACCGTTCATCCCCGGTATTACTTTGCCGATTCGATCGTCCTCGTTAAGGCGTGATGCCGCACGATCCTGAAGTTGCGCTCGTGCAAGGCAAGATGACAAGTTCTCAAATGGTTATCGTTAAATTTTGATATTAATATGCCAAGTTGAAACTTCACAAATCACATCAGAATATAAGACGCAGTATAGGAAGATAGAAATGCTTTTCATTCATAGCTTGCAACGAAGTGCAAGTCGTAATTTACATTGGATGCCGTTGCGGCTACATTGATTGAAGACAGAAAGAAAATACATTCGACAAGTTGCCTGAACTAACGCTTGCCGTTCCATACATTCGCCCCTTTATACAAAGCCGTCGATTTGAATTGGCTTTAAAATACTTCAGCATAGGAAGAGCTTCAAAATGCCTCTCCTCACTTCAGCTCCTGTTTAGATGGGAGCGCCCGTCGCACCTGGGGAAAATTGGGGGAATGGGATTAGCACACTTGCTAAGTGGACGAGACGAACCCACTCGTCTAAACCGACTCTGATTGATAGGATAGGCATGCTTTAGAGTTGTCTTTCTATTAGAACTAAATGAATTCAGTTCATGTTCGATAGCAGTCTTTGAATAATAACGTACACAGTGAAACATAGCAATTTAACACATTTCTTACCACGGCCGTGCTCGCCCCTGCATAAAAATACAGTTCTAATATTTACCCTGCAGAAGACAATAGGTGAGCATGCTACTATCTTATATGCGGTCATTGATGTTACACATCACGTGGGACTATCTCAATGGCATTTCGGCCCGCACAGTCTAGGTTGCAAGCCTGACTGACGGTCCCGACATGCATCAGTGCCGAAGCACGATTAATCATTCTCCCACGGTCGAGTCGATTTTGACGCCTCGGAAATCGATTCGAGGAAAATATCAACTTGTGCACAAGCTGTCCATGACCATGCCAATGCGTGAACAGTTTATATATGCAAAACAGTTTTGTATAGCGCGGACAGTATCTAGCGACATTATCATTTTTTCCCCCAACTCATGCACGTCTCATTTTCTCCAAGTCGCATACCCGATTTAGCGGTCCCGTAGGCGCCAAATTGTCCGAGGCATCTTAAACCAAACCGACGTTTCGTATTATTTTGCAGCACATGAAATAGTCTATCTCTTTTTGTAAACCTTAAACTTTTCGAGCTATGTGATAAGACTTGTATTTTTCCAGAGTAGAACACTCTAAATCGATACGTTTTCCCGAGTTCTTGACTTAGTGGATTGGCATGCTATTAACTTGGCATCGATCGATTTGAATGAATTCGAGACAAGGAATTAGTTTGCGGGACGGAGTAGAAAAGAAGGGGCCGAATCACCCACCGATTACATCCGCTTCGTGCCGATCGTCCAAGCGCTTCGCAACGTCAAACTTCAGTTATGCGAGCTCCTGCAATGGCACAACGCTTCGTTAGATTTCCTTCTTTTCTCCTTGCATCGAAATTGTAATTGCATCCATGAAAACGACGCGAAAGCACTTCAAGCAAACCCAGCGACAAAGCTCCAAGAAAACCATACAGCGGTCCGGTCCCGTCGAAGGGACTCTTATAGAGAGCTCACTCGCCGAGACGCAGCCCGCTGCATCTAGGACTTGTTCCAACAGAAGTCGTTCCATGAGTTGGATCGATTCTCGTATCTTCCGTCCAAATTGATTTGAATCGATGCCGCAAGGCGTTAACGTTTACCAAGCTTAGCGATCGAGTCCGATGGCCATCTAAGTTCCCGGCCGATCTTACTCGGCGCTAGCATATTATGAAGTTCCGTCGCCTATCGAAAGCGGGGCGCTACATAATATACCACTAAGAAAAAGTTTCATCCCGAAACTTAAGAACAAGGGCCTGACCTTAGTTTAGACAAACAACGCGGGGTACTTCTCTTTCATCTCCGCCTCCATCTTCCACGTCGACTCCTCGACTGAGTGGTTCCGCCAAAGCACGCGGACCAAGGACATCGATCGATTGCGTAGCACTTTCTCCTTGCGGTCCAAAATTTGTATAGGCTCCTCCGAGTAAGACAAATCACTACGCAGCT
This sequence comes from Iris pallida, assembly GCA_029216955.1. Lineage (NCBI taxonomy): Eukaryota > Viridiplantae > Streptophyta > Magnoliopsida > Asparagales > Iridaceae > Iris > Iris pallida. The sequence continues at coordinate 531,707 of JANAVB010000194.1, forward strand.
CCAACTGATCGAAGCTGACCACATGGCTTGGATCGTGCACGTATTTCCGAAGTTATGAAATGTGGAAGACATCGTGCACATCGGCCAAGGCAGGAGGTAGTGCGATCCGATAAGCAACCGTCGCAACTCGCTCGATGATCTCGAAGGGGCCTACAAATCTCGGACTCAACTTGCCCTTTACGCCGAACCGCATCACCCCGCGCATAGGCGTTACTTTCAGAAACACGTGGTCCCCGACCAAGAACTCTAGCGGTCGTCGACGAAGATCTGCGTAGCTCTTTTGTCGACTTTGCACGATACGGAGTCTATCTCGAATCAAGCAAACTTTCTCGACGGCCTGCTCCACCAGTTCTGGCCCAAGCACTTGTCGCTCTCCGACTTCGTCCCAGCATAACGGCGAACGGCACTTCCGCCCGTAGAGCGCTTTGTATGGAGCCATCTGAATGCTCGACTGATAACTGTTGTTATACGCAAACTCCGCAAGCGGCAAATGCGTATCCCAACTAGTCTTTAGGTCGATCGCGCACAGGCGCAGCATATCTTCTAGAATTTGATTCACCCTCTCCGTCTGGCCGTCTGTTTGGGGATGGTACACAGAGCTAAAATTTAGTTTGGTCCCCATCGCCGCTTGTAGGCTCGTCCAGAAACGCGATAGGAATCGCCCGTCTCTGTCCGAAATTATTGAGGCCGGCACCCTATGCAGTCGAACAATCTCGTCGACGTAGATTTGGGCTAACCGATCGATGCTCCATCCTACTTTGATCGCGATGAAGTGAGCCGACTTGGTCAATCTATCAACAATGACCCAAATCGCATCATTCCCCCGCGGCGTCTTCGGAAATCCCACAATAAAATCCATAGCGATGTTGTCCCACTTCCACTCGGGAATGGGAATGTTTTGTAGCTCTCCGCCTGGCCTTTGGTGTTCCGCCTTCACTTGCTGACACGCCATGCACTGCGATACGAAAGTAGCTACGTCTTTCTTCATGCCGTGCCACCAGAAGTTTGTGCGCAAGTCCTTGTACATCTTGGTGCCCCAGGATGTAACGAGTACTTCGCATAGTGCGCCTCCGTCAGAATTTCTTTTCTGAGTTCGGCAGTTTCGGGAATGCAGAGCCTTCCCTTCAGTCGCATCGTCCCGTCTCCGTCTTCCGCAAAGTCAGTCGCCCTTCCCGTTGAAATCAGCTCGCGCATCTTCTTCAGGAATGAGTCGTCCTTCTGCGCGGTCTTTATCTTGCTAAGTAGGCTCGATCCTAACTTCAGCTGAGCTAGGTGCAGGTGTCGATACTCAATGCCGAGTTCGATACCCATCGCTTCAAGGTCCCGCCGTATATCCTTGTTTATGGCTAGTGTCCCCATAAACATTCTGCTAAGTGCGTCGGCTACTACGTTTTCCTTGCCCGGCGTATACTCGATCGTTAGCTCGTAATCTTTTATGAGTTCGAGCCAACGTCGCTGTCGTAGGTTGAGCTCTCGCTGTGTAAACAAGTACTTCAGACTTTTATGGTCTGTATAGATTCGGCAAGCCACACCGTAGAGATAGTGCCGCCAGAGTTTCAACGCAAACACAATCGCCGCCAATTCTAAGTCGTGCGTCGGGTAGTTTTTCTCGTGCTTCTTTAACTGCCGTGAAGCATAGGAGATAACTTTATCTTTCTGCATGAGCACGCACCCGAGGCCAGTTCCCGATGCGTCGCTGAATATCTGAAAGCCTTCTGGACCGTCTGGAAGTGCAAGGATTGGAGCTGAGACAAGCCGTTGCTTCAACTCTTGAAAGCTGGATTCACAGTCGTCACTCCATTCAAATACTACTCCCTTCTGGGTGAGGCGAGTCAGGGGCGACGCTAGTTTTGAAAAGCTTCGCGCAAATCTTCGATAGTAGCCCGCTAGGCCCAAGAAACTTCGAATGTCGCTAGCCGAGGCAGGTCGTTTCCACTCTACCACCGCTTCAATCTTCTTTGGGTCCACCGCGACACCTTCGGCAGAGATTACATGTCCGAGGAATGTCACGCTACTCATCCAGAACTCGCATTTACTCTGCTTGGCATATAACTTATTTTCACGCAGCGTCTGCAACACCGTCTTTAAGTGCTCTGCGTGCTCTTCTCGACTCTTGGAGTAGACCAGGATATCGTCGATGAATACGACTACAAATTTGTCGATTTGCGGTCGGAAGACACGGTTCATCAGATCCATGAACGCGGCTGGGGCGTTCGTCAAACCGAACGGCATGACGAGAAATTCGTAATGACCATATCGAGTGTGGAAGGCGAACTTCGATACGTCGTCGGACTTGATCTTCAGTTGGTGGTAGCCGGAGCGAAGATCGATTTTTGAAAACACGGACGCGCCTTGTAGTTGGTCAAACAAGTCATCGATTCGGGGCAAAGGATACTTGTTCCGCACGGTCGCCTTGTTGAGTTCCCGATAGTCGATGCATAGCCGCAACGACCCATCTTTATTCTTTACGAACAGTACGGGAGCTCCCCACAGAGAGACGCTAGGGCGAATAAATCTGCGGTCTAGCAACTCTTGCAATTGCACTTTCAGTTCCTTCAGTTCTGCTGGAGCCATTCGGTACGGTGCCTTCGATATCGGCCGTGTATCCAGAAAGGTGTCGATGCTGAATTCAATTTCTCGATCCGGCGGCATCCCAGGCATCTCTTCAGGAAAAACGTCGGGAAAATCTGCCACGACATCAATCTGCGATGCGTGTGTCTTATCCTTCCGCGTGTCTCGAACTGATGCCAAGTATCCCGCGCAGCCGGAACGCAGCATACGCCTCGCCGAGATTGTCGATACCACCGTTGCCGTCTTCGAGACCGTACCACACGAATATGAGAACTCTGCTTCGCCAGGAAGACGAAACACCACTCTCTTCTCTGCGCACTCGATCGTTGCACGACAAGCGCCCAACCAATCCATGCCCAGGATTATGTCGTACTCTTTGATGTCGAGTACGACGGCGTCCAAGGATAGATATCTTCCCCCGATGCAAATGTGGCCGTCCCTACAAATAAAGTTCACAGGCATATCGACTCCCGACGGAATGCTAACGCTAATATTTATATCTAGCGATTTCATATCTATTTTGTTTTCTTTCACAAAATCAGTAGATATAAAGCTATGCGTCGCACCCGAATCGAATAATACTCGAGCAGGTATATTTTTGTAGAGTAATATACCTGTTACAACGGTATCAGATGCGAACGCCTCGTCCCGAGTCAATGCATACACTCGGCCTTGAGCCCCGTGGCGTTGGTTCTGCTGGTTTACGGGCACCGCATTCGCGCCTTGCAGCATCAGCGTTTTATGCGGATTCGGAACATTCCTTGGTGGGTGGGTTTGATTTGAAGCTTTCAGCGGGCAATACGTTGCTATGTGGCCTACCTCGCCACACTTGAAGCCGGATCTCGTCACGCAATCGATGGTTCGGTGCCCACGCCTACCGTATCTAGTGCAATGTGGTCCGCTATTGCCCCGGTTATCAAATGTGTTCGGGCGCTTCGATACTCCAGATCCCCCGGCGTCGTTAGGACGCTTGTTGAAGTGGTTACGGACAACAGGTGCGGCTCTGTTCGACATACGGCCAAAGACACGCTCACTATCTAGAGCGGCATTATAGGATTCACGGTATGTACGGCACTTCTGGTTCATGACGTCCCTTCGCAGTTCGTCGTTTAGGCCTTGCTGGAAACGTTCACACCACGCTTCCTTGTTGGGCAGAAAGGCGCCGGCAAACTTCGCCAGCTTTGAGAAGCTTGAGTCATAATCGTCGACAGTCATATTTCCCTGTCGCAGCATCATGAACTCGTCTTCTTTCTGGCGACGGACGGCGCGAGGTATATATTGTTCAAGAAAAGCTTCCTTAAATATCTTTCAGGAAATCGTCGCGTCTGTGTCGTCTTCGTAGATCTCCTGCTTTTTAGCCGCCCACCAGTCGTACGCCCTCAGTTGTAGTTGTAACGTCGCACAAGCCACTCTCTGGGACCCTTCAATGCTAAGCAGATTAAACAGGTCCTCAATCTCCGCGAGCCACCCGACTATCACATCGGGCTCCGCTCGGCCGTTGAACTTCGGCGGGTTCATTTTGCGGAACTCCTTTACTTTGAACATGGAAGACGAGTCTATCATTTGCGGTTGGACTTCTTCCTCGACTTCATTTTGGTCGCCGTCATTGTCCTCGGGTACCTCGTCCGTTGCCTTTGTATTGCTCGCCATCCGGCTCACTATCTGGGTCAGGGCGTTCATCTGCTTCTGCTGCGCATCAAATTGGACTTTGAATTGCATCTGAAGCTGTTGCTGCTGCAGTTCCATCAACTGTAGCATCCTCTCCATAGTTGACTCGCTGGGGCCAGCGCTTTTCGTGCTCGACGTACTATCCACGGTTTGGTTTGTCGGACCGTTATTGTTCTTTTTCTTAGTCATTTTTCTACAAAACAGAGTAAACCCGTTAGTATTTTTCAAAATATCTACGGGCTTACCTGTATGGAACTTTTATTTCACGCAGCCTGCCGACGAGCATTCAATCGAGCCATCGCAACGGACATTCCAACAATGAAACATCTTTCGAAAATCCGAGGAAACATAACTGTGCTCTGATACCAATTTGTCACGCCCCGAGTCGGCAAACCGTTCATCCCCGGTATTACTTTGCCGATTCGATCGTCCTCGCTAAGGCGTGATGTCGCACGAGCCTGAAGTTGCGCTCGTGCAAGGCAAGATGACAAGTTCTCAAATGGTTATCGTTAAATTTTGATATTAATGCGCCAAGTTGAAACTTCACAAATCACATCAGAATATAAGACGCAGTATAGGAAGATAGAAATGCTTTTCATTCATAGCTTGCAACGAAGTGCAAGTCATAATTTACATTGGATGCCGTTGCGGCTACATTGATTGAAGACAGAAAGAAAATACATTCGACAAGTTGCCTGAACTAACGCTTGCCGTTCCATACATTCGCCCCTTTATACAAAGCCGTCGATTTGAATTGGCTTCAAAATACTTCAGCATAGGAAGAGCTTCAAAACGCCTCTCCGCACTTCAGCTCCTGTTTAGATGGGAGCGCCCGTTGCACCTGGGGGAAATTGGGGGAATGGGATTAGCACACTTGCTAAGTGGACGAGACGAACCCACTCGTCTAAATCGACTCTGATTGATAGGGTAGGCATGCTTTAGAGTTGTCTTTCTATTAGAACTAAATGAATTCAGTTCATGTTCGATAGCAGTCTTTGAATAATAACGCACACAGTGAAACATAGCAATTTAACACATTTCTTACCACGGCCGTGCTCGCCCCTGCATAAAAATACAGTTCTAATATTTACCCTGCAGAAGACAATAGGTGAGCATGCTACTATCTTATATGCGGTCATTGATGTTACACATCACGTGGGACTATCTCAATGGCATTTCGGCCCGCGCAGTCTAGGTTGCAAGCCTGACTGACGGTCCCGACATGCATCAGTGCCGAAGCACGATTAATCATTCCCCCGCGGTCGAGTCGATTCCGACGCCTCGGAAATCGATTCGAGGAAAATATCAACTTGTGCATAAGCTGTCCATGACCATGCCAATGCGTGAACAGTTTATATATGCAAAACAGTTTTGTATAGCGCGGACAGTATCTAGCGACATTATCATTTTTCCCCCAACTCATGCACGTCTCATTTTCCCCAAGTCGCATACCCGATTTAGCGGTCCCGTAGGCGCCAAATTGTCCGAGGCATCTTAAACCAAACCGACGTTTCGTATTATTTTGCAGCACATGAAATAGTCTATCTCTTTTTGTAAACCTTAAACTTTTCGAGCTATGTGATAAGACTTGTATTTTTCCAGAGTAGAACACTCTAAATCGATACGTTTTCCCGAGTTCTTGACTTAGTGGATTGGCATGCAATTAACTTGGCATCGATCGATTTGAATGAATTCGAGACAAGAAATTAGTTTGCGAGACGGAGTAGAAAAGAAGGGGCCGAATCACCCACCGATTACTTCCGCTTCGTGCCGATCGTCCAAGCGCTTCGCAACGTCAAAATTCAGTTATGCGAGCTCCTGCAATGGCACAACGCTTCGTTAGATTTCCTTCTTTTCTCCTTGCATCAAAATTGTAATTGCATCCATGAAAACGACGCGAAAGCACTTCAAGCAAACCCAGCGGCAAAGCTCCAAGAAAACCATACAGCGGTTCGGTCCCGTCGAAGGGACTCTTATAGAGAGCTCACTCGCCGAGACGCAGCCCGCTGCATCTAGGACTTGTTCCAACAGAAGTCGTTCCATGAGTTGGATCGATTCTCGTATCTTCCGTCCAAATCGATTTGAATCGATGCCGCAAGGCGTTAACGTTTACCAAGCTTAGCGATCGAGTCCTATGGCCATCTAAGTTCCCGACCGATCTGACTCGGCGCTAGCATATTATGAAGTTCCGTCGCCTATCGAAAGCGGGGCGCTACAGCAGACCCACAGACTAGGCAGTGTCCTAGCCTCTTTCTGCATATGTTCGACTGATGTCCTGGCCTCTTGCAAAAAATAGACAGGAATCTGCCTCTGAGGCACTCTGTCATTGGTCTTTGCCTTATGGTGTTGCTGCTGATGGTGCGAAGGCCTGTTATTGTTGTTGTTGTTGGGCCTCTTCTGGTTACCCTGGAAGTTGCTAGTTCCAGGATACTCCCTCTTTGAACGAGAAGGTTGGCTCTTCTCCACATCCTGGGCTCGTATCAGGATCCTCTCATAAGTCTTAGCGCCACCTGCGATCACAGGGGTGCGAATCTCTTCCCTTAATCCATACCTGAATCTCTCAGCACGATCCTTGGGGTCAGCAACCAAGTTCTGGGCAAAACGGCTAAGTCGGCCGAACTCTATCGCATACTCTCCGACCGTCATGTTCCCTTGCTTCAGGTCCTGGAACTGTCTTTCCATCTTCCGTATCTCTGATGTCGGGAAGAACTTCCTGCGGAACATCCTCTTGAAGGTGTCCCAGTCGAGCTGCTTGTCCTGGAGTCGGGGTTCATTCTGATACCAGGTGCTTGCCACATCTTGCAGCTGGAGTCCTACAGCTTCGGTCTTGAGGTCCTCTGGGAGTCGAGCAACGCTCGAGAGACGCTTCATACTGTCTAGCCATTCATCGGCGTAGATGATATCCTCGGTTCCTTTGAAAGGTCGAGGGCCTTGCTTCTTGAAACTTTCTATATCTCCGACCTTCATGTAATAATATGCCTCTTATCAAAAGAATGACCTTAATGATATAAAACTTAACTCCTGAATTTATGTTTACCTTGGCAGGTCGTGGCTCCAATGAAGTTGTTGCTCCTCTCTCAAGGGCAGCTATAGCCACATTGTGGGCATTCTCCATGCCTTCTCTCATAATCGCGGTCTGCTCGCGATGGGCTTCAGCTTGGGATGCAGTCTATTCTCGATGAGGTTTTGCTTGGGCTCTCTAGGCTTCAAGCACTCCTCGTAGCATGCATGCCCACTAGATCGGTGGGATCCACGGGCACTGGTGGGGCAGCTGGTGTGTGCACTACCGCAGGGGTCTGCGGCTCAGCCCGGGGAAGTGCAGGTTCTGTCGTTTACGCTGTAGTAGCGTAAACGGGACGGGGTGCTGGTGCAGCATGGGGACGGTCAGTTAGCTGTAAAGGAGGTAGGTCCCGGCGTGCTTGAGGAGGTGGGGTATGATCGGTAGATGATACCTCATCATCAGCAGGGCCGAAATGGGTAGTCTTCCATTTGGCCATAATCTGGAAGGTTTAGGGTACAAACATAAGCAAGGTTGTAGGTCCTAAAAAATCAAGTTGCATCAATCAACAATTTCAAAAATTCAAGATATTCATCATTTTGATGAGTTGCGCAGAAGACAGATTACGCAGACATCACATTGCGCGGGCTGGATTGCGCATGTCCCCAACTGCGCAGGCTGACTGGCAAAAGTAATCATTGACTGAATCAAATCAGATCTTCCTGACAGCTGACAACACGAATAACGAGGAGACTGTTCGTTTTTGGCGCCGCACAGTGCTCGAGGGCAGCTGACAGGTGGCAGCGCAATCCAACATTGCGCAAACGAATCCTGCGCAGTCTGAGTCTGTGCAAACCAATGTCTGCGCATTTCACTTTGCACATTTTACCAATATAACTGACAAATTACATGTGGCATTCGTACCATCAATTGCTCATTACGTGGCAACTATCTATGCACGATCATGCGCATTTCAATCAAATAATGCCATGTGTCCTAGATAGTTGGCCATGATCTGATAACTGTCTGCGCAGTCTATGTCTGCTCAAACCAATTGCTGCGCAAATCATCCTGCGCAGTCCAAAATAACTGAAAGTTAGTTATTTTCAGAACTCTATAAATAGAGTTTCAAGTCTTCATTTAAGGGGATCAAGATCAGAGATCAGAAATCAGAGAGTTCAGGAGTTCTTGCCAAAGTGCTGCTGCATTCTTCCGAGACTTTTGTCTTCAAATTCAGAGGCTTTTGCCTTCAGTTTCCAAAGTTGTTTTCTACTTCAAAGGCTTCGTCTTCAAAGTTCACATCGTCAAAGGGATAAAGCAATCGTCTTCAAGATTGGATTCCTATAGTTGTAATTTTCCCAGAATTCTTGTAATCTTTATTACGAAGTTTGTATCAATAAAGTTTTATACTTTTGTTTTTGCAAACAAAATGGCGACTCTGCTGGGGACAACTTTCTCCTCCGACGAGGAAGTAGCAACTCAATGTGACGTAGCGTCTATCGGAAAGACGCAGAAGACGCTGGTTGTTAAGGTCAACCAGACAGCCTACGAGGCGATGCTCAACTCCAAGACCACTCCCCGTACTGCAGTCACTTCTGCCAAAAGCAAAGTGCGCTCAGTTTGGGTCTCCAAGTCTGCTGCACAATCTGGCAGTTTTGCCACTAAGGAGCTTGTACCAAATGCTGTACAATCTGCTAATCAGACTGTTTCACAAACTGTGGTGCCAACTGCTGCACAATCTGCTAGACAGACTGTTGCACAAACTGTTGTGCCAACTGCTGCACAATCTGTCTCAGCAACTGCTGCGCAATCTATTGCAACTGTTGCACAGGCTACGTCATATGCTGTCTTGTCAAAACAGAAGACTCCTATGACTCTGGCGCAATTGGCAGTGGCTTTTCCTGCGCAAAATAATACTCCAGTAACCAAAGTACATCCCAAGTACTCTAAGACAAGAACTCCTGATGCACTTCCTACCAAAACTTCTACTGCACAAATAACTAGTGCACCTCCCACTCATGCGCAAACTATGCCTGCGCAATCCAAGAAAAACAGCCTTTTGGCTAAACTCCCTTCTTCTCACAACAAAAGAAGAGATTCTACTCCTCCTCCCACTCATGTGCAAACTATGCCTGCGCAATCCACTGGGGGTAGTCCTTTGGCTATTCTGCCTTCTCTTCAAAGCAAAAGAAAAGGCCCATTGGTCTTTTCTCAAACTTCCTTGTCTCATGACTTGAAAGTTAACAGAGGGAAATGCTCTTTAGCTAACCCTTCACCTCAAAACAAAGGAAAAGGCCCGTTGGTCTTCTTGTAAAACCCCTAAATTTTCTACAAATTTTTTTTTCTTTAATTTGGTACTAATTTGAATTTTTTTTTTATTGTACGTCGCGTAGTCGTAGTGTACGGAAGTTCGTTTTTCGAAATTGCTCGACGAGTGCGAATATGTGCGAGCGTACATATTTTTAGAAAAACATTTTTATGGTTTCAAAATAATATATGTAATATTTAATTTAGCTACCAAAATTTTTCTAAATTTATGATTTTATTTATGAAAAGCTTTTTGTTTAGAATAAATAATATTTTTAGTACATGCACATAACTCATAAAATTTTTGCTAGTTTATTTTAAATAAACATATAATTTTTGAAATTTATTTATAATAATAATTTATTCAAAAAGGATATTTATAAATATTTATTATTTTTGAAATTATTATTATTGGTATTTTGAAAAACGTATTTTGAAAATATTTTGGCAATTTAAACCTTGATTCAACTTTTGGAATTATTTAAATAGATTAGATATTTGAACTTTGAATTTTCTCAATTGATTTTTAAGCCAAAGGAATTTAAACTAGATTTAAATTTGGATTTGAATTATATTTGGAATTGGATTTATATTTATATTTGGATTTAAATAATTTTAAATTAAATGGTAAATTATCTAAATTGGGTTTTAATTAAATCCTAATCCTATCTAAGTGGGAATTCCCACATCCTATAAATATAGGCAGGTACTCATCCACAAATTCATTTTTCCACAAATTCCACAAATCAATAGTGCAGTGCCTCGTGTCCGTGTTCCACGTCCCAAATTCTTATTCCATCCATTACATTTACATTATCTTCTTTTTCGTGTCGGACACCCCCGACATCAATGAATTCCTACCTAACCCAAACCCTAAACCTAAGCCTAAACCCGACACCAGCCACCATCATCTCCCTCATCTCCCTGCCATCCCCACCAATTCCCGATCCACAACCCGACCAAGTCCGACCGAACCTACGACCAATCCTGCGACCTCGCCACCATCGCCAGTCCCTGGGACTCACCACCGTCGCCAAAACCACTGTCCACCGCCATCACCACTCCTAACCAGCACCCCGGCAAACCCCCCTCGACCATATACCCGACTCCCCGACCGTCAACACCACCATACCCGTCCACTGCCACCCCATCAACCCCTTCAGAACTCACCACCCCGACGCCCCCGTCGACCCCAAGCACAGCCCAGCCATCATCACCCTTACCCTCGACTGACACAGCCACCGCGGCCACTGCCGCGGCAGCCCCGCTGCCACCATCATCGCCAACACCACCTACGCCTCCCACCACAGAACCACCCGCCACCACGGCGTAACCACCACCACCATCAAAATAAAGCACCAAAATACTGGAGGACAGACCCTCACCTTCGCCGCGACGGAGCCGACCGTCCTCCGTTGCCCGCCGACGACTCCAGCGTCGCGGCCGCCTTAGCCAGCGATCTCCCCCGTGCCGAAAACCGACGCTGGCGCCGCAGATCCTGACCGCCGACCAGGTCCTCCCTCCGCGCCCATCGAAACCCCCAACATCGCCGGCCGTGAACCCCTTTCTCCGCCCCGACCTTCGCTTCTCTCGCCGACTTCCACCGAGGGATCCCGCTCCTCCGGCGACGCCCTCCCGCTCCTCCGCGCGCCGGCGGCTCCATCCCCTAGCTCCACCGAAGGCCGCCGCCCCGCGTCCTCACGACCGTCGGCGCAGCCCGACCACCCGACTGAAACCCCTCTCGCCACCCTCTCTAACCTCTCTCCTCCGCCGAGCCAAAGATCCATCCCCCCTCGACCAGCTCCCGTGCGCCGCACCCAACCGCCGCCGCGAACGCCGCCTTCGTCGCCGCCCGAACCCCCGCTCCTCGTCTCCCGCTCCTTCTTTCCTTTCCCCATCCTCCTTTCTCTTTCCTTTTCTTATTTCTGGAGGATAGCAGAACCAGTTTTTGTTTTTGTTTTTGTTTTTGTTTTTTTTGTTTTTTTGTTTTTTTGTTTTTTTTTTCGTTTTGTATTATTGGTGTTGTTTTAATTATTTGTTTTGTTTTTGTTTTTTTGATTTATTTATTTATAACTGTTATTACTATTATTATTATTATTATTATTAAAATTATTATTATGAATGTATAAATATTATTAGTATTAATGCATATATTATTATTATTATTATTATTAATATTATTATTATTATTAGTATTATTGTTAGTATATGTATGTAGTGTATTTTCGTTATTATTATTACCAATATTATTATTAGTACAACAAATCCTTTTATTATTATACTTATTATTATTGTTGTAATTATTATCATTATTATTTCACTGTATCTACCAAAACCTATATTGTTATTTTTATTCTCGTGATATAGAGATAATTCTAAATATTTTTTATATTTTATAGTACCTATTTACATATTTTAGTCTAAATCGAATTTTTCTTTTCTTTCATAATTTTATGAAGTTATCAAATATTAGTTTTACCAATAAAAAATATAGCTTCCATCTAAGGAGTATATCTCACAAATCTAGGGTTTTACCTAAAAGCAATCTTTATATTTTTTATATTTTTATATTTAATTCCAAGATAGTTTCTCCATAAAATATTTTATCGGGTAGTATAAATAGTTTATCTAAATGTCATCTGACTATCCTTCTGTCCATGACTCATCCCATTTTTTTTCTAATCTCCCGTCAATTCTAGACAACCTTATATCCACCCTAACCAAGTTGACCGTCCCGAACCTAATGGAACCGTCCGTACCACCAACAGAGGTTCCCTTGTGAAGTTGTTACACCAAAGTCGCAGCCGTGCCATCTTGATCATCGCAGCACACCAGACATCTCACCAGGCGTCCTACCAGGCAAGATACCTTGCCATCTTGTACTTACATTTGATTCATGATATTGTATATGTTGCTAGTGTTTTTACATTAGTAAGAGTATGTCCAAGTATGACTTGGGTGCCATCGGTATGTATATCGATGTTTGTGTGTGTGCGTGTGTGTGTGGACCATATGTGGTAGCGGACTTTCCGGTGTGTTGAAGTTATGCTTCATAACTTCCTTGACTTGTTGACACGTCACATACACGACACATGAGTGAGGATCATAGAGTCGGCACGAACCTACGTATTCGACTTGCTACCGATACGGGCGGTTCGTGTGTCGGTTCATTTATGGATTAGTGGAGTCTAGATAGCGACTTGCATAGAGATATGGATCGCCAAGACATGGATATGACTTGTGTGATACATGGGCGGGGAAAACTACTGAGACGTATGAGCTATCCCACAGCCTTCTAGATTGCCCGGTTATGGGTTATGGTTTCCCTGTTATGGGTGTGTCGCTAGAGGATATATCCATTGCACGGCCCTGACCTCGTCGTCAGATAAGTCAGGAGGTATGCTAGCGATGCAAAGTATGAACTAGGGGATATATCCATTACACGGCCCTGACCTCGTCGTCAGATCGGTCAGAGACGTATACTAGTTCATACGAAAGCCTCTAGTGGATGCTATGCTTTATTCCTACCCACTTATACGTTCCAGTATAGTTTTCGACTTGCATTACACCTAGATGGTTAGATTCCATTGTGTTAGAGCAGGTGGTCTTTTCTTTATCATGTATCATTTACAGTTCATCATGGTATTGTTTTTATGTATCTTGTTACGTCCCTCTGAGGACCTGGTTTTTCCCCAGGTGTGTGTTCATGTTTTCCGCAGGTATTCTAGCCAAGGCCGTGGTCTTCTCCATTCCTTCGAAGACAATTGCGCTTGGTTCGTCTTGCTATTTTTATCGCTCAATTTATTGTACATTTCTTTCATTGAGATAGTTGGTAGTGGACTTTGTCTCCGCCCAACAATTGTATCATAAATATTCGAGTTGATATTCATATTATTATCCTTTTCATTGTGGATGAGATTAGTTTGTCTTGGATTACTGCATTTTACAGCTTATGTATTCATACGAGACCTACGTATTTCGTATGAATACAGCTGGCATGTCTATGTTCCTAGTCCTACGTATTTTGGGACTGGAGCGTTACATGTTTTTGTGGTGGCCCATGCAGGTCGTGATAAATTGTTTGGTTACTTTACCGTACCAAGCAAGCCTGCGTATAGGATTAGAAGTCTAGGATCTCATCCACATACTTGACCTCTTTCCTTGATTTTATCTACCGTTTGACTCATCAATTGCATCTTGCTTGCTTCCTTCCATCCCTATTCTTATCTTCCCTTCGTGCTTGCTAAAAATTGACCCTACTAGTTAGATGTCCCAAACACCATTAGTTTAATTTTTTAAGTTGGGTAGAATGTCTTATGACCTAGCAAACCCTTATAACCTATATTAGTAAGCTTATTTAGATCCTAGAATCTAGAGGACCTAACCCGCCCAGCCAACCAAGGACTTGGACAAGAAGACTATAGGATGACTCTATGACTTAGAATTAGTCTACCTTCTTTAAATCTTAATCTCTCGTGCCTATGTATTTACCATTTTTGACAAATGATGCTAATGTAGCCTAATTTTTGCAAGCTTATTCTTTATCGAGTTTGTTCATGACATATGCTATTGAGCGCTCACTAGCTTATTGTCTAATCAGAACCGGTGCATAATGGTCTGATCAACCAAGTGCACTTTGGTTTGCTTTTGTCTATCGTTCTACGTGGATGGGGACATAGCTAAACTTGCCCTCTAGAATCTCATCCACGACTGTCTTGACAATTCCTTTGAAATTCTTTTCGGTCGCCTTTGAATCACATATTCGTATTCGATAACGCCTCCTTCGAACTCTATATTGCTTTCGCCTTCACCTATGTAGAAGAACGAAAGCGTTGTACTAAAACTTCCTCTAAGCCTTTATATCGATTATGACCATACCGTATTATTTTTCTATGATTTAGATCGCGATTTCTTACAGCATAATTTTGTTATCGATTGTTCCTCATCGATACCCCTTGTGTCTTCTCAAACCCTCCTCCTAATTCTTAATTTCGAGGACGAAATTCTTTTAAGTTGGGTAGGATGTAAAACCCCTAAATTTTCTACAAATTTTTTTTTCTTTAATTTGGTACTAATTTGAATTTTTTTTTATTGTACGTCGCGTAGTCGTAGTGTACGGAAGTTCGTTTTTCGAAATTGCTCGACGAGTGCGAATATGTGCGAGCGTACATATTTTTAGAAAAACATTTTTATGGTTTCAAAATAATATATGTAATATTTAATTTAGCTACCAAAAATTTTCTAAATTTATGATTTTATTTATGAAAAGCTTTTTGTTTAGAATAAATAATATTTTTAGTACATGCACATAACTCATAAAATTTTTGCTAGTTTATTTTAAATAAACATATAATTTTTGAAATTTATTTATAATAATAATTTATTCAAAAAGGATATTTATAAATATTTATTATTTTCAAAATTATTATTATTGGTATTTTGAAAAACGTATTTTGAAAATATTTTGGCAATTTAAACCTTGATTCAACTTTTGGAATTATTTAAATAGATTAGATATTTGAACTTTGAATTTTCTCAATTGATTTTTAAGCCAAAGGAAATTAAACTAGATTTAAATTTGGATTTGAATTATATTTGGCATTGGATTTATATTTATATTTGGATTTAAATAATTTTAAATTAAATGGTAAATTATCTAAATTGGGTTTTAATTAAATCCTAATCCTATCTAAGTGGGAATTCCCACATCCTATAAATATAGGCAGGTACTCATCCACAAATTCATTTTTCCACAAATTCCACAAATCAATAGTGCAGTGCCTCGTGTCCGTGTTCTACGTCCCAAATTCTTATTCCATCCATTACATTTACATTATCTTCTTTTTCGTGTCGGACACCCCCGACATCAATGAATTCCTACCTAACCCAAACCCTAAACCTAAGCCTAAACCCGACACCAGCCACCATCATCTCCCTCATCTCCCTGCCATCCCCACCAATTCCCGATCCATAACCCGACCAAGTCCGACCGAACCTACGACCAATCCTGCGACCTCGCCACCATCGCCAGTCCCTGGGACTCACCACCGTCGCCAAAACCACTGTCCACCGCCATCACCACTCCTAACCAGCACCCCGGCAAACCCCCCTCGACCATATACCCGACTCCCCGACCGTCAACACCACCATACCCGTCCACTGCCACCCCATCAACCCCTTCAGAACTCACCACCCCGACGCCCCCGTCGACCCCAAGCACAGCCCAGCCATCATCACCCTTACCCTCGACTGACACAGCCACCGCGGCCACTGCCGCGGCAGCCCCGCTGCCACCATCATCGCCAACACCACCTACGCCTCCCACCACAGAACCACCCGCCACCACGGCGTAACCACCACCACCATCAAAATAAAGCACCAAAATACTGGAGGACAGACCCTCACCTTCGTCGCGACGGAGCCGACCGTCCTCCGTTGCCCGCCGACGACTCCAGCGTCGCGGCCGCCTTAGCCAGCGATCTCCCCCGTGCCGAAAACCGACGCTGGCGCCGCAGATCCTGACCGCCGACCGGGTCCTCCCTCCGCGCCCATCGAAACCCCCAACATCGCCGGCCGTGAACCCCTTTCTCCGCCCCGACCTTCGCTTCTCTCGCCGACTTCCACCGAGGGATCCCGCTCCTCCGGCGACGCCCTCCCGCTCCTCCGCGCGCCGGCGGCTCCATCCCCTAGCTCCACCGAAGGCCGCCGCCCCGCGTCCTCACGACCGTCGGCGCAGCCCGACCACCCGACTGAAACCCCTCTCGCCACCCTCTCTAACCTCTCTCCTCCGCCGAGCCAAAGATCCATCCCCCCTCGACCAGCTCCCGTACGCCGCACCCAACCGCCGCCGCGAACGCCGCCTTCGTCGCCGCCCGAACCCCCGCTCCTCGTCTCCCGCTCCTTCTTTCCTTTCCCCATCCTCCTTTCTCTTTCCTTTTCTTATTTCTGGAGGATAGCAGAACCAGTTTTTGTTTTTGTTTTTTTTTTGTTTTTTTGTTTTTTTGTTTTTTTTTTTTCGTTTTGTATTATTGGTGTTGTTTTAATTATTTGTTTTGTTTTTGTTTTTTTGATTTATTTATTTATAACTGTTATTACTATTATTATTATTATTATTATTAAAATTATTATTATGAATGTATAAATATTATTAGTATTAATGCATATATTATTATTATTATTATTATTATTATTAATATTATTATTATTATTAGTATTATTGTTAGTATATGTATGTAGTGTATTTTCGTTATTATTATTACCAATATTATTATTAGTACAACAAATCCTTTTATTATTATACTTATTATTATTGTTGTTATTATTATCATTATTATTTCACTGTATCTACCAAAACCTATATTGTTATTTTTATTCTCGTGATATAGAGATAATTCTAAATATTTTTTTATATTTTATAGTACCTATTTACATATTTTAGTCTAAATCGAATTTTTCTTTTCTTTCATAATTTTATGAAGTTATCAAATATTAGTTTTACCAATAAAAAATATAGCTTCCATCTAAGGAGTATATCTCACAAATCTAGGGTTTTACCTAAAAGCAATCTTTATATTTTTTATATTTTTATATTTAATTCCAAGATAGTTTCTCCATAAAATATTTTATCGGGTAGTATAAATAGTTTATCTAAATGTCATCTGACTATCCTTCTGTCCATGACTCATCCCATTTTTTTTCTAATCTCCCGTCAATTCTAGACAACCTTATATCCACCCTAACCAAGTTGACCGTCCCGAACCTAATGGAACCGTCCGTACCACCAACAGAGGTTCCCTTGTGAAGTTGTTACACCAAAGTCGCAGCCGTGCCATCTTGATCATCGCAGCACACCAGACATCTCACCAGGCGTCCTACCAGGCAAGATATCTTGCCATCTTGTACTTACATTTGATTCATGATATTGTATATGTTGCTAGTGTTTTTACATTAGTAAGAGTATGTCCAAGTATGACTTGGGTGCCATCGGTATGTATATCGATGTTTGTGTGTGTGCGTGTGTGTGTGGACCATATGTGGTAGCGGACTTTCCGGTGTGTTGAAGTTATGCTTCATAACTTCCTTGACTTGTTGACACGTCACATACACGACACATGAGTGAGGATCATAGAGTCGGCACGAACCTACGTATTCGACTTGCTACCGATACGGGCGGTTCGTGTGTCGGTTCATTTATGGATTAGTGGAGTCTAGATAGCGACTTGCATAGAGATATGGATCGCCAAGACATGGATATGACTTGTGTGATACATGGGCGGGGAAAACTACTGAGACGTATGAGCTATCCCACAGCCTTCTAGATTGCCCGGTTATGGGTTATGGTTTCCCTGTTATGGGTGTGTCGCTAGAGGATATATCCATTGCACGGCCCTGACCTCGTCGTCAGATAAGTCAGGAGGTATGCTAGCGATGCAAAGTATGAACTAGGGGATATATCCATTGCACGGCCCTGACCTCGTCGTCAGATCGGTCAGAGACGTATACTAGTTCATACGAAAGCCTCTAGTGGATGCTATGCTTTATTCCTACCCACTTATACGTTCCAGTATAGTTTTCGACTTGCATTACACCTAGATGGTTAGATTCCATTGTGTTAGAGCAGGTGGTCTTTTCTTTATCATGTATCATTTACAGTTCATCATGGTATTGTTTTTATGTATCTTGTTACGTCCCTCTGAGGACCTGGTTTTTTCCCAGGTGTGTGTTCATGTTTTCCGCAGGTATTCTAGCCAAGGCCGTGGTCTTCTCCATTCCTTCGAAGACAATTGCGCTTGGTTCGTCTTGCTATTTTTATCGCTCGATTTATTGTACATTTCTTTCATTGAGATAGTTGGTAGTGGACTTTGTCTCTGCCCAACAATTGTATCATAAATATTCGAGTTGATATTCATATTATTATCCTTTTCATTGTGGATGAGATTAGTTTGTCTTGGATTACTGCATTTTACAGCTTATGTATTCATACGAGACCTACGTATTTCGTATGAATACAGCTGGCATGTCTATGTTCCTAGTCCTACGTATTTTGGGACTGGGGCGTTACACTTCTCTCAGTCTTCTTCGGTCTTTACTGAAGAAGATCCATCTGAATGTGCCTCGGTACCAATCAGTGCGAGAACACTTGCAAATAAGGATTCTCCTTTCCTTTATAATAAGAGTACTTATACTAATCAAAGAGGTATCCTGCCTACTCCAATAGCAGAATTTCAAGACCTTCCGACTCTTCAAATTTCTCGCTCCAGACAGGGAAAACTGTTAGTATCTCAAACAGAAATTCCTGGAGGCGAATTTGCTGATCTCAGAACTTATCTTAACCGACCCACTTCGGTAAAACGCAAACAGCCAATGCCGAAGGTCAAACATCATCAGAAGCAAATCTCTAGGGTTAAAAATCCTGATACTTATGCTAATGAAGTGAGCACTTCCTTGTATACTCAAGGGACTAAACATTTGAAGAATCGGAATCATGTCCCGAATGTTATCAAAGAACAGATTCCTCAGAACTTTCCTCGTCCCATTGCTGATCTACGAGAACATTTAAGACAAAAACGGGATAATGTCTCAATATCTCCTTCTCAACCATCTGATCATCACTGTAATCATAAAGTCATAATCCAGTGTTGCTGTCAAACAACAAAACAGTCTGTTTTTAATCGGCTCACTTTTGCTAAATCTGAACCAACATCAGAAGAAGATGAAGTTCTATATGCTTCTGTTAACATGACATCCCGAGATACTGGGGGTAAAAGATGCTCTAAGCATGGTAGACTCCGCAAGCCGAGTCAACAGTATTTAGAATTACTCCAAGAGGAATCGTCCGAAGGAGTATTTCAACATACTCGTTCTCGAAGCCGAAATACAATCGGTCAAAGGAATCTTCCTCAAAATCTTGCGAGTCATCTTTCTGTCTCTCAGTCGGGAGATGATGAATACTCTGATTATGATGCACACAGTGAAAGCTCTGAACAGACAGTATCTTCCACTGTACCAAGAGAAGTTACAGCTTATGTTGTCACCGATGATCTAGATGCTTCAACTTCCGCAAATCAAGAGCAGCGAATTGCTGCACTCGAAGACAAATTAAAAACCATGGCTGAGATGGTTGCTAGTATGCATTCCATCATTGTATCACAGCATATTACACCACCAACTGCACCTACTACTAATCCAGAAATCATAGCATCTTCGATACCTGTTAACACTGGATTGGGGGTAGTACCTCCCCAAATGCCTCCTGTACAAGTACAAGTACAAACAACACCTAGTCATTCAGGAGCTGGAGGTAGTGCTTACAACGCTGTTCCTCCTCCTACCACTATTACAACTCAGCCTGCTCCTTCGTCTTCATCCGAAGATGCCAATGAAGCTGTTAAACTCCTACGATCCCAATTTGAAGCATTTAAAGAGAAAGACAACTTGCAAAAGGTTGGGGATTAAACAACCCTATCCAGTTGAATGGAAGGATGTCCCGTTTCCCCCAAAATATAAAATCCCTATGATTTCTCTGTTTGATGGTGGTACTTCTCCAAGCCAATTCATCAACCATTTTAAGGTAATGACGGTTCAACTTCAGCCAAATGACGCTCTTCTTACCAGAGTGTTCGTCGGTTGTTTAGCTGGCGTAGCATACGACTGGTATAGAAGTCTGCCCGATGGTTGCATCACTTCTTTTACAGGTCTCAAACAAATCTTTCTGGAACGGTTCTATGAAGGATTTAATGATATGACGATGTCAGCTCTCAACAAAATTAAACAGAAACATAATGAAACTGCCGAAAGTTTTATTGAACGGTTCCGTCGAGAAGCATTGAAGATGCCTCCAGGAACTCCAGCTGCTGTCACCATTGATACTTGTAAAGCAAATCTTTTGCCTATTATCAGTATGTGGACGGGATCCACCCAATTCCAAGATTGGCCTTCATTCATCGTCAATGCTAAAGCTGCTGAAGTGAGTGCTGACAAATTCAAACAATTGGGAGTACATATGTCTAACCCCGATCGAGATGAGCATCAGAATTCAGGTGGTGGTAATCGCCAGAACAATCGTAAAGCGAAAGAGACTTTGAACATTAACTTGAACAAAAATAAAGAATCTTTGGCTGTCAATGTGGCTCCGCCTGCATCTACTCCTACTCCTTCTGCACCCCCACCGAGGGAACCCCGTCCAAAGGTAGAGTATTCTTTTGATGAAAATGACACTGCAAGCATCTTTGAGTGTTTACTCAAAAGTAACAAAATTCAACTCCCTGATCCAAAGAAACCTGATAAAGTTGGTAAGACTGATCATCCCAAGTATTGTGTCTATCATCGATTCATTGGACATCCTACTCGAGCATGCTATGTGCTCAAAGGTAAGATCCAAGAGCTTGTCAATGCCGGTGTAGTCACTCTACAACAAGATGAGAAGACTGTTACTGCAAATATGGTTTCAGTCCAATTCGGGGATTTCCCTCCGCAGATGATACAACACGGTGTCATTCCAATTCCTAAAGCAACCCTTGAGATTGAGAATCTCCCGCTTCCATCCAATGAAGGTCTTGTTCCCTTGTCTCTTGATAACGGTGAAATCATGTGGATCCATCCTGATCTTGCTCCAGAATTCGAGATATCTTCTTCCAGAAAGAAAACTCGTTCTAAAGATAAAATCAAGATTTGCAACATGGTATCTTTTGATCCCATTGTTGACGAAGAAATTTTATTAGGCACCAGATCAGGAAAAGCCTACCTGAAAGACCATTCTGAAAGTCAAAAAGATCCCGCTTCTTCTTCCGAATCTACCCCAGTACAGCCTGTTTCTACTGAAGAGGTCCCTTCTACATCCTCACCAATTGTAGTACCAATTCCTCCCAAGCCAACAACGGCTGACAAAGGCAAGCAACAAGTTCGATTTGACAAACCCCTAAAGAAGTCATCTCCTACTGGGCTTGAGAAGCCTTACAACTTCGATATATTAGCTTAATTGGCCAATACACCGGCTAGGCTGTCAATCTTTGAACTCTTGCGTCTTTCCAAAGAAACGCGAGAAACTCTAAGTGAAGCTCTGATGCAGGCTGAAACTTGCTTAACTCTTCTTAAGAAGCTAGAATCAGAACCAGTCTCTTGTCATCATTGTCATAGTGTCTTGGAATTGATCCCAAACATTACTTTCACTCAGGATGATATGCTATTGGAGGATAATAGACATGATCGTCCTCTTTACTATACAGGATATGTAGATTCGATGAAGGTTGATCGTATCCTTATAGATCCAGGATCTGCACTTAGTATCATGCCAAAGACTCTATTAGATGCTTTGAAGATACCGGTGCATAGTCTTTCCACTACAATCACTACTATCTTGGGATTTAACCAAGGGAAGAGTGAACCTTTGGGCAAGATCCGCCTGAAACTTCAAATAGGCAATCTTCGCACAAAGGTGACCTTTTATATCATCGACAATCATGGTTGTTCTTACAATGCTCTTCTGGGAAGGCCATTCTTGCATGAACACAATGTTGTTCCATCAACTCTTCATCAATGTTTCAAATATGTTGATGACAAAGGGCTAGTTCATAAAGAAGTTGCAGATCTTTATCCTTTCAAGGGTGTTGAAGCTTATTGCAATGATGCTCGTATGTATAAAGACGAGTTTATGAAAGTGGTATTGGCTATGGATATTGAAGAAGATCAAAAAGCAATGCCTCAAGACACTCTTATCATACCTGTGAAGGGGCGAGTTTCTCATCCTCAATCTTCTAAGCCACTGGTTATTCACTTGCCAGTTCAAAAGAAATCAGTTGATACTGGTGAAAATCAAAGGGAGCTCACCTCTTCTGAGCCACTTGTTATCGACTTACGTCGTAACAAAGACAAAAAGCAGCTCATTCCTTCAGAGCCACTTGTTGTTGACTTAACTCACAACAAGGAAAAAAAGGAGCTCACTTCTTCTGAGCCACTTGTTATCGATCTCCGTCGTAACAAACCCCCTCCACGTTCTTCTTCTCCTCCTCTTGTAATCAATTTGACTAAGCCTGTTAAGGTTAAAGGTCCTGTTGTAAATACTGATGTACAAATCAATGAAAAAGTACCTACTTTCCAGTATACTGATGTTATTTATTATACTAAATGTTATTTGGATATGTTAGATAGCTTTCAATCAATTACAATGGGAGTCGTACAATCTCTTCAGACAGAAGTTTCACTTGAAGATCCAGATGATTCTTACCGTATTCATCCTTCTTTAAAGAAAGGTGAAAGCCCAGCATTTTTCTATAAAAGACCAGAAACAAAGATTAACTATATGGACGATAGCAAAGTTAACGATACGGGACGTCTCCAGTTCCATCGTTATAGTCAACAATCAAAAGACATTATCCGAAAGATGGGTTACGACTTCAAGAGCGGCCTTAATTATGGTAAAGGTAGACGGACTCCCATTCATGCAACAGTTCCAAAAGGAAAATCACAAATGTATTATGGCAAGACCAAGAAAGGTCTTGGATATACTTCTCCTCTACTGTTATCCCTAGCAGTTTCTGAATCAGATAGTGAAGAACGTTCTAATTCTTCTGATTCCAGATCATGGGATTCCGATACCAGCATCGGTGAAGTACATCGTATAATTGTATCTTCTAATATGGTCTCCGCTGAATTACCAGAAGGCTGTGATGAAGACGTTGAAGAAAGCCCTGAAACAGATCCTTGGGCTCAACAAATGGATAATCAATGGGTACTTCGATTTGAACAACGTGAACCACCTACTGAAGATCAATTAGTTCAAATTGATGTAGGAGAAAACGAATCTCCTCGTCCAATCTTCATTAGCAAGAATCTTCCAGAAACAGATAAACAAGAGCTGATTCTTCTCATTAAAGAATACATTGACGTCTTTGCCTGGAGTTATGAAGATATGCCGGGTTTAGATCCTAAAACTGCTACTCACAAACTGAACATTCTTCCTAATGCTAAACCTGTCAAACAGCAACAAAGGCGATTCAAGCCTGAAATGATGGACGCAATAGATGATGAAGTCAAGAAGCTCATCGCTTGTGGTTTTATTCGGGAAGAGCAACATCCTGATTGGGTAGCCAATGTCGTCCCAGTTTTGAAGAAAACTGGTAAAGTTCGAGTATGCATTGACTTCCGAGATCTTAATGAAGCATGTCCAAAAGATGAATTTCCTCTTCCGATTACAGACGTCATGATTGACAATACTTGTGGGTTCGAGCGAATATCTTTTATGGATGGATTCTCTGGATATAATCAGATCAAAATGCATCCTGAAGATGAAAAGCACACATCTTTTCGTACTCCCCGAGGAGTCTATTGTTATACAGTAATGCCATTTGGTCTCAAAAATGCTGGTACAACTTATCAACGAGCCATGAGTACCATTTTCAGAGAACATTTGCGTAAAACAGTTGAATGCTATGTCGATGACATTGCTGTCAAAAGTCGACTAAAAGAAGATCATATTCAAGACCTGAGAACAATATTTAATCTCATGCGCCAACATCAGCTCAAAATGAATCCTACCAAGTCATTCTTAGGTGTCTCTAGTGGCAAATTTCTCGGCTTCGTCATTACCTCTAAGGGTATTGTCACGACCCGCTCCCGAATAATCGGACACGAGTCGGACACGCCCAGCCTTCGTCGTTAGACACGACGAAGTAAGCTGTACCAAGCTAGGGAAAACTAACCAGATAATCATGAAAATATAGAATCACAGCATCTAAAAACGTATCCCAGAATGATCACCATAATCCACAAATCTAGATATCATAATGTACGAGTCAACAGGAATGAAAAGTGCTATGAACTCTAAAGTCAATACCTCAAGTAAAGCTAAGTAATCTAAACCTGAAGCCTCAAGCTAAGCCTCATCATGCTCAACTAAATCCTGGGCTCTGGCCCATAGAGTAGAACAATGTCCTGCAAGCATACCTGCAACTTATCCAGTCAGGAGCGGAGCAAAGCACAGTTCTAGGTAATGAACAATAACATCATGATATGGAAAGTAAATGCTGAGAGAACAAGAAGAACAAGATATGTAAGAAAAGGAAGAACATGAACTACTGCTATAAAGATACATGGAAGATCATGACTATGTAAAGATGCAGGAAAGATCACGACTATAGCTAAAATCAAGATACAAGTAAGATCATGAAAGAACAAGTAAGATCCTGAACATGTGTGTTATAAATTTGAAATACTTCTATGATATGTGACCGGCTTAGGTAAGACCATGAAAGAACATGAAAAGATCCTGAAAGATCATGTAGGTACGGCTTAGGACCCGCGTGCACTGTGCGAGGCCTAAGCTAAAGATCATGAATAAGTATCCGAGTTTGGTCACATATCTAGAGTATTTCCCCACCCCAAGATTCAAGTAAGAACATGAAAGAACAAGCCAGAAAAGATCATGAACGTGTCGCAGTGTGTCAGCAATAAAGAACAAGAAAATGCACTGATCAAAACCATAGAATGTACTTGCCTTTGCTCCGGGAAGATCGGGAATAGGGAGATAGTAGTCTCTATGTTCACCTGAATTTAGTACAAGTTGGTTAAGTTAATCATTATCCATCTAAATACTTCTATCTCTATCTATATTTAACTATTTATGGATTAGCACTAATAATTATATAAAATAGGTAATTAGCAGGAATTGATGCTTAGTACTTCATACATCTATCTAACTAAACATTCTCACAACTATCTTCATAGGTTAGCTAAAAGAGTTAAACATTTATAGTGAAAAATTATATAGATTTCCATAGCAACATAACTATGAGTAAAAGGATCAATTGTTAAACTTTACTCAAGATTAATGTTAATCCATAATTAGACTTTTCCTAGTTCAGCACAAGGCTCAGCCTAGACTGTCATGGCCTCAAATGCTACAAAACATTATGGAAACTAAGGCTCCATAATCTATACAGAAGTAGTAGCTAACTGATAGAACACAGGCTAAACAATGTGAGCTGCCTGCACCAACCAGTCAAGAAGAACATAACATATTGTACTCCCAATTTGAGTCCAACCCCACACAAGCAACCTATGTGTCCACCAGTTCACCATCTCACACACATTATTTAGAGACCCAGCCCAAACACATTCAAAATATACCAATTGTTTTTACTAGTGCAGCAAGGCATCATTTGATCTACTGAAATTAGCAATTTCCGAAATGCACAACCAGCCACAAGCTAACGCCCATTTGAAATCACAAGTACCAAAGGCTCACCCACACAAGCAAGGGTGTAAAATATTCAAATGAAAATTTTCTAACACAACCAAGCCTTCCTAGAATATTTATACCATTCAGACCTATAATCGTGGACACAGCCTTTATTTACTACCAATCCCCTGTACAAATTGAAGAAAATCCACCAACCACTCAACTGGCAGAACACAACATATGTTGATATAACTTAATGAAAGCCTAAGCTATCATTGATAACAGTAACATTTTTCCTGAAATGAATTCCAGCACAAAGAGAAAATTATAGAACTTATGTGGAAATATATACACAACCAAATCGAATTTAAATTATGAAACCATACAACAAATAGACTAAAAAGGAAATTATCTAAGCTAATAATTTAAACAAGCAACTTCAATGTTAACTCTCGTCCCTGGAAACGCACATGCTTCCCGAACACGATCCGTACTGGACACGGCTACACGAACACAAATAACTGGCAGTCACAGACACGACTGTACTGGACACGCACACACTTTCCTGACTCAGTTCTGCCCTGCCCGACGTCTCTATCCATTTAGATTTCAAATAATAAATCACTCAATAGAAGAGATGTTCAGAACATTACCTGCGATGGTAATCGGATCCCCAAGATAAGGTGTCGAGTACAACTCCTCGCGTCCAAGGAAGGCTTGAACACCTGATCGGACACGATCCATAAACCCCACTGCGCTCAAGAACTCCACTGCGGCATAACATCAAACACAACCCGGACAGAAAATCGGGAAAGAAAATTTAGAACACAGAATCAAATTCCGACATTGCAAGAATTTGTCAAATTCAAGAATCGAAAAGGAGTTCAAATCCAAGCTTACCAAAAGTTAAATCCCCAACTGTTCTTTGTTGTTCGACCCGATCGCTCGATGGATCCCGATCAGATCTGTTGTCCGATCGTCATAACAAAACTCGTGATGCCGAGAACGTTCTGTTGTCGTCGTCGCAGAGCAACTCGCCGAAGAGAACCCCGGTCAGATCTCATCGCCGGAGAAGAGGATCGAAGTCATCATATCGCTGCTGCGGAGACGATCACTGCAGTATGGGAGTCCCGCGGTGTGGGGACGGAGCTTGTCGCCGCCCGCTCTCGATAGCCTCGCCGTCGTCGCCGGAGAGATGTCACCATCGCGGCCGCCTCCTTCTCGAACGCCGGCGGGAGGAGGTGTCTCGCTGTCGCCGTCGAGTCGGAGGAACCACCGCTGAGATCGTGAAGTGGTGGCCGCCGTCGTCGGTGAACAGAATCGGCCTCAGTCGCCGCTGAAGGATGACAAGCCGAAAATAGCCGCCTCGTGGTGGTGGCGCCCCGGGCCGGAGAAGATCCTCGTCGTCGTCGTCGATCCACACAAAATTAGGGTTAGGGTTAGGCTCGGTGTAGATTTGGGGAAGAAAGGTTTGGGAGGCTCGAAAGTTTCAGAGAAAAAAAATAACTCTCTGTCCTCAACTCTGCATAAAAAGAGGAAAAGAGAGGATTTGCAAATAAATCCCTCCACAATGACAAATTAACAAATAAGCCCTTGCCCTTACATATATTGCATAAAATTCCCAAAATCAGTTAGAAAAATGGGGACCACTGTTTATAACTTTTCAAATTGAAAAAATTGCTCCAAATTATTTCCTTCTAAAATATCAACCATCATATTTATTAATTAAAATAATTAAAAATTAACCTTCAATTTGAAATCCAAAATCAATAATTGCTATTTTTATTTTTTTATTTTTATTTTTTTAGAAATCAAATTATTATTATTATTATTATTATTATTATTATTATTATCAAAACCGGAAAGTGGAGTTACAAATCTCTCCCCCTTAAATAATTTCGTTCTCGAAATTCGGAAGACAATCAAAACAAATTTCAAAGCAATATCTCAAAGAAGGCTCAAACACAAATCATTTATTGCATTTAAAAAAAATCTCAATATCAAGGTACACTCAAACAAACAAACTGGTATAGCGCTCCTGCATCTCGTCCTCGTGCTCCCATGTGAACTCTTCCGGAGAGTGGTGTCTCCACATGACGCGGACAAATGGAATAGTCTGGTTCCGCAACTGCTTCTCCCTCCGGTTAAGGATCTCTACTGGCTGCTCCTCGTAAGTTAATCTCGAGCCCACCTCCAACTCTGAATAGTCCACCACATGGCTCGGATCTGGAATGTAGTGTCGAAGCTGGAACACATGGAAAACGTCGTGTACTCCCTCTAAGCTAGCTGGAAGTGCTAGTCGATATGCCATCTCGCCAATCCGTGCCGTCACGTCGAAAGGTCCGATGAATCTCGAACTGAGTTTCCCGCCTCTGCTAAAACGAATGGTGCCTCTGGTCGACGAGATTCTTCAGGAACACTCTGCTTCTAGCTGCGAACTCCGGTGACCATCTGTTGTTGTCCGCCTAGTGCTTCTGTCGATCCATGATGCTCTGAGCCTTGAGTCCAAGTACACATAAGAAGTTTGGGATATCATGCTTTGACAAGGATCGAGGATCAAATAGTCACAAAGTGGAAGAAATTTCAATTACAACTTAGAGGAGCAAAATCATGAAGACACAATTTTTAAGTACGATCAAAATCGATAGTTTACACAGGTGGCTAGCACAAGATAGGAAAATCATGGTCAGACAGACATGATTTAAGATCAAAATTTAGACAAGACACGAACAAAGTATGGAATCAAAATCTGGCAATGTATAATTTGAGGAAATCAATGATCTAACGATACAATACTAGAAGGTAATTAGCAAGGGTTGATTTGAGGAACGTACGAAATACTCAGGAGATACAGTATCAAATCAGGGTGAACATGCAAGGATTTGTGATTCTCAAAAACCAATAATCATATGAAAAGAAATTATAGTCTCCAGAATATCCAAGAACATGTTGGTATCTGAAATCACTTTGCTTAGAATCCCTACCCCGCCAGTACGTATCTGACTGTAGTGGATTTTCGGCTCCGTGACTCAAATAACAATATATCTCCAAATACTCTATCAAACTTATCCATTTTCTAACAATCATTGACGAAGCAACCCAAGAGATCAAGATATGAAGTATATGACAAGGTCTCGACAATACTCGAAAACCTATGGGTGTCTGAAATCACTTCAACTTAGAGTTCCTGCCTCGCCAGTGCGCTACTGGCTGCAGTGAACCCTCAGTCTCCATAATCCAGCTAATGGCTGCAGCGCGCAACTGCCATGCCATAGTAGGTCATCGAATAGCCTCTCGACTTTATCCCTAGAAATTTCAAAAGAGTTCCAAGGAATTCAAAATGAGTTTCAATAGTCCAAGTCACGAAAATGGTGAAGTTACCTGACTGTTAGAATACAAGGGTTTATTAGGTACTATGAAGTAACACGGAATCCAATCGAAGAGTAGTGAGTACAAAAGGGCAACAAGGAAGATTTAAAATTTCAGACAGGGAGCGGAGTTTTAAATTATAACGAAATTTCAACTGATATTTGGAATGGTAACAAGATTTCGTATATAGAATGTTATCCCGAAGGAATAACAGAGTCTCGAAGGATGAACTGAGGCAAGGTATTAGATAGGAGACAAATTCCAAGATGAATAAAATTCCGTACTAGAAACAAGTTTTAATAAAATCTCGAATAATAATGAAATCTCGAGCAAAACTTGAATAGAAAATGAAATCTCCAATAAGGTACATAGTAGAAAATAGAAAATCAAGTATCAACAAAGTCGTGAATAAGGAACAAATTCTCGAATAGAAAATCTCAACGAGGAGACAAGATTTGGAATAGGGAACACGGTCTCAACGAGTCGCGAGTAGGAACTGAAATTCAAAGTCCGATAAATCTTGGATGGGAGACAAAATCACGAACAAAAACAAAGTCTCAAAATAGGAAACAGGATCTTAAAACATCGAATGGAATCAAGTTACGAATGGAAAAAGAGAATCAACGGTGAATATAAAACAATTATCCATGAAACAAGCGATACCTCAAATAGGGAACAAGATCGAAACAAAGTTGGGAACAAGTGAAATCTCGAAATAAGAGACAAGATCAAACAAGATCTTGAATAGAACAAAAAAAACAATTCACGAATAAGAAATAAAATATTGTAGGGAACGAGTCAAAATTTTAAAGATAGAAAACGAAATCTGCAAATAAAATCTCGAATAGAAGCAAGATTCAAACAAGGTTTTGAATGGCATAAGTTTGAATAGGAAGGTAATCCCGAAGTAAAGTCTTAAATATCAACAGAGTCTGAATAGGGAACCAAATCTTGAATTAGGAAACGACGCCATAGGAAACAAGTTATCGAGCATGAAGAAAATCTCAAATAAGAGCAGAGTTACGAACAAGAATGGAAACAAACTTTCAAAATACATCTCAAATAGCGACCAAGTTTCAGAAAAGAAATAAAATCTAATAATCCTTAAATAGGAACAAGGAGGTTTTTAAGAAACAAACTAGGTGCAAGAGGAACCTAAGGAAAAACTGGATTATGAATCCTGATCCATGGTTTTCTCCAACCATGCAAAAGAGTCTTCTGTCTTCAGTCTATCTTTAGTATTCTTCCGGGACTAGAATCTCTTCAACCTTCAACTGTTCTGTCGTAAACTGGTCCCTGTGGTAGTTCTCCATGCTGTTGTTGAATCTGGAGAGACGGGTCCTTCTGTGATACTGGTGTTTCTCGTGCTTGTCCTTGGGCAGTGTGATCAGCGGTCTCCAGCAGTCCTTGACTTGGTGGGCAGGCGATTAGCAGTACAAGCATAGCCTTCGTCTCTTGTGGCACTCTTTGTGGTGATGTCCTGGGCGACGGCAGAAATTGCAAGTGGTCGTCATCTGGATCTCCCGCTGGGCTGAAGCACACAGCCTCTGATAGGAATATACGGCTGCTGGTGTGCTGGATACTGAGATCTTGCTTTCTTCGGCATAAGTCTTCATGTCTCTCCTGGGCTTCAGCTTCCCATCTTGTTGTTTGTGTTACGAGCTGGGTCTTCCGGTTGGTGACTTCAATCTTCAGAGGAGTCAGATCCTCAAAAACTTGGATATTGATCTTTAGTGGTGGCTCCACGTTCTCGATCTGCTCTTTGGTGCAGGATATGCGCTCGGTGTCGGAAAAATCCAAGTGCCTGAGAGTCTGGAAATCAGAAGTCCTTCCTGGCTCGGAGAGTGTATCCACAAGTCTGACTTGGAAAGGGTGGCATGCTTCCTCTGGTTGTCAAGGGACTCTTCAGACGTCTCCGTCAACTACGTACTACCCATGGGGATAGTAGAGTGATAGAAGGTAGTGGAAGCTCGGAAACGTCAAGTGCAGGTGAATTGACAGTTCTGGTATCGCATGCTTTTGAACTATCTGCAAAACAGAAAACTGTTAAAATAACCTAGACCTACATACAACAAATGTTTATAGAATATTAAAATACCCGATACACCTGATATACCTGATATACCCTTATTTTCCGATTTTTCCTATGCTGTGATCAAGTTTTCCCTAATTATTCAAGTCCCCCAATAGTACGCTAAGTCCTAGGTACCATTAGGATGGACCTGCATGGGCCACCACTAAAAACATGTCACGACCCGCTCCCGAATAATCGGACACGAGTCGGACACGCCCAGCCTTCGTCGTTAGACACGACGAAGTAAGCTGTACCAAGCTAGGGAAAACTAACCAGATAATCATGAAAATATAGAATCACAGCATCTAAAAACGTATCCCAGAATGATCACCATAATCCACAAATCTAGATATCATAATGTACGAGTCAACAGGAATGAAAAGTGCTATGAACTCTAAAGTCAATACCTCAAGTAAAGCTAAGTAATCTAAACCTGAAGCCTCAAGCTAAGCCTCATCATGCTCAACTAAATCCTGGGCTCTGGCCCATAGAGTAGAACAATGTCCTGCAAGCATACCTGCAACTTATCCAGTCAGGAGCGGAGCAAAGCACAGTTCTAGGTAATGAACAATAACCTCATGATATGGAAAGTAAATGCTGAAAGAACAAGAAGAACAAGATATGTAAGAAAAGGAAGAACATGAACTACTGCTATAAAGATACATGGAAGATCATGACTATGTAAAGATGCAGGAAAGATCACGACTATAGCTAAAATCAAGATACAAGTAAGATCATGAAAGAACAAGTAAGATCCTGAACATGTGTGTTATAAATTTGAAATACTTCTATGATATGTGACCGGCTTAGGTAAGACCATGAAAGAACATGAAAAGATCCTGAAAGATCATGTAGGTACGGCTTAGGACCCACGTGCACTGTGCGAGGCCTAAGCTAAAGATCATGAATAAGTATCCGGGTTTGGTCACATATCTAGAGTATTTCCCCACCCCAAGATTCAAGTAAGAACATGAAAGAACAAGCCAGAAAAGATCATGAACGTGTCGCAGTGTGTCAGCAATAAAGAACAAGAAAATGCACTGATCAAAACCATAGAATGTACTTGCCTTTGCTCCGGGAAGATCGGGAATAGGGAGATAGTAGTCTCTATGTTCACCTGAATTTAGTACAAGTTGGTTAAGTTAATCATTATCCATCTAAATACTTCTATCTCTATCTATATTTAACTATTTATGGATTAGCACTAATAATTATATAAAATAGGTAATTAGCAGGAATTGATGCTTAGTACTTCATACATCTATCTAACTAAACATTCTCACAACTATCTTCATAGGTTAGCTAAAAGAGTTAAACATTTATAGTGAAAAATTATATAGATTTCCATAGCAACATAACTATGAGTAAAAGGATCAATTGTTAAACTTTACTCAAGATTAATGTTAATCCATAATTAGACTTTTCCTAGTTCAGCACAAGGCTCAGCCTAGACTGTCATGGCCTCAAATGCTACAAAACATTATGGAAACTAAGGCTCCATAATCTATACAGAAGTAGTAGCTAACTGATAGAACACAAGCTAAACAATGTGAGCTGCCTGCACCAACCAGTCAAGAAGAACATAACATATTGTACTCCCAATTTGAGTCCAACCCCACACAAGCAACCTATGTGTCCACCAGTTCACCATCTCACACACATTATTTAGAGACCCAGCCCAAACACATTCAAAATATACCAATTGTTTTTACTAGTGCAGTAAGGCATCATTTGATCTACTGAAATTAGCAATTTCCGAAATGCACAACCAGCCACAAGCTAACGCCCATTTGAAATCACAAGTACCAAAGGCTCACCCACACAAGCAAGGGTGTAAAATATTCAAATGAAAATTTTCTAACACAACCAAGCCTCCCTAGAATATTTATACCATTCAGACCTATAATCGTGGACACAGCCTTTATTTACTACCAATCCCCTGTACAAATTGAAGAAAATCCACCAACCACTCAACTGGCAGAACACAACATATGTTGATATAACTTAATGAAAGCCTAAGCTATCATTGATAACAGTAACATTTTTCCTGAAATAGAGAAAATTATAGAACTTATGTGGAAATATATACACAACCAAATCGAATTTAAATTATGAAACCATACAACAAATAGACTAAAAAGGAAATTATCTAAGCTAATAATTTAAACAAGCAACTTCAATGTTAACTCTCGTCCCTGGAAACGCACATGCTTCCCGAACACGATCCGTACTGGACACGGCTACACGAACACAAATAACTGGCAGTCACAGACACGACTGTACTGGACACGCACACACTTTCCCGACTCAGTTCTGCCCTGCCCGACGTCTCTATCCATTTAGATTTCAAATAATAAATCACTCAATAGAAGAGATGTTCAGAACATTACCTGCGATGGTAATCGGATCCCCAAGATAAGGTGTCGAGTACAACTCCTCGCGTCCAAGGAAGGCTTGAACACCTGATCGGACACGATCCATAAACCCCACTGCGCTCAAGAACTCCACTGCGGCATAACATCAAACACAACCCGGACAGAAAATCGGGAAAGAAAATTTAGAACACAGAATCAAATTCCGACATTGCAAGAATTTGTCAAACTCAAGAATCGAAAAGGAGTTCAAATCCAAGCTTACCAAAAGTTAAATCCCCAACTGTTCTTTGTTGTTCGACCCGATCGCTCGATGGATCCCGATCAGATCTGTTGTCCGATCGTCATAACAAAACTCGTGATGCCGAGAACGTTCTGTTGTCGTCGTCGCAGAGCAACTTGCCGAAGAGAACCCCGGTCAGATCTCATCGCCGGAGAAGAGGATCGAAGTCATCATATCGCTGCTGCGGAGACGATCACTGCAGTATGGGAGTCCCGCGGTGTGGGGACGGAGCTTGTCGCCGCCCGCTCTCGATAGCCTCGCCGTCGTCGCCGGAGAGATGTCACCATCGCGGCCGCCTCCTTCTCGAACGCCGGCGGGAGGAGGTGTCTCGCTGTCGCCGTCGAGTCGGAGGAACCACCGCTGAGATCGTGAAGTGGTGGCCGCCGTCGTCGGTGAACAGAATCGGCCTCAGTCGCCGCTGAAGGATGACAAGCCGAAAATAGCCGCCTCGTGGTGGTGGCGCCCCGGGCCGGAGAAGATCCTCGTCGTCGTCGTCGATCCACACAAAATTAGGGTTAGGGTTAGGCTCGGTGTAGATTTGGGGAAGAAAGGTTTGGGAGGCTCGAAAGTTTCAGAGAAAAAAAATAACTCTCTGTCCTCAACTCTGCATAAAAAGAGGAAAAGAGAGGATTTGCAAATAAATCCCTCCACAATGACAAATTAACAAATAAGCCCTTGCCCTTACATATATTGCATAAAATTCCCAAAATCAGTTAGAAAAATGGGGACCACTGTTTATAACTTTTCAAATTGAAAAAAATTGCTCCAAATTATTTCCTTCTAAAATATCAACCATCATATTTATTAATTAAAATAATTAAAAATTAACCTTCAATTTGAAATCCAAAATCAATAATTGCTATTTTTATTTTTTTATTTTTATTTTTTTAGAAATCAAAGTATTATTATTATTATTATTATTATTATTATCAAAACCGGGAAGTGGAGTTACAGGTATACACGTAGATCCCGAGAAGATCAAAGCCATCCAAGAGATGCGTCCTCCACGCAACCTAAAAGAGCTACGAGGATTTCAAGGACGACTTGCGTACATCAGGAGATTCATTTCGAACTTGTCTGGACGCTGCAGACCATTCACTCAATTAATGAAAAAGGGTGTATCCTTTATTTGGACTGAAGAGTGTCAACGAGCATTCGACGATATCAAACAATATCTTATGAACCCACCAGTTTTGGTGCCACCTATCTCTGGCATTCCATTTTTGATGTATGTCCGTGCTATGGACCATTCATTGGGTGCTTTACTTGCTCAAAAGAACAAAGAAGGCCATGAACAAGCTATCTATTATCTTAGCCGAACTATGATTGGTGCTGAACACCGTTATAGTCCGGTCGAGAAAGAATGTCTAGCTCTCATGTTTGCTGTGCAAAAGACGAGGCATTATATTATTGGTCAAACTATTCATGTTATATCTCGAGTAAATCCTCTGCGAGTACTCATGAAGAAGCCTAGTACACTTAATTCTCGGCTGGCTACATGGGCAATCCTGCTAGCTCAATATGACATGGTATATGTTCCACAAAAATCTGTCAAAGGTCAAGCGCTGGCAGACTTCTTAGCGGCTCATCCTGTGCCCGAAACATCTAAGCTCTATGACGAAATTCCTGACGAGACGTTAGAAGTCAATACGATCTCCGAAGAATTTCCAACCTGGCGTCTATTCTTTGATGGTTCATCAAGAATTGGATCAAATGGTGCTATCGTGGCGGGAGTTGGAGTTGTTCTCGTTTCTCCAGATGGATTAACTATCCAAAGAGCCTACTCTTTAGATGAACCTTGCTCCAACAATGTGGCAGAATACAATGCTTTACTCGTCGGCCTTCAATTAGCTAAACAACTGAATGTTGAATATCTGGAAGTTTATGGCGATTCTAAATTGGTTGTGAACCAGGTTAGAGGAACCTATGAAGTCCGTCATCAGGATTTAGTGCCTTATCATGAAGCAGCAATTAATATAGCTATATCATTCAAAGCTTTCTTCATTGATTATGTTCGACGAGCTTGCAATACTGAAGCAGACGCTTTGGCCAATCTTGCAGCTGTTTTAGCTATCCCTATTAAAAGACAGCAGGTGGTGGTTATCTCCAACCGAGAACTGTTCTGTATTGAAAACAATCGTAATATTGAATTCAGCAATTTTGCTGAAGTCAATGTTATCGATGACGATTGGAGAACTCCTTTTATTGACTTTGTGGTATATGACATACTCCCCGAAGATCCTAAGGAGGCTACAAGCGTTCGTCGACGATCTCTCCGATTCTACTACAATCAAACTACTAAAACACTCTATCGACGAACTTATGATGGTCTTCTTCTACGCTGTTTAGCGGGTGATGAAGCCAAACAAGTATTGCGTGAAGCTCACGATGGTGTCTGTGGAGCACACCAACCTGGTCCTAAACTTTAGGATCGCATTAGACGTATGGGCTATTACTGGCCCTCTATGGTATCAGATGCTATTGAGTATGCAAGGAAATGTCGTGCTTGTCAAATCCATGCAGACTTTATTCATCAACCATCAGAATTCCTACATCCAACTGCTGCTTCTTGGCCTTTTGAAGCCTGGGGTATGGACATTATAGGGCCCATTAATCCTCCTTCGTCTAGAGGACATCGGTTTATATTGGCGATAACTGACTACTTCTCCAAGTGGGCAGAAGCTATACCTCTAGCTGAAGTTAAGACTAACAGTGTCATCAACTTCGTTAAACACCATGTTATTTATAGATTTGGTGTACCTCGAAGAATCATTCATGATAATGGACCTCAATTCATCAGCCAGAAGTTCACTCGATTTTGTGATGATCATCGGATTGATAATGTTGCTTCAACAGCATACAATCCTGCCGCTAATGGTTTAGCCGAAGCCTTCAACAAAACCATCATTAAACTCCTCAAGAAGTTTGTATCCACTAACAAACGGAATTGGAGCAAAAAACTTGGCGAATGTCTTTGGGCCTATCGAACTACAGTCCGTAATCCCACAGGCTTTACACCTTTCTCTTTGGTATATGGCTGTGAAGCTGTTCTTCCTTTGGAGATGCAAATTCCTTCTTTAAGGATTGCTATTGCTAATGAGCTTACTATAGAAAATAACGATCTTCTCCGACATCAAGAGCTAGAAGCACTTGATGAGAAGCGACTAATGGCTCAACAGCATATTGAGCTATATCAAGCCCGTATCTCGAAGACTTTCAACCGCAAAGTTAAAGTCAGAACATTTCAGCAAGGAGAACTTGTTCTAGCAGTCAGACGCCCTATGACTATGACTCATATGAGCAAAGGGAAATTCGATGCTAAATAGGAAGGTCCCTATGTTGTAAGCAAGGTATTTTCAAATGGCGCTTATCAGCTTTCAGAACTTGATGGACGAGCTGCTATGATGCCTATCAATGGCAAATTTCTTAAGAAATATTATGTATGAATATAAATGTTTGTAAATCATCAAACAGAATCAAGTTCATAAATAAAATTTTATTTCATTTCATTAGATGATAGTACATGATATATTAAAGATCACTATCATCTTTCTCTACATTGGGACGCGGATCACTGCCGTCCTTCATAAAGACATGAGCAGCAAAAGAGTCGAGAACCTCGTTGCTGGATCCCACAAGAAACTTGCAGGCGGCTATCCTCATATCTTCTTCTTCTTTAGTCCTTCCTGGTTCAAGCAGGAAGTCCAGAATGTCACGTGATGGTTGAGGTGCAGACGGACCTTCGCCCGTTTTTACCTCCTTAGGCTGGATTGGATCAGCAAGGCGTTCTTCAGTGCCCTTTTCAACCTTCGGGACGATCTCGGCTTTCTTAGATGCTTCTCCAGACGACATTTTTATGTTGAAGAGCGAAAGTGTTCATTCCTATCAGATTTCTGCTATATTTATAGACAGAAGTTCCTCAAATAACGAAGCGACGGTTCATCCGTTCATTAATGCCTGACGGTTCATCCGTTCATTTATCACATTCATCCAACGATTCATTCGTTCATTAAAACCTGACGGTTCATCCGTTCATTTATTATCACTATCTGACGGTTCATCCGTTCATTTCATCATTTGACAGTTTACATGTTCATTCATTTCACATCCATTGACGAGTAATCATCATTCATTATTCACACCAGCAACTTGTTGTTTTCAACAAGTTGTCAAATCAAAATAATAATATTTAATATATTTTGCTACGTCCATATTACCTCTGAGCAGATATTATGAATATAATTATTTTCTACAAATCATCAAGAAATATATCATGTCTTGCACCTCTGGATATATTTTCTATATCTAATTAAATATACAATAAATAATGGAGTCACAACAAAAATGTCTTTTATTTATTGGAATATGAGATATCATAAAAGTGCTTCCATAACAACAAAAGCAAAGATACAAAAAAGTTTTAATCAAGAAGGAGGGATAATTAAATTATCGATTTGCTGCTTCAATATCTACAGCTCTTCTTCATGAGTAGACTTCACCTTCATTCTTACTTCTTCCATCCCATTTTCTTCATCAAAAATGGGCATGTCTATTGTCAGGCGAGTAATCTCAGCACTATGAGTTTCTTCGTATTCACTCTTCTTCTGAATCAGAGCGTTGAGTTGTTCAATCATAAGTTGCTGACTGGCAGTTTCTTCTTCAAATTCTTGCTGAAGGCGAATAATTTCCGCTTTCAGTGCAGTGAGTTTTTGTCCTTTACTCTCAGCCGCTAAAGTAACTGATTCTATTTTAGAATTATATTCAGCTGACTTTGCGGAATGAGCTTCCAAAAGGTTAAGAAGGTTGACCCTTTTCATATCAGCTTCATGAGCCATTCTCTCATATTCAATCTGCACCAGAGAGTCTATGTTCTTCATCTTAAGCTCCTTATATGTCTTTATGGAGACTTCCAATTCATTCACTATGTGTTCAAGAAGAGTAGCCTGAGCCTCATCTCCTTGATCTCTTATGGCCCTTATCAGGAAAGAAGTGGGTTTCCTAACCATGATAAAATCGGCTCCTTCTTTTTCTATCATCTTGCGAGCAAGAGATCCCAGTGATTCAAAGAAACATTTGGTGAATGATTGGACCACTTGCTGATTGATAGCCATAGTCCCCGGAGTCGCTGCTATTCCTGATGAAGATGGGGTTACAGGCTGTTCGATTCTTGGAAGTTGAACAACAGGCTCTTTAAATAGGGGAGCCAAAGTAGAGCTGGTTGCTCCTCCTGCTTGATCTTCTGCAAAAGTAAAATTGTTATTTTTTGATTTTTGATGGACAAAGAAGATTAAAATTAAGAACAATTTTACCTTGATTTGGTCTAACAATAAGCTCCTTTCCTATTGGAATGGACTCCTGTGGAACAGAAGTAGCTTCAGCTGCAATAGCTTGGCTGCTGCCCGCCTCAGAACCACAAGATAAATGATGACTACTGCTTACAACCACCGTTGGAATAGGAACCATAGTCAAGTCCGTCGGAGGTGTCGGCAAAGTCTCAAAATCTGCAAGAAAGCACAAATGAGAATATTAGTTATCGGTTTATTTAAAAGAAAAGAGCATTAAATCTCGTTTTATACCTTGAGGATCAGTGACAGGATTTTCTTGCAGCAGACCTTCATCAGCTATTTCTTCAGGAGATATTCCTATCTCAACATCAATAGCTTTTTCTGTGGATGCCTCTACTCTAATATCCTTTTTAGGATTTGAAGTATCATCGGCAGTATCAAGAGATTTATGCTCTTCAATTTCTTTATCAGGATCTTGTAAATATTCATCTACATCGTCAGATGAAGAATCTTCTTCATTTTCTTCTTCTTTTTCTTCTGCTTCTATGGCTACATTACCACTGCTAGTAGTAGCCTGATCTTCTTGTAAACTAAAACTGCAACCTTCCAGAGCTGCAATCATTTCTCGGTCTTCTTCTGCACGAAGAGTTCTAGGAGTGGGAGGAGGTTGAGTAGTTTCTGCAACAGGAGAGTGAAGTTGTGCAATAATCTCAGTATTTGGGGCAAAATCTCCCCTCTATTCATTTTCCTCGAGAGTTTTACTCCCTGATTCGGAAGCAGGTGTGGGAGATGCCATTAGAAGACCTGCAGCAGCATCTACTGAAGTCAAGAGTTGTTTAGAAGAAGACTCTTCCAAAAT
This sequence comes from Iris pallida, assembly GCA_029216955.1. NCBI lineage: Eukaryota > Viridiplantae > Streptophyta > Magnoliopsida > Asparagales > Iridaceae > Iris > Iris pallida. Next base: position 571,667 of record JANAVB010000194.1, read on the forward strand.
TTTTCTATTGACTAATCTTTTCTTTCTATGTAAAGGTCTAACAGGACTCTCTTCATTTTCTGGCCTTGCTTGCTTTTGCACGGAGGTTGGAGTAGTGGCAAATTCTTGTGTTTCGGCCAGCTGCCGAGATTGAGATCTTGTAGTAATTCTTTCAGAAGAATGATCCAGGACCAATTTCTTCTTTGCTGCAGGAGCAGGGGGCTCTTCTCTTCTTCTTTTCTTGGCAGGAGATTTACTCACCTTTAAAGAGATACGAAGTGGTGCATTCACTTCTTGAGGAAATATAATGTCCCTTGTGGTTTCCAGAGGTACATCTGCAGGTTCCTGCGCCTCCTCATTTATAGGGATTGATGGAGCAATTCTTCCTCTCCTCAATCTTGTGGCAGTGGCGAAACTATCTGCGAGATTAAAGTTCTCGGCAAAAGTGTTCGCTGAAGTGTAGAATACGGAGTATGTGAAAAGCATTCGAGGACCTTGAGGAGTAGTCCTTGCTGGCATGGAAAATATGACCTTTGTATCACGGGCATTATAATAAGCCCAAGCCCTAGCTCCGTCTATCAGATAACCTTTGCCTTGGAGGCAAGTAATAGCATTCCCCACATGGAACTGATCATATCCGAACTGCCGGGCAAATCGGCTTGGAAGATATGGTTCTAAGTAGCACTCTTCTTCGAATCGGTAGACCAGATGAGATGGTCGAATTGTCTTCAACCATTCAAAAGCGACACGAGTCAAAGGCTACATTTTTGAATCCACCATATTTGTGGGCATCTGATCATACCCAGCAGGGAAAGGAGCGCAGCAGAAGTTCCAGCCTCTGTTCAGATTCAACATAAATCTGCACTCAGTTAAGGAAGTATATTTCTATTTTTCGTGGGAATACCTTCGAAGAAAACTGCCGTCAACAGGTCCCATGCCCGGATCCATTAAAGTTGGATAGTGAAGAAGCAACCATCCAAACAGATATGTATACGGCAATTCTAAGCGAGGGAATTCCTTCTCTCCCTTCGCTTTCAGCATCGAGTCAACGTACAAACGAAGACTGGCGTTTAACTTACAAGTCATTGCTGATAGTAAGTCCATTTTGTAACCAAAGACTAATCTTACAGCTGCAAACAAGACGCCGCGATGAAAACGATCTACGGCACTGGATCCAGGAACTACGAATCTTCGCAGCCAATATGTTAAGAAACCCGCTAACTGAGCTTCTTCTGACATAGGCCTGTAGCCCATTCTCAAGTAACTTTCCAGATTGTCTCCTCTTTTCAAAGGAGGATATTCGTGATCATCTTTTACTTCTTTATCAAAATGACCACTTTGTTCTATTAATTTTCTAACCTCTGTATGGCTCAAAGGTTTAAAGAAGGAAGGGTAGCATTTCTCATTCTCTTTAGTTTTCTTCTCTTCTACATGATTGAGAAAGAGATATGGTAGCCACTTTGAAGAATAACAGGTGTTAGCAGTGGCACTCTTGTAAAAAAGAGAGCAGATCTTGTAATGACACAGTAATTCTTCGAATACTGTCACCATCTCTGGATTCTCTCTTCTGAGCCTGTTCAACTCATCATTTGTTGGAACATACTCCTCATACGGAGCATCTGCCATAGGCAAGTACGAGATGAACTTTATCTCGTGGAGTGCAAAGCCCATCTCTCCCCCTGGGGTCATGAAAGTTCCAGTCCTGTAGTTATATCTCTCAGCTAAAGCTAAGAACATATGAGGATTGGGAGCAAATCCGTAGACAGTGGCATGCACTGCCTCATACAGGTTGATTTGTTGGAGTCTGTTTTGGAATTTTGTCAGAATCCAATTTGCGATATAGCTCCATCGTTTGTAGTCTGGATTCACCAGTCCAGTCAATCTTATATCCTGCTCAGGATACTTTCCTTCAACTTTCGCAAACTCATTTGCGAATATTGGGGTTCTAACAGGCATCAACATGGAAGAGTTCTCTGATGGAATACAACCTGGTCTTAAGCCTCTTAAAAGGACACTATACCTGTCAGAAGAGCTGTAGAATATATCCTTATGTTGTGGCCCTTTCTTCACAAAGATTTTTCCTGTTCGAGCATCCTGAAACAAGGTGATATTCCAGTCCATTTTTCTTGGGTAGCTCGCATGAGCATACCGTGCCAAAGGAAGGCAGCGAGCGATGTCTGGTATGAAAAAAGATCTATCTTGCTGGTGAACTATCCTATCTTCCATTCTCGGCCTAGGCTGAGAAGCTCTCTCAAAGGCATCACCAAATAGGAATAAAGGTTTCTTGTGAATCACAGCGTCGGCTGATTCTAAAGGCTGTCCATTCATCAAACACATCAAGGTTTCATTGTCTTGAGAAATCAATATAGCCTGACGGGAGGCCGGCAGATCATATTGAGGGTAATGGACATGAGACAAATCTTCTTTGAATTCAGATTCTGTGAGGGTTCCCACAAAATGTTCGTAATCTGGATCTTCATTTACTTCAACTGCATCAACAAACAGAAAAAAATTAGTCCAAGACAAAGATTATGTTTTTTAACATAAAACATTAGAGTGCGCAACGTCAGTTTGCGCTGACATGACTTGCGCAACCTCAGTTTGCGCTGACATAACTTGCGCAACCTCAGTTTGCGCTGACATAACTTGCGCAACCTCAGATTGCACCGACATGACTTACGCAATATCAGTGTACGCATCATAAAGGGCTGCGCAAAGCAATGGTTTGCGCTGATATCTGCGCAACTTAATTGTTTGCGCTGACTCCTCGTCAGCACAAATCGATAGTTTGCGCAAGATTTCAGCCTTCATAAAAATGAAGAACTGATAATTGATGCAACCGAAACCCTAAAAAGGGTGGCGCAATATGAACTTATCTCTAAAAAGAGATGAGTTTCAAAAGAGTCGAATCACCCTAAGAAGGGGTTTTCGATCAGATTCAACTACCTCTCAACGCAGGGTGCGCGGATTCGTGTCGGGAAGCTCGCCGTGCAACCCTGTCAGAAGACTCGGCCGGAGCCTTTCCCTTGGCGGCGGCGGCAGCGGCAGCGGCAGCATTTGATCGTCGGGGAGCCATCAGAATTGTCGGAGAAGGAAGGAGGAGAAAGCTCAGAGGTTTTCTCTCAAAGGCACGAAGAAAGCAAGTAAAGAATATTTTGAATGAACTGAGGGACTATTTATAGTTTTCCAAAGTCGAAACGGCCACCTTAGATTGCGCCTAAAAATGGGCTAAACCCTCAGATTGCGCAGACAGCTCATCATGTTGCGCAAAATGATTCAACATTTAAAAATTCAAAGTATTTCGAAATTTTGAAAATAATCAACTTTCGAAAACTTTGAAGGGGGTCTTGTAGGTCCTAAAAAATCAAGTTGCATCAATCAACAATTTCAAAAATTCAAGATATTCATCATTTTGATGAGTTGCGCAGAAGACAGATTGTGCAGACAGCACATTGCGCGGGCTGGATTGCGCATGTCCCCAACTGCGCAGGCTGACGTGGCAAAAGTAATCATTGACTGAATCAAATCAGATCTTCCTGACAGCTGACAACACGAATAACGAGGAAACTGTTCGTTTTTGGCGCCGTACAGTGCTCGAGGGCAGCTGACAGGTGGCAGCACAATCCAACATTGCGCAAACGAATCCTGCGCAGTCTGAGTCTGCGCAAACCAATGTCTGCGCATTTCACTTTGCGCATTTTGCCAATATAACTGACAAATTACATGTGGCATTCGTACATCAATTGCTCATTACGTGGCAACTATCTATGCACGATCATGCGCATTTCAATCAAATAATGCCATGTGTCCTAGATAGTTGGCCATGATCTGATAACTGTCTGCGCAGTCTATGTCTGCGCAAACCAATTACTGCGCAAATCATCCTGCGCAGTCCAAAATAACTGAAAGTTAGTTATTTTCAGAACTCTATAAATAGAGTTTCAAGTCTTCATTTAAGGGGATCAAGATCAGAGATCAGAAATCAGAGAGTTCAGGAGTTCTTGCCAAAGTGCTGCTGCATTCTTCCGAGACTTTTGTCTTCAAATTCAGAGGCTTTTGCCTTCAGTTTCCAAAGTTGTTTTCTACTTCAAAGGCTTCGTCTTCAAAGTTCACATCGTCAAAGGGATAAAGCAATCGTCTTCAAGATTGGATTCCTATAGTTGTAATTTTCCCAGAATTCTTGTAATCTTTATTACAAAGTTTGTATCAATAAAGTTTTATACTTTTGTTTTTGCAAACAAAGGTGTCCTACCAGTCTATAATCGAACAAAAATATTTATATATAATTCAGACCTATGTTGTGACAAATCAATGTTCTAGTGTTCTAATTGTTTCTAGATATGTTTTTCTACGTTGTTGTAGGAGCTACATGGGCCACCACTAAAAACATGTCACGACCCGATCCCAAATAGTTGGATCGAACCGGATTATGCCCAGCCTGCACCGTTGTTGAGACGGCGGCAATAAGCTGTTCCATTAGTAGGTATCCACAATAACATCTATATTTGTCACAACTAATATTCGGGAATTTAAAACTTTATTAAATATTGAAATAAATACAACTGAAATTAAAAGAACTGAATTAAATATTGAATTCAAATAATAGAATTTTTCAAAAACAACAATCAAACTGAAAACATGAGAGTCTAGCTAAGCATTCGGCTCATCGGCCTCAGTTCCTGCGTCCTCCAAAGGGGACTCTAGCAGCACCACGAGGTACAGAACTGGGTCGTAATAGCTGTTGTATAACAGCTCAGTATCCTCATAATCCCCTAAAAATGTATCTCCAATCAGGAGGGAACAAAGTACAATTCATGCTAATCCGACAATTAAAATAATAATAGAATCATGCACTTTTAAACAAATTGAAGTAGACAGTTTTCTAGCAGTTAAAATATTGTGATTTGAATAGGCAATGAATATGACCGGCTTGGGTTGTACAGTTGTATCATATTGATACGATATGACTTATCCCCGTGTGTAAGAGGGGTAAGCTAATACAGTTCTAATTTATTACTTTGGATGTGGTCATAATCATTACACTATTCCCCAGTACCCAACAGTCAATCAGTTAGTAGTGCTCTCAGAGAGAGTTCCGTGTTGCATCGTGGTTTAAACTTGCAGTAAAGCGATTATTAAATAATTGTAAACTAACATAAAATGTACTTGCCTTGGTTTGACTGGATTCGAAGGATGGAAGACTTCGAGATGGAAATTAGACTCGTCCTCGAAATCCTACATTCGAGAAGTTTGTCTCAGATTCCAAAGTTACCATGCTAACTATGCTAGTTGCAATCTCTAAGTTTGTCCTAGTCAAATTTTAATCTTGATTACACAATCACAAACAAATCTCGATTATCGGGTGCGTTTGTAATTAATTATGAGGAAAAGATCAACTTAACTTTTTATTTTGGAAAAACTCGTAGTTACCAATTTAATTGGTTAAAACTTTGTATTTTCGTAATTATACATATAAGACTAAATTTCTTGTTAAATGAGAAAACATGATCTTTGTTTAAATATTACAAACTTGTAAATTTTAATGTGAGAAAAATCTCATTAATTTTTTTATATCAAAATAATATTTATTTTAGATTTACGCGTCTACGCTAAAAACCAGCAAAACCAGAAAATGAAGAAAACTACGTGTCACGCCCCACTCCCGAATAATCGGATACGAGTCGGACACGCCCAGCCTTCGTCGTTGGACACGACGAAGTAAGCTGTACAAAACTAAGGAAACTCAAAGTCACAATGTAACGTAAACAAAACACAGCTTTTATAACGTTCCCAAAAAATCACCCATATCCATTAAGTGTTTTAAATACAAACTCAGCCGGAGACAAATCCGGTCAAATAAAATAATATACAATAATGAATATCTACAATACAATCTCCAAAAAAATAAACTAAAATAAAAGCTACAATATCCAAGCAATCACCAGCTCCATGTAATCTCCCACTCACCTGCAACGATCCTATCAGGAAAAGAGCAAAGTACAACCCTGACCAGACAATATACAATGTAATCTGTAATCCAGAGTACAAGGTGAAACCAGAATACCAGAATACTAGAACATGAAATGAAAGTGAAACTGCGGTACCAGAAATGAAATGTAAAACTGCATGCAATGGACGACAATCAATATGCTAGACAATAAACACAACTATCAATGTACAAGACAATGAACACGACAATCAATGAATCAAGACAATGTACACGACAATCAATTATGCAAGTGTGACAATTTGAAATATTAGAACTAATGTGTGACCGACTTAGGAAACAATCAATGAGTCAATAAGTCAATCAATTCTACAAGGTACGGCTTCATCGTACGTGAAGTGTACGATTAGGCTATCCACGATACCTATGTTGGGTGTGGTCACACAAAAGCTAATATTTCTCCCAATCTCCGCAATAAACAATGACTCACAAGCAATAAACAATGTACAAGGCAATCGTGTGTATCTCGTGTCTGACATGAGAACATGGCACAGGAATGTAAGACAGAAAACAAGATACAAGTCGAGTCAGTGTACTTGCCTCGGTTTGGTTGCACGAGAGTAGTACTGCATGGTTGTAATGATCACCTGTTAGTTTGTACAATTTATCAGAGTTTTAAATAATAACATTTAACTAACCGTATAGATATAGCTAACAATAATTTAGAAAGTACATATAATATAACTTTTAGAAACATTTGTTATACTAAAATAATTTAGCAAGAAAAATACTAGAACATAAATATTATTATCAACACATATATTTGTAAGAAATTATTACTCAATTTATCTGCTATCTTTTAGTAATAAAGAATTATTATAGGCAACTAGCTAGCAATATTTTAGGAGAAATATATAATACAGTTTGATCAAAATAGTATTGGTGAAAATACCTTTAACTATATGAAGAACAATATGTTACTATTTTTAGAAAATACTTATAGATATATAGTTGATCAAAATAGTATTTAGTGAAAATACTTTTAGGCTATATCTCGCAAGGAAAAATATTTATAACGTATCAAACTTATTTATTTAACAGGTATTGCTTTAGCTAATTATTTACAAAATAGTGATAATAAAGTTTTATCCAAATATTTAACCAATAATATTTTATGACAATTAATATTAGCATTTTATAACTTAATTAAGAGAAACTACAATTAATATGACTATTTATTAAATAAAGACTAGCCCACTGTAACAACATTTATTAAGACAACGGACTCCAAAACTCAGCCCAACTTATATACAATAACCCAGCCAAATTTTAACCATAAACAAGCAAACCAAATTTTTACTAATAAAGGAAGTAGCAAAATAATCCAAGAAGACCAAAAAACTCTTCCCAGGCCCAATACTGGCCCCAGCCCAGCCTTACTCTCAGCCAAAAGAATATTACCTAATATCATATAACAAATCCAGCCCATCACTCTGTCCTGGCCCAAAACCCGGCCCACATTCTAACTGTTGGAAAAACTAATTACTAAATAACCTAATGAATGTTGATTCTCCAATACATAACAATGTGATTCTTCAAATTTGAAGAATCGGCTGACCCACTCCTATTATTTACTTATACTCAGCCCATCTCTTCTTACGAGGGGTCACTGGCCCCTCGATTTTCGAGGAGGCAAGTCCCTTCAGGTGAGAGTCACAATGACTTCCCCACATCCCAACAACCTACTCCTTATTCTACTGCTCAAAACAAGAAGAAGCCAAGAGGCCTATCCCTTTAGGGTTTGTTTGGTAAAATGGATTTTGTTTTGGATTTGAATTTGGAAATCCAAATCCAAATTCAAAGCAAAATCCAACTCCAACCAAACATAGAATTTGGTAAACTAGAATTATGATTAACAATTATGATAATAAAAATACTATTTCATAAAATAATAACTAATTAATTAATTACTATTATTATAATTATAGTTATGATTAATAATTAAATTATTATTATAATTATAAAATTATTTATGATTAACAAATTATTAATTAAGATTATAAACAAATTATTAATTAAGATTATAAATATTTTTTTAAAAATAGTTGTAAAAAAATTATATATAAAAATAATGAATTATTAATTTATTTTTAATATATTTGTTAATTGTTAATTATTAATTATTAATTATTAATTAGTTTTAACTAAATATTTAATAAAACAACGAAATTATTAAAAATGACTATTTTTCTCCAAAATTCAACTTTCCAAATTTTGGATTTGGTTATACTTTCCATATCTAAATCCATCTTCAACCAAACATGGGATTCCATGGATTTAACTCCAAATCCATAAAATCCTAAAATTCACCTCCAAATACGGTTTACTAAACGGACCCTAAAGTGTGACTTCCGAATTCCATCCTTTACTTTTCCACCCGGCCCATACTTTATTAATTCACAGACAAGAACTCCTCTGTCCTCATCACTACTCTCTCACTAATACCCACAAAATTCCACTTAATTACTCATTCGGCTACTCTTCTTCCCACTCCCGAGGAGCACAGCCGCCCAAGTATCACGTGAGCCACTCTCATTTTTTTTCCTCACTTTCCATCACTCTCCTCAGCCCTCTCCATTCTTCACTAGCCGACAGGAAAAGTCCATCCCCACATGTCCTCACTCATAATTACATAATTAATACTAACAATTTATCCCACTTTCTTCACCTACTCCATACTTACTCCCATTCTTATTCTTTCCCAGCACAAAATAATCCATTCCTTCCATCTTCCTCAGACCCATCTTCTTCTTCTCCCTACTGCCGAACAAGTCCCAACCTCTCCACTATTCTTCTTCCTAATTGTTAGATCAGCCGACACACAAAAAATAATCCCCTTCCCTTCATCTACTTCCACTACTTCCCAAAAATCACCAAACCCTCACCCTAAGAATTCTTCATGTTCTCTTCCTCTAGCTCACCACAAAACCGAAACCCTAATTTCTAATACCAGAGCAAGAAAGAAAGAGGGGATCGAGAAAGATCGGAAGAAATTTACCCCGACGGTGGATCCAGAAAATCGGCGAACGGCAGTGGCGAGCGGCGTCGTGGTGGCGAGTCCGGCTCGAGACGGCGGTCAGGGCCTCTGGACGGTGGGTCCTGACGATGAGGCGCTGCGGATATGACGAGGCCAGATCCGCTCGACTCGGTGGCCGTTGGGCTCTTGGCGAGGTCGCGACATGGTAGATCGAAGTCGGCGGCTCCTCCTGCTGCTGGATCTCGACGGCGGCGGTGGCCACGAGGAGGTGGCTCCTCGGTGGCGTAGCAGTCGAGGCGAAGACTGGCGGTGCACAGTCTCCAAGACAATACTGCAGTCGAGGCGACTGCAGTCGAGGCGACGGCGACGCTCTGGCGATGACGATGGCGGTGGAGCTAGACCAAGGATGGCCGGAGAAGTAACCGAGCTCGGCAGTGCTCCGATCAGAGAGAGAGAACAGGAGAGAGAGAACAGAGAGAGATGAGAGAGAGGAAGGGGTGACATGTAGAGAGAGAGAGAGAGAGTACTGACAGTGTTAGAACATTGAAATTCGTGTAATAATTTAATATTATTTATAGTGTAAAGTCAGTGGCAGAGGTGTAAATAACTGTAGATCTAGGGGTTATACTATAGTGGCAGATATGTAATAACAAATAGATCTGGGGGCTTTAGAATAGGTTTAGTAACAGAATTACAAATTTAAAATTCAAATAAAGTTTTTTTTTAATAAAATAAATTCCAACTCTACTTTCCCTCCAACAGTAATACAGTTTTAACAAATTTCAAACTATAAAACTGTTTCAACATATTTTTTCCAAATCCGAATATTCAAACATATTTTCAAATTCAAATATCCAACAGATTTAAAAACAGAATATACTAACCTAATAACAGGATTAGTTATTAAATAATTACTTAATAATCAACTTAGTCAATTAAAATTATAGTTGTAACACATATTACTTAAGAAAATAATTATTAGCAAATCTTTTCTTAACAATTCAACAGAACAATAATAATTTCTAAAATCAAATTATTTAGGACTTTAAAAGAATTATTATACAAAATACTTTTCAAATGGAAAAATTCATTAATAGTAAAAATTCCTATTACTCAATTTATTAAATCGAAATTAGGTTTTTGTAATAAACAATTTTTAAATTCAAGAAAAAATAGAACAAAAATCCTAAAATTTACCAAACATGATTTTGGGAGTTACACTACGCTACAGTTATTACAGGCCACAGAAAAAAATAGAAAAGCTGGCTTATGCCCTTACAAATTATTGAATTTAAATAATAAGTAGACCTGGATTAGTCCTGAAATCTCTACTACAATTTAATTATAATTAAATCTAATAATTAAAATAAATTAATATTGAGTCTCAGATATTGGTCGTCATATAGGCTAATGCCTCAACGTCCGGGCGAAACCGGTTTCGTTTGCACTAAGCCAGGGCCCATTGACCAATACGGTCGTCGCCCAAAATCCAAAATAATATTCTTTTCCGAAAAAACCATTTTAAAATTATAATTAAATTTTATAGAAAATCCGGCAGCACTTGCTCTATTTTCGGTCAACCCAAAAACTGGAAAATGTGCCATAAACACCATTTATAAAAAGTCCCAAACCAGGGAACACCTAGAATTCAATTCCAAACCATTTTACACCACAATTAAATTCACAAAGTAATTCCCGAATCTCAATCGAAAATCTGCAATATAGTTTCGGGAATTCCCCAAATGAATTCGGAAATCATAACGCCAACAATCCAGAAAATATATTTCGGAAAAGTTCGAAATAAACACCGAATATCACAGAACATTTCCGAAAAAATCCAAAGTTACGACGTCGCTAAAAACCGAATTCCCGGGAGGGAATCGGGGACCAATCTCATCATAGACAAACGAAATAGGACGAGACAGAGGAGTTATACCTTGGGTTGCTCGGCTAGAGCTCTCAGATGAAATTTATAGAATGATAATCGCGGACAGCGAGTCAAAAAAGCCCGAGACAGCGCTAGACAGTACTGTCCAGATCAGCAGGCACTCGCGAAAACCCGGACAGCGGAGAGAATGGGCGAAAAACAGCAGTACAGAACTGCGGGGTCGCCGGAAGACGTAGGGCACGGGCGCGGGGCCAGCGACGTGCGCTGGTGGCGGCCGAGAGGGGCGCCGGAGAGAGCTGGCCGCGAGGGGCGCTGCGGAAAGACGGCCGGAGATGGACGAAACTGCGGGGACGCGCGACAGGGGGTCCGACAAGGGAGGCCGGCGGGTTTCAGCGTCGGTGGAAGGGCGCGGGGCCGGTCGGGGTCCGTTGGACGGCGGAGTTGGCCGCGGGGCGGCCAGGAGGTCGTCGGGACGGGCGCCTCGGAGGTGGCCGGCCGCGCGGAGGGGCGCGATGGCCGGGAACGACGGCGACGGGCGGATCGGGGTCTACGGGACGGCGCGGTGCGCGGGGAAGGCGAGGGTCGCCGGAGCCTAGGGCACGAGTTGGGAGAGACTCGATTAGGGCTCGGATAGCTCCAGAGAAGTGAGGAATGAGAATGAGTGAGGGAGAGGAGAATGAGAGGTGAGGGTTTTTGAAAGGGAAGTGGTGGGTTTCCTTTTGTGGTGGAGAGGGAATGGAGGAGAGATAAGTGAGGAGAGTGGGGAAGTGGTTGAGAAGGAAATGAGGAGGAGAGACCCATTCGGGGGTTTGTCTCCTGGAGAGAGGAAACCGGGTCGGGTCGGGTGCGGGTTTGGGTAGTTTAAGTTTTAGCCCAAAAAAAATGCTATTGTGTACATAAAAAAAATATTAATTTTAAGATTCCAGTTGGGTTCGGGCTCGGGTCAGGTCAGCAACCAAAAATCCAAATTTATTATTTTGAAATTAATTTTACTAATATAATAATAATAATAATAATAATAAACTTACGAAATAAAAACTGGGTTTCACAATCGGAGATGGTCTTATAATTAATTTTTCTTGTGAGCATGCAACACACACACAATCACGAGGTAAAAGAATCTTCTTGTTCTTTAAAGGATGTCCTCGTGAGTTTTAACTATTCGATGCATCATACTAGATCCAGGGTGGCCAAGCCGATCATGCCAAAGCATAAAAAGTTTTGGATCATTGAACTTCTGGTTCATCGCGGTGTTAGATTCTATGACACTTATTTTTGCATAATACAATCTTGATGAAAAAACTGGGAGTTTTTCTTTCACATGCTTCTGGCATGAATCATTGGATGGCATGAATCATTAGATCATTGAGCTGATGAAGGACTTCGATATCTCTTTGCAGTACCATCCGGGGAAGGCCAACGTAGTTGCAGATGCCTTGAGCAGGTATCCAGTCGCTATGTATTTGACGACATATCGTCATCTATTGGCCGATCTGGATAGTTTGGGTATCGAGGTGATCGTTCCGGGCATGGAGGTTCAGATGTGGGGTTTACAGATTCAGTCTGCGTTGATGGACAGAGTCAGATCAGCACAGTTTGATGACGTGACCTTGAGGAGTATCAGAGAGCAGGTGCAGGCCGGATCGTTAGACGATTTCTCTATAGCCGAAGATGGGTCGCTGAGGCACGGTACTAGATTGTGCATTCCGAGTGGAGAGCTTCGGGAGGAGATTCTGCAAGAAGCGCATCGTTTCCAGTACTCTATGCATCCTGGAGCCAACAAGATGTACAGAGACCTGAGGGAGCACGTATGGTGGTATGGCATGAAACGAGATGTAGCTCAGTTTGTATCTCGATGCTTAGTGTGCCAGCAGGTGAAAGCCGAGAGACAGAGGCCAGGTGGTCTGCTTCAGCCACTACCCATTCCAGAGTGGAAGTGGGAGCACATCACTATGGATTTTGTATCTGGACTTCCACGATCTTCAGGAGGGAAGGACGCGATTTGGGTCATCATTGATAGATTGACCAAATCGGTCCACTTTTTGCCTTTCAAGGTGGGACTATCTACGGAGAAGCTGGCAGAGATGTATGTGAGACAGATAGTCAGATTGCACAGAGTTCCTGTGAGCATAGTCTCTGATCGGGATAGTCGTTTCACTTCCCACTTTTGGAGGAGTTTGCATACTAGCTTGGGCACTCAGCTCAAGTTCAGTACCGCATATCACCCCCAGACGGACGGGCAGTCAGAGAGGACCATCCAGACACTCGAGGATATGCTTCACACTTGTGTGTTAGATTTCGGGGGATCTTGGGAGGACCATCTTCACTGGTAGAGTTTACTTACAACAACAGCTATCAGGCCAGTATAGAGATGTCACCATTTGAGGCTCTATACGGACGGAGATGTCGCACTCCTTTGTCATGGGACGATATCGGTGAGAGAGTTTTGCTTGGCCCGGAGATGGTGGTGGATGCAACAGAGAAGGTTAAGTTGATCAGGGATAGACTTCGGGTGGCTCAGGATAGACAGCGGCATTGGGCCGATAGCCACCGGAGACCGTTAGAGTTCGAGGTTAGTATTTGTTTTTCTATTTGTGCTTGTTGGTGATTGCTTGCTTTAGGATCTTGTATTGAGTCTTGTCTTGTGCCTAGGTTGGCGATATGGTGTTCCTGAGGATTTCTCCGACACGGGGCACGATTCGTTTTGGCCGAGACGGGAAGCTTAGTCCGCGCTTCATCGGACCTTTCACTATTCTTGGAAGGGTCGGTGCAGTGGCATATCGACTAGACTTGCCGCCTACGCTCGAGGGAGTCCATAACGTGTTCCATGTGTCGCAGTTGAGGCGGTACATGGCAGACCCTAGTCACGTATTGGATCACTCCGAGTTAGAGGTGGGGCCTACTCTCCGCTATCCAGAGCAGCCTGTGGAGATTCTGGATCGTCGGAAGAAGGTGCTCCGGAATCAAGTTATCCCTTTGGTTCGTGTCGCATGGAGGCATCACTCTCCAGGAGAGTCTACCTGGGAGAGGGAGGACGAGATGCGGGAGCGTTACCCTTATCTCTTCGAGCCTTGAGGTATTTTTTTCTTTGTTCTTGTTACTGTCATTGTGCTAGTTTGCTCTAATTTCGAGGACGAAATTTTTTTTTAGGAGGGTAGATTTGTCACCCCCAATTTTCTTAATAGGGCTAATATGGTCATTTGTATTATTTTATTATTTTTAATATTATTAAATATTATTTTTATTGTTTTTATATTATTATTTAAATAGATATTTTATCGATAGTATTTTTATTTATAAAAAAAGTTTAATATATTTAATATATATTAAATAATAAAATATTTAGTTTTGTTTATAAATAAATTCTGATTGTTATTTATATATATAAATTTTTGAGTAATATTTCATTTATTGGATTATATATATAAATATATATATATGGATAAATATTTTGGGTTGATTTTATATAATAAATAAATATATAATAAATAATATATGTATGTATGTATTTATGTATGTATTGTATATATGTATGTATGTGTGTATGCATGCATTTATGTGTGTATAACTATATATATATAATATATATATTATAGTATTAATAGTTTAAAGAAAAAGAGAAAGAAAGAAAAGGGAACGAAAGAATAGAAAAAAAAAATAAACAAAAACAAAGACATATACACCTTTAATTTCCTTCAATAGTTCGTGCCGATTCGCACCATGTGCAACGAAAAACGAGTTCCAAAATCGAGAAAAACTCGATTTTGTGGGTTTAGAAACTGTCCCGAAACACCAACTTCGTGGCCGATTTGCGACCAGCGTGTTGCAAGTTTTTAAAATCGGTCTGAAGAGACTTAGAGACAACCTATAGGGCTTTAAAACATTTCTTGTAGAATTGATTTTCATGCACTGTAGAGAAAGTTATTGATTTTTGAAGTTGGAGAAAAAACTGATTTTCAAAAGTGAATTTTTAGTAAAATTGTCCCGATACGCCGTCCGTCCCGTCAATCCGGGCGACGTGGTCAAGAACCGAAAGTATTGATAGTTGCGTATCGACTTTGTGGTCGTGTGGGCTTTGACGGAATTCAAATTGGTCGCGTGTGCGCGACGAATTTGATGCGTATCCGTCAAAATATTCACCGTATCGACCTTTTGCATATTTGTCAATTACTTTTTGCACACTCATCAGATCGTGACGAAACTTGCGCCATTGGACTCGAAATATTTTTCTGGTCCTGCATGCCAAGTTTGGTCTGATTCTGAGACCGTTGATTGGGACGCCATTTTGGCGGGTCCACAATCCCACTCAACGGGTGATTTTGTGCACAACCCATCGGAATCCAAAATTGGACATACTGTTGGATTCGTCTCATCAAACCGGACCTGTAAACATATAGTTTGATGACTTTAGAGATCGTAGATTCTGGCACGTTTTTCGGTGCAAAGTGGATCCAACGGTGGACACCATTTTGACCCGAAATTACCGTTTTGCCCCTGTGTCCAGAATTGGACTTATGGGTAGGCGTTTCTAGCTAATTTGACCATTCTGAGAACGTTGGTAATGTCTGTTTCAGCATTAGGAGACAGTTGTGCGAGTTGACTGTTCGTAGCTTTTTGAGTGGGTGGTAGTTTCGATTTTTTCAGCTCAGGACGACAGGCGAGTACATTCTCTGATAGTTTTCATTGTCTTGATATCTACTATATCCGATTCAATTATAGTGTTATACTTGATTCTCGACATGAGGATACACGGACTAGTATACATTGAATTTCGTCATGAGATGTCATTCCCGGTTTACCTGGTATATGAGTACATTGTTCGATATTGTTTCCTGTACTTGTATAGACACCAATTTGGGAGTGGGCTGGCCCCCTGCTCTTCGAATCCCGTGTCATGACTTGTCATGTCTGGATTCATTATACTACTCGGGGATGGGGAGTTATTAGAGGTTATGTGATCATTACCCCTACTTGTTTACTACTTGCATCATAGCTTCACCCTCGCCTCACGTAGGGTGTAGCCTGACCTATTACTACTTGACTCATAGCTTTCCATTTTGGCCGGCCTGATCCCTATACCATTACTTGTGCATAGCCGGTCAAATGGAACAGCCTGATCTTGACCCACACATAACGCTCTAATATCTCATGGCACTTTATTTATTTTTATGTTTACATCATACCTCAGATTTCTCTCCATTATTTATATTCCAGTTTCATCTTATATATCTCACACATGACATGATATATAGTTCTCTTGTACCGTTTTACTTTCAGTCTTGATATTCCATCTTGTATTTCATTATGATTGTCTCTTATAGTATTTGTCAATTCACATGGAACTGCTATTGGCGTTTGTACTTGCTCATATCCTGACAGGATAACCCCTGTTGTTTTTCAGAGGATTTAGAAGCAGATTGCCCGACCTACTACGGGTTTGGCATAGATGGAGCCTACGACCAGGACATGCCTGTGGACCCGGTGCTCGTAGAGGACGCACCGCCAGTAGTGGCCTAGTTCACCTAGATTTTGTCTTGATTACATTCTAGTTTGATACTTTGAGACTTGTAGTATTTATTTTGGGATATTGTTTTATGTCTGGTCTCTGAACTTGTGTTTGTGGCTTGGCACTATTTCAGACTATTTATCTCATCTTTATCTTTATCTTTATCATCGTGTTCATCTTCCTTAGAATTATGTGATTGAGTTGTGGTTATATTTCTCCGTGCGGAGATGACAGGTTATATCATTGTGTTTTAGAGTCTATATATTCTAGATGACCTTTACAGCGTTCTACCGCCGATGCTGCGGCGTAGGCTGGACGTACCCACGTGCTCGTGCCCCTAAACAGGGTGCGGGTCGTGACAATCGCGGTGTTAGATTCTATGACACTTATTTTTGCATAATACAATCTTGATGAAAAAACTGGGAGTTTTTCTTTCACATGCTTCTGGCATGAATCATTGGATGTAATGCATAGATATTCCATATTCCCCTCATTCATAGTCTCGATATGGAAACCATTGAGACGTATGTCTTTGAAACTTAGCAAAAAAAAATTGACTTGCTTGAATACAAAGCATCTTTTATAAAAATATTTGTTCCACCCGGTAATATAATATTTGCTCTTCCAGAGCCCTCAATTAATTTTGTAGTACCAGAAATTGTACTAATATTTGCTTGTGCCAATTTTAAGTTAGAAAAATATTTTCGATCTCGAAGAATAGTGTGCGTTGATCCACAGTCAACCAAACATATATCTCTACCGTTGGAGTTGTTTACAGCATAATTATTTTCCATATTTCTTGTAAGCCCCCTGAATTTCTGGAATTTTTTTCGAATTTCCTAAATGATTTATTCTCGATAATTAATTTTGATTTAATTAGTTATTATCATTTAATGCTCTTTACCGTGACTTGGAATTCTAGAGCATCAGGGATGCCAGTCTCTGGAAACTTCTTTCTTGAAGTTTGTAGTAGACGAGATTACCTTCATTTTGATATATGGTGTCCCATCCAAACTCATTCCCTTGTGCTCCTTTTGTATCGCGCAACTTCGGGTCAACTTAGACCAATTAATCATTGATTAATTATTTTCACTTTTATTTTTGATCTTCGTTTGCGCGTTACCGTGACTTTGAATTTAAGAGCACTAGACCAGTCATTTTCTCAGAACCAACTTGTCATGTTTGACCTACTCGAGACGTTCTTCACCCATGACCTTCGTGTCCCACTCAGACACACCATCTTGTGCTTCATTTTCTTCGCACAACTTTCGGGTCAAATTAGGCCAATTAATTATCTACCGTAAAACCTGATTTAACTTCCAATTTAATTTCCGGGCCCGACATCGATCCAATCCAGTCGACCCAAAATATGGCCCTAGCCTGTTTTGAGCCTATTATGCACGTGCCACTTGCGTGCCACAATTTTGATCTCCCATGTGCTCCTATTTCATCCATGATTTTAATTGATTTTAATTATTATTTTAATTAAATCTTGGCTTCGACTTTGTCCAAACTTGGCCCAACGTCCGATCCAGTTTGGCATGGACCCTACCATGACTGCCCGTACACCCCACTGATATTTTCCCATTTTTCTCCTACTCAAAAATATCTCTATATATATAAATATCTCCTTTTCTTTCTCTTATATATATATATACATATATATATATATATACATATATTTGTGTTTTAATAACTATCACACACTCTCTCTCCTTCCCACCATACAAACACCCTCTCCCCTCTCTCATGGCCGAATGGTAGCCCCCCTATCTCTCTCTAATATCTCTCTTCCTCTCACTCTCTTTATTCTCACCCTTCTCCCTTTATATATATATATATATATATATGTTATATATATACACACACACATATCTCTTACTCTCACCCCCCATCCTTATACTCACCACCCCCCTCACCCTCTCTAGCCGACAAGCAACACCCCCTCTCCCATCAGTACAGCCCCCCCCCTCTCTCTTAACTCTCTCTCTCTCTCTCCCTCTTTATATATATTATACACACACACACATAATTCTCTCTCTCTTCTCTAACTAAACCAACTCCATCACCTACACACCCTACCAGCAAGCACAGTCGAGCCCAGCCCCATGGCCGACCCCCCTCATCCCGTGCTCACTCTCCTCCTCCTCACTTCACCATTCTCTCCTCCCCCATCATCACCTCCACGCACCACCACCAACATAGTCGAACACCACCACCTCCACCATTAAACAACCACCACCACCTCATTTCTTCTCCTCCTCCATCCGACCACGTCGCCGTACCCTCGCCACCCCGTCGTAACTCCGCCATCGTCGCCGCGCCGGGCTCGGCCAAGCAGAGCCGCACCAATAGCAGCAGTTAGCTGCAGCAGCGGCAGCCGCTGCGGAGGGCGCGGGCAGCAGCCGCGCGCCGCCCCGGCCATCGCCGCCGCATGGCCGGCCACCTCCGCCGTCATGGGCCCCCCTCATGGCCGACGACCAATGGTTCACTACTCTGGACGGCCACCGTCCTCCGGGACGCGCCGTCGAGGCGATTCGTGCATTTTTCACGAAATTCCGTCGACGCGCGCGCGGACGGAAGTCAGAATTCGCGTCTCGGGACAGCGACTTCGTGCCGATTTTTTGGACAATCCGACCGTTGGATCGGCGAACTCTTTGCTCCGCCGCAATCTCGGTATATACCCCTTCACTTCCCTGAAATTTCACCCGTTAATTTCGTCGTTTGATACATCAAAACCGGCCACCAAGTTGACGTTTTAATTGAACTATTTTTTGACAGTTTCGCGATGCCAACTTTGCGGGTTCGTATCTTCTCCATCGCAGCTCCGTTTTGCGCGCCACCAGTTCCGGTGCACAGCTGGTATAACCCTCTTCCTACCCCCTTTAGATTCCATTTTAGTTTGAGCATGTTAGGTCGGTCGAATTCGACGCCAAAGTTGGCCGTTCGAATTCTTAGTGTTGCACTTGTAAAATTCCATTTTTGAACTCGGGACTCCGGATTCAATTTCTGACACCACCAGTAGACTCGTGGCATCGTTCTGGTATGTTTTCATATAAAGTTTGTTAGATTTGGAGAACGTGGGCCCGGACACGCATTTCGGTGCAAAGCGGGTCCCACTTTCTGAGTCAACGTGACTTTTTGACGCCGGCTCATCGGAATCCAATTCCGGATATACCGTTGAGTTCGTATCGTCATTCTGGACTCGTTGACATATAATTTGCTAGTTTTTAGTGGACATTGGTTCCGGCACGCATTTCGGTGCAAGTCGGATACCAATATCCGGGCCAACGGGTCATTTTGAGATCGGCTCATCGGAATCCAATTCCGGATATACCGTTGAGTTTGTATCATCATTCTGGACTCGTTGATATATAATTTGCTGAGTTTTGAAGATATTTGCTCCGGCACGCATTTCCGTGCAAACCGGATTCCAAATGTCCGCGTCAACGGACCAATTTGAGATCGGGTCAACGAAATCCAATTCTGGATATACCGTTGGGTTCGTATCGTCATTCTGGATTCATGGACATATAATTTGTTAGATTTTGTGCACTTTTATTTCGGCACGTTTTTCGGTACAAAGTGTGTCCAACGGCAGACATTATTTTGGCCCAAAATTACCGTTTTGCCCATGTATCCAAATTGGACTTTTGGACAGGCTATCCTAGATGATTTGACCATTCTGGACACGTTGGTGATGTTAGTTTCATCATCCGACAACATCTGTAGGTTTCTTTCCTTTTTGTGTCACCCTATTATTATAATATTTTCTCCTTTTGGTTGTTTTAGAGACCCGTCGATTTCAGTGATTTCTAAATCACTGAAATTCATAAGTTGACCTTGTAGATGGTTATAGAGACTAGCTTGACCATGGTTGACTACTTTGACTAGACGTCGAAGTAGAGCCAACAGTTGACCTAGGTTTGCTTAGATTTGACGAACGTTGACTTTTTGACCAAAGTCAACTGTAGGTCAACCATTGACCTATTTAACCTAGATTAGACTTAGAGTTGACCAGAGTTGACCAGTTGACCAGTTGACCAAAGTCAATTGTATGTCAACCTTGACCCAGTTTGTCTTAGTTTGACTTAGTTTGACCTAGATGTTAGTATGTCTTTTGACCCTGATCAGCTCTTGTATTATTTCATCTTTAGGTCTGTGGCTTTACTCTGAACCCTGATTCATATTGACAGCAGGACCCCAGGCGAGTACATTCTCTGATAACTTATTTCCAATTTATGATAACTGTTATGATTCATGTAATTAGTGTTGATATGCTTATTCCTGACACATGGTTCTCACGGATTGGTATTCTTGGATCCCGACGAGAGATGTTTCTCCTTCTTAGGTTGGAATGTATTGTGCAAGCACCCTTGTAGCTCTTGCTCGATATATGGTCACTGATTCTAGAGCAGGTTCGCGACCTTCTCATTAGAATCCCGTGCAGTGACGTGTTCTGTTTGGATCCATTCTACCAGTTGGGGTAGGGGGAGTAGTAGCGTATGCCTGTGATCATATCCCCTTGCTATCTTGAACAGTGTGAGTCATATACCGCACATATGACTTGTCAGGCCGATTCTTGACAGTTTTCCAAGCCGATCACAAGTTGAAACTGCTACTCACACACATTGGATATATAGCTTACCTTGATTTGTGTACATACCATGATTCAGTTCTACTTTCTTGTTCTAGCTCTAGCTCTACAGCTTACCATGCCATGATACATATATGTACACTCCATGATTTCATTGTATATGCTCTATTTACAGTCTTATAGCTTTTATTCTATCTTGAGATCTGTTATGAGATATATGTACTCGTTCCATCCTGACCGGATATGTTGAAAAATTTTAGGAGTAGTTGTGCCCTCATTATTGGACTTCATGATGTTGCTAGCTGAGGTGGATCTCACTATTATTCTATGTGAGTTGCCTGGTAGTTATCCTTAGTTAGTCTTGTTGTTCTTTCTTTATCTTTCATGTCTTATGATTATTATAGATTCTAGTTGTTCTAGTGATATTGTTATTAATTCTTGTCTTATCTTCCTTAGTTTTTGTGATGTGACATGAGTACATTTCTAGTTATGGATTCTTAGATGTTGTAGTTAGTATAGTATACTTGACAGCGTTCTACCGCCGATACCGCGGCGTAGGCTGGGCGTGGCCCACGTATTCGTACCCGTATATCCGGGTGCGGGTCGTGACACGTTTTTAGTGGTGGCCCATGCAGGTCAGTCTTTGCAGTTAATGCGAAGTCGTGGTAGTACTTGAGTTTATCTGTACTACTGCGAGCCTGCCCTAGGATTAAGGTTGAGTCATGGCATATTTTAGGATTTTGTACTCAGTCACATATTAGGAACTCTTGGTAGATTCCAGGGATGACCCCTGGAAATCATATTTCGAAAGGCTTTCAAATCTTTTTCCACTTGTTTCCGTTCGTCCTGATTTCTGAAATATCTGTCCGTATCAAACTTTATTCTTTCTTGGGATGAGTTATGGATCCCAGGGGGAAGGAATAAGTTGGACTTGTATATCATCTAGGTTGGGGAGAGAATATGATTTATCAACCTCGTATCATGGTCGAGGTTTGTTTTAGATTATATTCCACCATTTTCTATCTTGACCTAGGTAGTACCCTCGGGACTTTTCCTGAAATTTTTCTCTGAACCCTATCTCGGAAATTGTTTCCGTTGTTTCTATTAACTTACCCTTGACTTGTTGTTGAATTTTAAATCTTAATATTCGTTGTTGACCTTTAATTTTGTTTTGGATAATTCTTTTAAGAATTGAGTTAAGATATCCTGATAAACATACTTTGGACAAGGACGATGAGAACGGTAAGTGTCTACTTTATTTATGGAGTTTAGAATTCATTGCAGTCATATTAGCTAGCGAGACATGGACATAGAGCCTGATTTTGGATATACTATCCTAGTTATGTCATTTAGGTTCTCTTGCAGCCATACCGGGTGGCGTGGTAAGGAATCTAGATGACGTAATTATAGGGTGTATACCATGGTTATGGATTTCATTGTTTATTACCGCTATGCTTACTGGCGTGGCGAGAATTCTGGCAACATGATTTGGGATAGACGTGTATGGTTATCAGATCGTATCTTAAATTGATTCACTTGTTTTAACCTATTGGACAAGAGCAGTTCCTACTATTACTTCTGTTTTCCCATTCTTCTCTTCCTCATCGCATGATGATTTCCTCATCTTACCCTTACTTCCTCCGTCTTGATCCATTATGTCTTGGTTCTACCAATTACCTATCTTGTATCTACTTCTGTCAGCCATACTTTGAAAACCTTGAAAATTTTAGAATTTTCATATCTTTTATCTTGGGAGAGATCGAGGAAGTATCGTAATCATCCGTCTCGGAATAGACATTGTTGGTAGTAGTCGAAGCAGAGCGAGATGATTACCCGGCTTCCTCCTACGATCCCATATTCTGGTTTCTATGATAACAGAAGCAATTCAATTCTACATCCTTGATTTGTTTATTATATTTTGAATCGTGAGATTGATCCTCTCTGATTGACCAAGCGATTCTGGTTGTCTAGTTTATCGTGCCAAAGAGTCTTGGTTGTTGATTGAACTTAAATGGTTCCGAATTCTATTATGATATAATTTCCTTGTTAGATGCTCGTGTCCAGACTTCGTTGATTTTGTTCTCCATCTTGCCCAAATTCCGATTTACTCAAAACTTGATCAATTTAACTCGTGCTGAGACTAAATTATTTATTTTTATCGTGATTGGGCAATGCTATCATCACTCGTGCTTTAAACTTTCGATTCAATTCTGGCAAATGACTAAATTCTATTCCAATCACGATTAGGCTTCAGACTATCCTTGATTTTGCCTGAGTCTCATTTTCTGAATCGTGTCCCAATGACTTAACTTATCTATAATCGTGCCTATATGATTCTGTTCATATTTTGATTCCATCGTGCGGAAATTTTTCATCGTGCCTGAATAATTGTGAATTGAATATCTTAATCATGCAAACTTGTCATTCTATGATCGTGCCTAAGTTTTTGCCTAAAAACTTTCTATCTTGTTTTACCCCTACTACAACCTTAATTTCGAGGACGAAATTTCTATAAGGTGGGTAGGATGTAAGCCCCCTGAATTTCTGAAATTTTTTCGAATTTCCTAAATGATTTATTCTCGATAATTAATTTTGATTTAATTAGTTATTATCATTTAATGCTCTTTACCGTGACTTGGAATTCTAGAGCATCAGGGATGCCAGTCTCTGAAAACTTCCTTCTTGAAGTTTGTAGTAGACGAGATTACCTTTATTTTGATATATGGTGTCCCATCCAAACTCATTCCCTTGTGCTCCTTTTGTATCGCGCAACTTCGGGACAACTTAGACCAATTAATCATTGATTAATTATTTCCACTTTTATTTTTGATCTTCGTTTGCGTGTTACCGTGACTTTGAATTTAAGAGCACCAGACCAGTCATTTTCTCAGAACCAACTTGTCATGTTTGACCTACTCGAGACGTTCTTCACCCATGACCTTCGTGTCCCACTCAGACACACCATCTTGTACTTCATTTTCTTCGCACAACTTTCGGGTCAAATTAGGCCAATTAATTATCTACCGTAAAACCTGATTTAACTTCCAATTTAATTTCCGGGCCCGACATCGATCCAATCCAGTCGACCCACAATATGGCCCTAGCCTGTTTTGAGCCTATTATGCACGTGCCACTTGCGTGCCACAATTTCGATCTCCCATGTGCTCCTATTTCATCCATGATTTTAATTGATTTAAATTATTATTTTAATTAAATCTTGGCTTCGACTTTGTCCAAACTTGGCCCAACGTCCGACCCAGTTTGGCATGGACCCTACCATGACTGCCCGTACACCCCACTGATATTTTCCCATTTTTCTCCTACTCAAAAATATCTCTATATATATAAATATCTCCTTTTCTTTCTCTTATATATATATACATATATATATATACATATATATATATACATATATATGTGTTTTAATAACTCTCACACACTCTCTCTCCTTCCCACCATACAAACACCCTCTCCCCTCTCTCATGGCCGAATGGTAGCCCCCCTCTCTCTCTCTAATATCTCTCTTCCTCTCACTCTCTTTATTCTCACCCTTCTCCCTTTATATATATATGTTATATATACACACACACACATATCTCTTACTCTCACCCCCCCTCCTTACACTCACCACCCACCTCACCCTCTCTAGCCGACAAGCAACACCCCCTCTCCCATCAGTACAGCCCCCTCCCTCTCTCTTAACTATCTCTCTCTCTCCCTCTTTATATATATTATACACACACACACATAATTCTCTCTCTCTTCTCTAACTAAACCAACTCCATCACCTACACACCCTCACCAGCAAGCACAGCCGAGCCCAGCCCCATGGCCGACCCCCCTCATCCCGTGCTCACTCTCCTCCTCCTCACTTCACCATTCTCTCCTCCCCCATCATCACCTCCACGCACCACCACCAACATAGTCGAACACCACCACCTCCACCATTAAACAACCACCACCACCTCATTTCTTCTCCTCCTCCATCCGACCACGTCGCCGTACCCTCGCCGCCTTGCCGTAACTCCGCCGTCGTCGCCGTGCCGGGCTCGGCCAAGCAGAGCCGTACCAACAGCAGCAGTTAGCTGCA
Source organism: Iris pallida (assembly GCA_029216955.1). NCBI lineage: Eukaryota > Viridiplantae > Streptophyta > Magnoliopsida > Asparagales > Iridaceae > Iris > Iris pallida. The sequence goes on from JANAVB010000194.1 coordinate 596,711, forward strand.
GCAGCGGCAGCCGCTGCGGAGGGCGCGGGCAGCAGCCGCGCGCCGCCCCGGCCATCGCCGCCGCATGGCCGGCCACCTCCGCCGTCGTGGGCCCCCCTCATGGCCGACGACCAATGGTGCACTACTCTGGACAGCCACCGTCCTCCGGGACGCGCCGTCGAGGCGATTCGTGCATTTTTCACGAAATTCCGTCGACGCGCGCGCGGACGGAAGTCAGAATTCGCGTCTCGGGACAACGACTTCGTGCCGATTTTCTGGACAATCCGACCGTTGGATCGGCGAACTCTTTGCTCCGTCGCAATCTCGGTATATACCCCTTCACTCTCCTGAACTTTCACCCGTTAATTTCGTCGTTTGATACATCAAAACCGGCCACCAAGTTGACGTTTTAATTAAACTGTTTTTTGACAGTTTCGCGACGCCAACTTCGCGGGTTCGTATCTTCTCCATCGCAGCTCCGTTTTGTGCGCCACCAGTTCCGGTGCACAGCTGGTATAACCCTCTTCCTGCCCCCTTTAGATTCTATTTCAGTTTGAGCATGTTAGGTCGGTCGAATTCGACGCCAAAGTTGGCCGTTCGAATTCTTAGTGTTGCACTTGTAAAATTCCATTTTTGAACCCGGGACTCCGGATTCAATTTCTGACACCACCAGTAGACTCGTGGCGTCGTTCTGGTATGTTTTCATATAAAGTTTGTTAGATTTGGAGAACGTGGGCCCGGACACGCATTTCGGTGCAAAGCGGGTCCCACTTTCTGAGTCAACGAGACTTTTTGACGCCGGCTCATCGGAATCCAATTCCGGATATACCGTTGAGTTCATATCGTCATTCTGGACTCATTGATATATAATTTGCTAGGTTTTAGTGGACATTGGTTCCGACACGCATTTCGGTGCAAGTCGAATACCAATATCCGGGCCAACGGGTCATTTTGAGATCGGCTCATCGGAATCCAATTCCGGATATACCGTTGAGTTCGTATCATCATTCTGGACTCGTTGATATATAATTTATTGAGTTTTGAAGATATTTGCTCCGGCACGCATTTTCGTGCAAACCGGATTCCAAATGTCCGCGTCAACGGACCAATTTGAGATCGGGTCAACGGAATCCAATTCTGGATATACCGTTGGGTTCGTATCGTCATTCTGGATTCGTGGACATATAATTTGTTAGGTTTTGTGCACTTTCATTTTGGCACATTTTTTGGTGCAAAGTGTGTCCAACGGCGGACATCATTTTGGCCCGAAATTACCGTTTTGCCCCTGTATCCAAATTGGACTTTTGGACAGGCTATCCTAGATGTTTTGACCATTCTGGACACGTTGGTGATGTTAGTTTCATCATCCGACAACATCTGTAGGTTTCTTTCCTTTTTGTGTCACCCTATTATTATAATATTTTCTCCTTTTGGTTGTTTTAGAGATCCGTCGATTTCAGTGATTTCTAAATCACTGAAATTCATAAGTTGACCTTGTAGATGGTTATAGAGACTAGCTTGACCATGGTTGACTACTTTGACTAGACGTCGAAGTAGAGCCAACAGTTGACCTAGGTTTGCTTAGATTTGACGAACGTTGACTTTTTGACCAAAGTCAACTGTAGGTCAACCATTGACCTATTTAACCTAGATTAGACTTAGAGTTGACCAGTTGACCAGTTGACCAAAGTCAATTGTATGTCAACCTTGACCCAGTTTGTCTTAGTTTGACTTAGTTTGACCTAGATGTTAGTATGTCTTTTGACCCTGATCAGCTCTTGTATTATTTCATCTTTAGGTCTGTGGCTTTACTCTGAACCCTGATTCATATTGACAGCAGGACCCCAGGCGAGTACATTCTCTGATAACTTATTTCCAATTTATGATAACTGTTATGATTCATGTAATTAGTGTTGATATGCTTATTCCTGACACATGGTTCTCATGGATTGGTATTCTTGGATCCCGACGAGAGATGTTTCTCCTTCTTAGGTTGGGATGTATTGTGCAAGCACCCTTGTAGCTCTTGCTCGATATATGGTCACTGATTCTAGAGCAGGTTCGCGACCTTCTCATTAGAATCCCGTGCAGTGACGTGTCCTATTTGGATCCATTCTACCAGTTGGGGTAGGGGGAGTAGTAGCGTATGCCTGTGATCATATCCCCTTGCTATCTTGAACAGTGTGAGTCATATACCGCACATATGACTTGCCAGGCCGATTCTTGACAGTTTTCCAAGCCGATCACAAGTTGAAACTGCTACTCACACACATTGGATATATAGCTTACCTTGATTTGTGTACATACCATGATTCAGTTCTACTTTCTTGTTCTAGCTCTAGCTCTACAGCTTACCATGCCATGATACATATATGTACACTCCATGATTTTATTGTATATGCTCTATTTACAGTCTTATAGCTTTTATTCTATCTTGAGATCTGTTATGAGATATATGTACTCGTTCCATCCTGACCGGATATGTTGAAAAATTTTAGGAGTAGTTGTGCCCTCATTATTGGACTTCATGATGTTGCTAGCTGAGGTGGATCTCACTATTATTCTATGTGAGTTGCCTGGTAGTTATCCTTAGTTAGTCTTGTTGTTCTTTCTTTATCTTTCATGTCTTATGATTATTATAGATTCTAGTTGTTCTAGTGATATTGTTATTAATTCTTGTCTTATCTTCCTTAGTTTTTGTGATGTGACATGAGTACATTTCTAGTTATGGATTCTTAGATGTTGTAGTTAGTATAGTATACTTGACAGCGTTCTACCGCCGATACCGCGGCGTAGGCTGGGCGTGGCCCACATATTCGTACCCGTATATCCGGGTGCGGGTCGTGACATTTCTATAAACACAAATAAATTAAGTAAGAAACATTTAATTTATTGATAAAAACCAAAGGTTAAAACAAGCATAACAACGGATACTTAGAAACATGATAAAACAAACATAAAACTAGAACTAAACTGAAAAAGTTCAAATAATCTCAAATTCAACTTAATCATTTTTGATATTTTCGTTGCCATCATTAGCATCATCACCCAAAACTTAATTCCTCCACTTGGCTCGTTTAAGTAATCTTCAACATCCAAATGAGTGAATTCTATTGGATCATTTTCATCTTCAGGAATGTTGCTGAAATTTGCAAAGTTGCTCTCTTTCTCTTTTCCTTTACTCTTGATAGATGTTTGGTAAAGGTCAATTAGGTGCTTTGGTATACGACATGTACGAGACCAATGCCCTTTTGCTCCACATCTGTAGCAAGCTTCTTCAAAATTCTTCGGAGAATCAACTTTTGCACCCTTTTCTTTATCTTGTTTTCCGCCATTTTTGTTCCACTTCAAGTGGTATGGCCCAACCTTCTTGTTGAAGGGTTGATGGTTAGGACCACCATGGTTTTAAATTTTACCATGACCATGACCGCGACCACGACCGCGACCGCGACCACGACCACGTCCTTGTCCATAGTTATTTGCATTCGCTTCAGGAAATGGCTGTGATCCAGTAGGGTGGGAGTTGTGGTTTCTCATTAGGAGCTCATTATTTTATTCGGTAACAAGAAGACATGAAATCAATTGAGAATATTTTTTAAACCCCTTTTCACGATACTGCTGCTGCAGGAGCATGTTCGTGGCATGGAAAGTAGTGAACGTCTTTTCTAACATGTCTTCTTCAGTAACATTATCTCCGCATAATCTCATTTTAGACACAATTTTATTGCAGAGTTATATTCGTTTACCGATTTGAAGTCTTGCAACCTAAGGTGCATCCAATCATAGCGAGCTTTTGGGAGTATCACACTCTTTTGGTGATCATAACGTTCCTCTAAGTTTTTCCATAGAACGGCGGGTTCTTTCACTCCAAGGTATTCGGATTTCAGCCCTTCATGGAGGTGATGTCGATTTGCTTTGTCTTGTTCGTTTGCCTAATTTTTCTCTTTGATTGCATGTGCAAGGTTCTTTGCACTCAAATGAATTTCTGCCTCAAGAACCCAAGTTAGATAATTTCTTCCGGAAATATCAAGAGCATCGAACTCAAGCTTGGTGATGTTTGCCATATTTCTGAAAAAAATATATATTACTTTAGAATATAATATACATACTCAAATCTACAAGTTTGAGTTTTATCAATTAGGCTTCAAGCCTAACATATTATATTTTGGCTTCAGGCCTTATATTCAATTTAGGTTCGTAACCGAACATTTTCTTTCAATTTTTTTTCATGAAATTTCAGGTTCTTTTAAATACAAAGCTCTAAGATGTTTGCCATATTTCTGAAAAATAAATAGTACTTTAGAATATAGTACATATACTCAAATCTCCAGGTTTGACTTTTATCAATTAGGCTTCAAGCCTAACATATTTTATTTGGCTTCAAGCCTTATATACAATATAGGTTAGGAGATGAAACTTCAGGTTCATCCAAATACAAAACTCTAAGATAATTGCCATAAATTCACAAAGTTTAGAGTTAATAAAATGACATACATGAAATGATAAGAAGCTGCATTTTTTATTAAATTTTTAAATAAATATGCTCAAGATAAACATTATTAACAAACAAACCATAAGCAAACAAATCCATAGACAAATATACTAATATATTTTGACAATTGCATCTACTATTGGATATAATTAAAAATGCATGAATAAACAAGACCGCTATTATGAATTAAAAAAAAAAAAACTTGAATAAGCAAGCCATGACTTAGTGAAAATCTTGCATTAGGTAGAGAAATATAGCAGCAAGAAGAAATGTTAGGATGTGAAGTGTCAATAAGAGTGATAATAGAAATTGATGTCGACCGTGGGAATAAGAAACCATCCTACTGCCATATGAATGCATGAATATAAAAACTTAAAGAATGACGAAAGTTGGACTTACAATCTCCTTGAACGTGTTATAAACTAGAGATAGCAACAAGAGAAAATGGAAAAAAAAAGTTGTATTATTTCATTCATCCAATATGGCCTTTATATAGGTTTACAATGGATTGCCAAAGGTCATGAGTTATGAAATCAAAGGGCATGAGTTACATAAGTTATGAAACCAAAGGATATGAGTTACATAAGTTATAGATGACTAAGAGTCATGGGACATCCATATTTACAACATCTCTTATATTTTTATACATATTAATTAACCACAATGAGCTAACAAGTTGGAGGGGGGTGCGGGGGTGGGGGGGGGGGGGGGGGGGGGGGGGGAACAATTAGTTGTTAAATTCCAAGTAGTTTGGGTAGTAATTTGCAAATAGGAATAGAGTTGAGGTCCGTTGCAAAGCCCAAAACAATCATATTCCTTCCCACCGTAAACCGAAATCATATCCAAAGGCCAGGTCCCACGTTATGGGTCACGATCTTGGGTCCAGATTCCGCGTCTCCTTCGGAACTCGAGTTCTTTCCTAATTAATCGTTCGTAAAATTTCACTTGAGAGAGAGAGAGAGAGAGAGAGAGAGAGAGCGCTTTGGGAAGCTCGAAGAGATTGAACCAGCAGCCATGGACCCCTCTTTCGTCTTCTTCCTCTTTCTTCTCTCCTTCTTCTTGATTCCGAGCTCTACCATCGCCAGGGGCGGTGACCGGATCCCGATTCCATCAGGTACGATCCGGTCGCTTTGCTCAATCTAACTCAATTTCGAACTATTTTCCTTCAAATTTTCTTGATTTTGATTACGTACGAGCCTCGATTCTCAAGAAATTGAAATGTTTGTAATTTAACACGGTGCAATTTGCTAATACAACGTGTACTACGAGAATCAAATGATCCATTTGTTTCGAACCTAGTTTTGTACGGATCCGTGTAGAATAACATGTCACTTAGTTGCAGCTGTTAGGAGAAGCTTCTAAAAAAAGGAACAATCAATTAGATCGCAGCAGAAATGAGAAACAAGACAACCACAGAATTATCGCAAGCACGTCACCGAGATTTACGCCGAAAACCCTAATACTGGTAAAGAACATAGAGGACTATATTAATATTCAATTAGGAGGTACGAGTTGGAGAGATGTGATCAAGCTTCTCTTAGTTGTAGAACCATAGACTCCAAGAAGAACACGGAATGCCAACGATGTCCCTTGCTCTCTACACCACTAAGCTCTCGAACTTAGTATTTGAGCCTCTCCTTCATCCCTCAGTCTGTAGTGTGACGAAGAGGAGAAAGATAAGCAAAGGTATTTGATTTGGTAGACAACAAAATAATAAATAAAAATCCAAAATACCTCTAAACCAAAATAACCTTATACTCGAGATAGGAACAAATAAGTTGGTTGAAACTTCTTCTTGATTGAGGAACAACCGTAGACAAATTTGAGTCAATTCCACAAAATAGAGAAGCTTTACTTATGCTCGAATTCTAGGGAGTATCAACGACACTATTGAATCCTTGTGTAATGTTGCACTTGTTATGGAAAAGCAAACGAGGCAAAACCTCTCTCAGCACTGAGCTTTTAGCGTCACATTTTTAATAATTATGGGTCGGCCGTGACTGAAATTTTGGTCAAAGGCCTGAAATTCGAGTCAACACCATATTTGATATGTTTTAGCCTTTTAGGGTCTAGTTTAGGATTACTAACCTACTAGGGTTTTGTGTATTAGATTTAATAGAAGACTCGGTTTATATTTATATATTAAGTCAAGAGTATATATTTCTGTATAGGAGGTTTCCATCTATCCTAGCATACTTAATTATTGGACTCTTTCTATTCTATATTTAGTCCATCATTGTAATATTAATAATGATAATAAGAAAGTCCGGCACGATGATAAGGCTTATTGCTTGCAACATGGAAGATGCCGGTTCGAGTCATGGAAGCAATCTACCCATATTATACGGGGTTAAGGGTGCATATGTTTTGACCCTCCCCAGACACTGCGTAAGCGGGAGCCCCGTAGCACTGTGACGTCCATACATAAGGGAAAAAAAAGACTCCTTCAGAGAGTGTCTGGTTATTCCTTTTCACGGAATTAGGGTTAGCCACCATTTTTTTTTTCTCTTCCTCCATCTCCTCTGCCCAGTGTCATCTGAAACTGAATAACATGACTAGTTATTTGTTAGTAATACAGTTTGTTTGACACCCATTTTAGAGGCTATTTGGTATGCTGTAAAATGCAACTGCATCATTTGTTACCACATTTACACCATTTTCAGTCTTAGTTTCATTGTAAATTGTCACTTATGCAACAAAAACTACAATGATTACCCCAATTCCAGCAGCATTTGTTGCAGCAAAATGGCTGTAAGATCATTTATAACAACTTTTGTTGCAAGGCATTTATATTACAGGTAGCCAAACAGCCCCTTAGATATCATTTTTTCTTCTTCTTTTCATATCCATTAATGCCTCATTTATGATAATGATGAGTATATGGTACTTCATTTAACATAACTTTCTTGGTAAGTAAGTGTATACTAGATTTTTAAGTGTCACGGCAAACGTATATAGGGTTACGAAATGACCACATAACCCAAGAATCCCTAGGGAACTGGCGGGCTTCAACTAGGCTCCCACTTACATATGGTCCAGGGAGGATTAAGATGTATGCAACCTGCCCATGTATATGGAGAGGCTGTTCCCATGACTTGAAACTACATCCTCCAGGATGCAAGCAACAAGCCTTACCATTGCGTTAGGCTACGCCCTTTCAACTATATGTTAGGCTAAAAAACAAAATTCATACTGGATGGAAATATGATATGCTGATGTTCATCAATAAACACTTAATCAAGGCGTATGTATAGCCTCTGTTATAAATCCACATACCTATTTATATTCAGAGTTCCAAAATTCAAAGATTGTGGGCTCCCACTTATTAGGCTTTTCCTTTGTACTTTTTACATTATAAATCAGAAAAGAAACTCTTTTATGGAGAGTATGTTGCTTTTCTCTAAAGAATTGTTCTCTATTTTAGGAGTAGCCACTATATTATCCATTTCCCATACCTACCGACATATAAGAAACAAATAAGTCATGAACTTGGACGACTAAAAGTAACTGGGTCATTGATCTCATTATCATTCTATTTTAAACTTGATTGCATGTCAAATCTGAAATTATTTATAAGTCATCACTTGGATTTACTTAAATAATGAAAATTCAACTCACATCTATGGAGCTCATAGAAAATTTTCTTTTGAGAATAAGATTTGAACTCTTATGTAGTTTTGGAATGTTCTTGGTTGGCCGATAGATCACATTGTCATATATTCTCGTGACCATTAGGAAAGACCACGGCTAGAGATAAAAACAATACACAAGCTTGTTCTTTGCTAGCTGAAGTACTGCAACTAATGTATTGGCTTTTGGTTTTGAACTTTTGGTTCTGAAATTACTACTTAGCTTATACAGCACATTAATGTCTTACATTTCTTCTACGTGGTGTACTTGTGCAGAGGGTTACTGGTTTTTACCTTCTTATGGATCATATCGCTAAGATCGGTCTTATATTGATAATTTCTGGACTTGTGTTAATTTTGGCAGGTTTTTTGGACAAAAGTAGTGAGTTATTTACACGACATTTGTTTGAGGATAAGCAACGGAAGAAGAAATGAAAATTCAACTCACATCTATGGAGCTCATAGAAAATTTGTTTTTGAGAATAAGATTTGAACTCTTATGTACTTTTGGAATGTTCTTGGTTGGCCGATAGCGTCATATATTCTCGTGACCATTAGGAAAGACCACGGCTAGAGATAAAAACAATACGCAAGTTTGTTCTTTGCTAGCTGAAGTACTGCAACTAATGTATTTGCTTTTGCTTTTGAACTTTTGGTTCTGAAATTACAACTTAGCTTATACAGCACATTAATGTCTTACATTTCTTCTACGTGGTGTACTTGTGCAGAGGGTTACTGGTTTTTACCTTCTTATGGATCAGATCGCTAAGATCGGTCTTATATTGATAATTTCTGGACTTATGTTAATTTTGGCAGGTTTTTTGGACAAAAGTAGTGAGTTATTAACACGACATTTGTTTGAGGATAAACAACGGAAGATATCGTATGTATCAGAGGCGTATCTTATGGAAGTTTGCTTTCTTTATCTTTTTTACCTTCTACGTATAATACAACATATTTATGATGTGTCGATAACCAACTTCTTTAACACTGTTGCAGGGAAGCTCTGACTGATGGATATATGAGTAACACTGAACTTGAGAAGTCTGTTACAGAGTTTGGCCAAAGATGTGCAAATATTTCCAGTATCTACAGGTATAGTTTACTTAAGATTGTCTCCTGTTGGTTGCTCCTGAAAATTTTAGCAAGATATGGTTAATTTTATCTAAAAGAAGCTGTAATTGCATTTAAGATAGTTGCATACTTCAAAAAACAGGCTGAAGGTTAAATATTTATTCTGCATATTCTAGACGTAATCAGTAAATTTTTATAAGAGTGCATCAGGCAACAACTTAATTTTGTATGCATGTAAATTGACATTTTCATCACTTGGTTTCCATTTGTGACCTTTTCCATCTGTCTGTGCTGACCTTCTTGTTTCTCTCTTTGAGGGGTTGTTGAAACGTGCTTCGAGCATTGGATAGAGTGTAAATGGATCCCCATTGGTAATGTTTCCAACCTGAATAATAATAGAGATGCATCTAAAATGGTTGTACTAACTTTTGCAATGTCTAGCTGCTAACACGTACTAAGTTGTCTGGTGCACTTTCCGTAGTTGGTGATTGAAATTTCTGACAAGCCTGGCAAGGAAGAAGCTGAGCCTGCATTTAAAGTTAGTGTCCTTACCCGATAATTTTATTTTGTTTATTCATTTAGTTATATTTTGTACATCTATCTTTATGTTGGTGCTAGCCTAAATTTGGATTCATATACGAGTTGGATGCAGCTGTGCAGCAATTATTTGAGTAAACTTTAATATATCCCACCCTCCATTTTAACAGTTGTTGCAGGTAACTGGAACAGGACAACAAGACACCATATACCACCTTAAGTGTAACTTTTGTACCCTCAGTTGCTACAAATAAAGGTCTCAGTAGAATATCCAATTTACCTGTTGTGGCTCATGTGTCCTATTCCTATCCTTTTAGGATGATTACTATTTGAATAGCTTCTTACGTCGCCAGTATGGAGGATTGGTGGGGAAATGAGGAAGTTTATGGGGTTACTTAAAACTGGAAAATGTTGTAACTCACATTGGTATTGATGGATCTTATGAGTTGAAACTAGGAAGGAAGGTGCGGTGGAGGAACAGGGAAGAAGAGGAAGGAGGGGGGAAATCAAAGACAAAGGACAAGGATTTAAGAAAGAAGAAAGTTGGTCTGATTAGCAGGATTATATATGTTGGAGCTTAGTATTGCTGAAACTTAATTGGGTTGATGCTTCTTTTCTTCATCATGTGTCAGCAACTATTTAGATCAGATTTCCTGTTTATTAGTGGGATCCTATGACGGGGTCGCAATAAATCATATCTACAAGATCCACTTACGATGACCCATATCCAAATATTAACTATTATTTTTTGGTTTCAGGGTACAGACCGAACAATTCACTTTTTTCCTTAGGCAATATACACTACCATGAAAAATCTCACAGATGTTCTACAAGTTGACTTGCTCACCTATTTTTTGCAATCTAAATCTATTAAGATATTCCAGAGAGCAGTAGGTGTTAGCTCAAACCAGCTGGAAAAGGGATTCGTTCTTTTGGAGCTCTGATACCATGTTGTTGTGGAGCTCTGATACCATTTTAAAGGCCTTTATTTCATTTAAAGGCCTTTATTTCATTGTGAAGCATGTATGCTTGGCTTTGACATTTAAAGGCCTTTATTTCATTGTGAAGCATGCTTGCTATAGATTTATCAGCATTAAATACTACTGCTATAGTTGTGAACAATGTTGCAAATGCACTAAGATATGTCTTATATTGTAGTTCATTGGAAATGTGCATGGTGATGAGCCCGTGGGTCGGGAACTGCTTATGCTTCTTGCAAATTGGTTATGCAGCAATTATATGAAGGATTCTTTGGTATTCTCCCTCTCCCTACTTCAAAGTTTATTGGTATCAAAAAGTTTGAATGCATTGGATTCGCTGGTTTTGAATGTCTTGAAATATGATAATATTGTTTGTGATTAAGGGCCACTTGTGTTTCTTATGGGACTCGAACCTAGGAATTCCCCGTCCGTGCCAAAGGTCTCAACCATCGAGCTTCCTAACCTTTGGTTCTGAAAGATGATTTTAAACTGACGAAAAGTACTCAGAGGTGTTAAGTAGAAGAGGAAAAAAAAGATTATTTACTACCAGTTCCAGAAAAGTAACTAAATACCCAATATGCTCAGTACATTCCTAAAAATAACTTAAAGCCCAAAAAATACACATTACAAACACTTGTCATAGGTAATCAAAAATCTCCATGAAACTTCTTGGTGCTTGTTATATTTTCCAGGTTCCCTGTATGTCACATCTCCTTATCCTGCTTGTGCTTTATAATTTTCTTACATTTCTATTTAAGTAGTCCAGTTTTAGTAAATTTTCAGGGGAAAGTATGAGCATGCATATTATTACATAGTAATAGATAAAACTTGTTGCTTAGATGTTCTCAATATTATAGGTGAGACGAGTTAATTTGTAACTAGTTAGATCATGCTGGATATGATAGTTTATGGGATACACAATTTCTAAATGATAGTTCATTTATGTTTTGCTTGATACTCTTTCCTAAGATTATATTCTAACCTGTATCAAAGTTACCACCGAGGGGGTGGTCCAGTGCGCTAGCACTGATAGCGCACTGATTGGGGGGGGGGGGGGGAGGAGTAGGGGTGTTGGTTTGAAACCCAGCCCGGGCAAAAATTTAATTAAATTGGAGGGGTCTTGGTGCTGGTAACTCAGGATAGAGAGGGTCATTAATGACTGGTCCAGAAAAAAAGACCTGTATCAAAGTTCTAGGTGCCAACATGAGCATGGTGTACATTCCCACATCTAATATTTAGGTATACCATGTTAAATCCAGGTGCCTTTTTTTAGTGTGGATGTGTTTCTTTCTTGTGTCTTGACTATTGTGTTTTTTTCCCCTTATAATTTTTCTTTGTTATTTGGTTCATTATGCTTTTGTTGTTACCAAATTAATTTGGACTCGGTTGTTTTGTGTACATAGGCAACAATGATTGTAAAAAATGTACATCTACATATTCTTCCAACAATGAATCCTGATGGGTTTGCTCCTAGGAGACGCGGGAATGCAAACAATGTGGACCTAAATCGAGATTTTCCTGACCAAGTGAGCATTTCCGTCTTGCAACCAACTGACATAATGAATTCATAATTTCTTTATTTGTTACCAGACTAGAAAAGCTCTGTTAGTCCCTTGTTTCAGTTTCACATACTTTCTTAGTGCTTGTACTCTAGTGTAATGCTAAATAAAGAAAGTGCACAATTTTATCCTGTTAATGATGTGGAGGACATGCGACAACCTGAAACGAGAGCAATTATGAATTGGGTGAAAAATCAACAGTTTGCGGCCTCTGCAAGTTTACATGGGGTAACATCTTCTATCCCTTTTTCTTTCTTTCTTTCTGCATACTAATACAAATTTTCATGTCTTTAGTGTCAAATTGTACTTGTTTGTACATTATTAACAGGCAAATCGGAGAAACTATTGATTATTTTGTAACATTTTTTGTTTCACTTCCGTTGATTGCTAGAGAACTGAAAGCTATTAAAAAAATAGGTGTTCCATAATGGTTGTGGCAAGTAAACTTCCGAGAAGCATGGTGGGAAATTATCAGATATTAGAGAACACATCATACTAAGTTTACCTTCATATTTGAGGAAAGAAAGGTCAAAATATGACTATTATTGTAATTGAAAAGTCATAATGACTGTTTATGTGGAGTAAACATTTCTGTTACTCTAAATGAATATAGTGGCAACTGGCAAGGTTAGATACCTAACAGTTAAAATAGAACTTCTGTAATACCTTTTGCAGAAAAGTTTTAACATCGCCGTACAAGATTCTACACTTTGTTGAACATCATGTCACCCAATTCTAGAACACTTTGTTGAACACCATGCCACCCAATTCTAATGTTTCCTTCAAAGAAGAGGCCGTCATCCTTAATTTTCATTTCTTGGAAGGGCGTCCCTGTTCCTGTCAGACTATGTTGCATGTACACGGATACAACATTGTAAGGACATGAAGACACGGACACAACACCTATTTTAGTGTGTCCTAGTGTATTTTGGAGTGTCCGGTAATTGTCCAATACGTGTCTGACACACATGTGTCACATTTTAGGTGTTTCCGTGCTTCCTAGGTGTCAGATGCACACAGATGTAGAGTGAGGTTGAGAAACTGCTAGAATAGAGGGATGGTATTAAATCGAGAAGGCAGATGATTATGCTTCATCCTGAGAAAGGTTAAAGCTAACTAGAAAGGCAGTTGGTGCCCTTTCATTTCTAAATGTAAGAGCTAGGAGACTAGTACTTTTTTTTTTTTTTTTAAAGAACTTGGTTTACCTGGTCCTTTTGCAAGAGACCTAAACTTGACATGGAAATGAAAATTTTATAGAGGAAATGGGAAACACTGGAAAATGGCGCAAACTTGTGGAAATTTGAGACAACAATGTGTTATAAATCACTTCAAAGAATTGAATAGGAAGGATCTCCGCAACGTCCCTTTATCTCTCCTCTCTCATCTTCTCCTCTCTCTTTAGAAAGCACTACATTGACGGCAACAACCACAAGCAAGCGCCTCTAGCGGTGACCGATGACACCGTCCTCTCGTGGCTAGTATTTTTCAATGACACTATCATCTTCACCTCACTCATCATTCCTGACAACAGAAACCAAAGCAGTCCTGATGACTGCAACGCTGCCCGTCGAAGATGGTATCGATGCCTTTGAAGTCTCTGACAACCAAGGACCAACAAACAAACAAACCCGACAATAGTGATACTATCAGTGTTTTGAAAGGCCCCCGTCTTGCCGCCTAGGCGTCGCCTGGGCATTTCAGATCCTCTATCGTCTCACTGCCTTAGGTAGACTTCCACATGTCTTGGCTTAAATTTACCCTACCCCTACCATTTATTCTTGAATTTGGAATCTAACCCAAACCCAATAACTTAAAGCTACGGATATTATTGAATATTTCAAAATATACTACAAAAAAGGAGGTGCATTAATTTTTTTTCTTTACCCTCTTCATTCCCTTTCGTTTTTGTGTCTACCCTAACAAATCAAGTCTCCTCACCATCTCCTACTATGATGTCTATTGCTAGGTGGTAACATGTAATACTCTCTCTTAGTCTTCCTTTCTTTATATCTCCTTTTTCATTGTTTTTCTCGTCTCTCTATTTCAAGTTAGTGATAGTCTTAGCGATTGTTTCTTGATTAAAAATATCATATAGTTAACGTTGAAGTCTTGAAACTTCACACTTTTTTTTAATTATACACACTTGCCTATTTAGTATACACAACAAGGTTTCATGGGACGTTTATATTTTTAATTAAACATTTATTATACCAATTACAAGGAAATCACAACATATTAGAGTATAAACCACAACCTTGTCTTGAAACTTCATATTTTTTTAAATGATAGAGATATGATGACATAATTTTAGATTTCTTCAACCATATCCGACTTTTAGACTGGATTTGAGAGTGCTTCTGAAATAGACTTAGGGATGGAGTAAGAGTCTCACTAGTTGATGGAGATAGGATGGCATAAGGGATGGATTTGAGAGTGCTTCTGAAATAGACTTAGGGAAATGTAGTATATGATGGAGATAAGATGGCATAAGAGAAAATTATATAATGGATGAGAGGTACAAGAACCTTATCCTTGCGGATGGCAATATGAACGTCATGATCGGAGGGTAGAGTTTGCTCACTAGTTGTTGGAGGGTGGGGGGGGGGGACTTCGATCTGCAGGGACAATTGATACCGACAAAGAGTTTTTCTGGTAGCGAGTAGAAGTTGAAGAAAATTCAGTCTGCTTAGGGGGCGACAATGATTCACCAACATATGTAGTCATGTGTATGCAATGACCCGATCCCACGTGTCTCGAAAGGAAAAATAATTAAAAAATTCATCATCGACGTGTGTAGAGGAATATCTGATTTCTTATCAAAAAATATGTTTGGATTTCACATAACGTGACATCTCCAGAGGAAAATAACTGATGCAAATGGGGAGCATAACTTGTACCCTTTTCTAGTGCGAGAATATCCAAGACAAATGTTCTTAATTCAATGATGATTAAGTTTTGACTCTGACAATTATGAACAAAGCAAACATATCCAAATATATGATGTGATAAGTGAAATGCAGATCTAGTGGGAAAAATACATAAAAATGTGTAAGGTCATTAAGAACTGAGGATGGCATGCGGCTATTTAGATAACAAGCAGGTAGGATCGCATCACATCAAAGAGATTTGGGAACGATGCCGTCAATCAACAATGTGCATGCTACATTCCATAGGGGCCTATTTGGAAGCCGGGGAGTGGGAGGAAAGTGGGATAAAAATTTCATTTTCGATGAAACTCGGTGCAGTTTTGATGTTTGGATAGAGAAAAAAATCATGCTGCAACTGCCTTTCTCTGACACAAAGGAGTTGCTGTCCCCCCCCCCATCTTTCCAACTTTCACTTGCAGCCAAAAAGTGAAGGAGGTGGCTGTGAAAGTGGTGGGTAGAAAAGAAAAAGGCAACGACCGCGTTCTGGCTCGACACGGGGGAGCCTTCCTTCGCTTGCTTAACAACGACGGTAGAGCTTTGAGAGGAGGTGGGGCCGGACCTCGACGACAGCTGTGCCAGCACCACCGGATCGAGAAGGCGATGAGGATCCGTCCAAGATCACGTCCAGCCGACGAAGAGGACGGGTTCGCGATGGCCAGATCTGACGGTGGCGCCTTCCAGATCTGACGGATCACTCAAGATCGGGACGACTGGAGACATCAATGGCGGTTTGTAGCAGATCAAAACCGCTCGGGTCTTCCGACTAGGACGATGGTGAAGTGTTTGAGAGGACCCAATCCGGAAACATGCAGAGCCGCTGGTGTTGGTGAGCTGAAGTGTACGAGAGAGCCATGAGAATGATTAACTTGGTGGAAAGAAAAAAGGAAAAAAACTGGAGGCATAGCCTCAGGTTCCTTAAATCGGTAATTAAATTGGTTCACAGTCTATTTATTCAGAGTCCATTTTTTAATCACCAGATTTTTTTTCCACAGTCCATTATTTAATCACCAATTTATTCACAGTCCAGTTTTTTGGAGAGCTATATGGTAATTAAATTGGTGATTAATTGATAATTATATAATTTAGGGGTTGTTTGGTAATTATATTGATTAATCTGGTAATTAAATTTATCTAAAAATCTTAAAATTTTAATCTATAACAAAAAAATATTAGTTAATTTTATTTTATATTTTAGAAAATTTATATTTAATAATTATATGTCAATTTTTTTAGCTTTACATAATAATTATTTGTGTGTGGTTTTTTATTTGGGGGTAAGCCTACTCATGGTTACCACATCTCCAATCTACACTTTCAAGTGGTATCCAAACACAACATATTGAAACTCCTCACTTACGGGAGACAAAAACCTACGTATCCAAACACATTTTGGAAAGTGAAATGCATTGAAAGTGATATGCATTACATCGTGAGGAAAGTGCTACTTTCACACTTTCGGAGACCTCCCACGATCCAAACAGGCCCTAGGTGTCTATTCTTACGTTCGAAAATACCATTTTTGTTGTGGTGTGTAAGGGCAAGAGAACTCATGAACAATTCCTATCAATCAAAAACTCATTAAAAGAACAATTGAAATATTCTTTAGCATTATCTTTTTCAAAGGATTTAATAGTTTTGCCGAATTACATTTGGGTTTCCTTAAAAGAAGATTTAAAGATGCATAATATTTCAGAATGATTTTTCATTAGAAAAAGCCAAATTACACGTGAAAATGCATCAAAAAAAAGATATAAAATAAAAGAATCTAAATTTTGACTCAACGTGACATGACCCATAAATGTCCGAATGTACAATAAAAAATATGATTCTCTCTTTATTGAACTGAATATGATAGACGATGATGTTTAGTTAACCACACAACTCACATTTGATGAATGACACATTACTTAAACTAGGAACAAGTTTCTTTAACTTCTGGAGAAGAGTGTCCCAGTTGAGAATGCAACTCCATAGGAGATGTATTACCGAGGGATGTTGCGAAAGCATAAAGAAATTCCAAATGATGTAGACTGCCACTCACGCCCTGTGCCAATAATCTTTTGTGCTCTAAGTTCCTGGAAAATGTAGTTAACAAAAAGAAAATTACTGAATAGTTCAATGACTTAGTGTTTTGACTTGTAATAAATTGCAAATAAATTTTGGCATATATAAGGTAAAGGATAAGGATAGGAGGCATGCATATGCCCAACCCACCAACACGAGAGATACTTCCATCAGCCAAAGTGACATTAGGAAGATGATGTGAAAGTGGACAATACATGATTCCCTCATTATATGATGAGTTGCACCTGAATCAATAACCCATGAGTAGGAAGCCGAAGAAGATAGGCATACAAAAGGATTACATGCTTGGGCTAAGGTAGCATGTGAGGACAAGACGACTGAAATGTTGGCTGTATCTGTTGTGTTGCTTGAAATTTCTAAAATGGTTGATACTTTGCAAACTCCTTCGTCTGAAACATTGACACTATTCGAGGAAGGAGAAGTGCCTTGTGTAGAGACAACAGTGACATTTGATCTGTTTGGCTTACCATATAACTCAATAAGTTTGGTATATGTATCTTCTTTGGAACAATGCAAATTTTAATTCACTATTACCATCAATTTATTCTCGACCAAATCCATGACCACCAGACCGGCTACCTCCACGAGAGAAGCGTTCTGGGCCTCACCCACCTCTGGCAAACAGAGGAATAGAGTGACCAAAGGAATATATGGCCAATGTAGAGAGGTCATCATGAGAAGAAGTATAAGATCTCGCAGGTAAGATCTTTTGAAGGAGGTGGAAGGTTTTCAGAAGAGAGTTAGCAAATGTTCCACCAAGATAAACGGTTGAGCTACATAGTATGTAGGGGATAGGCTACCAAGGAAAGTCAGAACCATGAGTTGGTCCCTTTGCAATTGCATTTTCTTTACGTCACTTTATATAGGGAACAAGGTTATCCTTGTTCCGCCAATTTGTTAAAAGTCCTCATGATATGTACTAGTGCGTGCCCTCCTAGGTCGGCGCTGAATAAGTATTGAGTGACATCATATGCCATGGATAGGATATTATTGTCCAAGTAGAGAGTTGACAAATAATCTCATAGTTTACATACCGTGCTAGAGTGGGTGCTAGAGTGGATGACAAGGTTCATAACGGCTCCATAACGTTGATCAATTGAGTGTAGATTAAAGCATCATCCTGGTGCCATGCATCGAGAATTGGATTAGATGGGCTCTTGGTGAGATGAGAACCTTTACCACGTCCAATGAGATTCATTTCAATTATCCGCTGCCCTTGCAGATAATTGTCACCATTTAATTCCTGTCGATAATCTTGGTGGCAACAATTTAAGGAAGAACAACATTTCCTGATTAGGCGAAACTTTTCGCATAATCATCGATCATTAGAAAAAATATATTTTTTGAACAAAGAGGAAGAAGTCGGCGTTCTTAAATTGGGTTCTTAATACATGAATATAATATAATAAAAGGAAAAACATTCCCCCCCCCTTTTGACCTTATTTTTTTTTCCTTTTGAGACTAGAACCTTATATAATGAAGGCCCAATTTTATGGCTTATCTAATCGGACCCCTATCTGGAAGGCCCAGATGTAGACGTCAATGTCGTGAGAGGAAGAGATGTCGGGGTCGACATTCTTAAGAGGCAGTATGCCTTCATCGAGTTTGGAGAGGATGTGGCATTGTTGAGAGGCGTATGAAACGTCCTCGAGGAAGGCGGTAGACGGATAATGGTATCGGCGAGGAATATTTTTGGAGAATGAATTAAGGTTGGGATTGAATGAATAGCACTTGATACCATGATACAAGAGAAGAATAGGAAGAGAATTTGAGTAGTTATCTAGATAAGAGTACACTATTTATAGCTTTTGGGCTAGCTAAAGATAAGAGAAATATCATGATAATGGATTGTAAGTAAACAAACTAACCATCATGTAACAACCTAACAAACTAACTATCGTGTAACAACCTAACAACATAACAATTCCTTTATCACAATACTACATATTGATTATATTCATCAATACTTGTATATTTGAAGAGCCCGATATGGTTGTCTTATATTTTAATTTATCCCCGAAATGTCGTCCGTCGTCTGATTTCTAATACCTTGATTTTGGTTCATATCATACTCTGATTTTAACTTATGTTGTCATCAAAATGGTGTAATGAAGATAGTGTTTTGTTGGCAATACAATCAAAATGAATATGCGGGTAATAACATTATGTATTTAGTTCCACATTAGCGAATGGCATAAACATCCCAGAAAAAACTAAGAGGCTGTTTGGTTGCATGTAAGTAGTGCTAGTGCAACACTTTCATCATTTGGTTTGTCGTAAGTTACACAAGTGCCGCTGGGACAAGTTAGCTAGGCAAGCGTTAGTCCATGACAACTGGAATCAGAGCGAGGTTGTGCTTGGAGCCATGACATCCTCAAAGATTACTGACCCTAGGAAAGTTGACTGATGATCAACCTAAGAAGAGGTCCAAGTCACCGGAATGTGTGGGAGAATTGAAGCTCAATGTGGAAGAATTAGGGGCTTGTATTGCCAATTACAGCAACAGGACATTTTCAAGACCTCGTCCAAAATTTGCAGCTTTTGGTTGCAGCTAAAAGGCCGCAACACCACTTACAACAACGTTTATTACACCATTTCCTCTCCTTCTCTTTTCTCTCTTTATTCAATATCGTCAAGTCCGGGCCAAACAACTTTCTATTTACAGCAAGGATAGTTGCTACCAACCATCCTAACTGCATCATTCAAACATTGGATTTGTAGGCAACCAAACAGCTCCTAAATGACTGTCATATATTATGCTGCCTGCACATGTCAAAAAACTGTTCATCTGTTTTCAGTTTCTTGCCTTTAACTTAAGATATTATGGTTTGTACTCTTTAGTAGTTCGTAGCTGGTCACAAGTGTATGGCTTAATATGGAGCCAGCCACTCCCTGATTATATATCTGTCCCGTGTCATTTCTTCCTATACCAGTATGAAATGAAAGCATTCCATGTGACATTTTTCAAACAAGTGATACAGTTGTTTCATATTAATTACAGATCCATAGAATGTAAGGTCCTTCTCAATTGACCTTGTACCGTTTTAACAGGGTGCACTTGTTGCAAATTATCCTTGGGATGGATCTCAAGATTCAAGGTAGCAATCATTCGAATTATTTGAAGGTAATCTGCCTGTAGAAATCAGGGATGCTTCCTCCTTTGATAACTACAAGAAATATTGTATGAATCATTTCTTAATAAGTTATGACCTTTATAAATGCGTTTTTTTTTGTTATAATCAAGTTACGCTAGTAGTTTAGCCCCTTTAACTTGACTTTTGCTAGTACTCTTGTATTGTCCAACGTCTGAAGGAATAGAGTGAGGTAGTATTAAAAATGGTCAAGGTTCCCTCTAATGGAGGGTCAGGATGTACTCAGCCTTATGCCCAATTTATGGAGGCTGTTTTGGGGACTGAAATAAGCATCCTCCAGGATAAAAAATATTATAGTCCAATTCAGTTGAAAGTTGGCATGCCATTTTTTATACAATTTTTACATGTATAGCATGTTACAGTCCCAAGAGAAAATGATTAAGTGAAGTATGTTTGAATCTGGAACATGAACCAGTACCGGATGTCCAGTCATGATTGGTATGAAAAAGTCAGGGCATCTGTATCTAATATTATGGGGAACTCAACTACCTCAATAATATTGTAGTTTCGCAAACTGAAAGTTTTTATAACACTATATTAAGAAAATTCCACTAATGGATGGGAACTCTTTTTTGATCTTTTTTTTCTCATTTATTCTATTCTTCTCTATGGCTCTATGCACAGATACCTCTATATCTCTAAATATTCTATATCACTCACAACTTTCTCTCTCTACTGACTTTACACAAGACCTCAACTTCTCCTTGTATGGAGTAAGCCAGCCGACAACACATATCCTGTTCCTTTTTAATATTACAAGCAACTACTTTCTCTATGGCAAATAAAACTAAAAAGATACCTATATTAAGTATTTGGAGACTCCTTTCTTAGGAGGATTAGATTATTAATTTTAGTTAATAAAGCATCACATGAATGATGGTTCTATCTTTCTCAAGGTAGTAAGAGGCACAAAGCGCACTCGAGGCACAAAGGGTCCATGTCGTCTAAGGGGGCAAAGGTGCACGTCCGAGCGAAACGAGGTACAAAATAATAAAAATACACAAATAAATAAATTAGTAATGTAATAAATAAAACTAAATAACATATTAAAACCACAAAAATATGTTAAAACATAACCAAGTGAACTAACAGAGCAACAATAGCACTCAACAGAACTAACAAGAATTTGTATTCTCCCTACCA
The DNA here is from genome assembly GCA_029216955.1 of Iris pallida. Classification (NCBI taxonomy): domain Eukaryota; kingdom Viridiplantae; phylum Streptophyta; class Magnoliopsida; order Asparagales; family Iridaceae; genus Iris; species Iris pallida. Next base: position 618,268 of record JANAVB010000194.1, read on the forward strand.
CGCTTTTAGTAAATTTTAGTTTTTCAAGTTCAACTGTAGCAAACTTTGACAACCGTGTAAAGGGCTACCTTCCTCCCATCCCTCCTACTTGTATGAGGTAAGGGCTATCTCTCCGCCTCAGTTTTTGTTTAAAAATATATATATATATATATATATATATATATATATATATATATATATATATATAAGGCGTACATTTTTTTGGTTGCGCCTTGTTGAAAGGCACGCCTTGGATGCTCCCAGAGAAAGGGCGCCTCGTCTAGTAAGGTACGAGGCACATATACTACACCTTGCTCCGAGGCGCGCCTTTGACTACCATGATCTTTCTCTACATGGTAATAGAGTATCTTTCATTAAATGGTATCAAAGCAGGAATTCTAAATATTGTCTCCTACTTTCCACCAAAATATTTCCCCACCACTCCTCTCTTGAAAGGGACTAAGAATTTTATGCATCTCTTTTAGTCCCACGTCTAATAATGTAGTATGAGGACCTCGAACCTCGTATAAATAGTACCTCAACAAAGCATCCCATAATTCTCCCTTTCTCTACAAGATTGATCTCCCTAATGTGGAGGAGGGTTGATGATGGTATTCTCCAATTTTTGGAATAGCCTGTCTCTTCTCTTTCATTTCCCCTTTCCTTCAACCACAAAGAAGAAAATCTTGCTTTCTCTCTCTGGTTCTGAGAAAGCCCTCCAAATTTTGTTATCCACGAAAATACGTAAAGCGTGGACTCCATACCATGTTGCATCTGTAAATTGAAAGCCTACTAATTGGCCCTTTTCTTTTCTTTTTTTTTTCTTCTTCCGGCGGAGTGAAACTTCACTGAGATGTTGTAGGCTTTGTAAACTATCACTTGTTTTTATATATATCAAGATTAAATCTCTTGTTCGTGATTTGATTAATTTTTTAAATGTCTTTTTCTCTCTCAACCAATATGGATTTCAGGAAAAAGTATGTCGCATGCCCAGATGACAAGACTTTCCGTTACATGGCAAGCATATATAGTCAGTCTCATTATAATATGTCCTCGAGTACTGAATTTGCTGGTGGGATTACAAACGGGGCTCAATGGTATTAGAACTGTGCAAATAAATTCTTTATGCTCTTCCGGAAACCCTTTCTTAATTCTTAGTAATGCTATTTGTTCCGCAAGTGAACTTTTTGTTCGTTACACAATTGAATTTATCAAATTCTGTTTAGGTATCCTATATATGGTGGTATGCAAGACTGGAACTACATACATGGAGGGTGTCTAGAGTTAACTCTGGAAATTAGTGATGACAAATGGCCCAGAGCAAATGAGGTTCGTTCACGCAGTGTTACTTTTTTGTCTCTGTTTTCCTGATAAACTTGACTTGAATTTCTTATAGTCTCATGTCTCTAATTAGAATACAGATACATGTATTGCTGATATGTTTTGGGATATCTCCCAAAAATTACATATACACCTTTAACAATAATATCAGTGAAAGACTCGTTACTTTAGTTAGAATACAGGTACCTTTATGCTGGAGGGAAAATGCATATTTGCTTTATTCTTTTATAGGATTGGATTTAAATTTTAATTATAGATGGAATCTAAATCCAAATTTGAATTTTAGTTGATCCTCAAAAAGAAAAGAAAAAAAAGCCAAATATGCCTTTTCGTCTTGCATCATACCTTCAATCCACATTACTAATATATGTGAGACAAATATATATATTAGTGGATAATAGAGTATTACTATCACTAATAAAAATATATTTTAAACATCCTCATAACAGCCAGAACCATCTAACAAGTGTAATAGTTGATGGAAGTCGGACAATATTGGGGTAGATATGGGCAAAGTGAAATATACCTCACTATTTAGAGAAATAATAAGAGCTCAAAGAGAACTCCTACCACCAATGGTAGTCTACTGATTTTGAAGGCAGTTTACTGTAAATTTTCAAATGTAAAAGCTTAAAAGTACAGTTCTAAATGTTCACGACATATAACATTTGGATAAATTAATTACCAAAAAAATTATATGAACAATTTATACGAGATTTAGATCTACATGTACTCACACACGTGTGTATTTTGAAGTTTCTATCACCACAATAAACCTCTGAGTTGTAGTGATGAGGGTTGAGGGTTATATCTTTCAATGGTTGTAACACGCCTCGAGGCATATTTTGGGCAGAGAGCTAGATTCACGCATCAATATAATTTTTATAATATCTACCTTTTTCAATTTATTTATTTTTTCATTGTGAAAGCCCAAGTTGAATTTAGTTCACAGATGAGTTTCATATTTACTCAATGGATGAGTATAGAACAGGAGAACTGTTGATCTCCTGCGAGACACTGCTGCTGGAGACAGTTGCCATCCCACGGGAGCTTGTTCAGCGGGGAACTACTGACAGCAAGGCACACGTTCCCGTGAGAAGCGCAGAATGTAAACCACGTGGCTTTCCACCAACTCTGAGGATGTAATGTCCCATTAATGCAGCCGCCCACATGGGCTGCGGTTGCTTTGCAGGATATAACATTCATCATTAATGAGGCAACACCTCGTAGGACAAACGTCCTCGTTAATGGGGCCGTAACAGCCCTCTTTAATGAGATGGCTTCGCATCGGTTGGCGTGCTTCAGCATTACACGCTACTCTGTGCAGTGAGAACAAGCTTGGCCGCATGATGTGGTTCCACTAGAATACCCAGTTCAGCAGGACCACGTGAATAGCTTCATTATTGTTCTGCGAAGCATAAGCTTCATTGCTTTTGATTAGCAGGGAATGGCTTTGCTGCCTCTTCTGCGAGATGATGGTTTCTTGGCCTCGATTTTGCGAGACTATGGCTTCATGACCTATGCCTTGGGGGATGGCTTCGCTGCCATGTTCTATGAGGATGGCTTCACTGCTACGTTCTGCAAGACTGACTTCACTACCATGTTCAGTGAGACTGGCTTCACTGCCATGTCTCGCAGGACTGGGCTTCACTGCTACGTCTTGCGGAACTGAGCTTCACTGTTGCTGTCTTGCGAGAATCGATTCTCTCGCAAAACTGTCATTTTTGAGGATCGACAAGAACTCTAATGGAAATATAGACTCTCCTTGACCACACCAAAATTAGAGCAAACTCAAAATTATGCCTGTCTTGACCAAGATTCTGGCTCTGTGGAATTTTAGTCCCTTATTTCCATCAGTAACATTTACCAAGACATTACACATAGCTACTTTTTGGTAGTAGATTATATAATGGAAGACCTTTTATATCTGTAACATCATATGACTGATTGACCTACATTTCAGCAACCATTTTACTTTCCTGCCCTTTTGATCATCTATGTAAGATTCTTTTCTTTTCAATATGTATAAGATGAGCAGTACTTGATATATTTAACATGGTTTAAATAAATTATAGTACAATGAATCAATGATCTATTCTTTCGTTCTGGATCTTTCACTTGTTAGTTTGGCATGCATAAATGAAATCAACTTATATGTCTGTGTTTCCAGGACCTACAATTTGGTATTTCCCCTTAACTCCCATTGCTTTATACTTGCAGCTTCCTATCCTCTTTGAGTACAACAGAAAGAGTATGCTGAATCTTGTTGCAAGTCTTGTTAAGGTAATTTCATAAATGATCTTTACTAGTGAGTCACTCTTGTAGACGATCATCACTCTTCATTTCTTATATGTGTACATGTATTACATCTATAATAAATCTGCAATCTGTGTAATTGTATCGACTATTTTTAGAAGATAAAACGTGTCTCCAGATGTTAATATTTACTGTCATGAAAATGTCAGACTACTGGATAACTGGATAGATATAAAAGTGCTGATATCAAACCGTTGGCATTAGAAAATTAGATAAGACTATAAGAGTAATACATAAACTATTTTGTGACTTCAATTTGGTTTACTCATCTTGTGAGTCACTGAAATTGGATATGTGAAAGCTCCTAGCAGGTTGTTGTATGTTTTTAATTAATTAATTTCATATATTTTGTACTTCACAGTGCTCAAGATGTATGTGGATATACCTAATGAAAGTTTGTGATAAATGTGTTCAGCACGATGCTGTTTGTAGAAGTACAACTGAGGGTTCGAATCTGTACTATTAAACCCTTCCAAGATAGTTTTGAATCTTTTACCGTCTTTTCGTCTCTATTTCATTTATATATCGATGACATAATGTTCAAAAGTTGAATATAAATCTATTAAAGGAGCCTTTCAGGATATTCCCATAGTCGAAAACAAGAGTCCAGATCCTACTACTGTAGTATGTGACTGTCATGCTTCATGAATTAGAAGAGTTTCCACTAATATTATTCTCTATTCCCATTGAGTAAAAATAAAAAAAGCACCATGTCAACACTAACACTGAGTGTAAATCATAAGGTAACGAGCGCATGATTGTTTATATAAGGAGAAGAAAAGAGACAGCCCACAAGTGTTCAATCCAGTGAGGCACATTGTCTCGAGACCGAAATGATTCTTGTAATGCCTCACTTATTCCATCTTAAACCCAATCCTATGATCTTGATATTTGTCGTGAAAAAAGAGGGAATAATGCAACAACAAACCCTTTATCCCAAAATTTTGGACGGACTTGTTCTTCATAGAGATCCAACAGTCTTTTATGCTAGCTGTTGTCTACCTAACAACCTCCTTTATCTGGGCTTCTGACCTACAGTGGAACTATAAGACATTAAGTACAACACAGGCAGAAAGAAATAATAATGGGATACTTTAGATGGACCCCTATTTATATAATGGAGATTAAGGTCCCCTTACTACATAACGGATGTGGGACTAGAAGAGATCGACTAATAAAGGACTAAATAAAAGACATACGTAGTGTAATGCCCCGCTCCGCACGGAGCATTACGCTAAAGCGTTGACTCAGCGAGTCGCGTTGACCCAAGGAAATGTATCGATGCGAATCGATACGAGAGTTACGTTGTCCCGAGCAACGCATCGAACTAAGTCGATGCGAAGAGTTGCCTTGTCCCGAAGAATGCATCGAATGAAATCGATGCGAAGCGCTGCGTTGCCCCGAAGGATGAGTGCGTTGAATCGGCTCGAAGATTCTAATAAATCGAATCGACCAAGGCGCAAGTCCGAATCGATGTAAGTATTGATTTTAGTTGGTTTCGTGTGCAGGTTATACGTTGACGCAAAAATATTAGAGGCCGATCTTTTGCCATATTTAGTAAGGGGTCCGCGAAATCAAATTGTCGCCTTGCGACGGGATGAGGCGTTGGCACGGTAAAGCTAAGTCGGACGTATAATTCAATGAAGCACGAAGTGTTCGAATGGCTAAGTCAGGAGAGTGGCCGTGCAACGAAGTCAGGGAATCGAGCCGCATCGGCTCGGCGAAACGACAAAGACGTATCGACACAAGGTGGGAGGATCGACTCTTCTTTTTACTCCTTTATGCGATAAGTCAAATATATCATTGTATGCTAAAAGTTAACCTATCGACGCCACGGGCGTGGTCTGATCAGAAGGTAAATCGTAGTGTGAGTTCGAACACTAAGAACAATTGAAATGATACGTGCATTCTATGCACGAGTCGCTATGGAACATTGGATATCGCAAATGCGAGTGCCTCGGTGCGCAAGCCGTAAGAACATGGGATAATTGTACTCGGCGAGTGCCTTAGTGCACGAACCATACCGTGCCTTTGCGCACGAGTTAGAAGGCTAGAACATTGAAAGACAATAGGCGAGCGCCCTAGCGCGCAAGTCCCGAACATTGAACACTAAGTTATAGAACTTGGGAATACGGTTGAAACGTGCCTACGTGCACGAGATAATAAAAGATGGTTTCGTTGCGAAAGAACACAGTTGTGGCATGAATGTGACGGAACTGTTCATACGTGGCATGATGCCTCGAAGGGTATTTGAGACCTTCGGGTCGTTCGGTTGACGAGCATTGAGTTGAGGCATGATGCCATCGAACATCGAAACGAAGTACGAAACGAAAGAACATAGAAAGTTAAATGGAAGAAATGCGAGATGATAAGTCTGAGTCTCGGACTCAAGACTATGTTTGGTTGTTTGAATTTGATTGCTTGAATAATAGGGCGTTGCATGGTCGAATAGGATTGGCTCGAGATTAAATGTGATAATAACTCGTGCACGAGTGTTTTCCCCAAAACGGTTAAATGCCGGAGGAGCGCCCCGGAACCGATTGGCCGCGGAGGGTTCGAATAATCTTTGTAGGCGCACATCTTTAATGCGAGTAGCGCTCTGCTTATTGATGGAAAAAGCTGCAAATGTTGGTATGCAGCGGGAACGCTTCGGAGTAGGGACCGCAACCCACCCGTTAAACGCCGGGCAGTCCGACCAAATATCGAGAAAAGGAGAGAAAAGAAAGTAAGGAACTCCTTTAGTCCATTCCGGCGCGGATACGCCAACGGCCCTCATATAGCTAAGGAACGATGGGTTGAAAGTGTAGGCGCGTATGCGTCCCGCATATAGATCCTACTTAGAGATGCACATATAACATGACAGGGAAGGAATGAGGCATATTCACCTTGCATCAGTGCAAGGGACGAAGGGCGAGTTCGTCGACTTGGTAAGCCACGAATCAAACACGAGATTTGTTGTTTGTTTGCCTATTCAATTCGATAACATGCTTGCTATGCTAACATGCTTTACGCTTTCGAATATGCCATGAAATCGACCCTAAGGAGAACATAGCAAGATCATAAGCTAAGTTGCATGATTCAACATAAATATTACAATGTCGGTTTGGAAAGAAGATCTTTGTATCAATACATGCGAGGACGAACGTACTGATCTCCCACCAGCTTCATGCAGGGTGCAGGGAATGGATGGCTCGCGGCGAAGCGTTGCTTGAACGTGTTGAGGCTTGGAATGTCGAAGCGCATTGAAGCGTGCGATCGCATTGACGCTCGGATATGCAACATGATTGATGCGGCCGAGATATAGAAGGCATGATGTATGGAAGGGTGAAATCCTTTGTGAGCAAGAGAGAACCTGAGTGTTGTAGCCAATCTGGCATATATTGTTAGGCTATGGAAAGCCGTTGTAATCTTAGTTTCGGATATCAATAAAGAGAATTGTTTCGTATACTCTGTTTCCCTTTCGTTGTTAATATCGAATCAAAAGATAACCATTTGAGAACTTGTCATCTTGCCTTGTACGAGCGCAACTCTAGGCTAGTGCGGCATCACGTCCCCTGCGAGGATGATGATTCGGGTGATTCCGGGTCGGGGCGTGACAAATTGGTATCAGAGCTCTAGGCTCAATTTTTTCTGGACGCTTGCTTTGTTTCAATTCCAAAGAGTTGTCCACCACCAATCGAAACCACTCTTGACTCTACTCAATGCCGCACTGGATGTTCCATACAATAAGTCTAATACAAATAGTGAAATTTTGCCGCATGTGTTTTGGAAATTTCATGATGTTTGCTAAGTAAGTCGCGAAGGGTATATTGCATTGAATGCAACGAGCCGTAAAAATGTTAGTTGTTGCAAGTGCAACAAATTGTGAAATACGATTTGAGATACTGTTGCAATGTAACATGTTGAAAGAGAAATAAAATGATGCACGATGTGCAACGAGTTAATGTGAATATGCGTTAAAATGAAAGTGATAAGCCAATGCCGAATGTGTTGAACGGATTGGGCATAGACTTTGAAAAGTCGGAAATAATCTTGCACGAGGTGCAATGGATATTGGAAATGAATCGCTGCACGATGTGCAAAGCGTGTTGGAAGTAAAATTATTGCACGTGGTGCAACACATATTAAATTAACTGAAAATTGCTGAGAAACCTAATTTCGGGACGGGCTTTTATGAAATGCCCACCCGCTGGATAAGTTTTATGAAATATCCAGAATTAAGTATTTTCACGTTAAATATTCCAAGATTCCCTTTTAGATGCCACCCGCTGGAAACTGCTATTTTTATAATACCGAAACTACCCCTCCGCGCGAATTGGTTATCTATATGTATTTGAATTCAAAAAACTCAGATCTGGATTGCGATTTTAGTCTTCTTCTTCTTCACGAAAAATCTGAATTCCATTGCTCTCATCTTCAGCAGAGATCGCAAAGATCGTTCGTAGTTCGGTGTGCTTTTCTTCAGTCGAACTCAGATCATCGCTCGTCATTATCATCATCTTCATCGTGGAGACATTTGAAGTTTTTCGACGATTAGGTCAATTGTGGAGAGAAGATCTTTCTTCTTCTTTTCCATAAGAATTATTATCGTTTTGAAAGAAGAACGAAACTCTTTATTCATGAAAAAACTAAATTACGTGGAGAATGACCATTCTCCTACGTTTTAACACTGTAAATAACCATTCTCCGTGTAAATTAACACGGAGAATGCCATGGCCATTCTCCTGCGTTTTAACACTGGAATGACCATTCTCCGTGATAAATTACACGGAGAATGGCCATTCTCCGTGATAAATTACACCCATTCTCCGTGTAATTTATCACGGAGAATGGCCATTCTCCGTGTAATTTAGCACGGAGAATGACATTCTCCGTTTTATTTAACACGGAGAATGCCATTCTCCGTGTTTCTGACACGGAGAATGGTCATTCTCCTGCGTTTTATCACTAGAATGCCCATTCTCCGTGATAAATTACACGGAGAATGGCCATTCTCCGTGTAAATTAAGACGGAGAATGGTCATTCTCCGTGTAATTTAGCACGGAGAATGACATTCTCCGTTTTATTTAACACGGAGAATGGTCATTCTCCTGCGTTTTAACACTTGAATGCCCATTCTTCGTGATAAATTACACGGAGAATGGCATTCTCCGTGTAAATTAAGACGGAGAATGGTCATTCTCCGTGTAATTTAACACGAAGAATGACCATTCTCCGTGTAAATTAAGACGGAGAATGCCATTCTCCGTGTTACTAACACAGAGAATGACTATTCTCCGTGTAAGTTAAGACGGAGAATGACATTCTCTGTGCTACTAACACGGAGAATGACCACCCTCATGCGAAATTAACATTTTTCGTGTTCTAACACGGAGAATGTCCATTCTCCAGCATTTTATGGTCAGTTGAAACTTTGGAGGGCTATAACTTTTGACTGGGAGGTCGAAACGAGGTTCCGTTTGTCGCAAAATGAGCGTATCGTCGAGGAGACTGAAAGTAACCGCTTCACCGTTAGATGGCCTTCCGAAATTTTAGAATCGCAAAAAAATGATGTTTGGACCTCCGTTTTAGCACTTTTGCCGTTTGTCCCGGTCTTTCCGAAATTTTCCGACGAGTTTTTGAAGATTTTTGAGGAGAAAACCTAGATTCGAAAGTGAGCAGCGTATGGAAGAAGATGAAGTATCGAAACGTTTTTTTAAGAGCAGTTTCGTGGGTGTTTTCAATAAATTAAAAGGAAGGACAAAAGGGTCATTTGGAACCCGCTTTGGATAAGTTTTTCTAATTCTGGGCACGCGATGAAAGTTTTTTTAGCGGTGGGTTTTACATAATTTTTTTTTAGTTTTTGGGCATTTCATAAATCATCCCTTAAATTAATCGTTGCACGAAGTGCAAAGGAGATTGGAAATATATCGTTGCACAAAGTGAAATGAAATGTCGGAAATAAATCGTAGCGTAGCACGATGTGCAACGCATATTGGGAGTAAATTTGTTGCACGTGATGCAACGCACATCAAAATAAATTGTTGCACGAGATGCAACGGAAGGAATTGAAATCGTAAATCGATAGAACGAATCGTTCGGTTGCATACCAAACTTATGTTGGCAAACAAGAGAATTGACCGAGTTGTGTCGGATTTTGATAGAATCAAAGTTACGGTTGTGATCAAGCACGATCACTGCGGAAATCGTGAGTCGGAAGAGATTGTCGGTTTATACTAAGTATAGTGCGAGGGAAATGACTTAATTTCCGAGTGGTATATGCCATACCACGTAGGCGATGAATGACTCGATTCTGAGTGGTATATGGGATACCACTTGTGCGATAAATTGCATCGACGCGTTGTGAGAATTGCGGAAGGTTTGTCCCCAACGGACAGGAGAGTACCGAGACTCGATTGAAAATTTGTATGACGATATGTTGATGCAAGTGTTCTTCGAATATCGGTTGGGACGATAGGGCGAGACTCGTATCAATGAATGGTACGTCGGACGAAATTTATAAGTCGGTCAGACGACCGAGACTAGCGGAACGATTATGCCTTGAAGCAATAATCGGACCGACGGGAAAGGGAAACTCGAACTTACAAATGAGTCGCACGACCTGCGATCTCGATAGAAATGTTGGACGAGACGAATCGAATCGCGCGACTTGCGATCTCGATAGAAATGTTCGGCGAGGCGAATCGAATTGCACGACTTGCAATTTTGATAGAAATATTGGGCGATGCAAATTGTAATCGAATCGCACGATGTGCGATTTCGGTGAAGAGTTGGTTGACGTGAGTAATCGTGCCTAAGAAATAGTTGGTTACGTTACGACGAAACTCATTTGAGTACGACTGAAAAACACGCGAAACTCAGAGGGCGAGATCGTATGACTTGAGGGTTCGATGTTGGATAATCGGTAACTCAATTACGCGATCGAAGTATAGCGGGATGCAGCGAATCGGAAAACGAGTTGATGCATATGGAAAAGTTTGTTGCGAACTTGGAAGTATGCAATACAAGTTGTCGATGTTGAAACGGATTCAAAGTTGACCCTTACGCTATCAAAATTGATACGACGTATTGAGATCGATACGAAGGGAAACGTAAGCACGATGCGAGAATACAAAATGGAGAACGTCTTGCGCTATCAAAATTTTGTAAGTAACGAAACGAGATGCAACGAACTGGTTGATCATGAACTTTGTGATTAATCAAGACGAGACTATAAGTCATCGACGATTGCTCGATGCGTATAGTATCTCGTGTGTCGACCCGCAAAATAAAATAGACTCGAACTCGATACGAGTGGATGATTCGTAAATTGCGGAATCATCAATGATAGTGCACGACTCTACTCGGAGGATAGTTGCGCATCAGTTGCGCCGATAGAAATGGTTTGTCCAAAATTGGATAGTCGCGTAGAAACCGTCGGAATGTGATTTGGCTTCGAAATAAGATATAGCATGGTTCGTAGTAAACTGTCCTTCGGTGATGATCCACAATTATCGAGCGTAGCTTCGGGGCAGCTGACCCTAGAAGACTTGACCGCCAAATCAAATTGAATGTTGCAGACCGTAAGATGACCCAAGCGATATCGCATATGAGATTGCATCGATAACAAATATAATATGGTGCATGACGACGATAAGTCTAGGCGATTGAAAATTGTTGGAACATCTTTCGATTGAGAATGGTATAGTTAGATTTTGAGTATTCGTCGGATGGATGCTTGAATGGTTATGTTGGTCGACGATCGAACGAGAAATTCACCAACGAACTTGGTGATACGTGTGTATACATTAATGACATAAACTCAATTTTTTTTAGGTGTCCTTTCTCCAAGCCCAAAGCCATCCAGCCGTTCGAGTGAAGGATTCGAACCCTAGATCTGTGCTCGGACGACCTCCCGCACTACCACTAGACTAGTGCCTTAGGGACTAAACTCAATCTTTTTTTTTTTGAGGTGTCATTTCTCCAAATTAGGTCGTGGCTCAAAGCCACCCAGCTGCCCAAGGAAAAATTCGAACCCGGAACATGTGCTCGGACGCCCCCCGCACTACCACTAGGCTAGTGCCTTAGGGACGAGACTAAACTCAATCTTGATTGCACGAAACAGCATGTCAAAATATTTAATATCACAAAATAAATGTAACATAAAACTTCCAAATACATGAAACATAATTATATACCACATAATTAAATGCAACAGGAAAGGAAATGATTTTTGCGTGATCTGCCAACCCTCGTTAACGAATATAGAGATTACAAGAAGCCTTAGTTGGTTCTCTCACTACTCCTCGATACACTTACCCAAATTCGACACACGAATCATACAAATACATGATTTGAGAACAAAAACATACGAATGAGAAAATAACAACAACGATGGAGTACTAAATCATGACCCATTCATTTCGTCAAAGTCGACTACACGAATCGCCGTGGACAACAAATAATTTTCAATAAATTCCCCTTCGATCTCTTCCACATATTTCCTTCTAGTAAAAACTTGCTAATTATGTTAATTAGGTTACAATGGTTGTTATTCCCATGGCCGGCTCCAGAGGGAGGCGGGCTAGGCAGCTGTTTAGGACCTCCTCATCCGAAAGAGCATCTATTTTTTCGAATTTTTAATTATTTTGTACTGGGCTAAAAAAGAAACTATAGATTTGGAACAATCCATGGTTGTTTAAAGAAGAATTAAATAAAACATTAAAAGAGAGACAAAAAAATATTGCGCTCTTCTCTCTCACACTTTCCCACTAAAAATCTCTCTCCTAAGGGAAAAAAAGGTCTCTTCCTCTCTCAACAAACATGTCCATGCAATTTTTTTATCCTTTTTAGTTTCAAATGTATTTTATTTTGTCTTGTGAAGTTTTTAATATTAATTTTAAAAATATCGGAAAGAAGCGCATAAGTGAAGGAGATCACAAAGTAAATATATTTCATTACTTGTAAATAAAAATTATATAGAAGGATAAGGGTCTCATTTTTGGGACATATTTAGGACCTCCAAATTGCTAGCCGCTCCTGAACTTAACCCTAGATAAACAAAAAAGTATATAATTCAAAATTGTATTAGCTCTAAGGTTGGGTATTTATAGACCACAGTCAGTGACCACGTGGAACTATCTACAATAGTATAATCTAATACCCAATTATTGGACGTTTATATTACGGAAAATGTTAAATCTACAACCAAATGTTTATAACATTCTTACAACCTCTCTCTCCCACCCTTTACACATGGGTCCCACCTCCTCTCTCACCTCCTGCTACGTGGGCTCCACCCGACCCCACCACTTCCCCTCTTCCTTCAATCGAAGTCCAAAATGTGATGGTTGTAAGAGAATTGTATGTATTGGTTGCAGGCATAACAAAACTCTTATATTACATACTAGTCACATTGCACGTGCAAAAAAAAAAAAACTCTAATATTATTAAAAAATTAGGTACGAATATTTTAATTGTATTAAAAAAAATTAAATTAGATTTGACATATTTTTATTAGAATTTGTTGTAGTCATGTTTTTATAATTTTGAATATGTGTTTAGTTAGATATTTCATGTACCTATTTTAAATATAATTTGAATATTAAATATAATTTAGGATTTATTATATGTCCAGAAAGTGAGAAGGGTTTTAGATTTTAGTTTTTTCCCCTTAAAAAACGTGAGAAAATACATACACAATATTAAAAAAATTTGTCCAGTTTATTACTATTAGTTAATGGAGAATATACATACAATTCAGATTGTTCATTCTTTAGCCGTTTTCAATCCGCATTATAATAGTAGAGATGTGTAAACAACAAAATTTATTATATACACTATATAAACATATCTTTATTACTACTAGTAAGTTCACGTGCGTTGCACGTAAAATATTTTTTTATGACATAGTTGAAAATAGTTCAAGTATCTAAATATATTTGAATTTAGATTTGTTAAACAATTTTAAAAAATTAATATTTTTTCATTGTAAATTAAATTTTAAATTTACTTTTTAACCACTTTAGAATATATATATATATATATATATATATATATAGTATGAGAGAAAGATAGTATTTTTATCCGTAATTTTTAATAAAATAAATGGTTGATGATACACATACGGCTCCTTTCTGAGCCGTTTTTCAAGCATAATTGTAAAGAGTAGAGATAAATCGGCTTTAAAATGGCTCCAAATGAATGTCTAAGCCGTATATGTATATCCTCACATAATTAATAATTTTTTTTAAATCCTTCAAACTACCCCATATATAAAATTTAAACTATTTTAATATATTTGAACTAACTACAAGTTATTCTCTAAATGTATATGTATATATTCAAATTCTAAAAACATATCTATAACATTTTAAATAAAATGTATCAAAATTATGTATAAACTATTTTACTCTTATTTAAAATTTTATCTAATTATTCATAATATCAGGAAAAAAATACTTATGGATAAACGTGAACGTGACGGTACTTATAACATTAGTATATTTGGAACTTGTATTCAGTGTTGAACTAATAAAGAAAAATGCTAAAGAGCGTGTAGTTTGTGATCGCGGACTGAGGTATCGCAACCACATTCGCGTGGGGCCCCACCGCCAGTGTTATACCAATTAAAAGCCGCACGTGTACCGTGGACCAAAACTGTAGGCCAAAATGTGGTCCACCAGCACTGTCGCTAATACAATTTCTAATAAAAAGAGATTGTGTTGGGATGAGGGTTTAATTTTTTTTACTTTTATATTCATTATTTTTTTGAATTATTATGTTGTGTCACCCCCATTTTCCGTCCATGTAGACCACCCACTTTGTCCCCTCCCCCCTCCTCTGGCTGCACTCCACCACTCAGCCCCCCCCGGGGCGCACTCCGCTCAACTGCGCTCCCCTTTCGGCAGTCCTGCCCTCCAGCTGTGCACCCCCATCCCACCCCAGCGACCAGCGCATCCCCCGCTGACAGCTGCTGTCGCTGCTTGCTGATGCATGTCCTCCCTTCGGTCGTCGACGTCGAAGAAAGAGGAGAGTTTTTTTTTCCGATTAATCTTGTTTAAAAAAAGTAGGAGAAAGATATTAAGTTAGTATGTATCAAAGTTTAAAATATCTTTTATAATTTAGGTAAAAGGAAAAAAACGTGTTTTATAGATTGCGAATTCAATTCAGAAATCTTAAAACAATTGACAGATGGAATCATAAAGGGGTCAAGAGTGGCAGGCTCCAACAACCGATTTGGCCTGCTACATACGATGTACTTAACTCTTCTTCCGATTCATTTCATTGGTCCTACAAATTCCTCCTCTCCCTCAGCCAAGCCGCCACTTCAGAAACCCCTGAAATTTTTTCCTCTTTTTGATCTCCACTTCCGCCACTTCCATCACTTCCGCCGATGGCTCAGTTACAAGCCATTCAGTCCTCTCCCAGCATCCCTCCCCATGGCTGCACCAACAAATCACCATCTGGTAAAAACAAAAAAACTCTCTCTCTCTCTCGTATTTGCAAAATCTGATGTCGCGAAAAGTTTCTTATTTAGGAAATTTGATTGCAGGAACGCCACAATTTCGTGACAGCATTTGCATTGGGAAGAAATGGTCATACCCAAAGGTGAGAAATGTTGATTTATTAAAAAATTTTAATGCAGTATACATATTATTTGTTTAGTATAGGTTGATATCTTCCGATTTTGGTCGCGTTGTCGCGCAGGTAGGAACGGGTTCGAGCGTCCGCGTTGGAAGACATATTGTTCGGAGGACAGGTAGCAGCCACTGCTGTCGAAAAATCTGTTATTTGCTGTCGAAAAATATTTTATTTGTTAGTTTGATTCCAGGAGGAGTAGAGATTGAGATTCCATGGATTATGATTTTCCAATTTCGGCAATTTAGGATCTCTACCTGTTATAGTTAGTGAATCCATAAGCCGACCTTCGCAAAAGTTGGTGGCATTTAACTACATCGGGATATCGGTTGATATTGCAGCCCAAGTTAGATATGTCTGCCGATATATTCCAAAAGGATAAAAGATGCAATTTGGTGTCGTAACCCTCCCAAAATCGATGTCGGTCGGCCAACAATGTGGTCCACTTCATCAAGCACCACGCAATTGACCTCCTTGGAGCATATTTCTTGTTGCATATTGGAGTAACTGAACACTACTCGCAAGCCATAATCCAATTAGGAGGGATTCACTAATATTTGTTTTGCTGAATTAGGCTCTGGAAATAATGATGCACATGTTGCCGTCGAACATTTTAACTGGGGAGATGTTGTTTCTCAGATCATATACGTCGCCAACAACAAAGCCTATGTCCCAAAATGTTGTGGTCTATTACATTGAATCCTTTTCTCTATTCAGCACTCTTAATAGTCATGTCCTTTATAACATTAGCACATACAATATCCTTTTTGCTTGGCCCCGATCCAAACTTATTTAGGACGAGCTTGGTTCCAGCATGTATTTCAATACGATTATACTATTTATACAAATACACTCAGTTATTCTTATTGTTAACGTATTGCCAGTCACCCATCTCATTTCAGTATTTTCATTTCAACCATGTTTATCATATTATATATGTTGGTTTTGATATTTCCTTTTGATATGCAGCTATTAAAAGTGTACTCTCGAGCGGAGAAGATGATTCTCGTGGTAGTCATAATGGAAGTGGACTTCGGGGGAAACTGAATAAAGTTGTTTTAGCGTATAGTGGTGGTTTAGACACATATGTGATTGTCCCACGGCTCAGGTATATTTCTTGTATCTGAATAACTTGCTGAGATCTGAATATTGAGCTGAACTGATGTTATGAGAACACACAGATTTTATACTAAATAATTGTAGGTTATGTAACTAATTTTCAATTGCCTAATAAAAGTAAGTTACAAATTATAATCATCGGATCATCATCTGCTTTGTGGAAACCAATTAATGAAGGCCAATGTATTAGTTATTATTACTTAGATTTACTTCTTTACACATAATTTAGCTTTGTTTTTGCACATAGTTTAGCTTAGTTTTTGACTTCTTGTTTACTCTTCACTAGGACTTTGCTAAACCGTAGGCCAATTTGTTTTTATTGTTTGAATTTGCTATGTACTAAAATAGTGAAAACATGTTGATGGTATATTAAGGGTTATGGCTGTATCAATAGATCCATTGCACGGTTCAGCTCATTCAGTCATATGTTTGCTCATAAAATCCGATTGTGTGTAGTATTAGTACCTTACTTCTGTTATCTTTCTCCTAATCTGCTGTTATTTGCTTGTCACAGGGAGAACTATGGCTGTGATGTTGTCTGCTTCATCGCAGATGTTGGCCAAGTATGTCACTGGTTACTAGAGTAACGTCATCTCAGTATAAATTAGCTATGCTCTGCAGTCCACATTTATTTTGGTTTCATTATATATCCAACAGTTTGGTGTTCTGTTCTGCTTGGACCAATGACCAAATTATGATTTGTTTAGTAAATTTCAAACTATTTTTACATTGTATTTAGTCCATAATCCACTGCATTTGAAAATGAAAAGGAATTTTACATACACAGGGGAGTAGGTGTTAGGCGACATGCTTAATGGTCTTTAACATGGTATCAAGGATCACAATATCCGGTATCGGAATCGGTATCGGACCTGTCCTATGAGTATCGGTATCAGCAGTATCGGCGGTTTCGGATCGGAGTATCGGATTTCTGGTATCGAAAAACAAATTATTCTGAATACATTATTAAAATTCTATAATTTTTTTAATTATATATTTAGGCATAATTTTAAGTATTTCATGTGTTATTTCTTAGTAATTTTGGAATTAAATGAAATAGTAATCACCTTTGCCGATTGGTTTACCTGCGATAGATAATTTTTCTTCTTCTACATTCTTTTACAACCTTATTATGCTTTTACACTCTTGTTGATTGGTCTTTCTCGTTCAATTTTCTTTGCTCAATTTACTGAAAAAGAAACCCCGATGTTGGTATCGGTTAGTATCGATATCGGTCGGTATCGGATCGGGACATGTCAAACCGTATTGGTATTGGTTGTATTGGATCGACATCGGTCAATACTGCAAACTATTCATGGTATTGGAGCTGCCCATGTTCATATCCCGTCTGAGGCGCATTTTAAGCAGATTTGACAAAATTAAACTGTTGCATGGATCCAGCTATCAACCCATAAAATGGGCATTCGACCTGCGACGGCGCATTATAGCCTTCTGGGGTATTAGAATAATAGGAATATATTAACATCAACCCTCACCAGAACTCTCGAGCTTTTGGTGCAGTGACATTGTCTTTAACCCTATGGAACTGCTATTCTGTATCTTAATATGCTTCATGTTTTTCTAACTTGGTTGCTTCATCAGGCATACTTAAATTTGTTTCATTTCTCCCACTTTATAATATATAATTTTATTTTCATTTACTTCACTTGCACGCCTCATCATTGATGCCCTTCGTTGCCCTTATTATGTCTCAAACTTGAGTAAAATTCCTTTGCTTGAATGTTTATTTTTTTGAAGGGTGTCACGGAGATGGATGGCCTTGAAAAGAAAGCCAAAGCCAGTGGTGCAAGCCAACTAATTGTGAAGGATTTGAAGGAAGAATTTGTGAAGGATATGAAAGGAAATACTTGCTGGGAACTTCAATGGCTCGTCCAGTTATTGCTAAGGTGATATCCTTGTACTTCTCCTGTGTCTTTTCCTTACTAAAGTCTCTTCCCTATCTACAGACGGTTGGTTAATCTGTTGAAAGTGTCGGATTGTATAGATTCGGTTATCTGTTTATCAAATTTAACATATATGCAATCACATCAAATAGTTCTGCTTGCTAAATTTTTCTTTATTTCGTTGAACAAAAGAAACATAATGCATATTATGTTACTTTCTAGTTCTCTTATGAGCCTATATAGTTCAACAAACTAGAGCACTCTGATTAGGAACTAACCAAAAAAGCTAAGTAATTATATATGTATACATATACATTATACATAATGTAAGCTAGGCATATGAGGTAACACTGTACCCAAGGTAGGTAAGGTGTCAGCTTATAGTCACTATGTGGGCGGCTACCCCATGTATAGGTTGTACCATTAATCTCAATTCATTGTTTTAAATGTACTCCACACGTGTCCGATATGTTGACCAACTAGCGGCTGACATATCAGTCTTGGGCCGCAATACTTGACCGATACCCAAATAGTAGAAATGTTGCCGATCTTTATAAAGCCGACTTAGTGGTGTTAACAACTATAACAAAATGGCATGTGCATAACCAGTATGCTTTTAGCCCATTGTAAAACAGATAAATCCCTAAATTAGGATATCAAAAGTTGTATCCTCTCGATTTTTCTCTGGCATTCATATTCTACATGTTAAATCCCAATCAGACATGAATGTGACATTCAATTTTTAATATCATGTATCCATGCCTAAGGGGACATTTGGAGTGGATACTGATTGGATTTGGATATATGGGTATTATTACCATATCCCTATTTTCTTTCAAGTAAAGAAAGATACAAATACAAGTATCTTTCATAAATAAAAATCAATAACTATATCTGACAAAAATGGATTTGAATCCGGATTGATATAAGAACGGATACGTATAGGATATAAAATAGATGGAGATGCTTTAATATAGGTTTAGTCTTGTATTAGTTAACTTATGTTATGTTTTACTCATATTTACTTTGAATATCATAGGTTTCTTTGTGAATAAAGGACAAAGTGGTGCCTAGTTGTAAACTGTAGAATAGAATTTGTATATATACCTATACAGGTACTCCAGATAATGGGGTGAAAACCATACTGGAATCTGTATGCGCCCCTATCCATGTCCCAACAGACATTATTGTTCAATTGTAAATTTCTTGTACCCAATTCTTACTTACGGATACAAATACTAAGACATGGTATGACATTATATGGACATGACGCTACAAGTTTGAAAAGCAAGGATATAATGTGGCAAGACTGTGATCATAAATAAGTATAGAAATAGTATTTTAAGCTTTGTTTATTTATCTAACAATTACAATTTTAATTTGGATAACTTTCAATATTCCCACATTTGGGACCCCTGGGCGCGTATCACGTAATACCTTCTGCTTTTTCGTCTCTTAATTTTTTTTTTCTTTCAAAAAAGGATAAAAATGCTCATTAAAAAAAGGTCTTTGCAGGCTGTCCATCTATTTCATCTAGAGGACAACGCTTACTATTAAAAAATAATAAATTATAATAAACACGGATAATTATGGCGATCCAGTTAACGGTATCATAACTGGACGAAACTTACAATGTAGGCAAGTTCGACGTTGCGCATCCAATGACGCAAGTCTCATCTTGATTCGAAGAGTGTTAAGAGAATAATACAAATTTTCGAAAAACATCGATACGGTAAAATTTGACGGATTCAGGCCAAACTCGTAGCGCATAGCTGACGAATTCGAGTTGTCAATTTTCATAGGTCGGCTATGCACCTTTCGGTTGAATAGGTATGTGCCGGGATCTCTCAGATCAAAGGGACGATACCCAACCCACTATTTTTAATTAAAACATAAATTTTCAAGTAGCTCACTTCGAGCCTCAAGACAAGGGATCCAATAATGGACGACAACACTAGCTTTGGTCCTTATTTTCTTAGTTGAATGGACATATATAAATGTTGCTTCAGGTTCAGATTGAGTATGGTGCTTACTTGTGGTCCTTAATTTTTTTAGTTGTTTCATTGGATTATAAGGTTACCTTGAGCATCCACATTTGTCCTATACTATAAATCACCGATACTTCAACAATGGCCTTTGGTATTGGATACTTACCTCACATTTGTATTGCTCAGCTACACTTTGTTATGTTCGGCTACATCTAGTTCCAACACTTGAATACAGACTTGGTATGGCTCCACAAGGCATAATATATATATATATATATATATATATATATATATATATTTTGGAATAAGGGTGAATTTATTCCTCGCAAATAGCGGAAAAGGTATTAAAGTACAACATCACAACTCTCCATGCCCCAAGCAATTGTTATGGGGTCATTACAGATACATCGAATTCTATATTATGTAGAATTCCAATAGGGGGGTAGTCAAGCCCTCAAAGATACGTCTGTTCCTCTCCTTCCAGATGTGACAAACAGACGCAGCAAGACGAACTCTGGCTCTTCTAGCCCACCCCGGCTCCCGGCCTCTGTGATCTCGGATTCAGCTGAGAATGCTCCGGATGTCTCTGTCCACCCCAACTCCTCCTCTCAGCTGTGCACACTGCTCAGTCCAAATGTGCCAGGTCACCGGGGAAACAAAGGAAAGATGCCCCATAGATTCATTTTTCTCATTACATAGCACACATTTGGCATCCGGGATCTGCATCCCAAACCGGAGGAGTCTGTTTCTCGTCATCAATCTACCCCGGAGAAGACGATATGCACATAGTTGCATTTTTCGTGCAACGCCCTTGCCCTAAATGAAGTCCACCTCCTCATCCTGGTCGTGGTGGGTCCGGACCAAATCATAGCAGCTACGAAAGCAGAATAGACCTGACCCGCCTCCCGTACCTGGGTCGGCCAAATTCCATGTATCATCCGTCTGTCTAGCATCAATGATAATAGGGTGTATCTCTGCTGCAAGCTGGACAGTATATGGTTAGCCCTCTGGCCTCCGAACTCCGTCTCTAATGATCCGACTGCATGTGAGCCCCCTTCCCGCTTCCCTGTCCAGCTGCCCTCCCAAAATCTCGAGGAGGGATCTGGAACCCAACCAAGGGTCTAGCCAAAGGTCGGTAGTCGTCCCATCCTTCATGCGCCTGCATATAGCGGTCTGGAGCACCGGTCTACATCTCAGGATGGCCTTAAACGTGACCGTGAAATTGTTGTCTATCCTGCAGGCCCAGAAGTTGGTCCTCCGTAAGTATCTGCTAGCCATCCAGTCCGCCCAGAGCGACCCCCCTTGATGAATTTCCAGGCCATCTTCACACAAGCTGCCTTCCTAACCGCATGGAGAGGCCTCAACCCAACTGCTCCTTCCTCCCGAGGTCGACATAACTGGTCCCAAGATATCGCATGTATCCCTCCCCGCCAGATGAAGTTAGCGCAAATAGCCTCCACCTTCCGAATAGTAGCTGTGGGGATCTGGATAGACTGGAGCCAGAACATAGCGATGCCAGCAATGACCGACCGCACCAACTCAATCCGTCCCCCAAATGAAAGTCCCGCCGCTTGCCAGCCCTCCACCCTCCTCTGAGCAAAGTCCACCAAGCTGTGACAATCCTGCTCTCGGGCATAGTTGACCGTCAGCGGGACCCCCAGGTATTTCACTGGGAGCTCGCCTCTGTCCACACCTAAAGCGAAGGCTCTCTCCTTCTGAAGTGTACACCGGGAACTGAAGTAGACTCTGCTCTTCTCCCGGTTTAACTGGAGCCCAGAAAGCCGCCCGAACTCCTCCATAATGTCAGAGAGCGCTCTCATTCCCCTCATGGAAGGCTGGAGTAGCACCAATAAATCATCAGCATAAATCAAATGAGAAACAGCGGGACTCACCAACCGGAAAAGGGGGACAATCCTCCCGCTGTGCACTGCTATATCCATCATACAAGTAAAGTACTCCATCACCAAGGTAAAGAGATACGGGGAGAGGGGGTCGCCCTGCCTCAACCCCTTGTTGCTACTAAAGTAGCCATGCGGCGTGCCCTGGATGAGGACAGAGAAGGTAGGGGAGCAGATACACTCCCTCACTCTCGCCACCCACCTCTCATCAAACCCCATGGCAAGCATCAAGTGGCACAGGAAGTCTCGATTGACCGTGTCATACGCTTTCCGGAGGTCAAGAGAAGGTAGGGGAGCAGATACACTCCCTCACCCTCGCCACCCACCTCTCATCAAACCCCATGGCAAGCATCAAGTGGCACATGAAGTCTCGATTGACCGTGTCATACGCTTTCCGGAGGTCAAGTTTCACACAAGCCTTCATCCCCCCCGGTTTGCTGAACTCCCACACCATCTCGTGAGCTAGCAGGCTGTGCTCCGCTATCGACCGGTCCTTGATGAACGTTGCTTGATTTCGGGACACTAAAGTCTGCATAATCCCCTCCATACGCCTGCACATAAGATGAGTGATAATCTTGTAAAGGAAATTACAGCAAACAATGGGCCTAAAGTCTGCAAGTGAGGTCGCTCCTTCCTTCTTAGGAACCAGAGTCAAGAATGTATGGTTCATCTCCTTCAGGAGCCGGCCCTCCACAAAGAACTCCTGAACCGCTGCCAGAACAGGTGCCTTAAGTACACCCCAGTGTCTCTTGAAGAACCCAGAAGAGAAGCCATCAGGCCCAGGGGCTTTGTTGGGATTAACCTTCATCACAATATCTTCCACCTCCTCCATCCTCACCGGTGCCAAGAGTAGACTGTTCCCATGTCGGGACACCAGTCTCTTCGTAACCAGGGCCGGAAACGTGCTAGAGTAGTCCGTCTGCTAATATAAGTCAGTGTAGAATCTGACGGCCTCCTCCTGAATCTCCACCGGGTCTCCTACAAGACGCCCCCCAGCATTCAAAAGTCTGGGGATGCTGTTCCGGTGCTGTCGGGTGCGGATCACATAGTAAAAGAATTTGGTGCAGCAGTCTCCATCTTTGAGCCAGGTGCATTTGGCCCTCTGTGCCGCACTGAGCTCCTCATGCAGTCTCATGGTGCTAACCTCCTCAATCAGGGTCTTCTCCTTAGCCGCGAGATCCCCGTTCATAATGTCAGATTGGAGGGCCACCAGAGTGTCCCGAAGCTCTTCTTCCTTCTCCGCCAGGGAAGTCCGCGGTCTCATTTTCACCCACCCCCTGATAGCCCGCTTGAGCTGCTTGAGCTTGTGAACCATGCGGAATTGGGCCGTGCCATCCCGGAAGTGCTGCATCTCTCTCATAACCACCTCCTCATAACCTGGTGATAGGTACCAGCTGCTGTTATACCGAAACGGCCTCGCCCTCAAGGTGGGTCTCTCACATAGGCCCACCCGGATAGGAGAATGATCGCTAGTACCCGCTGCCAGACCTTCCGCCATCGAGTTCGGGAAACACCTGAACCACTCGCTATTGCCCAAGGCCCGATCCAGCTGACAAGCAATACGATTCTGAGTAGCCTTGTTGTGCCAGGTCCAAATATGTCCAGCTCGCTCCAGCCCCCGCATACCTGACATAAGAAGACACCTCTGGAAGTCATATAAAATCGAGTTCGGTACAGGCCGGCCCCCAACCTTCTCTTGACGAAGCAACATAGCATTGAAGTCCCCCATGATGAGTAGGGGAAGATGCATGTTGTCCGCCATACGACCCATAAGCACAATGTCCTCCCACAGAGCCTCCCGGAGTCTCCGGTCGTTGTGCCCATATACAGTACCCATGATGAATCTGAACCCACTTTTATTCTCAAAAGTAAGACCGATGAGTTGCTCTGACTTATGAATCTGAACCCCCACCCAGCTACCTGTGTTCCACCTAACCCAGATCCTTGTCATACCGCAAAGATTTAAGTTGTGAATGTGATCCCAGGCTGCATGAGTCCAACGTGATAGCATAGCGGCCCCTCGAATCTTTGTCTCCAGCAGAATAGCAATGTCACATGCCTCTCTCCTCAGCACCCCTCTGATCTCCCTCCATCGGCCAATGGAACACCCTCCTAATGTTCCATGCTAGGACCGACATCTAACTAAAAGATGTTGGGCCTCCCTGTAACTCCTCTGGATCGACACTCGAGGAAAGTGTCTCATTCGTCTGCTCAAGGACTGCATCTACCATGGAGGAAGGGGCAAGATGAGCCTGAATCCTGCTAAGAGTAAGTGTCCAGTCAGGATTGGGGTCGGTCTGGTCATCCATCTCCCTCATCTGAGGAATATCCTCCAGTGTGGCCGGAGCGTGTCTCTTCCTGCTGTTGTAAACCATAAGTGCCGTGGAAGCCTCCCCCCCCCCCTCTGACCACTATCCGCCGCACTCATACCCCTGGTCATCATAGTCCTCCGTGGCCTGAACGGAACCAGCGCACCCTGCATGCTCTCCTGTCTCTGTGGCGGTCCTGTCTCCAGTCTCCTATCCATCTCCATAACTGTGTCTTCCTCCATGTCTCTCTGGCGCCGTCTTCTCAGGCAAGTGATTGGGGGCCGCCTCCTCGTGTGCCTCCGTCTGAACCGTCTCCGGCCGAGGTGTCTCTGTCTGGCCCGCCTGTGGCCTGGCGGACTCCTTCCCCTTATAGTTGCACGCACTGGTAATGTGCCCAAAACACTCGCAATGCGAACACATGGGTGGGACCCAATCATACTCCACAGCCTGCGTCAGAACCTCTCCAGATGGTACCTGATACTCAAGCATGCTCGGGAGCTCCGAGCCAGCCTTTATCTCCACAAAGACTCTGGCGTACATTATTCTGGATCGGAAAGTAGTGGCCTCATCTGCCTTGATCTACTTCCCCACGAGGCTGGCAAGTCTCATGAGAAGTGGGATGCTCCAATATTGCACAGGGAATTCTGGGAACCGGATCCAGACGGGGATGGCATTCAACACTTCCTTCTCACACCTCAGCGCCGGTGTCCATTCTTTCAAAATAATGAGTCTCCCATCAAACGACCATGGCCCTCCCTGCACAATCCTGGTCACATCTCCCGCCAGTCCAAACTTGACATAGTAAAATCCATTCTCCCGGGAGAAGAATTTCATGCTGCCTTTGGGCCTCCAGACTCTCTTCGCATAACCCCTAATTTGGCCAAAGAACGGCTTATTCCCTAACACATATAGCACTAAGGTGTTCTTCCAGAAATCAGCGACCTTTGCTATTTCCTCTGCAGGGAAGTAAGCCCTGAGTCCTCCACCAACCGCCATCGGGGTAACATATTCCATTGACATCGGGCTTTTCGACTCCACTGGGGTGCAGACCTCCTTCCATGATCGAGGCCTCTGCTCCACAGAGGGTGTTCTGGTTGGAGGAGTCGCAGCTACCGGGCCCTGTCTACCAGTATCGACTGCAACATCCTTCCCCTTCTCCGCCGCCGTTGCCTTTGGCCGCCACCCAGACACAGTGCGAACCATATTTCCCCCTCGGCGATGAGGATCAACAGTGCCTCTTGGGGGTCGGCTCCCAGAATTCCCTTGGTTCTGAACCCCTCCCGCCGTGGAGCGCCCCCCCCCTCCTTTCTCCCTCGCTCGACCCCCCACCCCTCCGCCTGGGGGGGGGGGTCTCCCTGCTGCTGCCGCCGCCCCTAGGGCAGTCCGCCCCCTCCCCGCTGGTGACGCCCGACCCCCCTCCACCGCCTGGGGGGTCGCCAACCCGCCGCCGCCGCCTTGGGGGGTGGATCCCCCCCTCCCATGCTCACCCGACCCCCCGCCACCGCCTGGGGGGGGGTCGCCAACCCGCCGCCGCCGCCTGGCGGGTGGATCCCCCCCTCCCATGCTCGCCCGACCCCCCGCCACCGCCTGGGGGGTCGCCATCCCGCCACCGTCGGCTGCATAGGGCCCCCCCTTCCCATCTTTCCGTCGGACTCCTCCTTCGAGGGGGTCTGGGGGGCTGGGGGGCGGGGGGGGGGGGTGCCATCGCCTTGGGGCATGGAGAGTTGTGATGTTGTACTTTAATACCTTTTCCGCTATTTGCGAGGAATAAATTTACCCTTATTCTAATATATATATATATATATATATATATATATATATATATATATATATATATATATATATATATATATTATGCCTTGTGGAGCCATACCAAATCTGTATTCAAGTGTTGGAACTAGATGTAGCCGAACATAACAAAGTGTAGCTGAGCAATACAAATGTGAGGTAAGTATCCAATACCACAGGCCATTGTTGAAGTATCGGTGATTTATAGTATAGGACAAATGTGGATACTCAAGGTAACCTTATAATCCAATTGAAACAACTAAAAAAATTAAGGACCACAAGTAAGCACCATACTCAATCTGAACCTGAAGCAACATTTATATATGTCCATTCAACTAAGAAAATAAGGACCAAAGCTAATGTTGTCTCCCATTATTGGATCCCTTGTCTTGAGGCTCGAAGTGAGCTACTTGAAAATTTATGTTTTAATTAAAAATAGTGGGTTGGGTATCGTCCCTTTGATCTGAGAGACCCCGGCACATACCTATTCAACCGAAAGGTGCATAGCCGACCTATGAAAATTGACAACTCGAATTCGTCAACTATGCGCTACGAGTTTGGCCTGAATCAGTCAAATTTTACCGTATCGATGTTTTTCGAAAATTTGTATTATTCTCTTAACACTCTTCGAATCAAGATGAGACTTGCGTCATTGGATGCGCAACGTCGAACTTGCCTACATTGTAAGTTTCGTCCAGTTATGATACCGTTAACTGGATCGCCATAATTATCCGTGTTTATTATAATTTATTATTTTTTAACAGTAAGCGTTGTGTCCTCTAGATGAAATAGATGGACAGCCTGCAAAGGCCTTTTTTTAATGAGGAGCATTTTCATCCTTTTTTGAAAGAAAAAAAAATTAAGAGACGAAAAAGCAGAAGGTATTACGTGATACGCGCCCAGGGGTCCCAAATGTGGGAATATTGAAAGTTATCCAAATTAAAATTGTAATTGTTAGATAAATAAACAAAGCTTAATATGCTATTTCTATACTTATTTATGATCACAGTCTTGCCACATTGTATCCTTGCTTTTCAAACTTGTAGCGTCCTGTCCATATAATGTCATACCATGTCTTAGTATTTGTATCCGTGAGTAAGAATTGGGTACAAGGAATTTACAATTGAGCAATAATGTCTGTTGGGACATGGATAGGGGCGCATACAGTATGGTTTCCATCCCATTATCTGGAGTACCTGTATAGGTATATATACAAATTCTATTCTACAGTTTACAACTAGGCACTACTTTGTCCTTTATTCACAAAGAAACCTATGATATTCAAAGTAAATATGAGTAAAACATAACATAAGTTAACTAATACAAGACTAAACCTATATTAAAGCATCTCCATCTATTTTATATCCTATACGTATCCGTTCTTGTATCAATCCGGATTCAAATCCATTTTTGTCAGATATAGTTATTGATTTTTATTTATGAAAGATACTTGTATTTGTATCTATCTTCTTTACTTCAAAGAAAATAGGGATATGGTAATAATACCCATATATCCAAATCCAATCAGTATCCACTCCAAATGTCCCCTTAGGCATAGATACAGGATATTAAAAATTGAATGTCACATTCATGTCTGATTGGGATTTAACATGTAGAATATGAATGCCATATGCCATTTGGTGATAAATTATAATATCGGGCATCTATATCAGGCTCCTTACATAAATATCTTATATAAAGAACGGTAGAAGACGAGAGAAAAATCGAGAGGATACAACTTTTAATGTCCTAATTTAGGGATTTATCTGTTTTACAACGGGCTAAAAGCATACTGGTTATGCACATGCCATTTTGTTATAGTTGTTGACACCACTAAGTCGGCTTTATAAAGATCGGCAACATTTCTACTATTTGGGTATCGGTCAAGTATTGCGGCCCAAGACTGATATGTCGCCCGCTAGTTGGTCAACATATCGAACACGTATGGAGTACATTTAAAACAATGAATTGAGATCAATGGTACAACCTGTACATGGGGTAGCCGCCCACATAGTGACTATAAGCTGACACCTTACCTACCTTGGGTACAGCGTTACCTCATATGCCTAGCTTACATTATGTATAATGTATATGTATACATATATGATTACTTAGGCTTTTTTGGTCAGTTCCTAATCAGAGTGCTCTAGTTTGTTGAACTATATAGGCTCATAAGTGAAACTAGAAAGTAACATAATATGCATTATGTTTCTTTTGTTCAACGAAATAAAGGAAAATTTAGCAAGCAGAATTATTTGTTGTGATTGCATATATGTTAAATTTGATAAACAGTTAACTGAATCTATACAATCCGACACTTTCAACAGATTAACCAACCGTTTGTAGATAGGGATGAGATTTTAGTAAGGAAAAGACACAGGAGAAGTACAAGGAGATCACCTTAGCAATAACTGGGTGAGCACTTATGTCAAGTCAGAAGTTTTTAACTAAGATATCTGATGTGTAATTAAAGGCAATGGTCGATGCTGCTAAAGAAGTAGGTGCTGATGCAGTTTCACATGGATGCACAGGAAAAGGCAATGATCAGGTTACATATCTACTTCGAAGATTTATTTTTGAGTTTCTATCTAAATTTGTCTGAAATATATATTTTGCTGCCACTCTTCTTCCCAGGTCCGATTTGAACTGACATTTTTTGCTTTAAACCCCGAACTCCAAGTTGTGGCCCCGTGGAGGGAATGGGAGATTACAGGGCGAGAAGATGCTATAGAGTATGCAAAAAAGCATGGTGTTCCTGTTCCTGTTTCAAAGAAATCTATTTATAGCAGGGACAGAAATCTATGGCACCTTAGCCATGAGGTAAATCTGTCATTTAAAATTGACATCACTGGACAAGCATTGTACTGATGGCTTCTTAATGTTTTAATATATTATGGTTACTGATCGTCCATTGCTTTTAGTAGTTGGCAACTCACACCTGTTTCTTTGGTTCTGAGAACTAAACCTTGAATTTATTGGAAAATTGAAAAATACTTCCTGATATATCAGGAAATGCTATATCCTGCAACAATACGTATCAGGCAAAAGTTAATCGAAAAAAATCTAGAATAGACCTTGAAGTTTGTCTTAGTTAAAGTTGTGTACCAAAGGTTGGGCGGCCCAATCCTTGAGAGCTTTGATATGGGAAGGTGAAGTCCTAGGTTCAAGGCCTTGGGGCTACAAGTGACTGGCCCTTAATCTAAAAAAGAATTATGTTAGGCTCCTCGTAACCACTTAAGAAAATTGTTCATATTGACCACAAATTTGGTTAGTGTGTGCTCTTCCAGCTTGAGAGATTTGATATAGGAAGGTCAATTCTGAGGTTCGAGGCCTAGGGGTGATAGTAAATGACTGGCCCTTCATCCTAGGTTGCGCAGCCTGATCGTTGACAGCTTTGATATAGGAAGGTGAAGTCCTAGGTTCGAGGCCTAGGGGCAACAGTCAATGACTGGGTCACTGGGCCTTAATCCTATGTTGGGCAGCCCGATCGTAGAGAGCTTTGATATAGGAAGGTCAAGTCCTATGTTCAAGGCCTAGGGACGACAGTGACTGGCCCTTCTCCATAAAAATTATGTTAGGCTCCTCATAATCATTTAAGAAAATTGTTCATATTGACCATGCAATTTGGAATGTGCTCGTGCAGCTTGAGAGCTTTGATATTGGAAGGTGAAGTCCTAGGTTTGAGGCCTCGGGGCGTCACTAAGTGACTGGCCCTTCATCTAAAAAAATTATGTTATGCTCCTAGTAATCACTTAAGAAAAATTTTCATACTGACCATGCAATTTGGTTAGTGCACTCGTATAGTTTGGGATACTTCTGCGTAACATTTTCCAGTTTATAACTAAGGCTGTGTTTGATTGAGCTTTTTTTCTAATGGAAAATATTTCCATCGCAAATTTTCCACCAATTGTAGTGTTTGATAGCTTATATTTTTCATGGAATTATTTTCCAAAAAACTATCATTTTCCATATTTTTTTCTAAAATGGTGGAAAATGAAACTTGACCAACCCATAAGAAAATATAATTTTCCATGGAAAATAACTATTTTCCGTGGAAAATAATGACAATCAAACATCCAAATTAAGTTTTCCATGGAAATTTTTTAAAATTCCATGGAATTTTTTTCCTAGGAAAATAATTCCATGGAATTAATTTCATTTCCACATTTTCCACCTTGCAATCAAACACACCCTAACTGGTGATTTGACTTCAATCATGGAAATTTCTAGAATTTGTTGAGAATCAATAAGGGAATTTTAGTCCCACATCGGAATATGTAGTATGTAGAGGAGCTAGACTCCCTGTAAGTAGTGAAGTAGTCCATCAATAAAATCATCCGACCATTATTTTCTACATGGTATCAAAGCCATAACTCTCTCTCTCTCTCTCCACAAAAAATTTTTTTTTAGCCGACCCCCCCCCCCCCCCGAAGCAGCAGCCCCACCCCCCCCGACCCCACCCCCCCCGACCAGCACCCTTCCGCCTCCCCTCCCGCCCCCTCTACAGCACCCTCCCGCCCCCCCTCCAGCACCCTCCCCCCCTCCTCCCTCTCCCTCTCCCTCTCCTGACATGGAAACTCTAACCCTAGTCCTAGCAGCCCCATCCAAACCCTAACCCTAGCCGTCTTTAAACAAAAAAAAAACGGCGTATTTCAAAGAGAGACGACTGTCAAATACTTTATTTGCACCAACTCTGTTCCTAGATTACGCCGTTTGGAACTAACAAATGCTTTATTTGTTATTCCTTCTTTACATCGGGATCTCTACAGAGACTGATCATGTCTTCTCTGGTGACCTGACGTGTTCACTTTACATGCGCGCGTCGGTGCTGGCCATGTTAGTAGCGCATTCGTAAAGTCTGTAACGTCGAAGAAAACGACGACGACGAAGAAGACGGAGAAGACGACGAAGTTGGAGAAGTTGCTGACTTCGACGTCGAAGAAGTCGAAGAAGACGACGAATAGGGTTCACAGTTGAAGAAGGCATGGATTTGATCAGTGGCAAACTGACGGCCGAAGAGATGAAGGCCTTGGTTGATGATATCTTATCAAAGAGATTAACCGAGGCAACCCCACGTGTGATCCATACTGATGTGGATCCGTCATCTTACAAAATGGGGAAATTGGAGAAGCTGGAAACGAAGTTGGAAGGAACGTCCAACTACTTGAAGTGGTCGCGACAGGCGATGCGGACTCTGAAGGGACGTGGCTTGGTTGGCTATGTCACTGGGCAAGCCAAGGCGCCAGCCGATCACTCCGCAAAGGAGTTTGCTGTTTGGTAGATTGTCAACAACGTAGTGGCTGGGTGGTTGACTGCCTCATTAACCGACCAGGTGTCGGGCAATGTCGAGGCAATGTAGGCTGCTGCTGATATATGGCGAACTCTAAAAGATATGTACTCCGGCTCCGGCAATCCTATGCGAGTCTTTCAACTGCAAGATGCACTCGATAGGGTTGCCCAAGACGAACGTACCATCTCTGAGTACGCAGCCCTGTTGAAGAAGTACTGGTCTGATCTAGATCATTATGATCCTCTTGGGATGGAAGATGTACAAGTAGAACCGGTATTCGCGAAGTACTTTTAGACGTTCTTGGCTTATATTTCGCGGCAGCGTATGATGAAATTACTGAAGGGACTACACCCTGTATTTGAGCAGAGACGGAATATCCTCCTATCCCAACCCACGCTTCCGACCTTGGAAGAAGCTATAGCCGTCATGACACAGGAAGAAACTCGACTGAAGTTGATGCCCAACAAGGGTTCCTACCAGGGGGAGCAAGCCGCGGTTGACAAGTCTACCCTTGCTGCCTTCAATCAACCTCCATCTGTGGGTGGTGTTTGCCACAATTGTGGTGACTCCGGACATTACATCCGATTATGTCCGAAATCCTTGCGCAATCAGTCTAATGATCGTGGACGGGGTCGTAGAGGCCGACGTGGTAGTAGAGGAGGATATGCTGGTAGAAGGGGCGGATACAAAGCAAATCTGGCGAAGGAAGGGGGAGAGAATCAACTGGCTGAAATAACCCCGCTTGAGCGGGAGTTCCTCGAGAAGTTGCGAGGCACAAAGCTGGGTTCGGCCGACAGTCCTGGAACGTCTTCTACCTCGGGAGATCACATCACTTGCTTTGCCCAAACCAGCAACGGTAATTCTGCGCATGCTCTTGCATCTGTCCATCAGCCAGGATGGATTATGGACTCTGGGGCATCTCGCCATGTCACGGGAGCCCGTGGTACGTTTCAGGACTATACTCCCCTACCATTGCCGGAGAGTATTCAGACCGCTGATGGTACATCCAGCCCTGTAATGGGTAAAGGCACTGTCGCATGCACCCCTTCCATCACCCTAACTAATGTCTTACATGCTCCGTCTTTTTCTGTCAATCTTCTATCAATTAGTGCCATTATACTTGATCTTAACTGTACTGTTTTCTTTGACATTCCTACGGTGACTTTTCAGGAGAAGGGGACAGGCCGACGACTTGGGACTGGCACATGGCATAAGGGGCTGTGGTATTTAGACATGACTGGATTGGACAACGCATTGGCATCCTTGGTAGCAGACGCACAACCAGAAGCTTTCTGTCGCAGTGTTGAAGCCGACTTGCTACTCCACCACCAACGTGTCGGTCATTCCTCTTTTAAAGTTATTAGTCGAATGTATCCGTCCTTATATCAAAGGGCTAATAAAGAGAAGTTATTTTGTAATGCTTGTGAGTTGGAAAAACATACTAGAAGCTCGTATATGAGCTCGGGGAATAGGAGTTCAGTTGCTTTTGACATGATACATTCGGACGTATGGGGCCCTTGTCTTACAACCGGAATTAACGGTTTTCGATGGTTCGTCACCTTTATTGACTGTTATACCCGCGTGACATGGGTCTACCTTATGAAGAATAAAAGTGACGTCCTTGAGGCCTTTCGGGACTTCCATCGTCTGGTGGAAACACAATATGATGCTAAAATTAAGTGTTTCCGGTCTGACAATGGGACGGGGTATACTTCATGTACTTATACTCCGACACAAAATGGTGTGGCTGAACGAAAGAACCGACACCTGCTGGAAGTCGCACGAACGATGATACTGGCTATGAATGTCCCGAAACACTTATAGGGGCAGGCTATATTGACGGCCTCTTATCTCATCAACAGAATGCCATCTCAAGTATTGGACTGGAAGACACCGTTGGAGATGCTTACTGGGACAACTATATACACTGTTCCACCGAAAGTTTTTGGATGTGTGTGTTTTGTCCAAGATAATAGGCCAGGCGTTGGCAAACTGGATCCTAGGGCAGTTAAATGTGTCTTTGTCGGTTACACGGCGACTCAGAAGGGATATGCCTGTTGGAGTCCGGTCGAGCGGAAGATGTTTGTAAGCATGGACGTTACATTCAGAGAACTCGAACCATACTATGGTTCGGATGAAGGTTCAGCATTTGGTGACACACCTAACACAGTTGGTGTTAGATGTGAGGGGGAGATAATAAGCCCAAATGTGGTCGTCGGATCGGTTCTGTATCCGGTTGTAGAAAACTGGACGAAAGGGGGAGAGCACAGTGACTCAGATACAGAGAATGAAGAAGAAGATACATATGTTACGCAGGGAGAGCAGCAGACAAGGGAAAAAAAAGCTCCAAGTCTACAGAAGGAGACAACAGAAGTCCAGTACTGTGCCTATGCCGTGCCCTGTGCCTACTGTACCAAGTCCTTCGTCTACTCCTGCTCCAACTCCTGAAGATGTTGCCCCAACACTGAATCACTCGAATTCTGATGCGGATCTCTCCGACTCGGAGGGTATGATCTCTCCACCACCTATTGCTCCCTTAAGGAGATCTTCTCGCATCAATGCGGGTAAGGCTCCTGCTCGTTTTGATGATTACGAACATGACATTGCCAACTTCTTGTCTTATTCTAACATTTCTTCAAATTATCGAGCCTTCATTGCATCGTTAGACTCTACTTCGTTGCCCAAGTGTTGGCAGGAAGCAAAGAAAGATCCAAGGTGGAAAGTTTCAATGATGGAAGAACTTGGGGCATTGGAGAAAAATAAAACATGGGAGCTGGTTCCATTACCCAAAGGAAAGAAAGCTGTGGGATGCAAATGGGTGTACACAGTGAAAGAGACGCCAGAAGGAAAAGTAGAGCGGTACAAGGCGAGGTTGGTTGCAAAAGGATTCACACAGTCATATGGAATAGACTATGATGAGACGTTTGCCCCAGTAGCAAAAATGAGCACCGTGAGAACTCTGGTCTCCATTGCAGCAAACTATGGGTGGAAGCTGTACCAGCTGGATGTGAAGAATGCCTTTCTTCATGGGGACCTGCAAGAAGTATACATGGAGCTCCCGCCAGGGTGCTACGCAACGAAATCAGACGGAGGGACGTCGCAAGGAAAGGTGTGTAAACTGAAGAAGTCGCTATACGGGCTCAAGCAATCTCCTCGAGCCTGGTTTGACAGATTCAGAAAGACTGTTACTGGCATGGGATACCGTCAAACAAATGCAGATCATACGGTCTTCCTCCAGCATGCAAGAGGCCACATCACTATACTTGCTGTATATGTGGATGATATAGTGATCACATGTGATTATGAAGTCGAGATCACTAAGTTGAAGTCAAAACTCGCGAAGGAGTTTGAGGTGAAGGATTTAGGAGCGATGAGATACTTTCTAGGTATCGAAGTGTGTGAAGGCGAACAGGAAATTGTTCTATCACAAAGAAAATACACACTAGATCTGCTAAAGGAGACAGGGATGCTGGGATGCAAAGCAGTCGTTACTCCAATTGACCAGAAGAGTAAGCTTGGAGCAGAAGCAAGAGAGCCTGTTGATCGTGAAAGATATCAAAGTCTTGTAGGAAGATTGATTTATCTGGGACACACTCGCCCTGATATCTCATTTGCGGTGAGTGTAGTGAGTCGCTACATGCATGATCCAAGAAAGGGTCATATGGAAGCAGTATTTCAGATATTGAGATATCTGAAAGGAACGCCGAAAAAGGGGCTATGGTTCAAGAAGAATGGACGCATAGAAGTTGAGGGATACTGTGATGCAGACTGGGCGAGCTGCATAGACTACAGAAGGTCTACCACGGGATACTGTGTTTTTGTAGGAGGAAATCTGGTCTCATGGAGAAGCAAGAAACAGTCAGTGGTAGCACGGTCGACAGCTGAAGCAGAATACAGAGCAATGGCTCTGGGAGTGTCAGAGTTGCTATGGGTGAAAGCATTGCTGACAGAGTTGAAGCTGGATAAGGGAG
Organism: Iris pallida; assembly: GCA_029216955.1. Taxonomy (NCBI): domain Eukaryota; kingdom Viridiplantae; phylum Streptophyta; class Magnoliopsida; order Asparagales; family Iridaceae; genus Iris; species Iris pallida. The sequence continues at coordinate 653,791 of JANAVB010000194.1, forward strand.
CACCATTGTGTCTTCTGAGCGATAGTCAAGCTGCAATAAGTATAGCTAACAATCCAGTTCAGCACGACAGAACGAAGCACATCGAGATTGATCGATTCTTCATTAAGGAGAAGCTGGAACAAGGGATACTGAAGATTGACCATGTCCGCTCAGAAGAACAAGTTGCAGACTGTCTGACTAAGGGTCTTAGTTCATTAAGTCTGTCGAAGCTATGTAACAAGATGGGGATGATCATTATCTATCGCCCATCTTGAGGGGGAGTGTTGAGAATCAATAAGGGACTTTTAGTCCCACATCGGAATATGTAGTATGTAGAGGAGCTAGACTCCCTATAAGTAGTGAAGTAGTCCATCAATAAAATCATCCAACCATTATTTTCTACAGAATTGAACAGTTGTATTTGTATCATATTGTACCTTATCTTCCTTGCCATACATTAAACTAAGACTTATTCCATTCAAATGGGGCAGCTTGGGGCATGATGCAATGGCAAGAAAGCTATGGGGAAATATAGTTCTCCGAATCTTTGTTGACCTGGCTGACGTCAAACTTTTACAAACTGTTGTGGAATCCTTAGTAGGTAGCTAAGTAAGGAGGCCTTTTGTTATAGGAAGTTGTAAGGTCGGTTGACGGGAGGGTTGCCATCTATTTTGGTTATGCAATTAAGCACATGTAACCAACCGTAAGGTGGAACCTTCAAGTTTAGGAGTCGATTGGAAGAAGTTGGAGAACAAGGTACAAGAATAACATTTGCTATAAGAAAGCATATCTCAGTAGGACTATAGTCTGTAGAGCCAAATGGAATGACATTACCATTTTGATACGTAAAGTTATCTGAAGTCCAAAAGTCAGCCTGAAGAATGGAAATTTCTCTCCAGATAAAACTGCTCCAGATTTTTTCCTCTGTACATGAAAAATCCATGCCTATAGACTTAGACAGTCGATACCTGTTCTCTCTTGAATGTCAATGAAATTCCTTTTTATAGCACAGTAGGCTGGTAGTGTAGAATCTGGGATGTTGGCCAACAACCTGAGGGACTTTTTCATTAGAATGGTGGCATTTACACTACAAGAAAACATGGTTTTTGTGACATGTAAAGTTGTCACAGAAATTATGAAAGTCGTCACAACACATCTTCTGTGACGAATACAGTGACGACTTATTTTCGTAGCCTATACCTCCGTAGCTAAAAGTATAGGTGACGACCAAAAGTTGTTGTCACAGAAAGTTCTCTACTGTGACAAGAATATGTTGTCAGTGATAGTAAACTTTCTGTGACAACAAAATTCATCACTAAAAATATTATAAGTGGCGCACAATATTGTCACAAAATAGCTTTTTATTGTAACTAAAAATAAATAAATTTTTTTTGACAAAAATAAAAATTATTTTCGTGACGACATTTGCTATCACAAAACAACTTTAGTAACACTTTTATTATTGTCACAATAAACGTATATGTTTAGTGACAAGTACATGTCATCATTGTAAGCACTTGCAGTAACACATTTATTATTGTCACCATAGTGTACACTTTATACGTTTGATGGAAATCAATTGTCACGAGTATTTTTTTTTTGTCATTGTCATTATATATTAAAAACACAAGAACACAATATAATATCACACAATTCTTGTAGAAGAGGGTATGCATGATTGTGCTCATCTTCCAAGAACACCCACATCGACTTTCTAATGTAAACGAAAACTAACCTTCACAAATTCTAAAACCTTTATATAGACGACTAACTCTAAAGTAATTATAGACGACAACAACATAAAAAGTAATTATAACAATTCTCAAAAAGTAATTATATTGTTCCACAAAATTCAGTACATATAACATGAAGAGAAGTAATATTGGTACTTATAAAATAAATAGTATCCAAAGTAGCTGGTACATAAAACCCAGAGTAATCTACAAATATAAACTGATGATCAATTGCATATCCAACTCCTGTCTTGGTGATGATCAATCTTTAATGACCTGTATAAATTAATAAAGAGATTGTTTAGAATATTACGTAAGCATATATGTATAAGAAAAAAATTGTCAAGAATTTCTACAATAGAAGCAATAAGAATAGAGAAGACACAAATGTTTGAAGTTTAGTTCAAAAGCTAGAAGTAATGTGTCTTTACATTTACTTGATAAATGGAAATATCATCTTGTTTTCGAACACTTACCAGAGTTTGTAGCTCTTGTATTTGTAGGAACTGAAATATCTGCAGACTGTGACGAAGAGCCGAAAAAGTAATTGGTGTTACAGTAGATTGCACCACTACAATAAAAAAAATTATTAAGCATGTCATAAAATGGTTTTCTAAGAACAGTTGGGCAGTGTCAAAGATGAAATTTCCTAGAGAAACGTTACACCAAACAGGCAATGCATGAAAGGAAGGATCGTGAAGATGACCGCTATGAATCAATTTTCAGCACAACCACCGTGATTTATGTAAAGTTTAATAAAAGGGTTTATAACATTGGTTTTAAACATATTGAACTTTAAATGAAGAATTGCAATTTTACAAACTGAAATTACAAACAAAATAATATACCAGATTGTACTGAGATGCATTTTTTTAAAAAGATTACCTTCACTGCTTCCTGATAATTCTTTGTGGGATTGATCAGTTGGCTGGGTTGATGATGAGTCTTGATCAGGCATTTGATGTCCCAAGTGCTCGAATTGATTACCATGTTGTCCAGGAGTGTCCATTGTCATGTAGAAAATCTTAGCTTAAGATTCGGGAGGAATGGTCAAGTTGAAATCAACTAAGATGGGAAAGTATTTACACAATTAGATGTTTAATGAACTGATCTGGGATTACAATCTTTGTTCTTGATATTTTACGTATGAAAACCCCTAACATACTCTGAAGGCAACTTAGCTCATCTTCAAATACCTCTACCTCTTACTTCAGTACTGCAATTAATGAAAGAGCAAGATGAGTTAGTTTAAGAGCAAGATGAGTTAGTTTACTTCAATAATAATGCATTGAAAGGAACTAGAATCCTTCCATCCAGGTTTATACTCTAAGCATGCAGAAAAGATGTATTCTAGGACATCTCCAGGCTTATACTCTTATTTTGGCTCAATGTTTGATAATTGAGTATAAACCTAGATTTGTCTGTGAGCAGATCAAATACTTTGTGCTTCAGGATTTGGCTCAAATCATCAGAGCATGCTTTAGGACCTCTACTGGAACAAGTGTGCTGTGAACTAAATGCTTATGTGGAATGGATAGTGAATATAGGCCGGAGACTAGAGGATCATTGCTACCTAAGAGGCTCCTTCCTAACAAAATTGTCGCTTTAGCACCTATAGAGAGTATTCTATAGATTATCAGATAAATAAATAAAACACCCACCATATCATAACTGCCACAAAAACGATCTTAAACAATTAAAAAGAAATTATTTGGGGGAGAATTGCAGAATCATACAACTAGAGTCCTTTTTAGCAGTAACCATAAAAGACTCAACAGAATGACTTGGTCCACTTAATTGCTTATATATAAAAATAGCTTTTAGCATATCCAACATACATTATATATATATATATATATATATATATATATATATATATATATATATATATATATATATATATTTATATTTTTTTTTTTCCATCTAACTTATATATATATATATATATATATATATATATATATATATATTAGACAGCTCACCAATTTGCTCATAAAGTAAACAGATCAATATCAACTGGAGGAATATCAATTCTTCTAAATAATCAACAAGGGAACTAACTCACCCTAAAATATGCATACAAGTGACAGGGAAATAGCATCTTGGCGAAATTTGCATCAGAAGTCTAATACCATGTCTCACCTGGTTAATGCCCCACATACAAACCAAGTGGATATCTAGAAATACCACCACTGACAACCGTAATACACCTGAAGTCGAAATGATAAAAGGACACTGACATACAAAGGAATACAGCCTCCAATGATCACCCTTTGTCAGATAAATTTCAATATTGTACAGAGTAAAATAATAAAAAGAGTAAAAACAGGTCAACCACGTACTCGTGAAGTTTTATTACATTGCACGAGTGGAACACTTTAAATAAGGCATGCCAGAAATGAAATGCCAAGAGTCAAAAACTAATAAAGGAGACTAAGCAACATCAACATGGAGCAAACCATAAGAATATTTTGCATATCCGGAATGTTAATAATAATATTCACAGCTGCTCTACAAGCTTTGAATTAGAGGTAGGAGATTATTTCAGCAGTAGCTCTGCCAGTTACTATTTCGAAAGCATTATCAGAGAGTTGGAAACAGGGAAAAGAACAAAAGAGTAGATGTACGAGTGTGAATATGAGAGGAAGACTACCCACTAAACTTTATACAACTCAAGGAACTACCTAGTAAAGAATACAACAACAATAACAACAAAGCATTTTTGTGGCTGGGTGCTTGAATCTTTTCTTTCATTGTGCTTTGTTAAGGTCCTGTCTATGGTTTAAAGTATCGGCCGATACCGATTCGATACGGCAAATACCTATACGGTTTGGCATGTCCCGATCCGATACCGACCGATACCCGATACTTACCGATACCAACATTGAGGGTCTCTTTTCTGGGTCATTTGTAGTATAAATTTAGGATTGTTCAAGCAATTACAACATTTTTGAAGAAAAATTATCACATTTACAAGCAGTATGTCTTCAAAAAATTATATGTAACTAAATTCAAATAACGCCTAAGAATGTAAACATGCAGTGGCATATTATGAATTGAAGCCTTAGAATTGGAAAATTCGAGGTCCTATCTATTCTCTACTATATATTTTCCAACCAAACTTATATATATTTAGATACGATTATAATTAGAGTCTCTAGTACCTACTAGTAATATTAATCCTGTGTCCCTCGTAACTGTAATTACACAACCTTAAAACTCCACATCTGGTATATGCCTGCTGCTTACTGCTTGCACACATTCAAATTTCTACATCTACACCCACAAAAGCTATATAACCCTCATTGCCTGCAAACTGCAGTGTGGTGCTCTACATAATTCTGCAGTTGCAATGCAACTTCCTGCATACTAGGTTGACCCCTCTGCATTTTCCTTGCTTAGCACCCTGCAGCTTGCCACTTAAATTCTTGTATTCTCTAATGTGCCATGACACACATGATCCAATCTGTTGTAACTTAAGTTTTTTCCTGGTACACAGGTTTAACTTCATACTACCAAACTACGGTAGTTTCCTGCATATAGCATATGCTACTATGTAGCCTTTATTGCTGCTTTTTGCTGCTGCATATGCTACTAGTTGCCACCCTGTTTTTCTGTTGTAGGGAATAATTGCCCACTGCTACTACTATCTCTGTTGCATTCACTTGCAACAGATATAAATCTACACAAAGTTGCCCTTATCTAGTACAGAAACTACTGCACCTTCCCCTTCTAAAACTGCTACAAATGCATCCCATTGCTGCAAATGCAGCTACCACTTTGAAATAAAATTGTTATACACAATACACCTAGGCTAACACAACTCCTAGTACACCCCTTCCTGTAGCTACACTGCTAAAAGTAGTTCCCACCACTCCCTGCAGTGTATTAGACATTAGACACACACCCTAACTGAATCTCCATTATGCGGTTCATTCCTTGCTAATCCCAGGACTGAAACAAATACCCCAAAGTCTGATGATGTTACACTACATTGCAGCACTCCTACTTTTTGATACAGTTCTGCACCCTTTTTTGCACTTCTTACAGGTACACCTATATAGTTGCTCAACACTCTCACACGCTGCTGCTCTTAATGCTACCTCTATTGCACTAAACTATCCTAACCCTCTGTTGCAGCTTCCATACCCACAGGTTACCTATGGTCACTTATAATGCACATAGAAACTAATATATCTATCTATCCTCTGCTAAAAGAGACTCTTAGCACTGGTATCCGCTCTCAATTCCTGTAGTTCACCCAACTGCAGGATACACACACGAGTATCTTGCACATATGATTGATACTAGGAACTGCTATCCTAGTCTGTACAGTGTTGCTATACCAATGATATTTGATTTTCTATTAAACTTTCCAGGAATCCTAGATTCTGGTACTCGATATTTGATACCAAAATACACCCTATGCACACACTCCTGTGCATTGACACAAATTTTTGGAGCTGTGTTTCAACCACATAATCTGAACACATATGCCTATGCATTCCACGCATACAGGATACTAAGACTCCCCCTGGCGCTATGTGCACTGCCTATTGCAGGAACACAGGCCTGCATTCACATTGCAACAGTTTGCTCTTATCCCTGTTTCCTACATTCTCCAAAGTTACTGCTATCTAACACATACACATACACATTGTTTCCCTCACCAGGAACTCTTCTGCACTTCTAATACATTGGACTCTATACCACTTGCGAAAACAGCTACTCCCATAAACCCAGAACCTAAGGGCATACTGCTTGTAACTGTGATATTTTTTCATAATATGTAACTAAATCCGTAAGTGCAACAGATTCAAGCATTCAAGTTTGAGATGTGTAACATAGTACGAACTCACCTGACTGCCAAGAACGTTGAGTAATTATTATATTTTAGTTGTTCATAAAAAAATGAATGTGATCCCTATGTTACAGTGTATAACAATAAGAAACAATAAGAGAACACTTTCATGAGTTAGTAAATGGTTATTATTCATAATTCAATATAAAAAAAGAACCGATAAGTTAATAAATGGATGTGATCCCTATGTCAGTCTCAACTCTTCTCAAGCAATCCATCGAGCAACTAGCGAACAAATCCTAATTGCTCAAAGAAGAAAAAAAAGACCAAATCAAGCATTCGAGACCTGGATGCTAAAATCTCCGCCGAGAGACGTTGTGGGAGCCGTCGACGGAGAAGTCCCCGCTGGTGCCGCCGCCGCCGCCGGGGACGTCGGGCATCATCATCTGGCGCTCGGTCGGAGGCGAACGCGGCGAGGTCGACATCGGATAAGAAGGGCCCCTAAAGGAGGGTGTTGACGCAGTGGACCGCGCAAAGCTTGGACTCCTGGACCTCGTGGTAGAGGAGCCCGCCATTTCTCGGGCCCTCCTCCATCGATTTGATTGATTGTGCGGAGAGATCGATTGAGAAAACCCTACAAATTGGGATTTTTACGAGGAAGGATATATATATATATATATATATATATATATATATATATATATATATATATATATATATACACACACACACATACAGGATACTAACAGGATTCCAAATCCGGTTGGAGACTTGCGAATATTTGATAATTTTTTTATATACAGCCAGATTATAATTAGAATTGTGATATTTGATGTGAAATTTTTTGGTATAGTCAAATCTTGTTACAATTTAAATAGTAATGTCAAAATAGTATCAAAATTACGATATATTTTTTATTTAACTTTTTTAAAATTATTTAAAATTTTTGTTACAAGAAATAAATTTCTTCTTTGTGACTAATACTTTTGTGTGACGTACAATTATTTGGTAGCTAAAAGAAACTTTTAAGTGACAAAAATAAAATTTTAATCTTGTGGCTAATACTTTTATGTGGCAATACTATTTTCTTGTAACTAAAAAATTTTTTTTTAGTGACAACTATTTTCCTTATCACACATAACTTGTCTCTAAAATCATAATTTTATTCCAGTGACCACATTAAGTGACGACCAATAAAAACATGGTCACTAAATGTTTTAATTGTGTGATGGAAAATAACAGTTGTCACAGAATCAAATTATGAGTGACAACAAAAATTATTTGTCACAAAAATATCCCTTTCAGTGACAAGTTTTACACTTGTCACAAATTACTTGTCACGGAAATCCGGATTTCTTGTAGTGTTAGAAGGCAGCACATACTTTTATAGCACTATTGGCTGGTAGTTCAAGCTGAATGTTGATGGATATTAAACAGAAGGCTTACAAGTTTGTCATCTCTATTTTGAAATAGTCTTTATTTATGGTTTTTCATGTATGCTGCTGATTAGCTAACCGTGTGCAATCTTATGTGGAATGGATCTTCTGATCGTGAGAATAAAACTCTTGCCAAACTTACCGCAATAAATGATAAAGCTAATCTCATCTTATAGGGAGACATTCTGGAGGACCCAGCAAATGAACCAAGGAAGGAAATGTACATGATGTCTGTTGACCCAGAAGATGCACCCAACCAACCCGAGTAAGCAAATTCTTTTCTTCATCCATCCAATGATACTACTGGCCTTTAGATCTTTGGATAATACATGAACATTTTGTTGATCCACACGGGTTTCAGTTGATTTTAGTATACTCTGATTACTTGCAGATATTTAGAGATTGGGATAGTGTCAGGCGTGCCTATTTCCGTCAATGGGAGGGAGCTATCCCCAGCAGCTCTCCTTACGGAGCTTAACGAGATTGGTGGGCGGCACGGGATCGGGAGAGTGGACATGGTCGAAAATCGACTTGTTGGAATGAAGAGCCGCGGAGTGTACGAGACTCCTGGTGGAACCATCCTGTGGGCTGCTGCTCGTGAGCTTGAATCCCTGACGCTCGACCGCGAGGCCATGCAGACGAAAGACATGTTTGCTCTCAAGTATGCCGAACTGGTGTACAATGGCCGTTGGTTCGACCCCCTCCGCCAGTCGATTGACAAGTTCATGGAGGAGATCACGAAGACGACTACGGGCTCCGTCACCCTTAAGCTCTACAAAGGATCGGTCACTGTTGCTTCGCGGAAGAGCCCCAATAGTTTGTACAGGGAAGACATATCTTCGTTTGAGAACGGAGCAATCTACAACCAAGCTGATGCCGCTGGGTTTATTAGGCTCTATGGGCTTCCTACCAGAGTCCGTGCAATGCTTGAGAAGGGCATCTGAGGGGTTATTTTGTTTTTTTTGCTCTTTCAGGAAATTTTATGGTAATTTTTAAGTTGGTAGAAGTAGTGTGGATGCTTTCTTTCTTGAACTTTCTCGTGCAATTATCTGGAATATGTAACTGGAGCAGCTTATCAGTTTATTGCCTCTGTTTCGTTCTTGTGCTCGTTAGAGTTTAGTTCAAGGTTTGCCGAACAGTAACAGTCGGAATTAGAATCAATAAATTGCAGATTTTCTCGAGTATTTGTTTGTTATTAGCTGAGGGCTGATTTAACTGCCTTTGCATTCTGCAATTGCTGCTGGTAAATGTTTCTCTCAATTTGTATGATTTTGGAGCCGTGTCGTGTCGGTGCCTGTAGTTTGGTGCAGTTGATGGCGTATCCACTGGGTTTTTGTTTGGGAGAATGTGGTAGCTTACGAGCATTTTGTTCGATCGTGACTGCAGCATTCCTCAGTGTTCCCATGATATTACTTGTTTTGCTATGGAACAATGCAATTGCTCAGTAATCTTTGGACGAGATGGTAAATACTTTCATCAGCATAGTGACTCCAAGAGGGGTTGTTACAGTTGTCCATTTTTTTTCACAGCTACGTTTGTTTTAACGGAAAATTTTACATAGGAGGATGAACTTTAGTGTATTTATTAAAAAAAAAGGGATTAGAAGAATTATCAAAAGGAGGACAAGACGACATTAAAGATGACGCCACCCAAAGGCCCTCCTCTTAGCGACATTAGAGATGGCGCCAGGACGACCCCCCCCCCCCCCCCCCCCCCCCCCCCCCCCCCCCCCCCCCCCCCCGCCCGCGCGTCATCAGTAATGTCGTTAGACTTTGTACTTCTTTTTTACCGAGGAGAGATGATTTATTATAGATTTATCTAATATTCTAACCTTTTTTTTAGTTTAACTACGTGATACATATCTATAACAAATTCTTATTTAAACTATTTTTCAACAATATTATAGATTCTTTTTATGTGCAATATATATATATATATATATATATATATATATATATATATATATATATATATATATATATATATATATATATATATTAGAAACTTGTCATGGGATTACAAGAAACTATATGCCAAAAGCCATAACGAAATATTATAAAATAAAATAAAAAATATTAGAAACTTGTCACAGGAATTTTTTTTAATAAAAATTTATAATAGTTTATAATACCAAAAGCTCCCTTAAATTTATAAAAAACGATTATAAATTTTTACAAGAAATTATTAGAAACTATATACCAAAAGTCATAACGAAATACACCACACATCGTTGCACATGTTATAGATACGTTTGAATATCTTTTCATTAAATCCTCTCTCCTCGGTAAAAAAAAAAGCATAAAGTCTGGCGACATTAGTAATGGCGCAAAAGGGGGGGGGGGGGGGGAGGGGGGGCGCTTGGCGCCATATCTAATGTCGCCAAGAGGGGGGCCTTTGGGTGGCGCCATCTTTAGGGCTCGTTTGGATCAAGTTTTTGGATTCCTAGGAATAGATTTTCAATTCCTTTTCCATGGGAAAGGAATTCAACATTTCCATACCCATGTTTGGTTAGGTTGGGAATATGTAGTTCAAAATTTTAAAAAAAAATTATTTTCATGTTTGGTTCACACATGGATAGGAATCTTAATTTATTTAGTTTTACTTTAATACCCTTTCACTAATTTCATGATGATTCACATGTTTGGGATGAGAGTTGAAAATTTGAAAATAAAGCGAGGGTATAACCGTCCAAACAAAATAGTCAAACATCATTCCTAGGAAAGTAAATCTATTCCCAAAAGGGGGCTTGGGAATAGCTTTCCCACATCCATGGAAATAGCTTTCCCACATCCATGGAATAGCTCTCCCACCTAACCCCTCCTCATTTCCAATCCTAAACTTACCAAACATGGGTAAGGAATTCAAATCTCATTCCCAAGCCTCAAAAACTTGAACCAAACGCTCCCTTAATGTCGTCTTGTCCTCCTTTTGATAATTCTTCCAAAGTTATCTTCTTTTTCATAAATACACTAAAGTTCCTCCTCCTATGTAAAAAATTTCGTTGTTTTAATGGGCTCTTCTTCGTGCTCTTCCACTCAAAACCATAGGAAATATCATTATGTTTAGGATTGTTATATTCCTAGTTGTAACCCTTCATCCTTCTTTCTTATTTCCATCCATTTGCTTCTCTCGATTGGCTCTTGTGGTTAGCGAAGAGTGGTATAAGACCCCGACTAAGGGGCGGAAGATCAGTGGATCGAGTCACGAAGGCGTACACTAAGTCCTGTGCGTATCGCCGGACATCTAAAAATAAATAATAAATAAATCCAAAAAAAAAGATGTTTGTTTTATGCACTATGGTGCATGACATTTTAAATTACTTAAACAAGTACAAATACAAAATCTACCAACTTAAAATGTTTATTTTTGTTTTTAAAATTCTTCATCACTATATAATATTACTATATAGTGATGTGCTTTATAAATGATAAATTTAAACTCAAATCATTAGTTTATAATTTACTACTTAGCTTATAAGTGCAAAAAAAATGTAACATTTAACAAATTCAATTATTACGAAACGTGTCCAAATGATCCTAATCGGTTCTTTTTTCGGTTTAGAAACACACACAAAATAGATAAAAAGGACTAGTTTCAAACTTCATAAATTATCAATTAATTTTCAGTATCTTAAATGGACATTTGACTTAAATATTAATAGTTAAATAATTTTTGATACCAAAAATAAAGAAAATTTTAAATTATTAAATATTTTTATTTTATTGCTATTTGAAAGTGAACCAAAAAACCCTCTTGTTATACTCTTCGTCCTTCTTTTTCTCCCACTCCCTATTCTGAATCAATGATGATCAACTCCTTTCATCTCGTATGTCGATACTTCTTCCCTTTGTTTTTTTTTCCTCTTCTTCCTGTTCTAAATCCTTGATGATCAACTCCTTCATCCTTACTAACACCTACTACAACAATTTCTTTTCCATCCTCCATTCCAAACCCACTCCTCCAATTAAAATCATGACTCTCGTAGAGGGATCTGTCACGACCCGCACCCGGATATACGGATACGAATACGTGGGCCACGCCCAGCCTACGTCGCAGTATCGGCAGTAGAACGTTGTCTAGTATCCAATAAATATACACTACATCTAGAAGGTCTACAACTATAAATATACTCTAGTCACATCACAACAGCTAAGGATGATAAGACAAGAAAGATAAGTAAAGCAGAAGAACAACTAGAAACTACTAGAAGGAATCATAAGACAGGAAAAATAAAGAAGGAAAAACAAGACGAACTAAGGATAACTACCAGGCAACTCACATAGAAGAATAGTGAGGTCCACCTCAGCTAGCAACATCATGAAGTCCACTAATAGTATAACAACTCCTAAAATATTATCAACGGTATCCTGTCAGGAAAATGAGCAAGTACAAGCACTAACATCAGTTCCATATGAATTGACAAATTCTATAAGAGACAGTATAATGAAATACAAGACAAAGATATATGAAGACTTAGAAACCATTTGAAAGCTAAGTTACAACCCTTAAACCAAACAAGGACCGGGTTGTAACCTTTCTTCCGAGCAGAACTTAGCCTCCAATCATGGTACAATATAAAGGCATGTAGAACATGTGAGTAACTGTATATCATAGCATGGTGAGAAAGTACTGAATATAGAACAGAGCAGGATATATGATAAGATAAAGTAAATATAAAATGTGCCTTGATTTATTAGAGCAATATGTGATCGGCTTGGGATAAGTGACAGGACAGGCTATCCACTTGGCCCGGCAATCCGCGATGACCTCAACGGAAAGTTGTGCCGGCCAACCTGGATAACGAGCACAAGGCAAGGGAATCTCGCTACACCCTACGTGAGGGAGAGTGGCGCGAGGACAAGGATAGTGACAGGGTGGCTTGGATCACATAGCCTCTAATAATTCTCCATCCCCGAATAGTATAATGGACCTGGACATGACACGCCATGACACAGAATTCCCTAAGAGGATAGCTACTCCCTCTCAGGAATCGGTGTCTATACAAGTACATGGAACAAGGCAGAAAATGTACATATATACCAAGAAAATCCAGGAACAAAATTTCATGTCATGATCCAACATATACTAGTCCGTGAACCATCGTGACTGGGAATCAAGTAAGACACTACGACTGAATCAGATATAGCAGATATCAAGACAATAAAAACTATCAGTGAATGTACTCGCCTGCGGTCCTGAGCTGTGAAATGGGATCGATGCTCAGAGTGATTGTCACGACCCGATCCCAACTAATTGGGTCGAACCGGATTATGCCCAGCCTGCACCGTTGTTGAGACGGCGGCAGTAAGTTGTTCAATTAGCAGGTAACCATACAACAACAACTATATTTGTCATAACTCAACATCGGGAAAATGAAACTTTATTAAAATTGGAATTGAAATACAAATGGAAAAATGTTCTGAAATAAATAAACATAGTTTGAACATAACAACAATGCAGAAAAGAAAACTATCTATCAGCCGGATCATCGGTCTTAGTCCCAACGTCCTCCAATGGGGACTCTGGCAGCACTACCGGGTACAACACAGGGTCGTAGTAGCTGTTGTATAACAGCTCAGCATCCTCAAAATCCCCTAAAATGTATCTTCAGTCAGGGAAGAGCAAAGTATAATTCATGCTAATTTGAAACAGTTAAAGTAAATAATAGAATCATGCAGTTTTAAACAGTTTAAAGAAAGAACAGTTTTCAGCAGTAAAACAGTGTGATTTGAACAGGCAATGAATTATGACCGGCTTGGGATGTACAATTGTATCCTATTGATACGATTCGGCTTATCCCCGTGTGTGTGAGGGGTAAGCTAATACAGTTCTAAGTTACAGTTGGCTTTGGTCATAATCATTACTCTATTCCCCCAGTCCCCAATCAGTACAGTAGTCACAATCAGTACTCTCCGAGAGAGTTTCGTGTTTGCATCGTGGTTTAAACTTGCAGTAAAACGATTATAAAGATAACTGTAAAACTAACACAAACTATACTTGCCTCAAAAGGATTTGACTGGAGAGGTTGAAGTCTTCGAGACAGGAATTCAGAATCGTCCTCGAATTCCTACATTCGAGAAATTGACTCAGATTCCAGGTTTACCAATCTAGCTACGCTAGTTGAAATCTCTATTTATGTCCTAATCCAATTTTAATTCTTTAATTAATAAAACACGAAATACGATTATTTGTGCGTTGATTTTAATACGAGGGAAAGATCGTTTTTATACTTTGAATTTGGAAAATTCGTCGATGCCAGATTAATTTATTAAAGCTTTGTATTTTCATAATTTATAAATATAAAGCTAAATTTCTTATTTTAATGAGAAATACATGATCGTTAATTAATATTAAAACTTGTAGATTTTATGTGAGAAAATCTCTATTAATTTTTATATGAAAATAACTTTTTATTAAATTTATTCGTACGCTACAAAAACTTGCAAAATCAACAAATAACCAAAAATCCTACACTATCAGATTACAGTTACAGAACCAACAACCAGCTGGGCTTATGCCCATTACAATTTATTTACATAAATTGAAATAAGACAGAAACGGTCGTTAGTTCTAAACTTCCTATAAATAATTATAAATAAATAAATAGTACTAATAAAATAAGTTAAAAATAAATGTTTGGTGAGTCTCAGATATGGTCCAATCGTCAACTAGGCTAATGCCTCAACGTCCGGGCGAAGCCGATTTCGTTTGCACTTAGCCGGGGCCCATTGGCCGATACGGTCGTCGCCCAAAATCCAAATATTTAATATAATTCTGAAATCTATTTTGAAATTATTTTTAAAATATAATTAAATTTACGAAAAAATCCGACAGCATTTTTTCTATTTTTGGTCAACCCAAAAACTGGAAAATATGCCGATAATTTTCCTGCAAATCCCAAACCAGGGAATCCCAAAATATATATATAAAAATAATCCACAACCAATCCACAGATTAATTCGGAACGACCCGAACCAAATTCGGAAGTCCGAATCCAACCAAAATATTCACAGCACAATACCGGAAAATCCGAAAGCCCAAAATATATCGAAATCCAGTTTTCGAAAAATTTCGGAAAATCAAAACAACCAACAGAACCTTTCCAAAGGTTCCGAAACTACGACGTCGCTAAAAACCGAATTCCCAGGAGGGAATCGGGGACCAATCTCATCATAGACTGCATGAAAATGGAACGGGACAGGGTTATACCTCGGGTTGCTCGGCTAGAGCTCTCAGATGCAAGTTATAGAAAAAGAAAGACGAGAACAGCAAGTCGGGAATCCGCGGACAGCGTTGGTGTGCTGGCCGGGCACGGCAACAGCAGAAGTGCGCTGGATCGGGGTCCGGGGTGCGACGAGACGCTGAGACAGCGTGTCGGCGGGAAGCCGAAGGGGGGTCGGCGTCCACTGCGAAGGGGTCGGCTAGGGAAGCCGGGGGCCGGAGGGCTACTCGCGGGCGGAGGGGGCTGCCGAAGGGGTACGCCGGGCGGAAGGAGGCCGGCGTCGGGGTCGGGCAGCCGGGGCTAAGGGCTCCGGCGAAGTGGGTCGGGCCGGAGAGGGCGCGCTGGAGAGTCGGGGGCACGCCGGGTCGCGGCGGAAGGAGCCGACGGCGGGGGTCGGCCGCACGGGGAGGGGTCGGCTCTCGGGAAGGGGGTCGGCTCTCGGGAAAGGGGTCGGTGAAGGGCTCTGGGGTTAGGGGTGAAGGGAAGTGAGGGTTTTCTTGGAAAATAGGGAGGGAGAGTTCTCTAGAGAAGGGAATGTAGAGGGAGAAGTAAGTGAGGGAGTAGGGAGAGCTTTGCTCTTAAGTAAAGAAGTGGTGTGGCTGGTGCTTGGTCGTGAGAGGTTTGAGGAATTAGTGGGAGAAAAAGAATATGGAAGTGGGAATAGGTTTGAACGTGTAATGCTGGTCGAATTTAGACCAGCTCAAGAAATATTTTTTTTATTTATTAAAGAATAACTCAGAATTTCAAAGAAATAGGATTGGGTCTGGGTTCGGGCTCGGGTCTGGGTCAGCACCCAAAAACCAAATTAATAATTTTTAAAATTGATTTTAACACTCAAAAATAATACTAATAATTTTAATAAATATAATAATAATAATATACTTATATTAATTAACAAAAATTGGGTTTCACAATCTTTCCTCCTTAGAAAATTTTGTCCTCGAAATTAAAGGCAGGGTTAGGGGTTACCTTAAGTCTCAAACAGGTACGGGTACTACTCCCGCATCTGGTCCTCTCACTCCCAGGTCGACTCGCCTGGTGAGTTGTGCCGCCACATCACTCTGACTATCGGCGTCACAGAGTTCCTGGTTCTCTTCTCGCCTCGGTCCAATATCGCCACCGGCTTCTCCGGCACTGTGAGGCTGGGTCCAATCTCCAGCTCTGAATGGTCCAAGATATGGCTCGGGTCTGGGATGTAGCGTCTCAGCTGCGAAACGTGGAAGACGTTGTGGACGCCTTCGAGACTTGGGGGTAGAGCCACCCGATAAGCCACTTCTTCAATCCTGTTAAGTACTTCGAATGGACCAATATACCTGGGGCTTGACTTTCCTGCTCTGCCGAAACGGATGGTTCCTCTGTTAGGAGAGATCTTCACAAACACACTGTCACCTTCTTCAAACTCCAAAGGTCGTTGGCTGCTATCGGCCCAATGCTTCTGTCTGTCCTGGGCAATCCTGAGCTTGTCTCTGATCATTCTTACCTTCTCTGCTGCTTCGGTCACCATTTCAGGTCCAAGCAACACTCGTTCTCCGACGTTGTTCCAAGCAAGTGGAGTACGGCAACGACGTTCATAGAGTGCCTCGAACGGTGTCATACCGATGCTAGCTTGGTAGCTGTTGTTGTAAGAGAACTCTACCAACTGCAAATGGTCTTCCCAAGACCCTCCAAATTCCAAGACGCAGGATCTCAGCATATCTTCTAGCGTCTGGATTGTTCTCTCCGATTGTCCGTCAGTCTGAGGGTGGTAGGCGGTGCTGAACTTCAGTTGGGTTCCCAAGCTGTCATACAAATTCTTCCAAAAGTGAGAGGTATATCTAGTATCTCTGTCAGATACGATACTTACCGGAACGCCATGAATCCGGTAGATGTGCCGCATGTACAGTGCTGCCAACTTCTCAGTGGATAAACCAACCTTGAAGGGGATGAAGTGAGCTGACTTCGTCAGTCGGTCCATGATAACCCAAATGGCATCCTTTCCTCCTTGGGATCGAGGCAGTCCCGATACAAAATCCATCGTTATGTGCTCCCATTTCCACTCCGGAATGCCAAGCGGCTGCAATAATCCTGCTGGTCTCTGTCTGCTAGCTTTAACTTGTTGACAAATTAAACATCTAGCCACATACCTGGATACATCCTTCTTCATTCCGTACTACCATACTATAGTTCGCATATCCCGGTACATTTTGTTGGCTCCAGGATGTATGGAATACTACGACTGGTGCGCTTCTTGCATCAGCTCGTTCCTCAGTTCGCCAGTTGGTACGCGCAACCTCGTACCATTCTTCAGTGCTCCGTCGCTGGCGATTGAAAATCCTTCAAGTGTTCCTGCCAGTACTTGGTCTTTGAGTTTGCAAAGCGTCTCGTCTTGGAATTGTGTCTTCTTGACTCTGTCCATCAGACTTGAACGCACTTGCAACTGCATCAATGATGATTCAGCTCCTGGTACGATGGCATCTCTTTCAAGTTTCTTCATCTCCTCCTCCGGCAGTATAATCTCCAATCCTAGCTTCTCCATGTCCTCCAGCAAATGACGCTCCTTGGTCAAGAACATTGCCATCGGGTATCGACTAAGTACATCTGTAACAACATTAGCCTTACCCGGATGATACTGCAGGTTGATATCAAAATCCTTCATCAGCTCCAGCCATCGTCTCTGTCTCATGTTCAGCTCCTTCTGAGTGAAAACATATTTCAGACTTTTGTGGTCTGTAAATATTTTCACTCTCTCTCCATACAGGTAGTGCTTCCATATCTTCAAAGCAAATATCACTGTTGCAAGCTCCAAATCATGTGTGGGATAGTTCTTTTCATGAGTCTGTAATTGTCTATATGCATAGGCAATTACTTTCCCGTGTTGTTGAAGAACGCAGCCTAGTCCCTTACCGGAAGCATCACTATAGATTGAGAAACCGCCGGTACCTGCGAGTAGCGCAAGTATCGGCGCCGTTGTAAGCCTCTTCTTCAGTTCCTCAAAAGCTATTTGGCAAGCTTCAGACCATATGAATTCCTCGTTCTTTCTGGTAAGCTTCGTCATTGGTTCAGCAATCTTGGAGAAATCCTTCACAAACTTCCGGTAGTAGCCAGCTAAACCCAAAAAAGCTTCTGATCTCTGCAACCGAGCTTGGTGCAGTCCACTTCTCAATAGCAGCTATCTTCTTTGGATCCACCAAAATTCCTTTTCCTTTGACAACATGGCCCAAAAATTTCACTTTGTCTAAAAAGAATTCTCATTTGGATAGCTTACCATAGAGCTTCTCCTTCCTCAAGGTACTCAGCACTTTCTTCAGGTGCTCTTCATGCTCTTCCTCCGTCTTCGAGTAGATCAGTATGTCATCGATAAAGACAACAACAAACTGATCCAGATATTCATGGAAAACCTTGTTCATGAGGTTCATGAATACCGTATGAGCATTCGTCAGTCCAAAGGCATGACCAAGAATTCAAATTGTCCATACTTGGTGTTGAACGCCATCTTGGGAATATCCTCCTTCCAGACCTTGATTTGATGGTAGCCTGACCTGAGATCTATCTTTGAAAATACCTTGGCTACACTCAGTTGATCAAATAGGTCGTCGATCCGGGGCAGGGGATGTAGTGCCCCGACCCGCAAGATGCCTTATGATGGATGGTGGGTTCAATGAAGCCTTGTTGGAACTTGGGAACATGTAAAAGATCGCTTGGAAGGCTATATGATCGTGGCGGGAATCGTCATATAAAAGTAAGTAGTGTTGAACCCTTCAAAGATCCTTTAGCTTCACGCTTAAAATAAGGATGAGTATGCTATGTTTCTTGTTAAG
The DNA here is from genome assembly GCA_029216955.1 of Iris pallida. Lineage (NCBI taxonomy): Eukaryota > Viridiplantae > Streptophyta > Magnoliopsida > Asparagales > Iridaceae > Iris > Iris pallida. Next base: position 672,759 of record JANAVB010000194.1, read on the forward strand.
TTGTTCAATAACACCTTGTATGGAATTTGGAAAGATAATGAAAGATAATAATCACCTGAACGTAAACTGTTGTGGCTAAATGAAATGTATGCTTGTGCGATGAATCACATGACAGGTGCAGGCAAAGTCCCAAATACTTGGGCAATGAGTATATCGAGCTTTGGCTCAATGAATAGATGGCAAAAACAAATGTTAAGACCCAAGAACTGGGCAGTGAGTATGCTTGATTTGCATTCAAATGAATGTATGCTAAACAGATGCTAAGTCCCAGGAATTGGGCGGTGAGTACAATGAGTTTGGTTGAAAGATGTATGGTATCAAAGATGTGGAAAGGCTTTGGGTAACAACATTCTAGTATCCTGTGCCGATGTAGAATGTTGTCTACGCCAAGACCCTGGGTTGGACAGATGATAATATGAGCATTGGCTCAAGGCAAGATGGTTAGATGGCTAGACGGCAATATGAATGAGAATGGTGGCTGAATTACTTAGTTTTCCTTATCATGCATTATATGTTTTCTTCTTAGATAAGTTACATATAGTTGCATGGTCATGGACAACTTGTCGACAAGGTGGTTTCTCGAACGGTATTCCTGGGCCATGGAACCCGGTTCGTCCTAGGGGAAACCAATACTGAAGTAGTAGCAGTACTGAAGTAGTAGCACGGTATACAGGACTTGCAGTGGGGCTAGCTACCTGCACTGCAAGGGCGCTGTATATCTGTAAGTCTGTCCAAGATGGCATGTTGCCAGTGACCTTCATATAGATAGGTCTAGAGCTAATGATGTCTTATGCAGGCAGAGTAAGTTATTACTCAAATACAGGGAAGGATGTCGGCTGTTGGTAAGAAATCACCTGAATGGTGATATCCATATTGAATCATGATATTGTTCCTAACAATGTCTTGTGCAGGCAGAGTAAGTAATATAATTGTACAGGGATGGCTACGCGACCGTGGGTAAGAATCACCAAAGGGTGATAACAGTATATTTTGTATTATGTTGGCTATGAGATTTGCATGCTTTACTTCTTGTCGGCTATAACATGAAATTGACCCTAAGGCAACGAGAAAGACCACTATTAATAATATTCTGTAACATGATTACTTAGTGTCGTCTTCTTAGGTGAGTTGGGCCAGCACCGCTCGCCAGTACATTGATGATGTACTGACCCACGTTGTGGGCAATATTACAGGTGTATGCTTTGGAGGAAATCCTATGAATCAGTGCCTTGCATCGATGAATCGGATGGATGTGCAGAAGCTCCTCTTTCATGACGATGTCTTCTGCTATACGGGACATAATGTATGGAACAGTGGAACTCAGTTGTACCAGTGAGATTGTAGCCAAATTGGCAAGTTCAATATAAAGAAGTCGATATATTCAGTTGTAGCCCAAGAGGCAAGTGTATACATTCAGTTGGCTATTCTAGTGTCTTGTAATCAGTTGTAAACTTTGTATTTCGCTGCAAGTCTTGTAATCCCTTATGATTATCAATAAAGAGATACATTTCTTCATATCCTGTGTGACTTCAATTTATCTGCTTGGTTTTGCTGCGTTCTCGATGTTTTATGAGAAATACCAGGAACTATAATGGTTTTGCCTTGTACAAGTGCAATCTAGACTTGTACGGCATCACGCCCAGTGGCTGGTTTTCGATCCTCCGGGATCGGGGCGTGACAGGGGGTACTTGTTCTTGATGGTGATGTTGTTCAGCGCCCAGTAGTCAATGCACATCCGCACGGTTCCATCCTTCTTGGGCACGAACAAAACTGATGCTTCCCAGGGTGAAGCCCCGTCTCGGATAAATCCTTGTGCCTTCAGCTCGTCGATCTGATCCTTCATCTCCTTTGCCTCCTTAGGGTTGACTCTGTAGCATCCCCGAGAAATAGGGGAAGAGCCGGGTACTAGATCGATGGTGAATTCCATACCTCGATCTGGCGACAATCCTGGAAGACTATCTGGAAAGACATCCATGAATTCCGCAATGATAGGGTGAGGAGGTCCGGATTCTTCGGTGATTGAGGAGTAGGTAATACTCTTTATATCTTCCGGAGCCCGGGAGACTTCAAACTCCGGTTCTCCTGGTGGGCTGAAGATTACACATCCTCTGTGACAATCTATCAGCGCATTTAGCCAGTCCATCCCTAGGACTACATCATAGTTGGGCAGGAGCATCACTAGTAAAGGTGTTAAGAACTGATAGCCAGAGATAGTTATGGCACAATTATAAGCCTCAGTGATGGGTATGGGTCCACCACCGGTCATAACTCTACTAATCACCTTGCTAAGTCCTTAATCTATGTGGTGTGCAGAAATAAACTTTGATGATATGAAACTATGTGATGCACCCGAATCAAATAATGCTAGAGCATGATATGAAAACACATAAATGGAACCTGTGATGACATTAGCGGCGGGTTCCTGCTCTGTTTCCTGCTCATCAGCTGCTAGGGCAAAAGCTCGCCCGGTCTTCTGCTGGTGCTGTCTGAACCGTTGTTGCTGAGTGGGTAGGGGAGCTCTTTGCTGATTGGTTCCGGTCCGGTGGACTGATGATGGGCAGTCCCTCACTTGGTGGGCGGCAGACCCACAGACTAGGCAATGTCCTAGCCTCTTCCTGCATATGTTCGACTGATATCCCGGCCTCTTGCAATACTCACAGACTGGGATCTGCCTCTGAGGCGACTTGTCATTAGTCCTCGCCTGATGGTGCTGTTGCTGGTGGTGCGAAGGCCTGTTGTTGTTGTTGGGCCTCTTCTGGTTACCCTGGAAGTTGCTAGTTCCAGGATACTCTATCTTGGATCGAGAAGGCTGACTCTTCTCCACGTCCTGAGCTCGGATCAGGATCCTCTCATATGTCTTAGTGCCACCTGCGATCACAGGGGTGCGAATCTCTTCTCGTAATCCATACATGAATCGTTCAGCACGATCCTTGGGGTCAGCTATCAGGTTCTGGGCAAAGCGGCTTAGTCGGCCGAACCCTGCCGCATATTCGCTAACCGTCATGCTTCCTTGCTTCAAATCCTGGAATTGCCTCTCAATTTCCCGCATCTCCGATGTTGGGAAGAACTTCCTGCAGAACAGCTTCTTGAAGGTGTCCCAGTCGAGCTGCTTGTCCTGGAGTCGGGGTTCATTCCGATACTAGGTGATCGCCACATCCTGTAGTTGGAGTCCTACAGCTTCAGTCTTGAGGTCCTCCGGGAGTCGAGCGACGCTCAAGAGACGCTCCATATTATCCAGCCATTCATCGACGTAGATGATACCCTCGGTTCCCTTGAAAGGTCGAGGGCCTTGCTTCTTAAAGCTTTCTATGTCTCCCACCTTCATGCAATAATACGCCTCTAATCAAAAGAATGGTCTTATAGATATAAATCTTAACTCATGAATCATGCTTACCTTGGCAGGTCGTGGCTCCGATGAAGTGGTTCCTCCTCTCTTGAGGGCAGCCATAGCCACGTTGTGGGTATTCTCCATGCCTTCTCTCATAATCGCGGTCTGCTCGCGATGGGCTTCAGCTTGGGCAGCAGTCTGCTCTCTGTGGGCTTCTGCTTGAGCTCTCTGGGCTCCAAGCACTCCTCGTAGCATTCCCACTAGATCAGTGGGGTCTACGGGCACCGGTGGGGCAGCTGGTGCGGGCACCACCGCAGGGATCTGCGGCTCAGCCCGGGGAAGTGCCAGTTCCGTCGTTTGCGCTGTGGTAGCGTAAACGGGCCGAGGAGCTGGTGCAGCATGAGGACAGTCTTTCAGCTGCAAGGGAGGTGGGTCCCGGCGTGCTTGAGGAGGGGTGTGATAAGTTGATGACACCTCATCGTCAGCAGGACCGGATCGGGTAGTCTTTCCTTTGGCCATGATCTGGAAGGCTTAGGGTACATACATAAGCAAGGTATCCTACCAGTCTATAATCAAACAAAAATATTTATGTATATAATTCGGTCCTATGTCGTGACAAATCAATGTTCTAGTGTTCTAATTGTTTCTAGGTATATTTTCCTAAGTTGTTGTATGACCTGCATGGGCCACCACTAAAAATATGTCACGACCCGATCCCAACTAATTGGGTCGAACCGGATCATGCCCAGCCTGCACCGTTGTTGAGACGACGGCAGTAAGCCGTTCCATTAGCAGGTAACCATACAACAACAACTATATTTGTCACAACTCAACATCGGGAAAATAAAACTTTATTAAACTTGGAATTGAAATACAAATGGAAAAATGTTCTGAAATAAATAAACAGAGTTTGAACATAACAACAATGCAGAAAAAAAAACTATCTATCGGCCGGATCATCTGCCTCAGTCCCAACGTCCTCCAATGGGGACTCTGGCAGCACTGCCAGGTACAACACAGGGTCGTAGTAGCTGTTGTATAACAGCTTAGCATCCTCAAAATTCCCTAAAAATGTATCTCCAGTCAGGAGGAAGCAAAGTACAATTCATGCTAATTTAAAACAGTTAAAGTAAATAATAGAATCATGCAGTTTTAAACAGTTTAAAGAAAGAACAGTTTTCAGCAGTAAAACAGTGTGATTTGAACAGGCAATGAATTATGACCGGCTTGGGATGTACAGTTGTATCCTATTGATACGATTCGGCTTATCCCCGTGTGTGTGAGGGGTAAGCTAATACAGTTCTAAGTTACAGTTGGCTTTGGTCATAATCATTACTCTATTCCCCCAGTCCCCAATCAGTACAGTAGTCACAATCAGTACTCTCCGAGAGAGTTTCGTGTTTGCATCGTGGTTTAAGCTTGCAGTAAAACGATTATAAAGATTACTATAAAACTAACACAAACTATACTTGCCTCAAAAGGATTTGACTGGAGAGGTTGAAGACTTCGAGACAGGAATTCAGAATCGTCCTCGAATTTCTACATTCGAGAAATTGACTCAGATTCCAGGTTTACCAATCTAGCTACGCTAGTTGAAATCTCTATTTGTGTCCTAATCCAATTTTAATTTTTTAATTAATAAAACACGAAACACGATTATTTGTGCGTTGATTTTAATACGAGGGAAAGATCGTTTTTATACTTTGAATTTAGAAAATTCGTCGATGCCAGATTAATTTATTAAAGCTTTATATTTTCATAATTTATAAATATATAGCTAAATTTCTTATTTTAATGAGAAATACATGATCGTTAATTAATATTAAAATTTGTAGATTTTAGGTGAGAAAATCTCTATTAATTTTTATATGAAAATAACTTTTTGTTAAATTTATTCGTACGCTACAAAAACTCGCAAAATCAGCAAATAACCAAAAATCCTACACTACCAGATTACAGTTACAGAACCAACAACCAGCTGGGCTTATGTCCATTACAATTTATTTACATAAATTGAAATAAGACAGAAATGGTCGTTAGTTCTAAACTTCCTATAAATAATTATAAATAAATAAATAGTACTAATAAAATAAGTTAAAAATAAATGTTTGGTGAGTCTCAGATATGGTCCAATCGTCAACTAGGCTAATGCCTCAACGTCCGGGCAAATTTACATAAATTCGTGAGAGGTTTGAGGAATTAGTGGGAGAGAAAGAATAGGGAAGTGGGAATAGGTTTGAACGTGTAATGCTGGTCGAATTTGGACCAGCTCAAGAATTTTTTTTTTTATTTATTAAAGAATAACCCAGAATTTCAAAGAAATAGGATTGGGTCTGGGTTCGGGCTCGGGTCTGGGTCAGCACCCAAAAACCAAATTAATAATTTTCAAAATTAATTTTAACACTCAAAAATAATACTAATAATTTTAATAAATATAATAATAATATACTTATATTAATTAACAAAAATTGGGTTTCACAGTGATGCCACAGACCTAAAGATAAGATATATATAAACTAATTAGGGTTCAACGGTTTTAGGTTTGATTCTATAGTATAAGCTATGTAATTAGGTCAATCTCAGTCCAACTAAGTCAAACTAGGTCACACTGAGTCACACTAGGTCACAGGAAGTCAAACCTAGTCAAACTAGGCTAATGTTGACTAACAGTTGACTTTTGGTCAACTGGTCAACTCTGGTCAAGTTTTAGACATTTATAGGCCAAGTGTTGACTGATAGTTGACTTTTGGTCAAAGCAGTCAAACTTGGTCAACCGAGGTCAAAACTAGCCTAAGCATACTATTCCTAAACATTACCAACCAAGATACCATATATCTTGGTCAAACAGGGTCAACACATTCAGTTTCAGTTGTCACGACCCGATCCCAATAATCTGGGTCTAGTCGGATCATGCCCAGCCTGCACCGTTGTTGAGACGGCGGCAGTAAGCTGTTCAGTAGCAGGTAACCATACAACAACACTATATTTGTCACAACTCAACTTCGAAAATAAACTTTATTAAACTTGAAATTTAAATACAAAAGGAAACTGTTCTGAAATAAAATACAGAATTTTGAAATAAAATAACAATGCAGAAAGAAAATCTATCTAGCAGTCGGATCATCGGCCTCAGTCCCATCGTCCTCCTGGGGGACTCTGGCAGCACAACTGGGTACAACACAGGATCGTAGTAGCTGTTGTAATACAGCTCTGCATCCTCAACATCCCCTAAAAATGTATATCCAGACAGGAGGGAGCAAAGTACAATTCATGCTAATTTTTAAACTGTTAAATAAGTAATAGAATCATGCAGTTCTAAACAGTTTTAAACATGAACAGTTTGTTACAGTAAAAACAGTGATTTGAACAGGCAATGAAATATGACCGGCTTAGGTTTGTTACAGGAAGGATAAGGGGTTTTTGTTACAGTATGGTCATAATCATTACGCTATTCTCCCAGTCCCCAGTAGTTACAGTACAGTACTCTCGGAGAGAGTTTCGTGTTTCATCGTGGTTTAGACTTGCAGTAAAGCGATTAAATAAATAACTGTAAACTAACATAAACTATACTTGCCTCAAGAAAATGACTGGAGAGGTAGAAGACTTCGAGATGGGAAGTTAGAGTCGTCTTCGAATTCCTACATTCGAGAGATAGACTCAGATATTAGGTTTACCAACTTAGCTATGCTAGTTGTAATCTCTATTTGCGTCCTAGTCCAATTTTAATTCTTAAATTAATCAAATACAGAAAACACGTTTATCTGGTGCGTTGATTTAATACGAGGGAAAATGTCATTTTAACTTTGAATTCGGAAAACATCGTCGCTGCCAGATTATTTTAGGAAAACTTGGTTATTTTATAAATATAAATATAAAGCTAATTTTTCCTTATTTTAGTGAGAAATACGTAATTTTTAATTATTAATAAACTTGTCAATTTTAGGTGAGAAAATATTAATTAATTTTATACGAAAATACTTTTTAGTCAATTTAATCGTTAAATAATAAAAACTCGCAAAACCAGAAAAGACAAGAAAATCTAAGCTATTACAGTTACAGACCACAGCCAGCTGGGCTTATGCCCATTACAATTTATTTACATAAATTGAAATAAGATAAACCGCTGTTAGTCCTAAACTGAAATATTAAATAAATATAAACAAAAATTAAATATAAAAATAAAGATAAATTATAAGTCTCAGATATGGTCCGATCCTCATCTTGGATAATGCCTCAACGTCCGGGCGGGGCCGGTATCGTTTGCACTTAGCCGGGTCCATTGACCGATACGGTCGTCACCCAAAATCGAATATCAAATAAAATTCCGAAAATTATTTTAAATTCATTTTTAAAATAATACAGGATTTACGGAAAAATCGGGCAGCATCTCCTCTGTTTTTGGTCAACCCAAAAACTGGAAAATGGCGCCGATAATTTCCTGCAAATCCCAAACCAGGAAAAACCCGAATATATATATATATAAATATAATCCACAACCAATCCACAGAATAATCGGGACGACCCGAAATAATTTCGGAAGTCCGATTCCAATCCACAAATCACAGAACGCTTCCGAAAAATTTCGGAAAGCTAAAACATACCCAAAAATCCATTCCCGAAATATTCTAGGAATCCAAAATAATTCACAGGACCTTTCCGAAAGTCCCGAAAAATTACGACGTCACTAAAACCGAGTTCCCAAAGGGAATCGGGACCATTTCATCATTGACTAAATAATAAAATGAGCGGGACAAGGGGTTATACCTCGGATTGCTCGGCTAGAGCTCTCAGATGAAAATAGAAAGAAAATAAGCTCTGAATTAGCGAACGTATTCCCAGGTCAGCGCTGAAATCAGCAGCGTCGTCGAAAATGCTGGAAAATGCCGAAGCTAGGGCACGGCCAGAACACGCAAGGGGCGCACGAGGGAACGGGCGCGGCCAAGGGGCGGATCCGTGGGTTCTGACCCGGATCGGCAGGGAGCGCCGAAGGGGGCGCAGGGCTCGGCCGCAAGAGGGAACGGCGCTGTCGGGGGAGACGTGCGACCGTGCAAGGGGGCGCTCGCGGGGAAGACGTCGTCGCTGGCCGGAGGGGCCGGCGAAGAGGGGCTGACGCGGGGGCTCCGGCGCGAGGGGGTCGCGCGGCCAGAGGTGGTCGGCCGAGCTTGGCGTCGGGGCGAGGGGGTCGTCGCGCAAGGGGATGGACGACGGTGAGAGGGCAGTTGGCCTCGGGGGTCGCCGCGAACAGGGGCGCGGGGGTTCTGTGTGAGGGTTTGTGGGATGAGAGAGAACAGAGAGTGAGGGGAAGTTGTGGAGTTAGTAAAGTAGAGGAGAGTTTGTTCTGTGAATGAGAAGGGAGTGGAGTTTATTCTCTGAACGTGAGAGGAGTGGGGAAAGTGGGAAATATTAAGGCGAGTTGGGTGTGTGCGTGTGGTAGAGAGAAAATTGAGGGGAGAGAAAAGAATGAGGTGACTTTGAACGAGTATGGGATTGCTGGTCCTACGGGACCAGCTCAAAACTAAATTTTTATTTTTCATTTTTTTAATAATAATTAGCCAAGTCAAAATCAGATTGTGAGAATGGGATTGGGTTCGGGCTCAGGCCTGGGTCTGGGTTTCGGACTCGGATCTGAGTCTGAAATCAAAAAATCCATGTTATTATTATTTTTTCGAAATCTTTTGCACTCAAACATATTTAATAATAATAATAATAATAATTTTACTAATAATAATAATAATAAAACACTATTTAATTAATCACAAAATAAATGGGTTTCACATCAATGGTTATGAAATCACCGGAATCGATGGATCTCAAATCCGATACAAGGATCTAAAAATACGAATAAAGAAGGATTATAATAATAGGGTAAAAACTTGCAGGTGTTGACGGATGATAAAACAAACATCACCAACGTATCCAGAATGGTCAAATCAGCTAGGATAGCATGTCCATAAGTCCAATTTGGACACAGGGGCAAAAAGATAATTTCGGGTCAAAACGGTATCCGTGTCGGACCCACTTTGCACCGAAAAATGTATCGAAATAGAAGTGCACAAAACCTAACAAATTATATGTCCACAAATCCAGAATGACGATACGAACCCAACGGTATATCCAGAATTGGATTCCGTTGACCCGATCTCAAATTGGTCCGTTGACAAGGACATTGAAATTTCAATTTGCACGGAAAAGCATGTCGGAGCCAATGTCCTCAAAACTCAGCAAATTATATGTCAACGAGTCCAGAATGACGATACGAACTCAACGGTATATCCGGAATTAGATTTCGATGAGCCGATCTCAAAATGACCCGTTGGCCCGGATATTGGTATCCGACTTGCACCAAAATGCGTGCCGGAATCAATGTCCACTAAAACCTAGCAAATTATATGTCAACGAGTCCAGAATGACGATACAAACTCAATGGTATATCCAGAATTGGATTCCGATGAGTCGTCGTTAAAAAGTCCCGTTGACTCAGAAAGTGGGACCCGCTTTACACCGAAATACGTGCCAGGACCCACGTTCTCCAAATCAAGCAAACTTTATATAAAAACATGCCAGAACGATGCCACGAGTCTACTGGTGGTGTCAGAAATTGAATCCGGAGTCCCGAGTTCAAAAATAGAATTTTACAAGTGCAATACTAAGAATTCGAATGGCCAATTTTGGCGTCGAATTCGACCAACCGAACGTACTCAAAATGAAACGAAACTTGAAGGAGACAGGAAGAGGGTTATACCAGCTTCACACAGGAACCGGTAGCGCGCCAACCGGAGCTACGACGGAGGAGATACGAGTTGACGAAGTCGGCTCCACAAACTGTCCAAAAATAACACATTTAAAGTGTCAACTTGGTGGCCGGTTTTGATGTATCAAACGACGAAATTAACGGGTGAAATTTCAGGGGAGTGAAGGGGTATATACCGAGATTGAGATGGAGGAAAGAAAATGTCGATCCAACTGTCGGATTTCCCAAAAAATGTGCACGAAGTTGCTATTCCGAACGCAAATTCCGTGTTCCGTTCCCGCGCGCGTCACGGCGGGATCTCGTGCAAAACGCACGGATAGCCCATTTTCTGCGTCGGGGACGACGAAGGCAGCAAGGGGGGCCTCGTCTGAGGTCGCCCGGCCATGGGTGGCTTGCCGGTGGCGGCTACTGGCCGCGGCGGTGCCACGCGCGGTGGTGACGTGGTAGTGGCTGCTGCCACATCGTTGCTGCTGCCAGCAGCTGCTGCTGTGTCACGACCCGCACCCAGTTTTCGGACGCGAGCTCGTGAGCAAGCCAGCTACGTATCGAGCGGACTCCAACCTGACTCAAGTACATATAAGCTGTCAAGGTCATGGTATCATATCTAATCTAAACTATATCTCAATCCACTTGAATCATATAAACAAGAAAGAACATGTATGGGTCATGGTCTGCAGCCCATTAGCATATTGTCCGATTGGGCTCTAAGAGTGATATGAGTCCATAAAGTAAGCAGAATATGTCATGGTATTGAATGTAAAGCACGAAAGGATAATAAGAAATATTACAAGCAAATACCTGTATCACAGATCACAATCCTCTACCATCCTGCTCTGCTAACTAACTCCGTGCAATCGCTAAACCTGAAGAGATCATCAGGTCCTCAGAGGACTAGCAAGATACATAATATACAAGCCAACATGTAAAAGTAAAAAAAGCAAGAAAGTGAGAAGCAATCAAGGATATCCAACTAGACTAAATGAACCAAGACACAAGATCTAAACACGAGGATCCTAAGACACTGGCATGCCATACTAGAAATGGCTGGCTATAAACTGCAGTCAAGGCAAGTACTCACAATATATAGTATCTCAATCACTGTCAAGGCAAGTACACACAACCAAGACGGTAGCCAATCCTAGTATAAAATCCTATAGACCATAGTCAAGGTAAGTACTCATAATCTATAGAATGTCAAAGTCAAGTCCCACTCAAGTCATGTCAAGTCAAGTCAAGTCAAGTTATAATCAAGTCGAGTAAATCGTGGTGTAGGACTAGACGACTCTATCAAGCAATACATATGAGATTAACACAGTGTAACAGGTAGAACTACCATAACAGGAAAGAACAAGAATGTACAGGCAACTAGAAACATGTAAAGTAAACTAAAACAGGAAAAGTGTAATAGACATGGAATAAAGCAGTCACGACTGTAAGAAAAATAATAGCAGCGAGATGATGAACATGTATATAAATTATACTGTACAAGTTAGCAAGGTATACTTGCCTGGGGGTTGCACGGAGAACCAACAAAGTATCGCCAATCACAAGTCAGAAAATCTAAGTCATCATAAATGTCTCCGAAAGCTGAAATAAATGTTACCAACATTCTTAGAATAGTCAAATTATCTATGATTGCCTGTCCTTAAGTCCAATTCTGGACACATGGGCAAAACAGTAATTTTGGGCAAAAACGATGTCCGCCGTTGGACCCGCTTTGCACCGAAAAGCGTACCGGAGTCAAAGGTCTCTAAAGTCGTCAAACTACATGTATACGGATCCAGTTTTCTGATACGAATCCAACCGTATGTCCAGAGTTGGATTCCGACGGGCCGTGCACAAAATCGCCTGTTGAGTAGAACCGTGGGGCCCGCAAAACGACGTCGATTTCAACTGTCTCAGAATTGGACCAAACTTGGCATACAGGACCAGAAAAATGATACGGTCCTGTTGGTACAAGTTTCGTCTCGATCCGATGAGCATGCACAAAGTTATGACTGAATTTGCATTGTACGGATACGGGGCGATTTCGACGGATACGCGTCGAATTCGTCGCGCACACGCGACCAATTTGAATTTCGTCAAAGCACACACGACCACGAAGCCGTTACGCAGCTTTCGATGTCTTCGGTGCACGGCCACGTCGCCCAAAATGGCGGGACGGACGTGGTATCGGAGGGTTTTTCTAGTTTTATATATTTTTGAAAACGAAATTTTTCCTAACTTTCAATAGTGAATACTTCGTGTATTCTTCGTGAAATCCTGTCCTACAAATTTGGTTTTACTCTCCTATATGTTGACTAAAACTGTGTTTAAATAGTTTTTAAAATTGGTTAAGGGTTAAACAAGAATCGGACGTCAAAGTTGGCGGTTCGGGTGGTGTTTCCTGTTCGGTGGTTAACCATTTTTTCTTTATCTTTAGCTCGACTTCCCGTCGATCCCAGATCAAACTAATCCACACTAACTACTAGGCTTCAAAGGCGGTTAGGTTGTGGTCGTAAATGGGAAAACGAAACGAAGAATGATTGCACGAGGGACGAGAGATTAACCTGTAAATAGGGGGTCGGTGCTGCTGTGAAAATCCGATGTTCTCCGTTTTGGCGTGCGCGTGGCTCAGTCCCGGCGGTGCTCCGGCAGTCGTACAGTCGGAGGGACGTGCGCCGACGTCGGGGGAGGGTCGCCAGTGATGGAGAGGAGGGTGGCGGCGGTTTGGTCTAGGGTTTCGAGTTTTCGTAGGAGTTCCCTCGAACTCTCGATCTCGGTTCTGTTCTGCCGAGTCTGCGTACATATATGACTATATATATATATGCAAATATACGTGTATATATATATATATATATATATATATATATATATATATATATATATATATATATATATATATATATATATACGTATATAAAAATATATATATATATATATATATATATATATATATATATATATATATATGTCCGGCGCTCCTAGCGTAAGTGGCAGGAGGGGGGGGCTCTCGCGGGGAGACCCGGGATCGAGCCCCCCCTCCCGCACAAGCCGGCTGGGTGGCGTAGCCACGGGCTTGTGCGAGGATGCCGGACACCATAAAAAAAAAAAAAAAAAAAAAAAAAAAATATATATATATATAATATATATATATATAATATATATATATATATATATATATATATATATATATATATATATATATATATATACACACCTACGCATATTTTTATTTATATACATTTATACACACACGCATATATATGTAATTATATATTTTACATAAATCCACATACACATAGACTATTATATATATTTATATATACATACAGTCACTTATATAATATATATATATACATATACATATATATATATATATATATATATATATATATATAAAATATATATATATATATATATATATATATATATATATATATATATATATATATATATATATATATATATATATAAATATATATATATATATATATATATATATATATATATATATATATATATATATATATATATATATACAATCACGTATATACATATATATCAATATATATCTTATACACAAATATATATTCATATATATATTTATATATATAATCATACACACATTTACATATATATATATATTTATATATATATACATAAATACGTATATATCAATACATATATAATATATTTTATATACATATATACACATCCGTATTTTTATATTCATATATATATTTATACATACATACATACTTATATATATTTACCATGAATACAAATAAATAATATACACAACATTTTATACCAAATAATATTGTTTGATATATATTCGTATAAAAGCCTATTTTTATGTATTGTGAATATATTTCTATATATATATATATACACCTGCTTATGTAATCTAGACAAATTCCAAAATCCAACGTATTTATTAAGGAAGTTATTTACTATGATATTAATAAAATATTATTTAATACTAAGAACTCATAATATAGATATTTAACCACAATTTGGGAAAACGTCTACTAGGTTACTGTTTTCCATAAATAAATTCACTTTATTTATTGTGTATCTGGGAAAATTACAACTTTAGGAATCTAATCTAGAAGACGATTACTCTATCCCTTGGACGATGCGATGAAGAAACTCGAACTTTGAAGAAGGACTTGGACAGCAACTGGGCAATCTCTCTTGTTCTCTCTGACTGTAGTCGTAGTGTCTGATGAAGATGAAGAAACTCCTTTTTATAGAGTTCAGGATAACTGCCCTTGAGCATACGCTCAGGTAGTTACTTGACGTGTGCAATTTGCAGGGACGCGTGGCGAATTCTGATGGAGACACGTTAGCGTGCAGTTGAAAGTAGTGGAGCATATTCAGGAGAGCTTGATGGCATGGATGCCAAGTTGCATAACTTCTAGAGGAGTGGATAACTGGGTACAGGACACGTGAGAACGTGTGTTGACTGTAGTCCTGGATGTAGTTGCTGTAATACGCTGTCTTGTTGAAGGAGAGTTATACGCTGACTTGGATGATGTAGAACCAAATAAAGCTGATACGCTTACTTGGTCATCAAGGAGTCGTATGGAGTTCATACGCTCACTTGACTGAGCAAGAGTCGTACGCTCACTTGATGAGGAAGGAGTCGTATAGACTTCATACGCTCACTGGATGAGGAAGGAGTCGTATAGACTTCATACGCTCATTGGATGAGAAAGGAGTCGTATAGACTTCATACGCTCATTGGATGAGGAAGGAGTCGTATAGACTTCATACGCTCGCTGGAGAAGTGGCCACGTGGCCATCATTAATCTTCTCTGATACGCCATATCTTCTAATAACTGTCAAAAAATCTTCTCGAGCATCGTGACTGCAGATATGACGGCTGACAGACTGTCAGAACTGACAGTAATAATAGCTTTGCATTTATGATCTGCTGAGCTGTCCTCGTAAAAGACAAAACCAACTCTTCGAAACCCTATACGACGGTTGCTCTTTTCATGACAACTGTCTTTGGACGAAAGACGAGACGTCAGATTCATTCTTCATTTAATATATATTGTGCTGTCACTTTAAGAAATAATAAAATATCCACTGAGCGTATGGCTTTTGATAAGCGTATGGCCTTGAGCGTGTGACTTCTGAGTGAGCGTATGGCTTCAACTGAGCATATGTCCTTGAGCGTATGGCTTTTAAATGACAGCGTATCATAATTTTCCACATCCTACAAGACCCCCTTCAAAGTTTTCGAACTTTATGATTTTCAAAAGTTCGAAATTACTTTGAATTAAAAAGTGGGAATGAGTCTTGACATGCTGGCATTAAGTCTGTTCATGCAAATGAACTTATTAAATGTCATGATGACTCTTCATTTTTCGAGACTGATTGAATCTAATTTATGGAGGAATATGAACCGCCAGCAAGCTCTGTTATATAAACAGGGAGAGAATTCAGTTTTTGATGTTCATCTCTTGTAAACATGACTCCAAAGGAAGCAGCTGAAGAAGAAGCACAAAAATTGGGTTTCTGTGCCCATGGTGACCCCACCCTTGGGGGCAAGGAACCGGAGCCCTTCGTCTTCGAGTTCAAAAATGACCCCATGCAGCTAGCCAAGAATTTCTTGAGCTATTTCGGTCTGGACGGCTCATCTTCTTCCAATGAGCGTAGCCTCGCAGAGCAACGTGAAATGCTCAATGCTCTGTTACACCGTATGGGGGTCAAGAGCGTAGAAGAATTGGGCGCCAAGCTCAGTCGCTCTAAGAAATAGAGCGTATATTTTTTTTTCTGAAAAATGTTTGCACTTTTCTTCTTTTTTTTTCTTTTTTTTGTAAGGCCATCAGTGCCTCAATGAAATGAATGTTCAAGAATTCTCTATTTAGTACAAATCTGCGTTGAAAACTAACGTGCACCAATGAATAGCTGTAGGTTACGCTGTAGGTTACGCTGTCTTCCAATGTTATAGGTTACGCTGAATAGCGTGCACCAATGAATAACGTGCACCAATAAATAGCTGTAGGTTACGCTGTCTTCCAATGTTGTGGAAAGCACTCTTTGAATATTTCTAATGTTGTGCTGGTTTCCAAAGTACACGTGACGCTCATTCCACGATTTACGAGCGCTATTTATGCGGATCCTTTCCAAGAATAGGCTTGTACTTCGTCCTTTAAATAGGTAGAAGAGTTTTACAGATACACATCCCTATTCTTCTTCTTCTCTGAGAATGAAATTTTTGGGAGATTTCATTCTCAAACAGAAAAGCAATGCCTTCTAATGTTCGATTTCTGCATACTGTATCAAACATGATTTTGCCAATCCTTAGCACCAAACTTGAAGGTAAGTCCATAGTACGCGTACTATTTTTGCTGTTGAAGATAGGCTTTCTATTTCTGATTGAACAATGCACGCTTGACCAACCAGTGCGTGTCAAATGACATTTCTGTTGATTAATTCTCTTTTTTCCTTGCTGTTTTCTGCAGAAGCTCAGCTAAAGATTTTCTTCAGAACTGGCATTGGTGATTTGGATGCTGTAGAGAATATTCTTCTGACACCCACATCAAGGAGCTCATACGCCTTTGACGCGTAAATCAGACAACTCAGAACTCTCCGTGAGATATAAGGGTCTTCCTCTGTTGGTAGGAAGAGCCTTTATACACGGAGAGTTGGACGGTGGAGTCAACTCTAACCCGAGAGATTGGGTAGTAGAGTTCCTCTGACGGCAGAACTAGGAATCGTATCACAATGCTGGATACATTCCTATCTCCTTGAGGTGCCGTCGTTCCTCCACGAGCTGTATTGGCAGCAACACGCCGTCGGGCTGCCAGCCTCTGGGGGTTCTCCTCTCTTCTGAGAGAGAAGACCAGAGTTTGATTCCTGCTGATCTGGTCGTGACTGAGACCCAGACAGTCAGGAACTGCCACAAACAACGAACCTGACGGAGAAGGTCCGACGGAGAAGATCCAAAGAAAAAGATAGATCTCTATTAGGTTATTGTTGTGGTGTAGAATGAAAATTCAAGATTGTAATAGATTTCCATTATGATTTGTAAGAAAGTCTAAGAAAATGTAATAGACTTTTTATGATGATATGAGAATGGAAAATCATGATAGATAAATAGAAATCTTGATTTCTGTTTTTTTAGAGTGTACAAAAAACATGGATATGATTTATTAAATCCACTGGGAATCTAATAAGACAGGATATCAAATTCTCTGGAAAGATGATATGTAGTAGAATATCAATTCTCGCTGGGATAATGATATCAGGACAATTTTTTGTAGGAACAGAACTAATTCTGACTTTACATTTGCTGGGGAATAATCATGGAAATATTATATATACAAAATTTATACATAATATTTCTTTAGGAATTTGCCATTAATAGGCATCATCGTGACTTTAACATCCATAGATGCAAGCTGATATGCTCCGTTGGAGAAAACTTTGTTTACTACAAATGGACCTTCCCATTTTGCGTCGAACTTGCCTTTGCTCATATGTGTCATAGTCATTGGACGTCTGACGGTAAGGACAAGTTCACCTTTTCGATATGCTCTGATTTTTACCTTCCGGTTAAAAGCTCTTGAAATTCGGGCCTGGTACAACTCGATGTTTTGTTGAGCAAATAATCGCTTTTCATCTAGAGCTTCCAACTCTTGAAGTCGAAGACGATCATTATTTTCTGTCGTAAGCTCATTGGAGATTGCAATTCTCAAAGAAGGGATCTGAATCTCGAGAGGAAGGACTGCTTCACATCCATATACCAAAGAGAAAGGCGTACACCCGGTCGCATTGCGAACTGTAGTACGGTAGCCCCATAAACATTCACCAAGCTTCTCACTCCAGTTACGTTTATTAGAAGAAACGAACTTTTTTAGGAGTTTGATGATGGTTTTATTAAAAGCTTCTGCTAACCCATTAGCTGCTGGGTTGTATGCTGTAGAAGCTAAATTATCAATTCGATGGTCGTCGCAGAATCGAGTAAATTTCTGACTGACAAACTGTGGTCCATTATCATGAATAATCCGCCGAGGGATACCGAATCGATAAATGACATGATGCTTGATGAAGTTGAAGACACTGGAAGTTTTAACTTCAGATAATGGAATTGCTTCAGCACATTTAGAAAAGTAATCGGTTATTGCTAGAATAAACCGGTGTCCTTTTGATGATGGAGGGTTGATGGGACCAATGATGTCCATACCCCAAGCTTCAAAGGGCCATGATGCCACAGTTGGGTGTAAGAATTCTGATGGTTGATGAATAAAATCTGCATGAATCTGACAGGCTTTACATCTTCGAGCATATTGAATAGCATCAGCCACCATTGTGGGCTAATAATAACCCATACGTCGGATGCGATCTTGAAGTTTAGGACCTGGTTGGTGAGCTCCGTAAACACCATCATGTGCTTCACGAATAATCTGTTGTGCTTCTTCACCAGCGATGCATCGAAGAAGAAGAAGACTGTCATAAGTTCGACGATATAATATTTTTGTTGTATGATTATAATAGAATCTGAGAGATCGACGTCGGATAGACGCTGCTTCACTCAGATTATCAGGAAGTACGTCATACAACACAAAATCCAAGAATGGGCGTCTCCAGTCTTCGGTTATGGCTTCTGTTTTATTGGAGAAAACATATTCCATAGTAGAATCAGAAGAAGATGAGGACACTCTGTCAAACTTTGATCCAGTGCTAAGATCATCAAGATTGATAGAATTTTCATCTGGATTATGGGGAAAACCCAAGGCCAAATTATCCTCGACGTTGAACAGTTCTCGGTTATAAACCACTATCAATTGTTGACGTCTGACCGGTATGGCCAGTACAGCAGCAAGATTAGCCAAAGCATCAGCTTCCGTATTACAAGCTCGCCGAACATGTTCAATAAAGAAACCTTCAAAGGAAGAAGCCATAGAGAGTGCTGCTCGATGATAAGGTATTAAATCCTGGTGGCGGACTTCATAAGTACCTCTGATTTGATTAACAATGAGTTTGGAATCTCCATAAACTTTTATATATTGAATATCCAGATGTTTAGCAAGTTGAAGACCAATGAGCAACGCGTTGTATTCAACTACATTGTTCGAACACGGCTGATCTAAAGAATATGCCCTCTGAATAGTTAATCCTTCAAGGGATACGAGAACAATCCCGACTCCAGCAACTATATCACCATTAGGACCTATTCTAGATGCTCCATCAAAGAATAAACGCCAGGTAGGATTTTCTTTAGAAACCAGATTTGAATCCAGGACTTCATCTGGAATTTCATCATACAGTTTAGAATCTTCTGGAATTGCATGAGCTGCTAGAAAATCAGCAAGAGCCTGTCCTTTAACTGACTTTTGGGGAATATAATGCATATCATATTGAGCTAACAAGATTCCCCAATTAGCCAGTCTGGAGTTGAGAATACCAGGTTTCTTCATCATGATCCTGATAGGATTTACTCTGGAAATGACATGGATCATTTGATCGATGATATAATATCGTATCTTCTGAACAGCGAACATTAATGCTAGGCATTCTTTCTCGATTGGAGAATAACGCGGTTCAGTACCTGTCATCGTGCGACTGAGGTAATAAATAGCCTGTTCATGGCCATCTTTATTTTCTGAGCGAGTAATGCACCGAGAGAATAATCCATAGCTCGAACATATAAAAGGAATGGTATTCCTGAGACGGGAGGTACTAAAACCGGGGGGTTCATGAGATACTGTTTGATATCATTAAATGCTTTTTGACATTCTTTGTTCTAGATGAAGGATACACCTTTCTTCAGCAGTTTGTTGAATGGTCTGCAGCGTCCTGATAAGTTAGAAATGAATCTCCTGATATAAGCAATTCTTCCTTGAAATCCTCGTAGCTCTTTTAAGTGCGTGGAGGACGCATCTCTTGGATGGCTTTGATCTTCTCGGGATCCACGTGTATACCTTTAGCGGTAATGACGAAGCCGAGAAATTTACCACTAGAGACGCCTAGAAAGGACTTAGTAGGGTTTATCTTAAGCTGATGCTGACGCATTAGATCAAAAATAGTCTTCAAATCTTGGATATTATCCTCCTTTCGTCGACTCTTGACTGCAATATCATCAACATAGCATTCGACTATCTTCCGGAGATGTTCGCAGAATATAGTGCTCATTGCTCGCTGATATGTTGCTCCTGCATTTTTAAGATCAAACGGCATCACTGTATAACAGTATGTACCGATCGGCGTTCTGAAGGAAGTATGTTTTCATCCTCTGGAAACATTTTGATCTGATTGTACCCCGAATACCCGTCCATAAATGACATTCGTTCGAAGCCACAGGTGTTATCTATCATGACATCTGTGATTGGAAGAGGGAATTCGTCTTTAGGACATGCCGTATTGAGATCGCGGTAGTCTATGCAAACTCTGATCTTGCCAGTCTTTTTAAGAACAGGAACGATGTTAGCTACCTAATCAGGATGTTGTTCCTCTCTGATAAACCCAGAAGCCATGAGTTTATTAACTTCAGCTTCAATTGCATCCATAATGTCTGGACGAAATCGTCGTTGTTGTTGTTTGACCGGTTTAGCATTCGGCAAGATATTGAGTTTGTGAGTTGCAATCTGTGGATCAAGTCCTGGCATATCTTCATAACTCCAAGCAAAGACATCAATGTAATCATGAATAAGTTTGATCATGTCTTGCTTATCTGTTTCTAAAAGACTTTCGCTGATGAATATTGGCTTGGGGGATCCCTCTTCACCAACATCAATTTGGATCAGTTTATCTTCCGTGGGAGGTTCTCTTTACTCGAATCTGAACTCCCATTGATTATCTAATCTTTGAGCCCATTGTTCTGATTCGTGTGATATTTCAAAATCATCCTCATCTTCATCATTTTCTGGTGGACCATCAGTAGAGACCATATTGACGGATAAAGTAGAACGATGAAAAATCGCCAATACTTGTGTCAGAATCCCAAGAGATGGAATCGGAAGATTCAGATCTTTCATCTTCATCGGATTTTGGATCTTCATGGACTGAATTGATAAAGGAGGTAGGAGCAATGTAACCCAATCCACATTTTGTCCTTCCGTATGTTAAGGGAGGAATTCGAACAGGCATTCTTCTCCCTCTACCATTATTGAGGCTAGTTCTGAAGTCGTAACCCATGTTCTTGATGATGTTTTTAGACTGTTGGCTGTAGCGACGTAGTTGCAACCTCCCAGTATCGTCGTTTATGTCATCTTCTTCCAGATTAGGAGGATTCTGAGGTCCTTTGTAGAAGAATATTAGATTTTCTCCTGATTTTCTAATAGGGACCACGAAGTATGACTTTTGTATAGAGTCTAATGATACATCAGTCTGAAGAGTTTGAACAACTCCTATGGTTAGTGGCTCTAAACTATCTAGCAATTGTAGATAATTTTGTACATGATTACAAACATCAATATACTGTAAAGAAGATACTTCATTAATATTAGATGCTGTATTTACAAAAGAAGGCTGAGCCTCAGTAGACTTAGTCAAATCAATGACTAAAGGGGGAGAAGAAGAGCGAGTAGAAGTTTTATTTCGATTAAGATCGATAACAAACGGCTCAGAAGAGGTGAGCTCCCTTGAAGAAGATTGTGGACAAGTAGTACGTCCACTGACTGGGATGACTAGAGTATCTGATCTAGCCGGAGGAGATGGATGGAGAGTGGTACGTCCACTGACAGGAATTATCAGCGAACTTTATTGATGTTGAGAAGATGATGAAGTGGTACGTCCACGAATAGGAATTATCAGTGAATCTTGTGGAACCTGGGAAGGTGATGAAGTGGTACGTCCACTGACAGGAATTATCAGTGAACCTTCTTCTGATGATTGTATCAATTGTGGAGGAATGATACGTCCTTTTACAGGAATAATTAAGGTGTCCACCTTTGGTGTTTCATCTTCATCCATAGCTTGCAAGACTTTTGCATATTCATCTTTGTACATGCGAGCGTCATTGAAGTAAGCTTCAACTCCTTTGAATGGATATAGATCTGCAACTTCTTTTTGAACTTCTCCATTATCATCAATATATTTGAAGCATTGATGAAGAGTCGAGAACAATATTATGTTCATGCAAGAATGGCCTTCCCAATATAGCATTATATGAGCAACCATGATTATCGATGATGTAGAATGTAACTTTAGTACGAAGATTGCCTATTTGGAATTTGAGGCGGATCTTGCCTAAAGGCTCACTTTTCCCTTGATTGAATCCTAGGATAGTAGTGATGGTATTGGAAAGACTATGCACTGGTATTTTCAATGCATCTAGCATAGTCTTTGGCATAATGCTGAGAGAAGATCCTGGATCAATAAGTAGACGGTCAAACTTCATAGAATCGATATAACCTGTAAAGTATAGAGGACGGTCATATCGATTATCCTCTAGCAGCATATCGTCCTGCGTAAAGGTAATGTTTGGCATTAATTCCAATACATTATGGCAATGAAGGCGAGAGACTGGTTCTGCTTCTGGTTTGAGGAGAGTCAAACAGGTTTCTGCTTGCAACAGAGCTTCACTTAAAGTTTCTCAAGTCTCTTTAGAGAGGCGTAAGAGCTCGAAGATTGACAACTTGGCAGGGGTATTGGCTAGTTGAGCCAATATATCAAAATTATAAGGTCTTTCAAGTCCTATAAGAGATGACTTCTTCAATGGTTTGTCGAAGCGGACTTGTTGTTTGCCTTTGTCAGCTACTGTTGGTTTAGAAGGAACTGTCTCAACAGGCTCATTTGCAGGTACTTCATTAGAGATTGGTGCTGGAGTTGCAACCGGAGGAATTTCAGGAGTTTCTTCAGAAATTTCAGCATAATCTTTTAGATATACTTTTCCTGACCGAGTTCCAGCAAGAGCTTCGGCTTCAGACTCAGGTTCCAATTCTACTGAAACCATGTTGCAATTCTTTGTTTTGTTCTTGGTTCTTTTGTGTTTGATGAGAGCTTCTTTCCAGAAACCAAGGCCAACACGAGACTGATTATGTCTCATAGTGATGGCTAAAGGTGCTTGAAGTCCCTTGCCTGAATTTAAACCAGGAGCAGTGGCCAAATCATAACCCATCTTTGCCATTAGTTCGAGAGATTGTGAACTATATAGGTGAAATGCAGGCTTGTATTTATCTTCAGATCGAGGTATAGTTTTAACCTCTGTCGGAGATGAATTTCCTGCTGAGATGAAAGTAGAAGTTAGAGAAAAATTGGGAGTGATACCAGAAATCACATTGCATGATTTGGTTTTCCCAAGCTTCTTTTTGGATAAAGGAATCTTCTGATGAGAAGAAGAAGATGTCTCGAATTCTGTTACTAGATCCGGATGGATCCACATGATCTCCCCTTTCTTAGTTGTGATGGGAACAAGTCCTTCGTTCTGAGCAGGTGGGATATTCACCACTTCAAGTGTTGCTTTGGGAATAGGAACAATCCCACTCTCAACCATTAGTGGAGGGAAGTCGCCAAACTGCATTAAAATCATATTTGCTGTAACTGTCTTGTCTTTAGGAGTCAATGTCACAGCTCCTGATTTAATCATCTCCTGGATCTTTCCTTTTAACACATAGCAAGACCGGATTGTATGACCCAATAATCTATGATATGTGCAATATTTCGGATGATCCGTCTTATTGGCTTCATCGGGCTTTTTGATTTCTGGCAATTGTATCTTGTTACTTTTGAGCAAGCATTCAAAGATACCCTGAACATCGTCATCATCAAAAGAATATTCTTCTTTCGGCCGAGGAGGTCTCTGTTGTTGATTTGTTGAAGCTGGGGCAGCTTGTGTAGTCAATATCTCTTGATTATTGTTCTGAAAATTAACCTCGAGAGCATCCTTTCCTTTACGATTGTTAAGTCGAGCATTATTGCCAGTATTCTGATTTGATTCCTTGGGAGCCATTTGTACCCCCAGGCCTTTGAAAGTCTTAGCACTAACTTCAGCAGCTTTAGCACTGACAATAAAAGAAGGCCAGTCTTGGAATTGAGTGGATCATGTCCACATGCTGATGATTGGTAGGAGATTCGACTTGCAAGTGTCGATAGTAACATCATCAGGAGTTCCGAGAGGCATTTTGAGGGCTTCTTGTCTAAATCTTTCGATGAAGCTTTCCGTGCTCTCATTATTTTTTTGTTTGATTCGTATAAGGACTGACATGGTCATGTCGTTGACGCCTTCATAGAATCGTTCCAGAAACATTTGTTTGAATCCAGCAAATAAAGTAATGCACCCATCAGGGAGACTTCGATACCATTCATAAGCGATTCCTTTAAGACAACCGACGAATACTCGAGTGAGAAGGACATCGCTTGGTTGTAACTGATCAGTCATTACTTCAAAATGATTAATGAACTGACTTGGGGAAGTGGTCCCATCAAAGAAGGAGATGGTCGAAGGTTTGTATTTTGGAGGATACGAAACCTCTTTCCATTGGATGGGATAAGGCTGCTTAATACCCAATCTTTGTAAGCCATCTTTTTGCTTGAATGCCTCAAACTGAGATCGAAGCATTTTCAATTCTTCAGTGACAACTCCGGAAGATTGCGGTGTTGTTGCCTGTTGAGTATAATTGGGAGGAGGGACTGCAGCATATGTTCCACCCCCAGCTCCGGACTGACTCGGAGTGGGTTGTATATGAACATTGGACTGTACCTCCGAAATAGTAGAAGGTTCCGAGTTTGGAGTAACATGAGCATTTAATACCACAGGTGGTACTGTTGGTTGAACCTGTTGGTTTTGTTGTTGAGTTTGCATAAGAGTATGCATAGCAGATAATGTATCTGCGATGGCTCGTAATTGTTGCTCCAAGGAAGAGATCCTTTGTTCATGAGCCTCAGTGCTAGTTGAAGGTTCTTGACTGGCATCTACCATATAAGTGGTAATTGTTCGAGGTATCGACGATGAAACGGTCTGCTCTGAATCATCACTATGGGAATCAGCATCTTTTCTAGAATTACTCATAGGAGTTAATGCTGGAAAATTGGATTCTCCAAGGAAATCTTCTGTGATCTCAAGATTATCATTTGGATGAGAAGAAGAGGAGGCCCTGGTTAAAGCTCCAGTCCTGGATCTAGTACCGAGATAAACACCATCTTCAGAATCTGACATATAATCAGATGGTATTCTACCCCCAATATTTCTGGAAGTCATATTGACAGAAGCATAAAGAGGTTCATCTTCATCTGATATTGGTTCATAATGAATCCGTTCGAAAACAGATCGTCTTTTTGGTGAACAACAACATTGAATTACAACTCTGGGTTGAAAATTGCAACCATGCTTTTCATGACGAATATGGGGAACGTCATAGCCAGATGGAATGTCAATTCTCCGTTTGTTTTGTAGATGTTCCCGGAGATCTGTAGGAACAGATTGGGAAGGATTTGAAGATAGTTTCTGTGTAGAAACTTGTCTTTTATTCTTCTGTCTTCTTGGCTCTTAAGTGTATAAAGACTGATTAATCTGAGCAATATAATTCTTGGAATATTGTGCATCAGCATCTAATATATTTGTCTCAATTTGATGCGGCTTCTTTATACCAGAAGTAGAACCGAGACGATTCTGATTAAGCTTGTTACGAAGATCCGTAGAAGATGTAGTTTTGATGTCAGTCTTGGATACTTGTAATTTGCCTTTCTCGGATCGAGAAATTTGGAGAGAAGGAAGATGAACATTATTACGACTAGGAGTCGGTAATAATCCATCTTTGGAGGAAGTAGCCAGAAGGCGTTTTCCTTTGTTTGATCTAGTAAGAGTACTAGACAATTTAACTCTAGAGGTAAAGACCTCAGGAGTCGAGGAGTTGACTAAAGAGTCTTTCTCCTTGGGTGGCACCAGATATGCAATTTGTAGGGGAATCATTTGTATGTTCTGTGGAAGAGAACCCCCAGCCTGACTTTGAGAATTAGAATTAGTCAAAGGACCATATTTGTTAGCATACGCTGACTTTAGATTGGACTTCTGGTCATACGCTGCCTTTTTGTCAACATACGCTGGCTTTGGCCTAGCATACGCTGCCTGCTGTTGGCTTCTGTCATACGCTGGCTTTGCCATACGCTGTCCTTTGATCACCATACGCACAGAGTCATTGATGGCTAAAGAGCCGACTGCTGTCGTAAGAATAGAAGGAGAAGAAGAGACTTTACCATGTTCAAAGATAGTTTTCTTTGGATACGCTGACTTGGTTAAAGAACCAATTTTGTCAGCGTGACCAGAAAAAGCCACTGTTGTTTTGCTCGAAGAAGCCGAGGCGAACTTCATTGAAGTTGAAGACGTATTTTTGTCAGCGTGAGAGGTGACAGAAACGTCTCGGACCATCGAAGAAGACTTAGGGACATAGACAGAATGTCCCTTCTTCTTGGCAACAACAGGAGTAGAGGAAGTAGTTCGGCCTTCCTTCACTTTGAGCATTTCTTCATAAGCAGATTGGTCGAATTGTACGACCAACACTTTCTTCGTCGAGCCGATTGACGAAGTATCGCATTGAGTTGTTGCTATCTCGTTGGAGGAGACAGCTTTCCCCAGCAGAGTCGCCAATTTATTTTCCATAAATAAATTCACTTTATTTATTGTGTATCTGGAAAAATTACAACTTTAGGAATCTAATCTAGAAGACGATTACTCTATCCCTTGGACGATACGATGAAGAAACTCGAACTTTGAAGAAGAACTTGGACAGCAATTGGGCAATCTCTCTTGTTCTCTCTAACTGTAGTCGTAGTGTCTGATGTGTTCGCCATTAAAATTCTTTGTTTATTGCAATTTCAATACAAACAATGCAGTGTTACAAAATAGGACTTAAATGTAGTCCTAGGAGTACACTTTTGTTTATCTGGGTTCCTTAGTGCCGTGGAGTGAGTGGTAATGCGTTGACTCCGTTGACGATCCGATGATGGTTGTCGGTTCTCTGAAGATTGAGCGTTCTGGGTGGTGAAACTTGAGAGGAGAAAGATGTTGAGTGTCTGTAACTGCCTCAGCAAAGTCTCTGTTTTGCAAGGTCGAGTGCTCTCTGTCCGTATGTCTCTGTGTGTGTGTGTGAAGGAGATGCTCCCTCTATTTATAGTTCTGCAGGTTGGCTGCTTATATGCGCATATGCAGGATGCGCCTTGGCGTAGGGATGTCATGTGTTGATTGCTGATGGAGGCGCATGGACGATGCGCCCTGATCGGGGGGTTGAAATCTTCATACTGCTGCTGTGAGCCGGCACATTAGCAGAGGAGAAGATCTTTCTGTTGCTGAGATCTTGGGTGAGTTGGGTCAAAGAGTACGTGTCGTCGACCCATGGCTCAGGGATCTCGAATTTGATGGAGAAGGATCTGGTAGGATGCGCCTAGAATTGGGCGCATGAGAAGGCTCTGATTCATCTGGGGCGCATGGCTTCTGAGGCGCATGCGAAGCTTTGACTCATAACCTTTAGGAGTCCTGAGTCATCTGGGGCGCATGGCTTTTGAGGCGCATGCAGGGTTGCAAGTGATGACTTTACCTCTGTCTTCAGGGATCAGTGGAAAGTCTGATGCGCATGGCTTTTTGAGGTGCATGCAAGTTTTGGTGATGACTCTACTTCTGTCTTTAGGGATCAGAAAAGAGTCTGGGGCGCATGGCTTTTGAGGCGCATGCGATGCTTTGGGCGCATGGCTGTGGAGGCGCATGCGAGTGGTTGGGTGGCCACGTGGCAGTAGCCGTCAAAGGAAAGTAATGATGGTGCTGACGTTGCCGACGCTTCGTTATCTGAAAAAGCTGTCAACCGTTCAGTCTTTGGGAAACGTGCTGCCAACTTTGTCAGTCCAGCATTTAATGTTTGGTGACATTCGATGGACAGCGGAGTGGTCACGTCGATTAGTGTTCCACTGAGTGTACGGGGGATGCTTTGAGGGCGCATCCTCTGTGATGCGCCTTGATGCTGCAGCGGGGGCGCATCTGCGTGATGCTTGTGATCTTTGGGCGCATGAGGGGGGTGCGCCTTTGTTGTCGAGAGAGGGCGCAGCTCTACGGTGAGCGGCTTCAACGAACGTATTTATGGCACACTTTAATTAGTGCGGCTGTTACGCTGCTTTCAATGGCCATTATGACTTATCAGAATTAGAAGCGTCTGATTCATTCATTTAAGGCACATTCGTTGCACAGAATTCGGAGGGCCATCCACTTGAAGCGTCTGATTCATTCATTTAAGGCACATTCGTTGCCCGGCCTATACATAGTGTTATAGGAGACTTCTTTGCACATTCGCTCTGCTGGGTGTGATTTGTACAATCTTTTATAGACATGTAACAGACTTTTATATGAAATAAAAATCATTATTTCCATGTCTACTTCTGTTGTCTTTGCTGTGTGGAGCTTTTCTGTCTATCTCCTGGCGCATGTAGTTCGGCGCATGTTGCTGAAATTCCATGCTTCTACAAGACCCCCTTCAAAGTTTTCAAAACTTTTTGGATAAGTTTTGGAATACTTTGAATAAGAAGCATGGCAGCTGGAGCGCATGTCCGTGGGGCACATGACCGTTCGGGTGCATGACCGTTTGGGCGCATGGCTGCTCCGCTCAGATTAATGATAACGCCTCGATAACCGTAGAGATTAATGATGATCTTTTCGGTTTTATTTGTGTTTATCTTCTGCGAAACCCGAAGCGTTTGCTGAGGTCACCCTTCATCGGTTTACGCGTGCGACTGTACCTATAAATAAGTGTGAAGGAGGAGAGAAAGATTTCTTCTTCTCCTTTTGCTTTTAGAGTTCTATCTCAGAAAAAACCCTAACTTCTTTCTTTCTGTCAATGGCTCCCAAGACTCCTCGCAGTAGCGCTGGCAAGGGAAAGGGGCCGGCGGAGTTGGTCGAAGAGGATGCCCCACCGTCGTTGTGACTCCGACTGATGTTCGGCCTGCGATAACATGTGGGTTTTAGCTGCGTTGGGGGATTTAACTCCTTTTTACCCCGCCGACGTGCATGGGTTTAAGCCCTCGTTATGCACCGAGGTTTAGCTGCTGCTGTATATGGATGATGCAGCGAGGCTTTTGCTCACGCGCATGGGTTTATGCCCTGTCGATGTGCCGAAGCCTTACTGCCAATGCGCCTAAGTTTAGACCATGTTGATGCGTGAAAGCCTTACTGCTGACGCGCATGGGTTTTGACCCTTTTGATGCGCCAAAGACTTACTGCTGGCGCGCATGGGTTCATGCCCTGTTGATGTGCCAAAGCTTTTAGCTGGCGCGCATGGGTTCAAGCCCTGTTGATGCGCCAAAGCTTTACTGCTTGGGGGCGTACTTCTGATGATCTAATTCTTTTGTCTTTTTGTTTGTTAGTGTCGATGGCGATCCCCTTGCTGAACGAAGTTCTATTGGATGCCTCTCTCTGCCAGATGGGAGTTGACTTTGACGAGGAAGTTGTCAATCCTGCGAAGGATGCCATCCTGTACGGTCAACCTCCTGAGAGGATACTGCAGATTCAGAATCAGCTGCCCACTTTCCTTCAGTGCATGATGGAAAGTGGCAAACTAAAATCTGCGGGGTCTGAAGGCGTGACCTTTCTGAGACCCATGTTTCTGTTTGGCGACCGATTAATCTCTACCGAGGCAAAGATTTTAAGGATTAAGGAAGATTGGTTCTTTTCTGCGAAAGGCGTGGTTCTGTACATGCGCCAGTGTGACCGCCAGTTGCCGCTGACGGCTTTCTACCGCCTGGCCTCTAAGAGGAGGATGTCCTGGGAACTTACTCCTTCTCAAGGCGGGGCATTAGGGGGTACTCTTTCGATTGATGCCACCTCAAATCAGAGGGATACTCTGACTGCTTCTCGAACCGGCTCCTCGTTCTCCTGTCGAGTTTTACGTCCTGGGAGCCTCTACAGTGAGGTTCCCAGTAATACCTTCGTCTTTAGTGCTCCGACTTTTGTAAATCGGATGTTGGCGTCCAAGATTGCGTACCCGAAAGGCAGCTTTCGGACGAAGGTTGGTGCCATTATGTGCCAAAGTGGGATGATCTTACCACTTGGATATTGTCTTCCTTCAAGACTGGACTTAAAGCAATTGGGCTAACGGCTGCCATTCGGGCTACACAAGCTGGTGTAGATCTCAACAGGCCGATGTTCCTTGCTTTGTTGGAGATGTTCAACGTCCATACCAACACCTTCTTTACCCCTGTGGGGGAGTTGGGTTTGGCTCTTCATGAGATGTACGAGGTATCCAAGCTTCCTTGGGGCTCGGAACCGTACGAGAAATATTTTCCTTCTAATAAGGAAATCCTTGTCATGGAAGGGAAGGACCCAGAGATGATGGCTGTCTTCAAGGAGGTAGCGAGCCATCATTACCTGATGCAACGGAGAGACAGGGGAAAGTCTCAACCTCACGCGACTGCTTGGAGAGACTACGTCTTTACACAGGATTTGGCGGATCCTTCAGAAGCCCAATTTACCACTCCGCGAGGGATGAAGCCCGCGGAGATGTCTTTCGAGATGAGTCGGTTGGACGAGAAGGCTCCTCGTTCTGATGAGAATGGAGAGGATGCCTATAGCTGTTTCTGGCACTGTACACACCCCATGTCATCCAGGGCTGTATTGTCCGCCTTTTTTATGATATGGCTTCGAGATTGCGTCTTTGCAGGCGGGTCTGGTTCCGTAGAAAGGATCCATCGGGACCTCATTTTGCCTACTGTGAAATTGGTCTTCGGCCGTCCTTTAGCTCTCCTCCCTACCATGGTGTGCAACCTTTTGCGGGGTTTGAGGACCTTTGCCGAGGAGGTCGTCCACGAAAGAGGTAAGAATGGAAATTTCTCTCAGGCCGAACTGCCCTTCCATTATCTCATGGGATGGTTGATTCTACATCATCCGCATGTGATGAGCCCAGGCCCTGAGGAAAATTATGTTGAAGGTGACGCCTTCGTCCGCCGCTTCTACAATAGGAAGTGGTTGCATACCGGCGTTCCTGTTTGTAGGAGGGTATTGTCCTATCTTCAGGGATGGGAGATCGTCAAGGTCGGCCCCATTTTTAAGGGATTCGAGGCCGATCAATATTTGGAAGACTCTGGTGAAGATGCAACTTCATTGCTGAGGTGGGGTTTCCGCTGGCTGCAAGGCATTCGACCTTCTCATTTGGTCTATCGCAACCATAATAGGTGCTACTTGGAGCCCTACCTGCCGAGCCGATTTGCTCGCCAGTTCGGCTATACTCAGCTGATGTTACGGAATCCCAGTAGCAGCTTGGGCTTTGTTGGAAGCCTGTTGGACGGAGCTCGGGGTTGGCAGTACTACAACGCCGGGTGTACCGGTGTCCAGTTTACTACGCCGGTTCTAAATCCTCGGCCACATATCCTATTTTTAGCTGCCAAGCTGTATTGCACCATGAATACTATGTCTCCTGGATATGACAGGGAGACTAGTCTCATCCTCGGGACTCAACTTGAAGGTACGTCGAGTATGCTGATAGCAGCTCGGTCTTATCGGCCGCCTAAGCTGGCGGGATATCGAGCAGCATC
This sequence comes from Iris pallida, assembly GCA_029216955.1. NCBI lineage: Eukaryota > Viridiplantae > Streptophyta > Magnoliopsida > Asparagales > Iridaceae > Iris > Iris pallida. Next base: position 704,282 of record JANAVB010000194.1, read on the forward strand.
AACAAGAGATCCAACTGCTGGAAAAAGACGAGCCGCCCCTGAAGTTGGTTCGTCTGTGCCAAAACGGCCGAGGAGAGCGGCGCTCCCAAGGGTCGCTTCGCCGGAACCAGTCCCTGTTGAGGTAGGGAGTCCTTCGTGTTTTTCCATTTTGATTACATCGGCGACTTCATGTTTGTCTTCTTTGTAGGGTTTGAAGAAGAAAGCCCGCGTTCCGCAACCGGGCGTCAGTAGACCGAGGGAGGTAGCGGGCTCCTTTGATGAGCGCATTCCTCCAATGATGATGTCCCCGGTGGAAGGGAATCCTGAAGCGGCGGGTCGAGCGGACGCGGCGCTCCTGGATGAAGGAGAGGAATGGAGTTCATCCTCTTCACATGGCATTCCGCCAGAGTTGCATAAACCTGTCGCAGTGGCGGCAGGTGAAGTTGAAGCTGTGGGGGGGTTGATTCCCTTCCCTATCATGACGAGGGGGTTTCGGCTGAAGCATTGCCGAGTTTTGCCCCAGACCCAATGATTGAGACTGAGGTGGTCACCGACCGTGGGGTGGTGACTGATGCTACCTTTGGAGAGGGAGCAGCTGAAGAAGCGAAGACTCGTGTGCCGAGTCCACTTCTTGATGTGCCTGACCGGGGAGCAGGAGATGACCCGGTTGGTTTGCCGGCGGAAGGCCCTGCGTTGATTGCAGGCCATGCCCCGGTCGTTGAGAAGACAGCTCCGGACGTTAGTGGTCCGGTAGAGACAAATAAGGGCGAGGGTTCGCAGGTGCAGAAGCCCTCTGTTGCTTCTTCGACCTGGGGGACGATATCATCCCCTCATTCTGTGCGTTCCGCCCTGGTGGCTACTGAGGTGCCGGCTTCACAGACTGAAGCTGGTAACATTGAAGTCCCGGTTCCACAGTCCGAGGTACCGACTTCTCAGGTGGCAGTCGGTTCTTCCTCTTCGAGGCCACTGTCCATTGCGGCTCCTTCCACTCCTGTGATGACGCCTCAGCTCTTGGCCGATGCGGATGTGTATGTGAAGGTCATCGTCGAGGCAGTGTACAAGGTGCTGCAGATCGGTGTCTCCAAGGTGATGGATAGGAACGGAAATTTTGAGACAGCGAAGACCATGGTGCTTCCCCATATCGGTCTTATACGCTCTCACAAGTGCCATGATCATATGGCTGAGATCTTGGAGTCGTCTGTGGTTGAACTCGAGCAACACCTTTCTGAGCTCCAGAGTATTCAGCGGAATGACTTTTCCGCTTTGATTGATTTGGAGAAGGGAAAGCTGCTAGCCGACGTTGAGTCGTCTTACCAAGCCATAGTAGCCACCTGGGTTCGCGAAATGGCTGATGCAGAAGCGGCGGCGGAGAAGCTGTCTCGAACGGCTGAGGAAAGGGCAAAGGTGCGATCCTCAGTGGAATCCCGCGTGGCGGCGGTTGATGCCCAGATCCGCCAGCTCGAGGACCAACGGGCTCAGCTCTTGCTAGAGTTGGAGTGAGCCGGGGCTGAACACAAGCGACTCCGAGACGAAGAGGCATCGTTTACTCGCCACGTTCTCGTTCTGGCCCAGCAGCGGAAGGAGTTGGATGCCAAGTACGAAGGCGACACTTCTCCAGCGGCTGTGGAGACGATACGCCAGGAGGCTGAGCGCCGGGTCCTGGCAACAGTGGGGCCTCGGGCGGAGGCCTTGAAGCGTCGAATCAGAGAATTAACTGATCCCGGCAACTAGGGATTGTAACCTCTTTTTTTCTTTCTTCTTTTTGGCTTAGGGATGTAATCCTTTATCTTTGAAAAATAAAGAATATAATATTTTTGTTCATTTTTGATTTGTCATGAACTGAATGAGTTGTGGTGGACCTATTATCTTTTGTGCACCTTGTTTCTTAGGTACAGATAATAGATTTGGGAGAACCAACATGTTTGCTCAGAGGTGATGTGGACGTGGCAAATATGAGATTCAAAGGGTAGAATATCCCTACTCAGAGGTAATGTGGACGTGGTAAGGATTGATTCTAGGGAGGCGCGGAACTCCTCAGAGGTAATGTAGACGTGGAAGTTCTGCGACAAGTGTACAACAACCCTGGGGTTATCTGTACTGGATGTTTACTCAGAGGTAATGTGGACGTGGTAAACATGAGATTCAAAGGGTAGAATATCCCTACTCAGAGGTAATGTGGACGTGGTAAGGATTGATTCTAGGGAGGCGCGGAACTCCTCAGAGTTAATGTGGACGTGGAAGTTCTGCGACAAGTGTATAACAACCCTGGGGTTATCTGTACTGGATGTTTACTCAGAGGTAATGTGGACGTGGTAAACACGGGGGTAGCGTCATCTTATGAAGTATAAGATTCTGCTTTGGTAGGGTGTATAGGAACAACTCAGAGGTAACGTGGACGTGGTTGTCCTTCTACTGAAATGATGCCATGGAACAGCTGGGTTCCTGAGGCGTATGATTTTGTGGAGAGGAGTACATGTCTGAAGAGTATCAGGAGTAGTACTTCTTTAGAAACTTGCCATTGATGGGCATCATGAACAAGTCTCCGTTGGGTTTGGCGAGGCGGTAAGCGCCGTTGGAGTATACCGTCTCTATGATGAAAGGTCCTTCCCATTTGGGTTCGAACTTTCCTGGTGTCTTGTGAGTCAACACCATCGGCCGTCTGACTGCTAGTACCAGGTCGCCGACTTGGAAGGTTCTCTGCTTGACCTTCTTGTTAAAAGTCTGTGATATACGGGCTTGGTAGAGTTCGATACGTTGCTGAGCGAGGAGACGCCTCTCATCGAGTGCCTCCAATTCTTGCAGACGACGACGTTGATTGTCCTCTTCTGTGAGTTGATGGGTGATGGCCACACGGAGTAAAGGTATCTGAATCTCAAGAGACAGTACTGCTTCGCTCCCGTAGACCAAGGAGAATGGTGTGTTGCCTGTAGGGGTCCGTACCGTCGTGCGATAGGCCCAAAGGCATTCGCCGAGCTTTTCGTTCCAGTCGCGTTTGTTGGATGACACGACTTTTTTGAGTAGCTTGACGATGGTTTTGTTGAACGCCTCAGCCAATCCATTTGCTGCTGGATTATAGGCGGTTGATGCCACATTACGATTCTTGTCACAGAATCGACTGAAAATATGACTGATGAACTGGGGTCCGTTGTCGTGGATAATCTTTCGAGGCACCCCAAAACGGTAAATGACGTGGTGCTTAATGAAGCTGATCACCCTGGAGCTCTTCACTTCTGCCAGTGGAACTGCCTCGGCCCATTTGGAGAAGTAGTCGGTAATGGCTAGAATGAAGCGGTGTCCTCTTGAGGAAGGAGGAGTGATCGGCCCTACAATGTCCATGCCCCAAGCCTCGAAGGGCCAGGAGGCAACTGTAGTATGTAGGGGTTCTGACGGTGTATGGATGAAGTCCGAGTATAATTGACACGCGTGGCACTTCTTTGCATAGTCGATGGCGTCAGCTGCCATGGTGGGCCAGTAGTAGCCCATGCGTCGCAATCGATCCTGCAACTTAGGCCCAGGTTGATGAGCCCCGCACGTTCCGTCATGAGCTTCTCGAAGGGCTTCGGCTGCTTCTTCATTAGACAGGCACCGAAGGAGAAAGTCCATCGTAGGAGCGTCGATACAGCATTTTAGTGGCTGTATCGTAGTAGAATCGAAGGGAACGCCTCCTGACCGAGACAGCTTCCTTCGGGTCTTCTGGGAGAATTCTGTGGACAGCAAAGTCAATGAACAGGAACCTCCAATCTCGGACGTTAATGTCGGCATTTGCTGGCATGGCATGGGCCATGTGTGCACACAAATTGTTTCTAGGGTAAACCAGGTCTCGACCAACCACTGTAACGTAGTGTTGGGTGCCGAGAGGTGCTGCCAATGAGGCCGCGAGGCCGGCTAGAGCGTCCGCCTCTAAATTTTGTAAGCGGGGTACGTGCTCGATGAAGAACCCGGTAAAGGTTGAAATGATGTTCAACGCAACTTCGTGATAGGGGATTAGGTCTTCGTGGTGCACCTCGTACTGCCCTCTGACCTGGTAAACGACGAGTTTTGAGTCGTCGAAGGCTTCCAGGTGATCTACCCCCAGGTGCTGTGCCAACTGGAGTCCCATGATGAGTACGTTGTACTCTGCGACATTGTTGGAACATGGCTTTGACAGGGAGTAAGCACGCTGGATCACCAAGTGTTCGGGGGAGACCAAGACTACCCCCACTCCTGCGATGATTTGGCCTTTGGGGCCTGTTCTTGAGGCACCATCGAAGAACATCCGCCAAACGGGGCTTTCTTCGGTGACATTGGATTCTTGGACCTCATCCGGGATGTTTTCATAGAGTTTCGAGGACTCCGGGATGGGGTGCGCCGCTAAAAAGTCGGCCAGGGCCTGACCTTTAACCGCTTTCTGTGGAACAAACACCATGTTGTATGGTGTCAGCAAGATCGCCCAGGTAGCTAACCGAGAGTTTAATGATCCCGGTTTCGTCATGAGAACCCTGAGTGGATTGACTCGAGAGATGACGTAAATTGTCTGCCCCGAGACATAATGGCGGGTTTTCTGTATGGCGAATACCAAAGCCAAACACTCCTTCTCAACGGGGTTGTACCGGTGTTCGGCCCCGATAAGTGTTCGACTGAGGTAGTAAATTGCTTGCTCGTAGCCAGTATCGCTGTTCTGAGCGAGCAAAGCGCCGAGGGAGTGATCCATGGCACGGACGTAGAGGAGGAACGGTTTTCCTGAGACGGGGGCCACCAAGACAGGCGGACTTGTCAGGTAAGCCTTGATGTCGTCAAAAACTTTCTGGCATTCTTCTGTCCAGATGTAGGAGACTCCCTTCTTTATGAGCTGGGTGAAGGGTTGACATTTTCCGAAGAGGTTAGCAATAAACCTTCGGATGTACGCCAACCGACCCTGAAGGCCTCGAAGTTCTTGAAGGTTCCTCGGAGGGTTCATGTCAAGGATGGCTTTGGTCTTCTCGGGATCGACATGGATGCCTTTCGCCGTGATGATGAAGCCTAAGAACTTGCCACTGGAAACCCCCAGGAAGGATTTAGCGGGGTTCATCTTGAGTTGATGTGCCCTCATGAGATCGAAGACTGTCTTTAAGTCTTGTAGGTGATCCCCCTTGAGACGGCTCTTGACCGCAATGTCATCGACGTAACATTCGACTGTCTTGCAAAGATGTTGACAGAAGATGGTGCTCATAGCTCATTGGTAGGTTGCACCAGCGTTCTTCAAGCCGAAGGGCATTACTGTGTAGCAGAAGACTCCCTTCGGAGTTCTGAACGACGTATGCTTGGCGTCATCGGGGAACATCTTGATTTGATTGTAACCCGAATACCCGTCCATGAAAGACATGCGTTCAAAACCGCACGTATTGTCAATCATTAAGTCGGTAATCGGGAGTGGAAATTCATCCTTCGGGCATGCAGCGTTGAGATCCCTGAAGCCGATACAGACTCGTATCTTCCCATTCTTCTTGGTTACGGGGACAACATTGGCCACCCAATCTGGATGCTGTTCTTCCCGGATGAAGCCGCTGGTCAAGAGCTTGTCTACCTCCTGATCGATGGCATTCATGATGTCAGGGCGGAAGCGTCGCTGTTGTTGTTTGATTGGCTTGGCATCAGGCAAGATGTTCAGCTTGTGCATAGCGATCTGAGGATCAAGTCCCGGCATATCTTCGTAGCTCCATGCAAATACGTCGATATACTCTTTAGCTAGCTGGACCAGAGATTCTCGGTCTTCTCCTTTCAGGCTTTTGCTGATGAAGATGGGTTTGGAAGAAGATCCGTCCCCAAGGTCAATCTGCTCGACCTCGTCTTCAGTCGGGGGTTCACGTAGCTCGAAGCGTGACTCCCATTATTGTCCCAGGCGTTGAGCCCAAGGTTCTTCCTCGGAGAATTCTGGCGTCTGGTCTTCGCCTTCTTCTCCTTGTAATTGTGCCGATGTCATGTTTGCTGACAGCACTCTCTTGAAGACTGCTCCGATACTGGTGTCGGAATCCCATGTTGATGCTTCAGACGAGTGAGAATGTTCTATTTCTTCTTCGTCTGAACTCTCTGGAGTTGACGGTGGCGTGACGTAGCCTACCCCCCGTCGAGTTTTGTGGTAATAGTCCTGCGGTTTTCCCTCAGGTCTTGGAATCTGAAGAGGCAGACGTCGGCCTTTCCCGTAGTTCAGGACTTTGTTGCTTTTTAGATCGTAACCCATCTTCTGGATGAGGTACCTTGCTTTTGGCTCGAACGGCGGCAGGTCTTGATGGCGTTCAACCTTGCCGAAAATGATAGATTCTTCGTCGCGACTCCGAGGTGGGACTATGTAACAGACCCCTTGGGACGGGACTACTCGATTTATATTATGGTTGGTCGTTATTTGTGTTTGTAACGACCGCAGAGCATTATCTAATGTATACTTGGCATTCCAATGTGGAAGACGAGAATAATTAAATGACACTCTATTATTGATGAAATGCGAGATTTTGTCCCGCGGGATTACATTATCCAGAGATGGAGCATCTACGTCGGCTGAGATATAGTCTCCTAACTCTTCATCTGTCAGCACAGGAGTAGGATCGGAGGAGTCCACCACAGTATGAGTCTGGGAGTCTGAAAGTACTGGTGGCAAGGATGGCGGCGGCTTGCCTTTAAGACGCACCTTCAGGGGTGCCTCCTTTGATCCTCCGGTGGGTGGCGCTTTCCCCTGTAACTTCACCACAATGGGAGCCAATTTTTGAGGTGGCTTTCCCTTGAGTCGTATCTTCAGGGGAGGCTCAGGTGCAGCTGGTGCTTTTCCGGGTAATTTGATGCTCATAGGAAGCAGCCTCTGAGGCAGTTTGCCTTTGAGTCGGATTTTCAAAGGAGCGTCAGGAGTGACCTCAGGCTCCATATCCGTCCATGTTGCTGTCTCAGCTTCGTCGTCAGCATCATTGGCCTCCTCTTTATCAGGTGACTTGTACAAGTCGGCATCGGTGAAGTAGGTTTCTATGCCTTTGAAAGGATCATTGTTCGCGAACTCCGTACAGATGATGTTGTTGGCGGACACGTACTTCATGCATTGGTGAAGTGTGGATGGCACTACCATGTACTCGTGCAGCCATGGGCGACCCAACAGGATGTTGTAGTTGACTTCAGCATCCACGACATAGCAAGTGACTTCGGTTCTAAGGCTACCGATGTGGCACTTCAGTCGTATTTTGCCCAGTGGTTCACTTTTGCTGGCGTTGAAACCACTGATTGTCGTGTTGGAGGGCGCCAATCGGTACATGGGGATCCCCAGTGTCGAGAGGAGTGTCCTCGGGATGACACTGAGGGAGGATCCAGGGTCAATCTGAATTCGCTTTACCTTGACTGAGCCGATGTATCCCGTATAGTATAGCGGCATGTTGTGCCGGTTGTGCTTGAGCAGCATATCCTGTTGGATGAAGGTTATATTGGGGATAACCTCCTCCGAGCAATGACAGTGCGTGCACGTGGTCGGAAGATCTTCAGGCTGCTTGACCTGGATGATGAAGGACTCTGCATCCTTCAGAGCTTCGCATAGAGCCTCTCGAGTATCTTTGGAAAGGCGGAGGAGCTCGAACAAAGAGAGGCGAGCAGGAGTACCGGCCAGTTGCGCCAGTATGTCGAAGTTGTGGGGCTTGGCCAGCCCCGAAGCATTCTCTTTGCGTAGAGGTCGGTCAAAACGAGCCTCCACGTTCTTCTGTTTATTGGCTGCTGAGGGCTTGGAGGGGCCCTCTTCTTGGACAGCAGGGGCGGTGCCAGGATGCACAACCTCGACGGCAGCTTCGTCGGGGTGTGCGTTCTGGCGTGAACGCGTTTGTACAGGGAGGGCCTCTTCCGGAGAAGAAGAGACCATGCGGCAAGACTTGATCTTCTTGCCTTTGGATTTGGAGATAGGACGTACCTCCGGCTGAGTCATCTCGGAGACGAGGTCGGGATGGACCCATATGATCTCTCCCCAGGATGTGGTGAGTGGGATGAGTCCACTCGCATTGTCACGGGTAGGCGGCAAGTTAACCACCTCCATTGTCGCCTTAGGGATGGGAATGACGCCATCCTGTGTTGTAGTTGGTGGTAGGGTGCCAGACTGGAGTGACACCAAGTTGGCTGACACCGTCTTCTCTTCATAGTCGACGGATATGACATCCGCGTTAATCATGCGCTGGATGTAATTCTTGAGGACATAGCAGTCCTTGGTCGGGTGTCCGATAAACCGATGGTAGTGACAATACCTCGGGTTATCCGCTTTCCCCACCTCGTCGGGACGCTTTGGTTCCGGCAGCTTGATTTTGTCGCCCTGCCTCAATATTTCGAAGAGCTGCAGAGTGTCTTCGTCGTTGAATGAGTAAACCTCCTTTGGTCTTGCCGCCAGTGGAGGCTTCTGAGCAGGTACGGATGTACTTTTCGAGGCATTAACAGTTAATGCCTGTTTTCCCTTCGTTTCTCGTCCGGGGTTGCTGGTTGTGGTCCGCTTTTCCTTGTCCTCGAACGCGGGGAAGCTGACTCCTAAAAGGCGAGCATTGGCCGCCTTCTTTTCTGCAGCTTCGGCTTCAATGATCAGAGAGCTCCAATCAGGAGGAGGAGTCGAATTGAGTCAGAGCTTGACTGCAGGCAACATATTCATGCTGCAGGAAGAAAGGAGCGCATGTTCTGGCATGCCTGGGGGCAGTCTGAAACAAGCCTGTCGGAAGCGTTCGATGAATGCCCGAACTGTTTCCTTGTCTTTTTGGCGTATCTCGATGAGGGACGCCATCGTCATGTCTTTTCCTCCGTCATAAAAACGGTCGAGGAAAAGGCGGGTTAAATCATCGAAAGAAGATATGGAATTATCGGGGAGGCTGCAATACCAGTCGTATGCAACTCCCTTTAGTGCCCCGACGAAGATGCTAGTGAGCAGTGCGTCCTCCTTCGGGAGATGTCCAGTCTGGGATTGGAAGTACGTCAGGTAGCGACGCGGAGAATCCTTCCCATCGTATGGCATGAGTGTTTGGGGTTTATACTTGGGAGGATAAACCACCTTGTTCCATTCGAGGGGATACGGTTGTGGAATCCCCATCTTCTGGCGCTCTTCTTGTCTTGTTTTGGACTCGAAACGCTCGTGCAAGTCCTTGATCATCTCTACCACGTCTTCCGTGGAACTGGGAGTCGGGGAAGGTGGCACCACTTGGAGTCGAGCGTTTGATGGCTCTGATGTCTGAGGTGCCTCATGGCGATCTGAGTCTGAGGGTACCCGTTGAGGGGGCACGTTCGATTCCCCGTTGACTCCGGGATCGGGACCGGAGGAGGGCGCCCTAGCCAGAGCTGATCGTATTTCAAACACTGCTTGCGTCAGTGTTTGCATGGAAGCAGAGAGAGTCTTGAGTCCTCCCTCCAGAGTGTCCATGCGCTGGACGAGATCTGTCGGTGGTGCATCGGTCTCGGGATCACCCTCAGCCATGCATACCGCCATGACGCGACTAGAGGTGGAAGGATCAGTGGAAGCTTCACTCTCAGCTTCGCTTTCATGCAAGGGAGTCACCTCCCCTGGGGTTTCGCCCTGGACGTCTCCGTCATTGATAGGCGCTTCCTCTGGATTTGAGTCTGAGGATAGACCACCCCCAGTCACGTTTTGAAAGGCATCTTCACTCTCAGGAGGAGCATTTGTAGAGGTTTGATCACCCCCAGCCTCTTGAAGAGCTTCCTCATGCTCGTCGCAAGGTTCTGCATGCGCCTGGCTACCCCCAGCTTCTGTATTTTGGGGAGTACTTTCATCTTCGGAAGAAGGCGCAGTGCGGGTCTGACTACCCCCAGCCTCCTCCAAGATCTTCTTCCTTCTTCGGGTGCCTTCGAACACCCCGGATGATGGGACCGTTGACTTGGCTTTCCTCGGTTGAATCGAGGAGTTAGCAGGCGTCTTACGGCCTGAGGAGCTGGAGATCACGTTGCACGAAGCAACCTTTAATGGCTCCTCCTGTATTGACACCCTCTTCCCGAGACGATGCCGAAGGGGTGTTGATGATTGCAGCCGCTGGAATACCGACTGCCTTGGTGGAACTATCGTCTTGCAACAGCAGTTAATGGTGACCATCGCACAAGTGTGCCCTTTGGAGGGCGCATCATGCTCGTCACCAGACTCCTCTGACCTTCGTTTGTGGAGAATCACGTTGCAGAGATCGTCGGAGGCGAGTATCGCTTCTGTGCCCCTTTCAGGCGCATGATGGGCGCCGGGGTGGTGGAGTGAATGCTGCTTCCCCCGACTCAACACCGTGCAGGGGGAACAGTGGCTGCAATGACTTGAACAGGCTTCAGATGCACCAACAGAGAGGGTGCAGGAGTTCGAAGTCACCAGTTTTGCCTTGCTCGATTGGGATGCAACCACAGGGGATGCGCCCAAGTTTGAATATCGGCTCGTTTCTGACGCCGAAGCGCATGGGCCGACCTTGTACAGCTTTCCATCAGCAGCGCGCATGATGGTGAGCGCGTGCTTCTGATTCGCTGATGGCATAGCACATTTGGGGCGCATGGCCCATGCCGCATTGGACTTCTTCGTACTAGTCCGTTGGGGAGCATAGTACTCAGAATCCAAATTCTCCTCGCCATTACAGCGAGTGAGTCTGTCAAAGACAGAGAGCTTTTGCGGCGCATCAGGAGTGATGCACGGGGCATTGGCTGCGCCCCTGCTTCATCGACGTATCTTCCTCGCCTGAGAGGAAGATAACTGGGGAACGTGGTCAGCCGCACGCTTCCCTGGGAGATGTGCCTCAGTGGTGGACGCATCAGGGTTGCTAAAAACGTCAGCATGGAGGAGAGGCTGGATCAGCGCGTCCCCTTCAGTAGTGGTGGCAGAGGTGTCGACCTTGCGTACCCAGACTCGACGAGCCTTCTTCGACTTTGATAGCCGCTTCGAATGACTCGTGCTACCTTCAGAAATGAACTCCTCATACGCCTGTTGATTGAGGCGTACGACCAGCGTCTTGTGGAAGGAGCCCACCTTCACATCATCGGATTGTGACACGACTTTCTCGTTGGAGGAGAAGGAAGTCCCCAGCAGAGTCGCCAGCTTATTCGCCATTAAAATTCTTTGTTTATTGCAATTTCAATACAAACAATGCAGTGTTACAAAATAGGACTTAAATGTAGTCCTAGGAGTACACTTTTGTTTATCTGGGTTCCTTAGTGCCGTGGAGTGAGTGGTAATGCGTTGACTCCATTGACGATCCGATGATGGTTGTCGGTTCTCTGAAGATTGAGCGTTCTGGGTGGTGAAACTTGAGAGGAGAAAGACGTTGAGTGTTTGTATCTGTCTCTACAAAGTCTCTGTTTTGCAAGGTCGAGTGCTCTCTGTCCGTATGTCTCTGTGTGTGTGTGTGAAGGAGATGCTCCCTCTATTTATAGTTCTACAGGTTGGCTGCTTATGCGCGCATATGCAGGATGCGCCTTGGCGTGGGGATGCCACGTGTTGATTGCTGATGGAGGCGCATGGACGATGCGCCCTGATCGGGAGTTGAAATCTTCATACTGCTGCTGTGAGCCGGCACGTTAGCAGAGGAGAAGATCTTTCTGTTGCTGAGATCTCGGGTGAGTTGGGTCAAAGAGTATGTGTCGTCGACCCATGGCTCGGGGATCTCGGATTTGATGGAGAAGGATCTGGTAGGATGCGCCTAGAATTGGGCGCATGAGAAGGCTCTGATTCATCTAGGGCGCATGGCTTCTGAGGCGCATGCGAAGCATTGACTCATAACCTTTAGGAGTCCTGAGTCATCTGGGGCGCATGGCTTTTGAGGCGCATGCAGGGTTGCAAGTGATGACTTTACCTCTGTCTTCAGGGATCAATGGAAAGTCTGATGTGCATGGCTTTTTGAGGTGCATGCAAGTTTTGGTGATGACTCTACTTCTGTCTTTAGGGATCAGAAAAGAGTCTGGGGCGCATGGCTTTTGAGACGCATGCGATGCTTTGGGCGCATGGCTGTGGAGGCGCATGCGAGTGGTTGGGTGGCCACATGGCAGTAGCCGTCAAAGGAAAGTAATGATGGTGCTGACGTTGTCGACGCTTCGTTATCTGAAAAATCTGTCAACCGTTCAGTCTTTGGGAAACGGGCTGCCAACTTTGTCAGTCCAGCATTTAATGTTTGTTGACATTCGATGGACAGCGGAGTGGGCACGTCGATTAGTGTTCCACTGTGTGTACGGGGGATGCTTTAAGGGCGCATCCTCTGTGATGCGCCTTGATGCTGCAGCGGGGGCGCATCTGCGTGATGCTTGTGATCTTTGGGCGCATGAGGGGGATGCGCCTTTGTTGTCGAAAGAGGGCGCAGCTCTACGGTGCGCGGCTTCAACGAACGTATTTATGGCACACTTTAATTAGTGCGGCTGTTACGCTGCTTTCAATGGCCATTATGACTTATCAGAATTCGAAGAGTCTGATTCATTCATTTAAGGCACATTCGTTGCACAGAATTCGGAGGGCCATCCACTTGGTGCATGGGTATGATTTGCCCGGCCTATAAATAGTGGTTATGGGAGAGTTTGCTTCTCATTCCCTCACGTTCTTCTGTCATGCATTCCTCTGTTAGGACTTCCTTTGTTGAAGAGATGCGTCCAAGGATGAAGATGCGGCAGACAGTCTTCGACTTTACTTCTTTGAAGGTGACTGTTACATCCAAAAGTCGGAGGCAGAGGCTTCCGAGGCAGGCGAAAGGTGCCTATTGCATCCAAAGATGGGGATGCTCGGGCCCTTCCTCTGTAATACTGGAAGAGCCACAGATCAGAATTGTGGTGCCCCGACCGTCTTCCTCTAGCTTTGGCGAGCTCCTTCTCTACGTGGGGGTGTCGCCATTCTGGTTGAAAGCTGCTCCTTTAGCCGCAATTTCGATTGCGGTCTTCCATGGGGCTCTTTCTCTGGATGGTGGGTCGATCCCCCACCCTGCTCGGCCAGGTGATCCTGGTTGGGAGAACGGCGCATGGCCGAAGGGATGCACATAACTGAGACGGCTCATGAGTAGGCTGCTGACAGGATGTGCCCCGCTGAGGGCGCATGGCATGATGCGCTTTGCTGAGGGCGCAAGGAGTTGCTGGATCCATTTGAAGGCGCTCTGCTGAGGGCGCATGACGAGTTGCTGCGCCTTCTAGAGGGCGCATGGCTGCATCTGATTGTAGACTTATGATCTTTTCTTTGTAGAATTTCTCCTTTGTACAATCTTTTATAGACATGTAACAGACTTTTATATGAAATAAAAATCATTATTTCCATGTCTACTTCTGTTGTCTTTGCTGTGTGGAGCTTTTCTGTCTATCTCCTGGCGCATGTAGTTCGGCACATGTTGCTGAAATTCCATGCTTCTACATGATGAAGATGAAGAAACTCCTTTTTATAGAGTTCAGGATAACTGCCCTTGAGCATACGCTCGGGTAGTTACTTGACGTGTGCAATTTGCAGGGACGCATGGCGAATTCTGATGGAGACACGTTAGCGTGCAGTTGAAAGTAGTGGAGCATGTTCAGGAGAGATTGATGGCATGGATGCCACGTTGCATAACTTCTAGAGGAGTGGATAACTGGGTACAGGACACGTGAGAACGTGTGTTGACTGTAATCCTGGATGTAGTTGCTGTAATACGCTGTCTTGTTGAAGGAGAGTTATACGCTGACTTGGATGATGTAGAACCATATAAAGCTGATACGCTTACTTGGTCATCAAGGAGTCGTATGGAGTTCATACGCTCACTTGACTGAGCAAGAGTCGTACGCTTACTTGATGAGGAAGGAGTCGTATAGACTTCATACGCTCACTGGATGAGGAAGGAGTCGTATAGACTTCATACGCTCATTGGATGAGGAAGGAGTCGTATAGACTTCATACGCTCATTGGATGAGGAAGGAGTCGTATAGGCTTCATACGCTCGCTGGAGAAGTGGCCACGTGGCCATCATCAATCTTCTCTGATACGCCATATCTTCTAATAACTGTCAAAAAATGTTCTCGAGCGTCGTGACTGCAGATATGACGGCTGACAGACTGTCAGAACTGACAGTAATAATAGCTTTGCATTTATGATCTGCTGAGCTGTCCTCGTAAAAGACAAAACCAACTCTTCGAAACCCTATACGACGGTTGCTCTTTTCATGACAACTGTCTTTGCACGAAAGACGAGACGTCAGATTCATTCTTCATTTAATATATGTTGTGCTGTCACTCTAAGAAATAATAAAATATCCACTAAGCGTATGGCTTTTGATAAGCGTATGGCCTTGAGCGTGTGACTTCTGAGTGAGCGTATGGCTTCAACTGAGCATATGTCCTTGAGCGTATGGCTTTTAAATGACAGCATGTCATAATTTTCCACATCCTACAGTTACTGGATTAAATACTACCACCCAATGTATGTCTACACGGTCGTCTTGGGATGCCCTACATAACTACCTGGGCTTGGGCTTGGTTTGGGTCCAGCCTGGCCAATTTGGTTCAACCGGGTCACTCAACGTCAGATAATATAATAATAATAAATAATTAACTATTTATAATAGTCATGTCACAACTTGGCCTGGTTTTCCTAGTTAGGACATCCCTATGGCTCGGCATTCCCCTACCATGGTTAAACACTAGTCAAGGCACGCCACTGCACTATTCGTGCCATGATTCTTGTCGTCTGGTGCTCCAAAACTCAACTATGGCTAAAGTCGTCTACCGTAATAATTAACTAAAGAATTATTTATAAAATCATAATTCACCATTTTAATCAATTAAATAAAAAAAAAATTCAAAACATTTCCGGGAAGGGGAGCTACAAATCTACCCACCTTAAAAATAATTTCGTCCTCGAAATTCCAATCCATAACTATTTCTAAAATCAAAGCCTACTATCACCATAATCTTTTCAAATTTAATTCCTCGAAAATAGCTTATATCCTCCTCCTAATCATTCTGTAACTACGAAGTCTTGAGGACTTCTACCCACCTTTGGTCGCACTACTCCTCAAAACACGGTCACTAAAGTCTTATGGTTTTCTAACTAGTTGCTAACAATTCTACTGGACAGATATTTAGGCATATGGCATATATAAACCCTCATATCTATAAACAACCAAACACTCAATAGTCAAGCAATATTATACTGTAATTTAAGAACTTCTGATGAATCCTAGATAGCACGATCATTCGTCACCCCGGAATAGGAAGCGACGAGAATCAATGGTACGGAAAGCAAGAAAGTATAATCGAGAGCAAGTATGGAGTTTTCAAGAACGTAGAGAATTTCTAGGAGAATTTTCAAGACAGAGTGGATTGAGATTTCTAAGGGTTTAGTCATATTCGCAGGCTCGTATCAGTACAGTTACGTAACCGATACGATATGCTCTCACCTGCATGGACCACCACAAAAACTTGTCACGACCCGCACCCAGTTTTCGGACGCGAGCTCGTGAGCAAGCCAGCTACGTATCGAGCGGACTCCAGCCCGACTCGAGTACGTATAAGCTGTCAAGGTCATGGTATCATATCTAATCTAAACTATATCTCAATCCACTTGAATCATATAAACAAGAAAGAACAAGTATGGGTCATGGTCTGCAGCCCATTAGCATATTGTCCGATTGGGCTCTAAGAGTGATATGAGTCCATAAAGTAAGCAGAATATGTCATGGTACTGAATGTAAAGCACGAAAGGATAATAAGAAATATTACAAGCAAATACCTGTATCACAGATCACAATCCTCTACTATCATGCTCTGCTAACTAACTCCGTGCAATCGCTAAACCTGAAGAGATCATCAGGTCCTCAGAGGACTAGCAAGATACATAATATACAAGCCAACATGTAACAGTAAAAAGAAGCAAGAAAGTGAGAAGCAATCAAGGATATCCAACTAGACTAAATGAACCAAGACACAAGATCTAAACACGAGGATCCTAAGACACTGGCATGACATACTAGAAATGTCTGGCTATAAACTGCAGTCAAGGCAAGTACTCACAATCTATAGTATCTCAATCGCTGTCAAGGCAAGTACACACAACCAAGACGGTAGCCAATTGTCACGCCCCAGAACCAGAACACTGGAGAGCGGGGGAATGACTCAGCCAGCTACGTATTACGGGTAGATGAATACCGTATAATACGATCAATGCTGTCTAAAAGACAAGGGGGTACATACTACATGAAAGTCTCGCTATGGTCACTTCACATCTATTGTCTCAATCATTCAAACAAGAAGCAATAACAGAGAATATTTAAGATAAAGCAATAAGGCGTCCCAAACGCTTAATCAAAATGTTCTTGAGATCTGGCTTTCCAAAACATAGCCAGATGATATAGCAACATATACACAATGGTTATCAGATGTAGTCTGACTTAATTACAATTATGTAAAAGTAAGTACAAGATAATCCGACTAACATGTCGGTGCCAAACGGCAAAATATAAAGTAAGTAACAAAACGAGCGGGGAAGTAAGGAATCCACTCGAGTCCTCCTGCGATCATTCCTCTAGTATTGACATCTTGGAGGTAGAAGTAAGCTGAGTCCTCGGGGACCGGCTCTAAATCTGGTCATGCAAAACCAGAGAGGTTAGACCTCTAATAGCAAGTACCGCAAGGAAGCACGATATGAGGAATTTAAACCAGTAAATAAGCGAATATAATAATAGATCTCTGCTTGCTATTGGGATTTACGTAACATCACGACACTTCGAACCAACTTTCCAACCAAACAAGGACAGAAGTTGGCCCATCATGTCCTGACGCTCTGATCATCTCAGTTAGGTAACAGAGTAGGTGCAGTACACAAACAAATCAACTTAAACGGCCATCCAACTCCTACGGCTTACTACTGTGAGTCCTAAGTTATCCTGGAATTATGCAATGAGAATTTCTCAGTTCTTACTATAGGCAAGCAAGGCTAGTCTATCCAATCAATCAATTGCGCCAATCATGAATTAGACGAGTCCCAGGGGGACGCCCGTCATTAATATACAATATACAATAATATAAGCATATACCGCTCTCTGCCCGTGTGGCAGATTTGCAGTATCTGTGGGAACCAGCTGGCATGTTGGGCACTAATAGTCCCAAAGAGGGCTGCCATGTAAGAACTCGGAAATCCATTCTCTCCATGCAATCATTATTTTATTTAACTTAGTAGCCTCTACGTTAAGTGAAATCCCATGTCGTGGGTCATGGTCATTCAGAATGAGTATTTCCGTACAAAGTACGATATGCCCAGCTCTACAACGATACCCATACGGTTAGGTTGTAGGTCTTACATAGCGTAATGCAACAATTAAAACTAACCACGAAATAATCATGCTTTGACCATAAAGTACACATGCTGCTTTCATAAAATAAATAAATTGTAGCCTGCATGTATCTATATGCCAATATTCGGGATTGGCCAATCGATTTCAATAGTTCATAGTTAATATGAACGTGTCTTATTCCATTCAATTCAATAAGACGACTAGCCAGTCTCTTAATTCCAACTAGGAACGCATGTCAATTATAAATCAAGATAACAATCAATGTTAATTAATGCCAAATTCGGGAAATAAAAATCTATCTCATACGGTTGGGAAATAAAAATCTCATGTGGATGAGAAATGAGATTGGAAAATAAATAATCCATGCGACTGAGAAATGAGATTGGGAAATAAATAATCCATGCAGCTGAGAAATGAGATTGAAAAATAAATAATCCATGCGGCTGAGAAATGAGATTGGGAAATAAATAATCCATGCGGCTGATAAATAAGATTGAGAAATAAATAATCCATGCGGCTAAGAAATGAGATTGGAAAATAAATAATCCAATGCGGCTGAGAAAGGAGATTGGAAAATAATTAATCCATGCGGCTGAGAAATGAGATTGGAAAATAAATAATCCATGCGGCTGATAAATGAGATTGGGAAATAAATAATCCTATGCGGCTGAGAAAGGAGATTGGAAAATAATTAATCCATGCGGCTGAAAAATGAAATTCTCATGCGGCTGTGAAATAAGATTGGGAAATAAATAATCCATGCGGCTGAGAAATGAGATTCTCATGCGGCTGTGAAATGAGATTAGAAAATAATTAATCCATGCGGCTGTGGAAAATAAATCTCATGCGGCTGTGGGAAATAAAAGAGTTCATGCGGTTGGGAAATAAATATCACAGCGGCTGAGGAATAAAAACTCCATGCGGCTGTGGGAAATGAAAGAGTTCATACGGTTGGGAAATAAATATCACATGAGGCTGAGGAATAAAAATTCCATGCGGCTGTGGGAAATGAAAGAGTTCATGCGGTTGGGAAATAAATATCACATGCGAATAAAAATTCCATGCGACTGGGAATTAGGAACCCATCTTCTCAGAAAACCTGAGAAGGATGGTCATGGAATCTTTGGCTTCCAAGCTCCATAAAACCTAAGCCGTAAGTCCAAATTTGGACTTCCATAGGTCAAAATGGGGTAGAACAAAATTCTCTACAACATGAAACCATCAAAACTTGGAAATAATAATGTTAAATAGATCAAAACCCAAAAAATCCGAAAATACTATAAACTTAGATCTAAAAGAATTTAGCTATAGAAATTAAAAATGCCAAGCACTAAAGTGTCTTAGAATGTTGAGAGGAAGACAATAGAACAACAAAAATGGAGATCCATCAAGAAGCAAGTTGGCACTTGCCTATCTCTTCTAGGTTGGTGGGAGAGTTATGAGGAAGAAGAAGAGTAATGAGAAGAAGTAATAAAGAGAGAGAAAGGGTTTGGGGCTTTAAATAGGGTAGTGGTAGGTAGGGGTTTGTTTCGGTTCATGATGAACCAACATAATTAAACCAATCCAAGCCGAACCTAAAACAAAGCTAAACCAGAGTATAAAAGCAGAAAGTAAAATGCAGGAATAAAATGCAGAAAAATAATTAACAAAAAATTAAAGGAATTTAAATACAGAACAATACATGTTAAATATTAAATAAATACATTCCGCAGTACATATATTTAGAATACATATTCTGGGAACGGGAAGTGACATCTCTACCCTCCTTAGAAAATTCCGTCCTCGAAATTTCAGATCCAAGCATGATAGAAACGTCAAAGCTAAATTAATCTAAATACAAGTAAATTGAGTAAGCAATCATTCTACAATAATAACAAGTAATGTATCTACATCTAACAATCTATAACATTAAGTAATTCTACTCATAAGGTGATAAGCATGAGGAGTTAAGACAATCAAGGTATACAGAAAGAAATATACCTTGTGAGTCAAACAGGTGTGGATACCGTGATCGGATGTCATCCTCACGTTCCCACGTTGACTCCCCTAAAGAGTGATGACCCCAAGCAACCCGGACAAGACAAATTATTCGGTTCTTGAGTAACTTCTCTCTTCGGTCCAAAATAGACACAGGCTGTTCCTCGTAAAACATGTTGGTACCAACAACCATCTCATAATGATCGAGGATGTGGCTTTGGTCCGATACATACCTACGTAACTGAGATACATGAAACACATCGTGTACCTCAAGCAACGAAGGTGGAAGGGATAAACGATAAGCAACATCGCCTACCCTCTCAAGGATAACAAACGGGCCCACGTATCGCGGACTCAATTTCCCGTGAACGCCAAATCTAATGACCCTATGAGTAGGTGAGATCCGCAAGAATACGTGGTCTCCAACAGAGAATTCTAAAGATCTACGATGCTGGTCCGCCCAATGACGATATCGATCCTGCACAACTCGAAGTCGCTCTCTAATTCCTTTAATCACTTCCACTGTCTGAATAATCATCTCCGGGCCTAACATCTTTCTCTCCCCAATATCGTCCCATGCTAGTGGCGACCTACACTTTTTACCATATAGTGCTTCAAATGGCGCCATCTGGATACTGGCTTGATAACTGTTGTTGTACGAGAATTCGACTAAGTGCAGGTGGCTCTCCCAAGACTCTCCAAAATCTAGCGTGCAAGCTCGTAACATATCTTCTAAAGTTTGAATTATTCTTTCTAACTGTCCGTCTGTCTGTGGATGGTAAGCCGTGTTAAATCTTAACTTGGTACCCAAGCTATGATGTAAGCTCTTCCAAAAATGTGATATAAAATGTGTATCTCTGTCTGACATAATACTGACTGGGACCCCATGCTGTCTGACTATCTGTTGTATATACAATTCTGCCAACTTCTCCGTAGATTGACCTACTCTAAAATGAAGAAAATGGGCCACCTTCGTAAGCCGATCTACGATTACCCAAATAGCATCCTTACCACTTGGTGATCTTGGTAGACTGGTCACAAAGTCCATTATGATATGCTCTCACTTCCATTCCGGGATAGGAAGCGGTTGCAATAATCCAGCTGGTCTCTGCTGCTCTGCCTTCACTTGCTGACATATCAAGCAACGGGAAACGAACCTAGCTATCTCCCTCTTCATCCCGTTCCACCAGAAGTGCTGCTTGATATCTTGATACATCTTGGTCCCTCCAGGGTGTACAGAATACTGAGAACTGTGAGCTTCTGTTGTCACGCCCCGACCCGAAATCACCCGGATCATCGTCCTCGCAAGGGGCGTGATGCCGCACGAGCCTGAAGTTGCGCTCGTGCAAGGCAAGATGACAAGTTCTCAAATGGTTATCTTTTCGATTCGATATTAACACAAAGGGAAACAGAGTATATGAAACAATTCTCTTTATTGATATTCAAAACAGATATTACAACGACTTTCGATAGCCTAACAATATTTGCCAGGATGGCTACAACACTCAAGTTCTCTCCTGCCCACAAAGGATTTCACCGTTCCATACATCATGCCTTCTATATCTCGGCCGCATCAATCTAGTTGCATAGTCCGAGCGTCAATGCGATAGCACGCTTCAATGCGCTTTGGCATTTCCAAGCCTTAACACGTTCAAGCAACGCCTCGCCGTAAGCCTTTCATTCCCCGTGCCCTACATGAAAGCTGGTGGGGGATCAGCACGTTCGTCCTCGCATGTGCTGACGAAAAGACTATCTTTCTAAACCAACATTTTTAATCTTTACGTTGAATCATGCAACTTAGCTTATGATCTTGCTATGTTCTCCTTAGGGTCAATTTCATGGCAATATACGAAAGTAGAGCATGTTATCATAGCAGCAGGTTATCGAATTGAATATGCAAGCAAGCAAGCAATCTCGTGTTTGATTCGTGGCTTACCAAGCCGACGCACTCGCCCTTGCACCGACGCAAGGTGAATACGCCTATCTGTTTTTCCTGTCATGTTATAAGTGCATCTCTATGCGGATCTACAGGTGCATGATAAGAGTGTACCGTGCACTTTCGACCCAGGATCCGTCCATGAAAGATAACCGTACCTTGCACTTCCAAACCCATCGTTCCTTATCTATATGCGGGCCGTTGGCGTATCCGCGCCGGAATGGACCAAAGGAGTTTCTCTTTTATCTTTCCTTACTTTCTTTTTCTCTCCTTCTTTTCTCTCAAATTCGAATTGGGTAGCCCGGCGTTTCACGGGTTGGGTTGCTATCCCAACAACCGAAACTGACCGCGTATCTACCATCTTTTGCGGCTTCTCACATTTACGACCGAGTGCTAATCGGACTTCGATGATGTGCGCCTACAAAGATTATATCACTCCTAGGCCGAACGGTCCCGGTGCCCCAAAGCGCCCGTTCGGAGGGAACACTCGTGCACGAGCTATCATCGCTTTAATCTCGAGTCAATTCCAATCGACCATGCAACGCCCTTAACATTCAATAGTTAAATTTAAACAACCAAACATAGTCTTGAGTCCGAGACTCAGACTTATCATCTCGCATCTCTTTCGTTAACTTTCTGTGTTCTTACGTTTCATGCTTCGTTTCGATGATTCAATGGCATCGTGCCTCAATTCAATGCTCGTCAATCGAACGACCCGAAGGTCTCGAACACCTTTCGAGGCAACATGTCATATCCGACAGTTCCACCACATTCATACCGCAACTGTATTCTCGCAACGAAGCCATCTTTTATTATCCCGTGCACGTAGGCACGTTTCGACCGTAATTCCAATGTTCTACAACTTAGCATTCAATGTTTGGGGCTTGCGCGCTAGGGCGCTCGCCTATTGTCTTTCAATGTTCTAGCCATTCTAACTCGTGCGCAAGACACGGTATGGTTCGTGCACTAGGGCACTTGCCGATTACAGTTATCCCATGTTCTTGCGGCTTGCGCACCGAGGCGCTCGCCTTAGCGATATCCAATGTTCCATAGCGACTCGTACATATTGATGCACATATCATTTCAATTGTTCTAACTTAGTGTTCGACACACACTATGATTTATCTTCGATCGGACCACGCCCGTGGCGTCGATAGGGTAACTTTAGCATACAAGAATATATTGACTTATCGAATGAAGGAGTAAAGAGATGTCAATCCTTCCACCTTGAGTCGATATGCCTTTGCCGTTCCGCCGAGCCGATGCGGCTCGATTCTCTAACTTTGATGCACGGCTACTCTCCTGACTTAGCCATTCGAGCACTTCGTGCTTCGTTGAGTTATACGTCCAATTCGCCTTAGCGTGCCCAAGTCTTAACCCGTCGCAAGGCGACGATTTGATTTCGCGGACAACTTACTGAATAAGACAAAATGTCGACCTCTAACATTTTTACGTCAACGTATAACCTGCACACGAAACCAACTAAAATCATACTTGCTTCGATTCGGACTTGCGTCTTGGTCGATTCGATTTCTTAGAATCTTCGAGCCGATTCAACGCGCTCGTCCTTCCGAGGCAACGCGGTGCTTCGCATCGATTCACTCGATGCATTCTTCGGGACAAGGCAACTCTTCGCATCGACTTGGTTTGATGCATTACTCGGGTCGACGTAACTCATCGCATCGATTAAGTTCGACGCGTTGCTCGGGACAACTTACTCTCGTATCGTTTTGCACCGATACATATCCTTGGGTCAATGCGACTCGCCGGGTCAATGTTTCAGCGTAATGCGCCGTGCGGATCGGGGCATTACAGAATATACCACTCAAAACAAGGTTCGTCCTCGAACCAAAGCCAACACTTCCATAAGTGTCTTACAGATCGTTTCACGATCTCGTCCCACCAATATTGTTCGATTTCATACTATCTCGCAAGCTTTCGCTAACATTTTAAAGTCATCCCTGCAGCTCGATTTGAATTTGAATACAACTCGATTCGGATTCGTACCAATATTCAAGGCGTCCCGAAGATATGTGTATTTCAACCAAGTCCAGTCGTAGCAAATTGGAACAAAGCTGACAGGTAAATTTCAATCCTATGCTTGCCATCTCCGTACTCTCGATCGGACTTACCCTTAGTAACCGTTCTCGAAATTTCATCGCATACGTATATTCGATACATACTTGATTCATTCAATAAAGTCACTGCACGCGACGCGATTCAAAATCGCATATCTCGTTTCGTATGTTTCATCAGGACTACCAACTCTATGCATCGCGTTTAGCCGTCGCGCATCCAATCGCAACGATCCTCTGCAACGCCTTGCGTTCACGTCACTATCCAACGATTTCCGAACTATGGCTACGCAACTTGTCTCGATACGATTCCCTTCTTCACATTCGGGACAACGCCCGCTAGGTGACTTACTTTGACACCGTGCTTAACTTCTCCCGACGTAACTTATATTGACATTGCACAAAGGCCACAATCTATCCGACTCAAAGTTTACATCAAGACGATGGCGCTCGAGACAACGATCGCCTCGACACGAATTTTTCTATGATGCGTTTCCCTTCAACTTCCTAACGAACAGGAATTCACTAGCCAAATTCCCAACTTGTCCGTCTCGCATCACCGAATCTAAGCCTGATTCACGCAAGCTGAATTGCAAAGTGAATCTGATTCTAACGACATGACTTGTAAGTCATTCCCTTATCGTTCCCTCTCGTGCATAGCACGTTTCTCACAATCGCCTAGACTTATCTTCAACATGCATCGCATTAATTTGTTATCGATGCACTTCCATATGTGATATCGCATGGGTCATCTTACGGTCTGCAGCATCAAATTTGATTTGGCGGTCAAGTCTTCTAGGGTCAGCTGCCCCGAAGCTACGCTCGATAATTGTGGATCATCACCGAAGGACAGTTTACTACAAACCATGCTATATCTTATTTCGGAGCCAAATCACGTTCCGACGATTTCTATACGACTATCCAATTTCGAACAAAACCATTTCTATCGGCGCAACTGATGCGCAACTATCCCCCGAGTCAAGTCATGCACTACCTTTGATGATTTCGCAATTTATGAAATATCCACTCGTATCGAGTTCGAGTCTATCTTATTCGCGGGTCGACACGCGAGATACTATGCGCATCGAGCAATTGCCGATGACTTATAGTCTCGTCTTGATTAATCACAAGTTTATGACCAACCAGTTCGTTCCTTCTCGTATTGCTACTTACAAAATTTTGATAGCGCAAGGCGAACTCCATTTTGTATTCCCATATCGTGCTTAACTTTCCTTACGTATCCATCTTGATACGCCGTATCAATTTCGATAGCGTAAGGGTCGACTTCGAATCCGTTTCAACGTCAACTTAACTCGCAATGCATACATCCAAGTTCGCAACAAACTTTTCCATACGCATCACTCGTTCTTCAACTTGTCGCATCCCACTATACTTTGATCGCGTAACTGAGTTACCGATTATCCAATATCGAACCCTCAAGTCGTACGATCTCGCCCTATAAGTTTTGCGTATTTTTCGGTCGTACTCAAATGAGTTTCGCCGTAACGTAGCCAACTATCCCTTAGGCACGGTTACTCGCGTCAACCAACTCTTCATCGAAGTCGCGTATCATGTGATTCGATTTCAACTCGCACCGTCCAACATTTCTATCGAAATTGCAAGTTGTGCGATTCGATTTACTTAGCCGAACATTTCTATCGAAATTACAAGTCGTGTAATTCGATTCGCCTCGTCCCAACATTTCTATCGAGATCGCAAGTCGTGCTACTCATTTGTAAGCTCGAGTTTTCTTTTTCCGTCGGGCCGATTATCGCTTCAAGGCAAAAATCGTTCCGCTCGTCTTGGTCGTCCGACCAACTTATAACTTTCGTCCGACGTATCACTTATTGTTTCGCGTCTCGCCTTACCGTCCCAACCGATCTTCGAAGAATACTTGCATCAACATGCCGTCGCACAAATTTTCAATCGAGTCTCGGTACTCTCCCGTCCGTTGCGGACAAACCTTCTGCAATTCTCACAACGCGTCGATGCAATTCATCGCACAAGTGGTATCCCATATACCACTCAGAATCGAGTCATTCATCGCCTACGTGGTATGACATATACCACTCGAAATCAAGTCATTTCCCTCGCACTTACTTAGTTTAAACCGATGATCCCTTCCGACTCACGATTTCCGCAGTGATCGTGCTTGATCACAACCGTAACTTTGATTCTATCGAACCCGACACGACTCGGTCAATTCTCTCGTTTGCCAACATAAGTTTGGTGTGCAACAGAACGATCCGTTCTATCGATTTACGATTTCAATTCCTTCCGTTGCATCTCGTGCAACAACTTATTTGATTTGCGTTGCACCACGTGCAACAGTTTTACTTCCGATACGCGTTGCACTCCGTGCTACGATTATTTCCGACATTTCGATTCACTTTGTATAACGATTTATTTCCAATCTTCCTCACACTTCGTGCAACGATTAATTCGATATGCGTTGCACCACGTGCAATATTTTTACTTTCGACTCGCGTTACATCTCGTGCAACATTATTTCCGACTTTTCAAAGTCCATGCCCAATCCGTTCAACACATTTGGCATTGGCTTATCTCTTTCATTTTAACGCATATTCACATTAACTCGTTGCACATCGTGCATCATTTCATCTCTTTTAACATGTTACATTGCGACAGTATCTCAAATCGTATCTCACAATTTGTTGCTCTTGCAGCAACTAACATGTTTACGTCTCGTTGCATTCGATGCAATATACCCTCCGCGACTTTCTTAGCAAACATCGTGAAATTTCCAAAACACAAGCGGCAAAATTTCACGATTTGTATTAGACTAATTATATGGAACATCCAGTGCGGCATCGAGTAGAGTCAAGAGTGATATCAAGTGGTGGTGGGCAACTTTTAGAATTGTAACGAAGCAAATGTCCAGAGGAAGTTGAGCCTAGAGCTCTGATACCAATCTGTCACGTCCCGACCCGGAATCACCCGGATCATCGTCCTCGCAAGGGGCGTGATGCCGCACGAGCCTGAAGTTGCGTTCGTGCAAGGCAAGATGACAAGTTCTCAAATGGTTATCTTTTCGATTCGATATTAACACAAAGGGAAACAGAGTATATAAAACAATTCTCTTTATTGATATTCGAAACAGAGATTACAACGGCTTTCGATAGCCTAACAATATTTGCCAGGATGGCTACAACACTCAAGTTCTCTCCTGCCCACAAAGGATTTTACCGTTCCATACATCATGCCTTCTATATCTCGGCCGCATCAATCCAGTTGCATAGTCCGAGCGTCAATGCGATAGCACGCTTCAATGCGCTTCGGCATTTCCAAGCTTTAACACGTTCAAGCAACGCCTCGCCGTAAGCCTTCCATTCCCCGTGCCCTGCATGAAAGCTGGTGGGGGATCAGCACGTTCGTCCTCGCATGTGCTGACGAAAAGACTATCTTTCTAAACCAACATTTTTAATCTTTACGTTGAATCATGCAACTTAGCTTATGATCTTGCTATGTTCTCCTTAGGGTCAATTTCATGGCAATATACGAAAGTAGAGCATGTTATCATAGCAGCAGGTTATCGAATTGAATATGCAAGCAAGCAAGCAATCTCGTGTTTGATTCGTGGCTTACCAAGCCGACGCACTCGCCCTTGCACCGACGCAAGGTGAATACGCCTATCTGTTTTCCCTATCATGTTATAAGTGCATCTCTATGCGGATCTACAGGTGCATGATAAGAGTGTACCGTGCACTTTCGACCGAGGATCCGTCCATGAAAGATAACCGTACCTTGCACTTCCAAACCCATCGTTCCTTATCTATATGCGGGCCGTTGGCGTATCCGCGCCGGAATGGACCAAAGGAGTTTCTCTTTTATCTTTCCTTACTTTCTTTTTCTCTCCTTCTTTTCTCTCAAATTCGAATTGGGTAGCCCGGCGTTTCACGGGTTGGGTTGCTATCCCAACAACCAAAACTGACCGCGTATCTACCATCTTTTGCGACTTCTCACATTTACGACCGAGTGCTAATCGGACTTCGATGATGTGCGCCTACAAAGATTACATCCCTCCTAGGCCGAACGGTCCCGGTGCCCCGAAGCGCCCGTTCGGAGGGAACACTCGTGCACGAGCTATCATCGCTTTAATCTCGAGTCTATTCCAATCGATCATGCAACGCCCCTAACATTCAACAGTTAAATTCAAACAACCAAACATAGTCTTGAGTCCGAGACTCAGACTTATCGTCTCGCATCTCTTTCGTTAACTTTCTGTGTTCTTACGTTTCATGCTTCGTTTCGATGATTCAATGGCATCGTGCCTCAACTCAATGCTCGTCAACCGAACGACCCGAAGGTCTCGAACACCTTTCGAGGTAACATGTCATATCCTACAGTTCTGCCACATTCATACCGCAACTGTATTCTCGCAACGAAGCCATCTTTTATTATCCCGTGCACGTAGGCACGTTTCGACCATAATTCCAATGTTCTACAACTTAGCATTCAATGTTCGGGGCTTGCACGCTAGGGCGCTCGCCTATTGTCTTTCAATGTTCTAGCCATTCTAACTCGTGCGCAAGGCACGGTATGGTTCGTGCACTAGGGCACTTGCCGATTACAGTTATCCCATGTTCTTGCGGCTTGCGCACCGAGGCGCTCGCCTTAGCGATATCCAATGTTCCATAGCGACTCGTACATATTGATGCACGTATCATTTCAATTGTTCTAACTTAGTGTTCGACACACACTATGATTTATCTCCGATCGGACCACGCCCGTGGCGTCGATAGGGTAACTTTAGCATACAAGAATATATTGACTTATCGAATGAAGGAGTAAAGAGATGTCAATCCTCCTACCTTGAGTCGATATGCCTTTGCCGTTCCGCCGAGCCGATGCGGCTCGATTCTCTAACTTTGATGCACGGCTACTCTCCTGACTTAGCCATTCGAGCACTTCGTGCTTCGTTGAGTTATACGTCCAATTCGCCTTAGCGTGCCCAAGTCTTAACCCGTCGCAAGGCGACGATTTGATTTCGCGGATAACTTACTGAATAAGGCAAAATGTCGACCTCTAACATTTTCACGTCAACGTATAACCTGCACACGAAACCAACTAAAATCAATACTTGCTTCGATTCGGACTTGCGCCTTGGTCGATTCGATTTCTTAGAATCTTCGAGCCGATTCAACGCGCTCGTCCTTCCGAGGCAACGCGGCGCTTCGCATCGATTCACTCGATGCATTCTTCGGGACAAGGCAACTCTTCGCATCGACTTGGTTTGATGCATTACTCGGGTCAACGTAACTCATCGCATCGATTAAGTTCGACGCGTTACTCGGGACAACTTACTCTCGTATCGTTTTGCACCGATACATATCCTTGGGTTAACGCGACTCGCCGGGTCAACGTTTCAGCGTAATGCGCCGTGCGGATCGGGGCATTACATCTGTCATAACCTCCTGTCTGATATCTCCACTAGGCACACATAGACGTGACCCAAACCTAAGTGTACCATCCTCATGAATCTGCATCTCCTTCCTGAGTCCTGACTTACATTCTGTCCTAAGCTTCTGAATTCTTGGATCTTGTGCCTGAGCTGCCTTGATCCTGTCTACCAAGTCGGATTGAACTTGTAGACTCGCCAGAACTCCTATATCACTAGGAAGTATAACCTCGATGCCCATATCCTGAATGTCTTCTAAGATATGCCTCTGAGTTGTTAACATAAATACGCCGCCTCTCCTGCTGAGAGCATCTGCTACCACATTAGCTTTGCCTGGATGATACTGAAGCTCCACGTCGTAATCCTTTATCAACTCTAACCATCTTCTCTGTCTCATGTTCAGTTCCTTCTGGGTAAAGATGTACTTCAGACTTTTATGGTCTGTGTACATGTCCACTCGGTCACCATATAAGTAATGCCTCCATAGCTTCAAAGCAAATACTACTGCTGCCAACTCCAAGTCATGAGTTGGATAATTCTTCTCGTGGTCTCGAAGCTGCCTAGATGCATATGCTATCACCTTCCCATGTTGCATGTGGACAAATCCAAGTCCTTTACCTGACGCATCACAATAAACGGTAAAACCTCCGGGTCCAACTGGCAATGTAAGAATAGGCGCTGATATCAACTTCTGCTTCAGATTCTCAAATGATGCCTGGCATTCTGCCGACCAGACGAATGGCACGTCTTTCCGTGTCAAGCGGGTCATGGGTGCTGAGAGTCTTGCAAAATCTGATACAAACCTTCTGTAATATCCTGTCAATCCCAAGAAACTCCGTACATCTGCTATGGTCTTGGGTACTGGCCAACTCTCTACTGCTTCTACCTTCTTGGGATCCACTGCTACTCCAGCTCCTGATATGATGTGACCAAAAAATGAAATGTGGTCCGACCAAAACTCACACTTGCTGAGCTTGGCATACAACTGGTTCTCTCTCAGAACCTGTAACACCTTTCGGAGGTGGTCTTCATGCTCCTCTTCACTAGTTGAATATACAAGAATGTCGTCGAGAAACACAACGACAAATTGATCCAAGTACGGCATAAAAATGCGATTCATCAAATCCATAAAGATTGCTGGAGCATTGGTCAAACCAAACGGCATTACTAAGAATTCATAATGCCCATACTTCGACCTGAATGCTGTCTTGGGAATGTCCTCCTTCCGAACCCTCACTTGGTGATACCCTGAACGAAGATCTATCTTGGAGAAAACTCTAGCTCTACTCAACTGATCAAACAAGTCGTCGATCCTGGGTAGTGGGTACTTGTTCTTTACTGTTGCCGCATTAAGCTTCCTGTAATCGATGCACAATCTAGATGACCCATCCTTCTTCCCCACAAGTACCACTGGTGCTGCCTATGGTGATATGCTAGCTTAGATGAACTTCTTCTCCTTCAGTTCCTCTATGTGCTGATATACCTTGGCCTGCTCTGAGTCTGCCATTCTATAAACTCGATCTGATATCGGTTTAGTTCCAGGTGCCAATTCTATACTGAACTCAATATCTCTAACCGGTGGTAGACCTGGAAGTTCTTCGGGAAATACGTCCAGAAACTCTTCAACTACCTTCGGAACTTGAACTTCTTCCATTGCCGTCACTACTCCCTGCTCTTGTTGAGTTGCCACTGATCTGACTAAGGTGAACCTCTCCATGCCTGGAATATCAAAAGATATACTCCCTCTATGACAATCTATTGTCGCATGACTGTCTTTCAGCCAGTCCATGCCTAAGATAACGTCGAAATTTCCAACTGGAAATTCTATCAACCTGGCGGGTAAGGAATGCCCGCAAACTACAATGCTACAAGCTAGAATAACTCTACTAACTCCTACGAGCCCATTACCAGTGAGTATATTTAACCTCCTGGCAATGCCTCGAACTCCATTCCTAGTCATGTTGCAAATTGTGCAGATATAAATGAGTGTGATGCTCCCGAATCAAACAATGCTACTGTGGGATAAGAGGCGATGAGAATGTTACCTGCCACAACATCTCCCGATGCCAATGCCTCTTCCAAGGACAGAGTGAATGCCTGCCCTCGACCTCCTTGTTGGTCTCCATGCTGCGTCCTAGCCTGGTGCTGCTGCTGGCCCCTGCCTCGATGGTGCGGGGGTGGTCTATGCTGGTGTTGCTGTATCGGCGGTCCCTGCTGCCGAAACATCTGAGCTTGCATCATGCACGGGCGCTGTGCCAACGGCCTCACTACTACCGCTGGTCCTCGATACTGTCCTGCCCCTGGTGCTGGCAGAGCAGGAAACTGTTGTACTGGTCCTCCTGACCTCGAATTCATGGGACATGTGGTAACCCGATGATTTGGGTTTCCACATATCAAACACTGCCCGTTCAATGTCCGACACACATCTCTAGTGTGCCCTACCTTCCCACAATAAGTGCAGCCCGCTGGGGGTTGCTGATTCTTCCTCTGTTGCTGTTGCTGCTGCCTGACTGGTGGTGCTGGCCCTCGCACTGCTACATCGTGAATGCGAATGCCAGGGGACGGTGTTGTTGTTCGGGGCGCTGCTCCCCCTCATCCTTCAATCTGACTGTGGGATCTCTTCTGACCTCCAGTCCTTGTCGTGATCCTCTGAGCGGTGATCTCATGCCTCCGAGTGGCCGTCAATATCTCATCAAAAGTCTAATAATTGTGCCCCTCTATCAACTGCAAGAGTTCAAGATGAAACCCTTGCTGAAACCTCATAGCCCTCTGGCTCTCTGTGGCTACCATCTCTGTCACGCCCCAGAACCAGAATAATTGAGAACGGGGGCAGACATAGCCAGCTACGTATAATGAAACGGAATCCATCTCACCATACGGTCACGGCTGTCTAGGTACATGAGAGTTTACTACAAGCCAACAGTCTCTTAAGGTCATGAACAAGCCTATTGTCTCAATCACAAGCAAGTAAGTAAGTTACAAGAGGTATGATCATTAAATATACAATAATAAGGCGTCCCAAATATTACATATTCAGCTGATCATGAAACTAGTCGTTACAAAATGTCAGGACTAGTAGGAGTTTCAGTCATACATGATCAACCCTAGGATCTGTTAATCATGTTACAGCCCGTAGACTGACAATAAGTAAAGTGCAATCGAGCTAACAGGTGCTCGTCGGCTAAACGCCTCAAAAGAATAATTTTTACAATAGAGCGGGAGAGCCAAAAATAACCCACTCGTTGTCAGGGTTCCGTCTAGTGGTCACCATATGGCTGGAACGTCGGTAGATCCTCTGGAGCTGCTCCGAAATCTGGCCACACAAAACCAGCTGGGATAGACCCCAGAAAGAGCAAGTGCCACAAAGGGGCTTCACTTAAGAACCAAAACCAGCAATCAACACAGGAATATAAATAGAATAAGAACTGGAATAAAAGAAAACACCACAAGATGATATACGACGAGATAACCATGGAACTGTTCAGATAGCCAGGTTACAACCCGTAAACCAAACAAGGACCGGGGTTGTAATCTTTCGTCTGAACGGAGCTCGGTTTCTCACCATTTATCGATAAGATAAATACAGGCATTCTGGTCATGCAATAATCTGGAACAAGATCAGGGCAAGACTAGACAGGTTAGACTCCATCCAGTCATTTCACGGCCAAGCAAGACTTACGGCTTGATACTTTAACTAACTAGGGTTGTCACAATCCTAGTTACTAACAAGATGCAGTGAGATTATTCCACAGCCACAAGCCCTGCAGACCATCCAGGTTACCCAGGTCGAAGATTAGGGGTTGAATTCAGGTGAGTACATCGTCCAGGAAACGCATGTACTCTTAAGTAGCTTGAAGGGTGCAACACATGACAGTGTGCTGGAAATGTGCCCTACTCGACGGCAGGCTACAGATCCCAAGCGCGCCCAGGTAACGAGATTGCCTGTAGCTGGGAAATCTCTTCATGACTAATGTATTAATCTAGTTATTAGCCTTAATTCTTTTAGTAGGTGCTCCTGACCGTGGTACTCAAGAGTCCTATCCTAGACATGATGCAAGACAGGACTGGTTCATTTGTACAAGCACAATCACCCACGGTGTCCAGGATGTTCATTCTTGTCAAGTCATGTCATGTCCGGTAGCCGTCGCAACAGCTTATCAAGGTAAATTATACCTGATTATCATGTCAAGTGTGCTTGTCAGGAGTGCGCCACGACGGACCACTATCAGGTCATGTCAGGTTACTCATGTCGAGAGTGCACCACTACGGGTCACTATCATGTCAGGCTCAGTTATCAATTCTAAACATATCAAGTAAATTCAGGATTATCAAGTTCGGGACAAAAGGCGTAAGGATATAAAATGGACGTAAAATATCTAATAAAATATCAATATATAGGGCTATAGAAAAGCCAAGCTTAAGAAAATAAAACCAAATCTGACATGCTGACATAAGACCTAGTCAGCCAAAGGCCATACGCTCAGGTCAGGCTACGCTCAAGTCAGCCTACGCTCAGGTCTGGGGCACGCACAAGCTAGCGTACGCTTACTCACGCTCACGTTTAAGCTCAAGTTAGCGTACGCTCAAGTCTGCGTACCAAGAGACACGCTCAGGACAGCGTACCAAAGTCACGCTCGCAACAGCGTACCAAAGTTACGCTCGCAATAGCATACCAAAGTCACGCTTAAGCCAGCGTAGCACAGTCACGCACGCTCAAGCTAGCGTAGCAAAATCACGCTAAAAGTCAGCGTACCAAAAGGGGTCACGCTCACATACGCTCTCAACGGGAAGCGTACGGGCCACGCTCCCTAGTAGGAAGCGTACGCTCAAGACAGCGTACGCTCGCTAAAGAGCGCGCGCAGCAAAAAGACACGCCGTCAATAGGCAGTGTACCAAGGTCAGCGTACGCATGCTAAAGAGCAGCGTACCAAGGTTAGCGTACGCATGCTAAAGAGCACGCGTAGCTCAGCGGCGTAAGCTAAAAAGCTAGCACGCTGCACACTGTTCACTATCTTCCCTAAACAGCAAGAATAGCAAGAATTCCATGGTTAAGTCCAAGACTTCAATGTCCATAACTTGGTCAAAACAAGTCCAAATCCAACTTTTCAAAGGCCAAAACTGGGTAGAAGAAAATTTCCCACCACATGGAACCATCAAAACTTGAAAACAAGGAAGTCTACTAGATCAAACCACCAAATCCGAAAATAGTTAAACTCTAGATCTACAAAATTTAAAGCCTCAAAATGGAAAATAACAAGTTCTAATGTGGCTTAGAATCATGAAGAGAAGCTAATGGAACCATAAAAAGGGGTTCTCTTGTGGAAGCAAGTTGCACTTGCCTAAGGTGTTCTTGGTTGGTGGAGAAGAGTAATGGTGGGGAAAGAAGGAGTAATGAAGAAGAGTAAATGAGAAGAGAGAGAAAGGGAATGGGTAATAAATAGGGTGGTGGTGGTAGGTAGGGGGTCACCCCTTGGTCCATGATGAACCAAGCAACCAAGCCAGCCGAACCAAGCCAACCCAAACCGAGACTAAACCAAGCCGAGGACTAAATAAAGAAAAAATACAAGAGAAATATACGTACACGTATTTCGAAAAATATGTAATACGAACTACAAGCATTACAACTCTACCCACCTTAGAAGAATTCCGTCCTCGGAATTTAATCAAGAGGCTAGAGAAGCAATAACAAGCTACATAAATCACATGCAAGCTATAACTAGGAAAACAATCACTCATTCAAGCAAGGAATCGAAGGCATGAGGCATAAGAAAGACATTATACCTCACGAGTCAAACAAGTCGGGATATCATGATCGGATATCATCCTCACGCTCCCACGTTGACTCCCCCAAAGAGTGATGACCCCAAGCAACTCGGACTAACTTGATAGTCTTGTTTTTGAGGATCTTCTTTCTCTGGTCCAATATAGACACGGGCCTCTCCTCATACGAAAGGTTGGTACCAACAACCAATTCCGAATGATCCAGGATGTGGCTCGGGTCCGGGATATACCGTCGTAATTGGGATACATGGAACACGTCATGCACCTCGCTTAGCGACGGCGGAAGAGCGAGACGATAGGATACATCTCCAACTCGCTCCAGAATGTCAAACGGTCTTATATACCTAGGACTTAGCTTTTTCCGTACGCCGAAACGAATGATGCCACGGTTAGGCGAAATCCTCAGGAATACATGATCGCCGACCGAAAACTCGAGAGGGCGCCGATGAGAATCGGCCCAATGGCGCTGGCGATCTTGGACAACTCGAAGGTGATCTCTGACTCGCCAGACCACTTCAACTGTCTGAGCAATCATTTCTGGTCCAAGCATCTGCCTCTCTCCAACATCATCCCAGGCTAACGGGGATCTGCACTTCCTGCCATACAGTGCCTCGAACGGTGCCATCTGGATACTGGCCTGGAAACTGTTGTTGTACGAGAATTCCACCAGATGCAAGTGATCTTCCCATGAACCACCGAAGTCAAGTGTACAGGACCGCAACATATCTTCAAGAGTCTGGATTGTGCGCTCTGACTGGCCATCCGTCTGCGGGTGATATGCTGAACTGAACTGGAGATGGGTCCCCAAACTCTCTTGTAGGCTGCGCCAAAAGTGCGATGTAAATCTTGAATCTCGGTCCGAGGTGATACTGACTGGCACACCGTGCAATCTAACAATCTGCTTGAGGTACATCTCTGCTAACTGAGCCGTCGACTGACCAACTCTGAAGGAAAGAAAGTGAGCCACCTTCGTGAGCCTGTCAACTATAACCCAAATAGCATCTCTGCCAGCTGGGGATCTAGGTAATCCAGTCACGAAATCCATGGTCACATGCTCCCATTTCCATTCTGGAATCGGCAAGGGCTGAAGAAGTCCAGCCGGTCTCTGATGTTCGGCCTTAACTTGTTGGCAAACCAAACACCAAGAGACAAACCGAGCTATCTCCCGCTTCATGCCATTCCACCAGAAATGCTGTCGGATATCACGGTACATCTTCGTACTGCCGGGATGGATGGAATACTGCGAACTGTGCGCTTCTGATATGATTTCATGTCTGATATCTCCACTGGGTACACAAAGACGCTTACCATATCGGAGTGTACCATCCTCATGAATACATAACTCTGGTCTTCGTCCTGTCTCACACTCTGCTCTGAGCCGCTGAATCTTGGAATCTGTAGACTGCGCCACTCGGACCCTCTCAACTATAGTGGACTGAACTTGCATGCTGGCCATCAATGCCACACTGGAAGGGAGAACAACTTCTATACCCATCTTCTGAAGATCGGCCAACAATTCTGGCTGCACTGTTAGGAAATAAACTCCGGCTCTCCTGTTCAATGCATCTGCTACGACATTGGCCTTCCCAGGATAATACTGCAGGTTGACATCATAATCCACAAGTAGCTCCAGCCATCTCCTCTGACGCATGTTAAGATCCTTCTGGGTGAATACATACTTCAGGCTCTTGTGGTCGGTGAAAATCTCTACTCTATCTCCGTACAAATAATGCCTCCACAACTTAAGTGCAAATACCACTGCTGCCAGCTCCAAGTCATGGATTGGGTAATTCCTCTCATGATCACGAAGTTGTCGTGACGCATAAGCTATTACCTTCCTATGCTACATCAAAACACATCCTAATCCTCTGCCTGAAGCATCACAGTACACTGAGAATCCTCCAGTCCCATCTGGAAGTGTGAGAATAGGAGCTGTTATCAGGCCTCGCTTTAACTGCTAAAAAGAACTCTGACACTCTGCTGTCCAAGCAAACTGCGCATCCTTGCGGGTCAACTGCGTCAATGGCGCTGAAATTCGAGCAAAGTCCGAAACAAACTGCCGGTAGTAGCCAGCCAATCCAAGAAAACTGCGAACTTCTGCTATTGTGCTGGGCACTGGCCATGACTCAATAGCTACAATCTTCTGGGGATCCACTTCTACTCCTCCTTGGGTGATGATATGACCCAAGTACGAAATGCGATCGAGCCAAAACTCGTATTTACTGAACTTGGCATATAACTGGTACTCTCTGAGGATCTGAAGAACTATACGGAGATGCTGCTCATGCTCCGTCTCACTCTTGCTGTAGACCATGATGTCATCCAAGAACACTATCACAAACTGATCTAAGTAAGGCATGAAGATGCGATTCATGAGGTCCATGAACACTGCCGGCACATTGGTTGCTCCAAAAGGCATAACAAGAAACTCCCAATGCCCATATCTCGATCTAAAAGCTGTCTTCGGGATGTCCTGCTCTCTGACTCTGATCTGATGATAATCTGAGCGTAAATCAATCTTCAAGAATACTGAAGCACCCTTGAGTTGATCAAACAAGTCATCTATCCTCGGGAGAGGATATCTGTTCTTGATTGTCACTGAGTTTAAGGTACGATAATCAACATACAACCTAGACGTACCATCCTTCTTTTTCACAATAAGCATCGGGGCTCCCCAAGGCGATCCACTAGCACGAATGAATCCTTTGGTTCTGATTTCTTCAATCATCTTGTACAATATCTCCAACCCTGATGGCGCCATCCTGTAGACTCTCTCTGACACTGGAGCTGTCCCAGGGATCAAATCTATAGTGAACTCGATCTCCCGCTCCGGAGGCATACCTGGAAGTTCTTCTGGAAAAATGTCTGGGAACTCATCCACTATCCTGGGCAACTGAACTGCTGCTACTGCCATCCGCAATATCGGAGGAGAAGGCTCAACCTCGCCTTGAGAGAAGGAAAACTCCGGCTCTCCTGGAATGCTAAAAACAACCCTACCAATATGGCAGTCTATCCTAGCATACTGGTTCCTCAACCAATCCATCCCTAGGACCACATCATAATCAGCCATCGGAAACTCTATCAATCTAGCGGGGAACTCCCTACCGCTAACTACGATCCGACACGAGGAAAACACTCTATCCACTCCCACGAGCCCATTACCAGTAAGTATATTGAGCCTTACTGATAATGACTCGGGTTCCAATCCTACCCGTGTCGCGAATCGTGCAGACATAAAAGAATACGATGCACCAGAATCAAATAAAGCTGAAGCTGGAAAGGAGTTGACGAGAATAGTACCTGCCACTACCTCACCTGGTGCCAATCCTTCCTCCGCGGTCATCACCATAGCCTGACCATGCCCTCGGGGTGCTGGTCCCCTCTGCTGAAATCCTCGCTGCCTATTCTGACTCAATGCCTGGGCTTGAACATACTACTGGGGGTTCTGCTGCTGGAACATTTGGGTCTGAGGCGGCAAGGGCCTCGACAATGGATACTGCTGCTGCTGCTGGACCAATGCTGGTCCTCTCACCGAAGAGCTAGAAAGGTTGGACGAGGATGAATCACCTCTATTCGGGCAGGATCCAACCCTATGGTCTGGTGCTCCGCAAGCCAGACACAATCCCTGTGCCCTACGACACTCTGCCACCACATGGCCT
The DNA here is from genome assembly GCA_029216955.1 of Iris pallida. Taxonomy (NCBI): domain Eukaryota; kingdom Viridiplantae; phylum Streptophyta; class Magnoliopsida; order Asparagales; family Iridaceae; genus Iris; species Iris pallida. The sequence continues at coordinate 742,321 of JANAVB010000194.1, forward strand.
GGCTTCCCACAATGAGAACATCCCACTGCGGAAGACTGCTTCTGCTTCTGCTGCTGAGGGTACGTCGGAGTGGAATGCTGAATCGACGTCACTGAAGCCGCTCGCCTCGGAGCTCCAATAGTCAAAGCCCTGGCTGTCGGGGCTGGTACTGAAGACTGATTCATCTGGCCGTGAGATCTCTTCCGACCTCCGGTCCTATCCAAATCCTCTGGGAGGTATACTCATGCCTCCTAGCTACTCTCAAGACTGCATCAAAAGACTGATGCTCAAACTGTTCTACTGCCAACAAGATCTCCAGATGAAGTCCCTGCTGGAACCGCTGGGCTCTATCATACTCGGTTGCCACCAAGGTGGGAGCAAACCGACTAAGTCTGAAAAACTCGGCCGCATATCCGTCGACCGTCCTGTCTCCTTGCTTCAGATTGGTAAACCTCATCTGTAGATCGTACCGAGCCACGGCATCAAAATATTTGGTCTGGAATCTCTCTCTGAATACTGTCCAAGTAATGGGTGCTGCTAATCCAACGGCCTGCGCTGCCCACCAGCTGCGGGCAAGATCTAATAGCTGTAGGCGCACAACGGCCACCTTCTCGTTCTCAGGAGTCCTGGCTGCTTCCAAAATCACCTCTGTATCCTGAAGCCAAGCATCTAGGACGATAGCATCTTCACTACCGTCAAAGAAAGGAGGGTTCAAGCGCTTGAAGATGTTGGCTGCACTGTTACCCTGGTGACCACCCCGGGTCAAGGCATCTGCCACTGCCTAGTGCAAGGCATCTCCTCGACGATCCTGAGAGGCTATCAGGGTCCTGACAAGACCTACCAAAGTACCATCATCAGGCTCGGCAGGCTGAACTGGCTGGACGGGTGGCTCTCCGCCAGAAGGCACGACTCTGGAGGCCACTCCTGAATGCTGGGCTTGGTCCCTGGGTCGCTGCTGGTCTACGGGAGGTGCTCCGCCTTGCTGGTCGGCCAGGTCAGGTACTATGCCGCTGAAGAAGACGACATAGAAAACAATGAGGAAGGACCAGAACAGACCAACGATGCAAGCAAGTGATCAGGACAAGAATCCAAAGATTCAGAAGATACGAGCAGAGATCAAGGACGAATACTGATTGAGACATCTATTCGGTAAACCCTCACATATCTTGATTTACAAGACCTGCATGGGCCACCACTAAAACCATGTCACGCCCCAGAACCAGAATAATGGAGAGCGGGGGCAGACATAGCCAGCTACGTATAATGAAACGAAATCCATCTCACCATACGGTCACGGCTGTCTAGATACATGAGGGTTTACTACAAGCCAACAGTCTCTTAAGGTCATGAACAAGCCTATTGTCTCAATCACAAGCAAGTAAGTAAGTTACAAGAGGTATGATCATTAAATATACAATAATAAGGCGTCCCAAATATTACATATTCAGCTGATCATGAAGCTAGTCGTTACAAAATGTCAGGACTAGCAGGAGTTTCAGTCATACATGATCAACCCTAGGATCTGTTAATCATATTACAGCCCGTAGGCTGACAATAAGTAAAGTACAATCGAGCTAACAGGTGCTCGTCGGCTAAATGCCTCAAAAGAATAATTTTTACAATAGAGCGGGAGAGCCAAAAATAACCCACTCGTTGCCAGGGTTCCGTCTAGTGGTCACCATCTGGCTGGAACGTCGGTAGATCCTCTGGAGCTGCTCCGAAATCTGGCTACACAAAACCAGCTGGATCAGACCCCAGAAAGAGCAAGTGCCACAAAGGGGCTTCACTTAAGAACAAAAACCAGCAATCAACACAGGAATATAAATAGAATAAGAACTGGAATAAAAGAAAATACCACAAGATGATATACGACGAGATAACCATGGAACTGTTCAGATAGCCAGGTTACAACCCGTAAACCAAACAAGGACCGAGGTTGTAACCTTTCGTCTGAACGGAGCTCGGTTTCTCACCATTTATCGATAAGATAAATACAGGCATTCTGGTCATGCCATAATCTGGAACAAGATCAGGGCAAGACTAGACAGGTTAGACTCCATCCAGTCATTTCACGGCCAAGCAAGACTTACGGCTTGATACTTTAACTAACTAGGGTTGTCACAATCCTAGTTACTAACAAGATGCAGTGAGATTATTCCACAGCCACAAGCCCTGCAGACCATCCAGATTACCCAGGTCGAAGATTAGGGGTTGAATTCAGGTGAGTACATCGTCCAGGAAACGCATGTACTCTTAAGTAGCTTGAAGGGTGCAACACATGACAGTGTGCTGGAAATGTGCCCTACTCGACGGCAGGCTACAGATCCCAAGCGCGCCCAGGTAACAGGATTGCCTGTAGCTGGGAAATCTCTTCATGACTAATGTATTAATCTAGTTATTAGCCTTAATTCTTTTAGTAGGTGCTCCTGACCGTGGTACTCAGGAGTCCTATCCTAGACATGATGCAAGACAGGACTGGTTCATTTGTACAAGCACAATCACCCACGGTGTCCAGGATGTTCATTCTTGTCAAGTCATGTCATGTCCGGTAGCCGTCGCAACAGCTTATCAAGGTAAATTATGCCAGATTGTCATGTCAAGTGTGCTTGTCAGGAGTGCACCACGACGGGCCACTATCAGGTCATGTCAGGTTACTCATGTCGAGAGTGCACTACTACGGGTCACTATTATGTCAGGCTCAGTTATCAATTCTAAACATATCAAGTAAATTCAGGATTATCAAGTTCGGGACAAAAGGCGTAAGGATATAAAATGGACATAAAATATCTAATAAAATATCAATATACAGGGCTATAGAAAAGCCAAGCTTAAGGAAATAAAACCAAATCTGACATGCTGACATAAGACCTAGTCAGCCAAAGGCCATACGCTCAGGTCAGGCTACGCTCAAGTCAGCCTACGCTCAGGTCTGGGGCACACACAAGCTAGCGTACGCTTACTCACGCTCACGCTTAAGCTCAAGTTAGCGTACGCTCAAGTCTGCGTACCAAGAGACACGCTCAGGACAGCGTACCAAAGTCACGCTCGTAACAGCGTACCAAAGTTACGCTCGCAATAGCGTACCAAAGTCACACTTAAGCCAGCGTAGCACAGTCACGCACGCTCAAGCTAGCGTAGCAAAATCACGCTAAAAGTCAGCGTACCAAAAGGGGTCACGCTCACATACGCTCTCAACGGGAAGCGTACGGGCCACGTTCCCTAGTAGGAAGCGTACGCTCAAGACAGCGTACGCTCGCTAAAGAGCGCGCGCAGCAAAAAGATACGTCGTCAATAGGCAGCGTACCAAGGTCAGCGTACGCATGCTAAAGAGCAGCGTACCAAGGTTAGCGTACACATGCTAAAGAGCACGTGTAGCTCAGCGGCGTAAGCTAAAAAGCTAGCACGCTGCACACTGTTCACTATCTTCCCCAAACAGCAAGAACAGCAAGAATTCCATGGTTAAGTCCAAGACTTCAATGTCCATAACTTGGTCAAAACAAGTCCAAATCCAACTTTTCAAAGGCTAAAACTGGGTAGAAGAAAATTTCCCACCACATGGAACCATCAAAACTTGAAAACAAGGAAGTCTACTAGATCAAACCACCAAATCCGAAAACAGTTAGACTCTAGATCTACAAAATTTAAAGCCTCAAAATAGAAAATAACAAGTTATAATGTGGCTTAGAATCATGAGGAGAAGCTAATGGAACCATAAAAAGGGGTTCTCTTGTGGAAGCAAGTTGCACTTGCCTAAGGTGTTCTTGGTTGGTGGAGAAGAGTAATGGTGGGGGAAGGAGGAGTAATGAAGAAGAGTAAATGAGAAGAGAGAGAAAGGGAATGGGTAATAAATAGGGTGGTGGTGGTAGGTAGGGGGTTCACCCCTTGGTCCATGATGAACCAAGCAACCAAGCCGGCCGAACCAAGCCAACCCAAACCGAGACTAAACCAAGCCGAGGACTAAACAAGAAAAAAAATACAAGAGAAATATACGTACACGTATTTCGAAAAATACGTAATACGAACCACAGGCATTACAATCTCCGGGGCGAACCTACTCAATCTGCAGAACTCCGCTGCATAAGCATCTATCGTCTTGCCAGCCTGTCTGAGGTTGATAAACTTCTGTTGTAGCTCAAACTGTGCCACAACTCCATAATACTTCGTCTTGAATCTTGCAGTAAAATCGTCCCAAGCAACCGGACGTTTGATGCCTACTTCCTCTGATTCCCACCAATCACGTGCGAGATCCTGAAGTAACAACTTCACTAGATCCACACGTTCTTCTGCCGGTACCTTAGCTGCTGTCAAAATAATCTCAATATCCTTAAGCCATGTATCTGCTGAGATGGCATCTTCCGTGCCCTCAAAACGGCGGGGGTTGTACTTACAAAACCTGGATGATGCTCCTGAATCAGTCCTTACTCATCTTTCCAAAGTTGTCTGCAATCCTTGGTTGAGCAACACATTCTGCTCTTGTAACTGAGCGTGCATGTGCTGCTGGGCTAACATCTGATGTTGCTGAGTAGCCATCATCCCTCTCATGATCTCCAGAAGGGCTGGTGTGTCCACTTCTACTGGGGTAGGTGGAACTATGGGTGGTGTAGGAACCTCCGGATACAGCGGTCCAACTGCTGGTTCCACTATCACTTCTTCTTGGATAGTCTCTTGAGGTAGTACTGGCTCTTGTTGCTGACCGACCTGGTCATGTTGTCCATGTTGCCCTTGTTGCTGCTGTCCAGCCCTGACAAGTACGGATGAGGTGCCCCTAAGAAAAGGGATAAGAGAACAATCAAACGACCGGACATGAAGGATCAATGAAGCCAAAGGATATAAGAAGGTCAAGCTAGGATTGAGAACAACGAATCATGAGATCAAGGGGGATCATGTGTGATTGAGATATCTTATAAATAAAAATACCCCACAAGTCTGAAATCAGACCTGCATGGGCCACCACTAAAACCTTGTCACGCCCCAGAACCAGAACACTGGAGAGCGGGGGAATGACTCAGCCAGCTACGTATTACGGGTAGATGAATACCGTATAATACGATCAATGCTGTCTAAAAGACAAGGGGGTGCATACTACATAAAAGTATCGCTATGGTCACTTCACATCTATTGTCTCAATCATTCAAACAAGAAGCAATAACAGAGAACATTTAAGATAAAGCAATAAGGCGTCCCAAACGCTTAATCAAAATGTTCTTGAGATCTGGCTTTCCAAAATATAGCCAGATGATATAGCAACATATACACAATGGTTATCAGCTGCAGTCTGACTTAATTACAATTATGTAAAAGTTGGTACAAGACAATTCGACTAATATGTCGGTACAAGACAATCCATTTGAGTCAACAGTTAACTTTTTAGTCAATCGGTCAACTCTGGTCAACCGTGGTCAACTGTGATCAACTGTGGTCAACCCTAGGTCAACTCTAGGTCACTGGTGCCTAACAATTGACCTTTGGTCAACTGCACAAGTCTAATAGAATTTGGGACCAAATTGGGTAAAGTGTTGACCCATAGTTGACTTTTGGCCTAAAAAGTCAACCGGGGTCAAGACTAGGTCTAGACGGCTATTTCTACCCATTACCAACCTATACAACCCATATCCAAGTCCATCTTGGACTTCAAACTCAATTTCTCGGCCGTAGGCCAAATTCCTAATTTACCCTTAAAAAGGGCAAATTTCATCCTTCGGCACTAGCTAGTTAGCCTACCTACGCTTGATATTTTGACCCGATCTCTCTAGGGTAGTATGGTACTATCCTATAGGTTCGTTATCTACCAAAATACCTAGATAAAGTGGACGTTTAGTCCACCTTACGGCCCGTTGTCAAAATCTTGACTATTTCAAGATACGCACCGATACGGCGCGATACCGGTGCCCTACGACCCCGATTTCCACCTGGAAGCTTACCCGCAAAATCTAAATCACGTATCCTAGGCCTATGTCAAGTTTCATCGCGATCCGATGCTCCGGGCTCAATTTTGCCCTCTAACTCGATTTCTACCAAAACTCCCCTTTTTACTCTCATTCTCAATCTCCTCTTTTTATCTCAATTCTAGTTCTTCTTCTCCTTAACTTCTCTAATCTTCTTCTTCTAATCTTCTTCTTCTAATCCTCTTCTTCTCTTTTCCTTCTCAACTTCCTATTCTAACTTCTTTCCTAACTTCCAATTCCTTCCTTTTTCTCCTTTCCTCTTCTCTCTAATTCCTAAACCTTCTTATTTCTAACTTCTAAACTTTCCTCTATCTAACCATCTAATTATCTATCTATACATATATATATATATATATATATATATATATATATATATATATATACACATATATATAGGTACTAGGGGGGTTAATTTGGGGTGTACAGGGGGGTGAATGGGGGGGAAAGGAGCTGCCATTGGCAGCTCCTACTGCTGCTACTGTTACTGCTAGCTGCTGCTGCAGCTAGTGCAGCTGCTGCTGCTACTTATGCTGCCTGCTGCTGCTGCATATTCTGCAGCTGCTGCTGCTACTTCTTTCCTCTCCTCCCTCTATACATATATATATATATATATATATATATATATATATATATATATATATATATATATATATATATCCATCCCTCTACATATATATATATATAAACACACACACATCTCCACATATCCATATAAACACACACACATCTCCACATATCCATATAAACACACACACACATATAAATACATATATATACACACAACCATATATATATCTAAACTCATATACTTATGTATATATATATAAACACATACACACACACACACATGACAACTCCACCACTACCACTCTCTACACCACTCTCCATGACACAACACTACCACCACCAACATTCTCTCATTCCCACCACTCTCTACACACACACACAAATACATATTATACATACATACATGTATACACATATATATATATATATATATATATATATATATATATATATATATATATATATATATATATATATATATATATATATATATATATATATATATACCATTCAATATAAACCCCTAATTAATCCCTTAACCAAGATTTTAGGAAACCTAATAAATTCTAGGGGCAAAGTGTAGAGAATTTCATCCTCTCTAATTAATGTGAGGGAAATAAATAAAGATGAGTAATAAATAAGGAATAAATGACAAACCTAGTTGGAGAGAGAGAGAGCTTGGAGGAAAGAAGAGGTTTTGAAAGAGAGAGAGGTTGATTACTTTGTGAAGAAGAAAGAGAGGGGGGGGGGAGACTTGGCCGGCCACTCCATAGGGGGTTATTGGGTTGGGATCCAATAGCCCCCAACCCATTAAGCTTAGTTTGGGTTCAAATTGAATTCGGGTTGGTTCGGTTTGTTTTGGTTTGATTCTAAACGACTAATTAAGTCTCTAAAATGACTAATTAAGTCATGAAAATAGGGTTAAAGATTTTTAGCCTAATTATGATGGCATGTGGGCCAAGCCCAGCTAGTATGTGGGTCCCACTAGGGTCCACGCTACCCGGGTCTCCAATTTGGGTCCGAATTGGATAAAATTCAAACCGACTCAAATAAATTCCTAAAAATCATATAAAATCACATAAAATTCCTAAAATATTATAAAACTTGAAAATGACGAAAATACCCCTAATTTGAAAAGTGGGGGTGACAAGTCTATCCTCCTTAAAAAAAAATTGTCCTCGAAATTGAAGGAGAACTAACACTGCAATCATGAGTTGAACAAGAAAGAAAAAGATAGAATTTTACCTCAAGGCTCGAAGAGATATGGGAATCGCTCCCGCATGTCGTCCTCCCTCTCTCAGGTAGACTCACCTGGAGAGTGGTGTCTCCATGCCACGCGGACCAAGAGAATGACCTGGTTCCGGAGCACCTTCTCTCTTCGGTCCAAGATCTCGACCGGCTTCTCTGGGTAGCTGAGTGTCGGTCCCACCTCGATCTCGGAGTGGTCTAAGACGTGACTGGGATCTGCCACGTACCGTCTCAGCTGCGATACGTGGAACACACAGTGCACTCCCTCTAGTGCTGGCGGTAACTCCAGTCGGTAAGCCACTGCACCGACCCTGCCCAGGATACGGAATGGTCCGATGTATCATGGGCTAAGCTTCCCGTCGCCACCAAAACGAATCGTGCCACGCGTCGGAGAAATCCGCAGAAACACAAGATCACCAACCTAGAATAAAACACAAGACTTAGAGCTTAATCTAAAACAATCACAATCAGACTCAAGTACTAGAAAAATCTAAACTATACCTCAAACTCTAACGGCCTCCGGTGGCTATCGGCCCAATGCCGCTGCCTATCCTGCGCCACCCGAAGTCTATCTCTGATGACCCTGACCTTCTCTGCAGCATCTACTACCATCTCAGGGCCAAGCAAAACCCTCTCGCCGACATCATCCCACGACAAAGGAGTACGGCACCTCCATCCGTATAGAGCCTCGAAAGGTGACATCTCTATACTGGCCTGGTAGCTGTTGTTGTAAGCAAACTCTACCAAGTGAAGGTGGTCCTCCCAAGATCCCCCGAAGTCCAAGACACAAGTGCGCAGCATATCTTCGAGGGTCTGAATCGTCCTCTCCGACTGCCCGTCTGTCTGTGGATGATATGCTGTACTGAACTTGAGCGATGTGCCCAAGCTAAGCTGCAAACTCCGCCAGAAGTGGGAAGTGAATCGGCTGTCCCGATCCGAGACTATACTAACTGGCACCCCGTGCAATCGGACTATCTGCCGTACATACATCTCGACCAACCTCTCCGTCGACAAACCCACTTTGAAAGGCAAAAAGTGGGCCGATTTGGTCAATTGATCAACAATGACCCAAATTGCATCCTTCCCTCCTGGAGAGCGCGGAAGCCCAGATACAAAGTCCATAGTGATATGCTCCCACTTCCACTCAGGAATGGGAAGTGGCTGGAGCAATCCACCGGGTCTCTGCCTCCCGGCCTTCACCTGCTGGCACACTAAGCATCTCGAAATGAACTGAGCCACCTCTCGCTTCATGCCATACCACCAAAATGCTGTCTCAAGTCTCTATACATCTTGTTGGCCCCTGGATGCATAGAGTACTGAGAACGGTGCGCCTCCTGAAGAACCTCCTCCCGAAGTCCTCCGCTCGGCACGCACAATCTGGTACCATGCCGCAACGACCCATCCCCTGCTACAGAGAAGTCATCCAACAGTCCCCTCTCGACCTGCTCCCTGATGACTCTCAGAGCCTCATCCTCAAACTGAGCTGCCCTGACTCTGTCCATCAGCTCTGACTGCACCTGCAGACCCCACATCTGCGCCTCGAACCCAGGGACTATCACCTCTATACCCAAGCTCTCCAGATCAGCCAGAAGGTGACGATCCATCGTCAAACACATGGCCACGGGATACCTGCTCAAAGCATCCGCGACCACGTTGGCCTTCCCCGGATGGTACTGTAAGGATATATCAAAATCCTTCATCAGCTCTAACCATCGCCTCTGCCTCATATTCAGCTCCTTCTGGGTAAACACGTACTTCAAGCTCTTGTGGTCAGTATAGATCTCCACACGCTCTCCGTACAGATAGTGTTTCCACAGCTTCAAAGCAAAGATGACCGCTGCCAGCTCAAGACGTGGGTAGGGTAATTCCTCTCATGAGGACGTAACTGCCGAGATGCATAGGCAATTACCTTTCCGTGCTGCTGAAGCACACAACCCAAACCCCGTCCTGAATCATCACTGTAGATCGTATAACCACCAGATCCAGATGGCAGCGTCAAAATAGGAGCTGTAGTCAACCTCGCCTTCAGCTCCTCGAAGGCGGCCTGGCACTCATCGGACCAAACAAACTCCTCGTCCTTCCTGGTAAGGCGAGTCATCGGCTGGGCAATCCTGGAGAAGTCCTGCACGAACCTCCGGTAGTAACCTGCCAGACCCAGAAAACTCCGAACCTCTACTACTGAGCTCGGCATCGACCAGGACTCCACCACAGAAATCTTCTTCGGATCCACTGAAATCCCCTCGCCAGAGACAACATGGCCTAGGAACTCCACGCGATCCAAGAAGAACTCACACTTGGACAGCTTCCCATACAGCTGCTCCCTCCTGAGAGTGTCCAACACAATCCTCAGGTGCTCCTCATGCTCCTCTGGCATCTTCGAATAGATGAGGATGTCATCAATGAAGACCACCACGAACTTGTCAAGGTACTGATGGAATACCTTGTTCATCAAGTTCGTGAATACCGCCGGGACGTTGGTCAACCAAAACGGCATAACGGTATACTCATACTGGCCATAGCGAGTCCGAAAGGCAGTCTTCGGAATGTCATCCCGCTTCACCTTCAGCTGATGGTACCCGGTACGCAAGTCGATCTTCGAGAACACCCTCGCGCCGCTCAACTGGTCGAACAAGTCATCAATCCTCGGCAAAGGATACTTGTTCTTGATGGTAAGGTTGTTGAGCGCCCTGTAATCAATGCACATACGTACCGTACCATCCTTCTTGGGGACGAAAAGAACTGGCGCGCCCCAAGATGAAGAGCTAGATCGAATAAAGCCCTTGTCCTCCAGCTCGTCGACCTGCCTCTTCAGCTCCTCTAACTCGCTGTTGTTGACCCTATAGACGTGTTGTGAGATAGGCTCTGCGCCCGGCACTAGGTCTATCGAGAACTCAACATCGCGATCTGGTGGCATCCCGGGTAGCTCCTCGGGAAAGACATCCAAGAACTCAGCAATAAGTGGATGTGGCAACACCGGTCCCGCCAACAACGCTCCGCAGAATCCATCTCCTGACTCCACTGAACCCCTGGTAAACTCATACTCCGGCTCTCCCGGTGGCCTAAACAGAATCCTGCCCCCTCTGCAGTCGATGCTAGCGTGGTGCATGCTCAACCAATCCATACCGAGTACCACATCATAACTCGGAAGTAGCATTACGAGCAAACACGCACTCAGCTCCTGGCCTCTCAAAGAAACACTCCGCCCCTTGCAAACATTATTAACTAGGATAATGCCATTCCCAGTCATAATCTTGCAAGTCCTACCAAGATACTTAGCAATGATATTGTGCCTAAGTACAAAAGAAACTGACACAAAACTGTGCGTAGCACCTGAATCAAACAATGCTAAGGCAGGAAAAGAATCAAGAAGAACCGAACCAGCAGCAACATCTGCGACTGGCTCGATCTCCTCGGCTGCAAGTGTAAAAGCCCTGCCCTGACCACCCCGCTGCTGGTGGTGCTGAACAAACTGCTGCTGCTGGGTCGGAAGTGGACCCCTCTGCTGCACGGCAGGTGCTCTCGCCGGTGCCCCCTGAGCTGCTACTGCTCCACGGGCCACCCTGCGAGGGTTCCCAGGACAATCCCTCAACTGATGTCCAGTCTCCCCGCAGTAGAGGCACAAACCCAGCCTCTTCCGACAGACCTCCCAGATGTGACCGGGCTTCCTGCAGTAGTTGCAAGGAGCCCCATGCTGTGCCTGCCTCTGCTGGGTGTGCTGCACCTGCTGAACTGGTGCTCGGGTCTGAACCTGCGGCGGATGATGCTGGAAAGAACGCTGCTGAAGCTGAGGGCGCTTAGCAGCCCCTGCGCTGCTAGTAGCCCCCGGGAAATGATCGCGATCCCTCTTGGGCTTCAAGCCCCACTCCCGCTCTACCTTGCGGGCCTCGGCATAGATCTGGGTGTACGTCTCATAGAAGGAGAGAATGAGGTGCTTGACCTCCCAAGAAAGTCCCTCCCTGAACCGGCTCGCCCTGATCTCCGGGTCTCGAACCATATAATCTACATATCGGCTCAGACGGCCGAACTCCGCAGCGTACTCCTCTACGGATAGACTGCCCTGCTGCAGATCCTGGAACTGTTGCACCAGGTCAATCTTGTCCGTAGGAGAGAAGAACTTCTCCTTGAAGAGGAGCTTGAACTCTGCCCATGTATGGCCCTCTCCAGCTAGGGCTGGCTCGTTCCTGAACCAGGTGCGAGCAATGTCTAGCAGCTGCAAACCCACCGCCTCGACCTTCAGGTCGTCTGCTAGGCGGGAGGCCCTCATCTGTCGCTCGATATCCTCGAGCCAATCGTCTGCGTAGACCACACCCTCGGTCCCGCTAAAGTCACGGGGTCGGAGCTTCTTGAAGTCCTGGATGTCCCCGTACCTCGTACGCATCCCTGGATGCGGAGTCCTCTGCTCCACGGCTGCAAGAGCCAACTGATGGGCATCCTCCATGCCCTGACGCAACACGTCTGTCTGCCTCTGCTGAGCCGCGGTCTGGGCTTTCTGAGTCTCCAACATTTGCTGGAGGAAGATAAGCATCTGCCCCACATCTGTAGACAGAGGAGGTGGAGGTGGAAGTACGTCTGCAATCAGCGGAGGAATCCGCTGCGTAGGAGGAGGAAGAGCACCCCCGACTGCTCCCGTCGTAGCCCCAGGTACTGCAGAAAGTGTACCCGCAATGACCCCAGGGACAGTCATCGAGAGCGCTGGAGGAGTACCCCCGAGAATCCCAACTGACGTCCCGACTGCAGGGGAAGTGACCGGAGCCTGTCCGCCAGAGGTGGCAGACCTCTCCGTCTCCCCGTGCTCCTCGCCAGGAGAGTGAGTCATAACTAACCTGGAGACAGATTAAAAGGAAGATATCAATATGGCACAAGAAAGATCATATCAAAGGAGGACAGCTATAATGCAAAAATCAATATCAAAGACGGTAAGCAAGATAAGCAAGGAAATATCCTACTGTGATTGAGTACTCCTAGCCTACTACCTCATAAGTGTAACACAGGCTCGTAGTCAACACTCTAAGACGAGCGCCGCTACGACATCGCACTAATTGCGACTTCAGGACCTGCATGGGCCACCACTAAAACGTGTCACGACCCGTACCCGCTAAAAGGGCACGTGACGCGACAACGCCCAGCCCTCACCGAAAAATCGGCGTGGAACGCTGTGTATTTTTCTACTCTAAATAGTTTATATATGACAAGACATGTCGATAATAAGGTCAACTCCGAACGGAGGACAAGCAATGCATATATATATGAGTACTCAATCACGACTCTAAGATAACAAAGTAAAGACTGAAATGAAAAGACAACAAGACGATAAAATAATATATAACCTGTCAAGTCCAACACAAGAATATATACAAGTCCAAGTCTCTAATACAGTCCATAATACAATAGTCTCAAAAGTAGCTGGAGACAGAGTCCAGTATAAAGACCTACTCTAACTAAGTAATAGGTAGGGTCTCGTCCGGCTGAGCTAGGCCCTGCTGGACCAAGGTCTCCAACTCTAAACCCACTACGTCGTCCGGACCGTAGTAAGTGCAGTAGTCACCCTCATCTGCATCTGTAATATTTTCAACATATCCTGTCAGGATGGAACGAGTACAATCTACTAACAACAGTTCACAAGATATGATAAAAGCTACAAGACTGTAAATAGATAGCATATACGAGGAAATCATGGCATATACATGTGAATATCATGGCAAGGTAAGCTGTAAATCTAGAGCTAGAACAAGGCAAGTAAACTGAATTATGTCATGTACAAGAATCAAGAATCATCATCTAGGTGTGTGAATACTAGCTACAACATGTGGCCGGCTTGGGTCTGCACAAGGTCTAATGATCTACCAATCCCACGTGGAGTGTAGGATTGGTATTTTTCAAGGTCTACAAGAATAAGCAAGGTGGATAATGACCACACATCTACACTAGTACTCCCCGTCCCCGACTGGTAGAGTGGATCCAAGCAAGACACGTTACGACACGGGATTCTACGAGAAGGGAGCAAGTCTCCTCGAGAATCGGTGTCCATATACTGCACAAGAACTACAAGGGGCTTGCACAGGATATACCAAGATAACGAGGAATAACATCTCATGTCGGGATCCATGAATACCAATCCGTGTGACCAATGTGTCGAGAACAAGCATATCTACACTAGTCACATGAATTATAACAGTTATCGTAAATTAGAAAAGTGTCAGAGAATGTACTCGCCTGTAGTATAATATGGTATGTCAACCGGAGCAAATGCAGCGTCTCGAGGACCTATAGAGAACAAGACGTATCAATACTATATTTAGAAAATGAAATCAAATCAATTTGAATCCTATTAAGTCATTCTAGGTCAAGGCATGTCAAACTAGGTTGTACGGGGTCAAACTAAGTCATATTAGGTCTAACTGGGTCAATGCAAGTCAAACGGAATCAATCGGGATCCATTTGAGTCAACAGTTGACTTTTTGGTCAATCGGTCAACTCTGGTCAACCGTGGTCAACTGTGGTCAACTATGGTCAACCCTAGGTCAACTCTAGGTCACTGGTGCCTAATAGTTGACCTTTGGTCAACTGCACAAGTCTAATGGAATTTGGGACCAAATTGGGTAAAGTGTTGACCCATAGTTGACTTTTGGCCTAAAAAGTCAACCGTGGTCAACCGGGGTCAAGACTAGGTCTAGACGGCTATTTCTACCCATTACCAACCTATACAACCCATATCCAAGTCCATCTTGGACTTCAAACTCAATTTCTCGGCCGTAGGCCAAATTCCTAATTTACCCTTAAAAAGGGCAAATTTCACCCTTCGGCGACTAGCTAGTTAGCCTACCTACGCTTGATATTTTGACCCGATCTCTCTAGGGTAGTATGGTACTATCCTATAGGTTCGTTATCACCAAAATACCTAGATAAAGTGGACGTTTAGTCCACCTTACGGCCCGAGAAATGAGATTGGGAAATAAATAATCCATGCGGCTGAGAAATGAGATTCTCATGCGGCTGTAAAATGAGATTGGAAAATAATTAATCCATGCGGCTGTGGAAAATAAATCTCATGCGGCTGTGGGAAATAAAAGAGTTCATGCGGTTGGGAAATAAATATCACATGCGGCTGAGGAATAAAAATTCTATGCGGCTGTGGGAAATGAAAGAGTTCATGGGGTTGGGAAATAAATATCACATGCGGCTGAGGAATAAAAATTCCATGCGGCTGTGTGAAATGAAAGAGTTCATGTGGTTGGGAAATAAATATCACATGCGAATAAAAATTCCATGCAGCTGGGAATTGGGAACCCATCTTCTCAGAAAACTTGAGAAGGATGGTCATGGAACCCTTGGCTTCCAAGCTCCATAAAACCTTCACCGTAAGTCTAAATTTGGACTTCCATAGGTCAAAATGGGGTAGAACAAAATTCTCTACAACATGGAACCATCAAAACTTGGAAATAATAATATTAAATAGATCAAAACCCAAAAAATCCGAAAATACTATAAACTTAGATCTAAAAGAATTTAGCTATAGAAATTAAAAATGCCAAGCACTAAAGTGTCTTAGAATGTTGAGAGGAAGATAATAGAACAACAAAAATGGAGAACCATCAAGAAGCAAGTTGGCACTTGCCTATTTCTTCTAGGTTGGTGGGAGAGTTATGAGGAAGAAGAAGAGTAATGAGAAGAAGTAATGAAGAGAGAGAAAGGGTTTGGGGCTTTAAATGGGGTAGTGGTAGGTGGGGGTTTGTTTTGGTTCATGATGAACCAACATAATTAAATCAATCCAAGACGAACCTAAAACAAAGCTAAAGCAGAGTATAAAAGCAGAAAGTAAAATACAGGAATAAAATGCAGAAAAATGATTAGCAAAAAATTAAAGGAATTTAAATACAGAACAATACATGTTAAATATTAAATGAATATATTCCGCAGTACATGTATTTAGAATACGTATTCTGGGAATGGGAAATGGCACCAATCCTAGTATAAAATCCTATATATAGACCATAGTCAAGGTAAGTACTCATAATCTATAGAATGTCAAAGTCAAGTCCCAATCAAGTCATGTCAAGTCAAGTTATAATCAAGTCGAGTAAATCGTGGTGTAGGACTAGACGACTCTATCAAGCAATACATATGAGACTAACACAGTGTAACAGGTAGAATTACCATAACAGGAAAGAACAAGAATGTACAGGCAACTAGAAACATGTAAAGTGAACTAAAACAGGAAAAGTGTAATAGACATGGAATAAAGTAGTCACGACTGTAAGGAAAATAACAGCAGCGAGATAATGAACATGTATATAAATTATACTGTACAAGTTGGCAAGGTATACTTGCCTGGGGGTTGCACGGAGAACCAACAAAGTATCGCCAATCA
Organism: Iris pallida; assembly: GCA_029216955.1. Taxonomy (NCBI): domain Eukaryota; kingdom Viridiplantae; phylum Streptophyta; class Magnoliopsida; order Asparagales; family Iridaceae; genus Iris; species Iris pallida. Next base: position 758,428 of record JANAVB010000194.1, read on the forward strand.
TAAGTCAGAAAATCTAAGTCATCACAAATGTCTCCGAAAGCTGAAATAAACATTACCAACATTCTCAGAATAGTCAAATTAGCTAGGATTGCCTGTCCTTAAGTCCAATTCTGGATACAGGGGCAAAACGGTAATTTCGGACAAAAACGATGTCCGCCGTTGGACCCGCTTTGCACCGAAAAGTGTGCCAGCGTCAAAGGTCTCTAAAGTCGTCAAACTATATGTCTACGGGTCCAATTTTCCGATACGAACCCAACCGTATGTCCAGAGTTGGATTTCGGCGGGCCGTGCACAAAATCGCCCGTTGAGTGGAACCGTGGGGCCCGCAAAACGACGTCGATTTTAATTGTCTCAGAATTGGACCAAAATTGGCATACAGGACCAGAAAAATGATACGGTCCTGTTGGCATAAGTTTCGTCTCGATCCGATGAGCGTGCACAAAGTTATGACTGAATTTGCATTGTACGAATACGGGGCGATTTCGACGGATACGCGTCGAATTCGTCGCGCACACGCGACCAATTTGAATTCCGTCAAAGCACACACGACCACGAAGCCGTTACGCAGCTTTTGATGTCTTCGGTGCGTGACCACGTCGCCCGGAATGGCGGGACGGACGTGGTATCGGAGGGTTTTTCTAGTTTTATATATTTTTGAAAACAGAATTTTTCCTAACTTTCAACAGTGAATACTTCGTGTATTCTTCGTGAAATCCTGTCCTACAAAATTGGTTTTACTCTCCTATATGTTGACTAAAACTGTGTTTAAATAGTTTTTGAAATTGGTTAAGGGTTAAACAAGAATCGGACGTCAAAGTTGGCGGTTCGGGTGGTGTTTCCTGTTCGGTGATTAACCATTTTTTCTTGTTCTTTAGCTCGACTTCCCGTCGATCCCAGATCAAACTAATCCACACTAACTACTAGGCTTCAAAGGCGGTTAGGTTGTGGTCGTAAATGGGAAAACAAAACGAAGAATGATTGCACGAGGGACGAGAGATTAACCTGTAAATAGGGGGTCGGTGCTGCTGTGAAAATCCGCTGTTCTCCGTTTTGGCGCGCGCGCGGCTCAGTCACGGCGGTGCTCCGGCGGTCGTACAGTCGGCGGGGACGTGCGCCGGCGTCGGGGGAGGGTCTCCAGTGATGGAGAGGAGGGTGGCGGCAGTTTGGTCTAGGGTTTCAAGTTTTCGTAGGAGTTCCCTCGAACTCTCGATCTCGGTTCTGTTCTGCCGAGTCTGCGTACATATATGACTATATGTAACTGAATCGGCTGGGTCCTTGGGTGTTTCACTGTGGGGAAAAACCCTCTCGGGCTGGGGCCTGCTGGCCTTGGGCCGGCCCGAGAAGCATTTGCTTCTCTTTCTTTTCTTTTTTTTATTTCTTTTTCTATATTATCAAATATAAGTCTATATATATATACCTATATACACACACGTATATACGTGTATATTTATATATATATATATATATATATATATATATATATATATATATATATATATATATATATATATATATATTATATATATATATATATATATATATATATATATATATATATATATATACACACACCTACGCATATTTTTATTTATATACATTTATTCACACACGCATATATATGTAATTATATATTTTACATAAATCCACATACACATAGACTATTATATATATTTACATATTCATATATATATATATATATATATATATATATATATATATATATATATATATATATATATATATATATATATATATATATATATATATACACACATTTACATATATATATTTATATATATACACATAAATACGTATATATCAATACATATATAATATATTTTATATACATATATACACATCCGTATTTTTATATTCATATATATATTTATACATACATACTTATATATATTTACCATGAATACAAATAAATAATATACACAACATTTTATACCAAATAATATTGTTTGATATATATTCGTATAAAAGCCTATTTTTATGTATTGTGAATATATTTCTATATATATACACCTGCTTATGTAATCTAGACAAATTCCAAAATCCAACGTATTTATTAAGGAAGTTATTTACTATGATATTAATAAAATATTATTTAATACTAAGAACTCATAATATAGATATTTAACCACAATTTGGGAAAACGTCTACTAGGTTATTGGATTTAATACTACCACCCAATGCATGTCTACACGGTCGTCTTGGGATGCCCTACATGACTACCTGGGCTTGGGCTTGGTTTGGGTCCAGCCTGGCCAATTTGGTTCAACCGGGTCACTCAACGTCAGATAATATAATAATAATAAATAATTAACTATTTATAATAGTCATGTCACAACTTGGCCTGATTTTCCTAGTTAGGACATTCCTATGGCTCGACATTCCCCTACCATGGTTAAACACTAGTCAAGGCACGCCACTGCACTATCCGTGCCATGTTTCCTAGTCGTCTGGTGCTCCAAAACTCAACTATGGCTAAAGTCGCCTACCATAATAATTAACTAAAGAATTATTTATAAAATCATAATTCACCATTTTAATCAATTAAATAAAATAAAATCAATATTCAAAACATTTTCGGGAAGGGGAGCTACATGCTGCGTGGGCGCCGGCCTTGCGCGGCGGAGGCCGGCCACGGCGGCGGTGGCGTAGCGCCGGGCACGAGGGGGGTGGAGTGGTGGTTTGGCTATATAATGATGGTGGTGGTGGTGTTGTAGAGGTGGTGGAGATGGTGTTGATGGTGAGAGGGTTATGGTGTTAGAGAGGATGAAGAATGGAGGAGGATAATGAAGAGAGGTGGGGTGCTCGGCCATGGGGGCTCGGCATGGTGTGGTGATGGAGGAGTGGGTGTTGAATAAAGGGGAGAGAGAGAGAGAAAGAGAGAGAGAGAGAGAGAGAGAGAGAGAGAGAGATTACATGTATGTATATAATATGTAAAGAGGGAGAGAGAGAATGAGAATAGAGATATTTAGAGAGATAGAGAGAGTTAGAGATGGGAGGATTATGCTGGTCGGGTACAAGGGGGTGAGGTGAGTGTAGTAATGGAAGAGAGAGAGAGTCATGTTTAAATGAAGAGAGAGAGAGAGAGATATTATATATATATATATATATATATATATGTATATATATATGTATGTATATATATATATATATATATATATATATATATATATATATATATATATATATAGGGTCGTTCTACAATACATCCGCTGGAAATGGATGTATCGATACATCCGAAATCTGGACCGTTGGATGTTGATTCAATGGATCGGATTGAATAATAGTGTAGAAACATCATTTAATGCTGATTTAGACTTTTGACCTGTTGGTAACTTGCTTTAGCAGGTCATTCTTCACTTTAATTTTTTCAATGAACACCCTAAATTAACTCATATTTACTCTCTCAAAAGTCCTTCCAATTTAATATTTCGTATTTTATTTTTTGGTTACAGGCCGTCGTGGTGGTGGTGTTGGTGGTTGTGGTGGAAAGAGAAACGGAGATGAAGATGGAAATAAGAATCGGTCCGGATCGCGTCGAACGTCGTCGAGCCCTCCTAGAACAACGAGGAGTACCAGCTGCGCTGTGAAGAATCGGTCCGCTTCGCGTCGGACGTAGTCGAAACCTCCTCGAACAAGAAGAAGTACCAGCGGCGCCGCTCTAATTTTACTGTCCATGCCATTGTCAGAAATCTTATTTTTCATCTAATAATTTTATATTTTGTTAATAAAGCTACATGTCACGGTGGTGGTGGTGAACTGAGGAAACCTGCTTCTACTCTCTCAAAAGTCCATTCAATTTAATATTTCGTAATTTTTTTTGGTTACAGGCCGTCGTGGTGTTGGTGTTGGTGGTTGTGGTGGAAAGAGAAACGGAGATGAAGATGGAAGTAAGAATCGGTCCGGATCGTGTCGAACGTCGTCGAGCCCTCCTAGAACAACGAGGAGTACCAGCTGCGCTGTGTCGGACGTAGTCGAAACCTCCTCGAACAAGAAGAAGTACCAGCGGCGCCGCTCTAATTTTACTGTCCATGCCATTGTTAGAAATCTTATTTTTCATCTAATAATTTTATATTTTGTTAATAAAGCTACATGTCACGGTGGCGGTGGTGAACTGAGGAAACCTGCTTCTGAGGTCGGGCGGATCATCTGCTCACATATTTAAAAAAAATCTGTATTGATCGGACGAAATATTTTTTACTTTTCTAATGATAATATTTTTGAAGAGAATATTTTATTTGGACGGTGAATGACCATTCTCTTTGCTTTTAACACGGAGAATGGCCATTCTCTTTGCTTTTAACACGGCGAATGGACGGAGAATGGCCATTCTCTTTGCTTTTAACACGGCGAATTGACGGAGAATGGCCATTCTCTTTGCTTTTCACACGGCGAATGGACGGAGAATGGCCGTTATCTTTGCTTTTAACACGAAATATTTTTTACTTTTCTAATGATAATATTTTCGAAGAGAATATTTTATTTGGACGGTGAATGACCATTCTCTTTGCTTTTAAAACGGAGAATGGCCATTCTCTTTGCTTTTAACACGGCGAACGGACGGAGAATGGCCATTCTCTTTGCTTTTAACACGACGAATTGACGGAGAATGACCATTCTCTTTGCTTTTCACACGGCGAATGGACGGAGAATGGCCGTTATCTTTGCTTTTAACACGGAGAATGGCCATTCTCAAGGAGAATGACCATTCTACGTTCCTTTAACATGGAGAATGGCCATTCTTCGTTCTTTGGAAATGAAGAACGGACACTCTCTGTGCTTTTAACAAAGTATGGTACATTTAGGACTGGAAATGTTCAAGTATCTCATATTTTCTTCACCAAATATTTACAGTATTTTTAATATCATTTACCATAGTACATTCATCTAATATTAAATCATTTTCAAGATAATCCGAATATCATTTTATCAGGCTTCCACTGTATTGCTGAACAAAATTTCTTGCGAATGTTTGAATATAATTAACCTACTATCAAAGAGAATTTTTCTTACATTACATTATGCATTACACTGGCATCGACTTCATATTGATGGCATCGATGTATTGATGGCAATAACAAAGAATGAACAGGCAGAATTACATTTATGTTTCTGCAATAACAAGGGATGAACAGGCAAGATTACAATTTTGCTTCAGCAATAACAAGGGATGAACAGGCACTGGCATCGAATTCATACTGATGGCATCGATGTAATAATTTTTTACAGAAAGCAAAACACATTACAATCAAATAAAGTTTCAGTGATCCCATGAATGCATCCGTAATGAGGCCGCCTGTAAACCCTAGCAATGCACCCTGGACTCACGAAATCTGTGATGGGCATCTGCAAATCAAAGGAATACACCAAAATATCAATATCATCTATGAATGCCAACTGTCAACCAAATAAACGCTTCAACCAAAAAATCATAATCAAATTAAGTATACTTCATTCCAAGTCCAATAAACTACATAATTCACGTTACAGTAATCTGCCCAATCCACGTTAGTAATTCAACATAGAACCTGCATAATTCACAATACAATAATCTAAATAAATATCAGACCTACTCTAAATTCAAGACCATATTACATTTTCAAAACAAATTACGAACTATGCAATGAGTACAAGCGAAAAGTTTAGTCTTACAATATTTCAAACACAAAATTTAGTTTGTCCGCCATGACCAACAAATATTCAGAACAATATTACAAGTCAAATATTACTTCCAAATTGAAATAAGAGACATTCAAAACTCAAAAGATGAATCTTCATAGCCGTCTCCATCTTCTTCTTCTTGTTTCTTTTTTTTTTCCTACTTCTTTCTCAAAATATCCTTCACCTACACCTTGAGGGACGGATGAAGAAAAATTATAGTCAGTATGGACTCACTTTATAGGTAGAAATGACATCCAGAAACATAAATAGAAGTATCAAAGTGATGGCTAGCATTAAAGTGTCAATATGCACAATGTGTATTTTTACATAAGATTTTGGGCTAACCCCATTTACCTTCTTCACGAGGGAAGAAAAATCTTATTCTTGGTCAGCAAATTCAACCTCTATCTGGTTAATCTTATCCAGAATCAATTTCTGGTTGTCGGATATAGTCTTCATCTCTTTGAAGACATTCTCAAAGTTTGCAGCAACAAAATTGTATAGATCATCAACCCTGTCCTTAGTGTTTTTGATTCCATAAGTTGATAGTTTTCCAGATATTGATGGTTTGCTTGCAGCTGCTGCCCGTTTTCCAAACATTCGAGTGAAGGTTAGTTTTCTCATGGGACCTTTGTTTTTAATATAAACATCCCCTGCTAAGATTGGGACAGAATGTTTATTAGCCATCGAGCATACAAATCCTCCGAAAGGGAGAGCTGTCCTTGCAGTTGGTTTTTCCACGAGATGCATCATTCTACTGAACATGTAGGAACCTATATCCATCCTTTGTTTCTTCCCCATATAATAAAGAAATTTTACTCTTTCGGGATGGATGGAAAACTCATGTCCAGTAGGGTTGAGTGTTTGAGATACGTAGGCATGCAACAATTTATATAAAGTTTTTAATTGATCTTTGTATACATTTTGAGGGGTCTTGGCACCCATTGAAACACCTGTAATCTCATGAATTGCATCCGTCATGGAAACATTATCAATATCTTTCATATCAAACTCAGGAACTGGATCAAATCCATAAAATTCGTTGATGACAGCAGCATTTACCCTAATCAGTTTCCCTCTCAGAAACACCAGTGGTTGATCCTCTTCTTTTTCTTTAATTTTAGCCGGAAGATTTGAGTAAAATTCTCTTACTATTGTTTGGGAGATTTTCTTAAGACAGGATTTGTTCAGTTTCTCCAATTGATAGAATTTCAATATATCCAGGAAAACTTCGTCTTCGACATCATCCATCTTAATTGATCTTTCAGGCATAACAGCCTTTTTCTTGAAATATTTAATGTAAAACTTCTTAGTTTTAGAGTCTTTAAATTTTTTTACCTCCTCTCCAGCCTGGGACTTATTTGATGATTGTTCTTCCTCTTTATTTTCCTCTTCTGATGAGGATTCAAAATCCACAGAGTACGCTGATGACTCTGTATCCGTTGTCACCTTAGCCTTCGCTTGAGTACGCCTTCGATCTTCATAAGTTGAGTCTTCCGACGACTCTGTATGGAAGATAGATTTTCTGGTCTTCGTCGAGCAATGAGTGTTTTTAGCCTTTTTGCACGTGGCTTGGCTGCCGCCTCCGCTTTCATCGTCGCTGCCGCCGCCGCTGCTTCCGCCGCTGCCCTTTCGGCCTCTGCCCTAGCGACCATAATCTTGGTTTTCGCCGCCCTTACAAGTTCTGCCCTTCTGGCCTGTATCGCATACCTTCGTGGATCCTTCCCCTTCGACGACGGTCGTTGTTTCTTCGGCAACATTTTGATTAGAAGAGGGTTTAGGAGAGGGTTTGGGAGAAGAAAGAGGGTTTGAGAGAAGAAAGAGGGTTTGAGAGAAGAAGAGGGAAAATTCGACCGTCTTATATGACCTTGGGAAGTGGAAAAAATTAGAATAGTTTTGAGTCTTAAATTAAATTTATTACTATTATTACTAGTATAAGACGGTCGAATTTATTACTATTAAATTTAAAAAACTACTTTCCAAAATTAAATTTATTACTATTATTACTAGTATATATCCATATGAAATCACTACATAAACCTTTGGGATTTTGAGACCTTAATTTTTAAAAATTCTTTTCCAAAATTAAATTTATTACTATTATTACTAGTATATATCCACGTGTTCCGTATAAATTATTGAAAAATCTGGCAGAAAAAATGTGGTGGAAACATATTTATTTAAAAAAATTGACAACATATTTAAGAATGTGAAGTTTAAGACTCAATATTTCCGTTTTTTCGAATATTTGATAAATTTTTTGAAAATAAGAAGACTATGTACTTGAAAAGAGTAAAATTAAACACTCAATGTTGTCCTCTATTTTACTTTGTAATCATATTTAAGATGGATTTGACGGCAAGATTGACGCTGGCAGCATAATCAATTCTATGACGTAACAAGTCATTGATGGGATATCGTCGCTGATATATTAATTTGACGTAACAAGATTTGTTAATTATAAAGAGCAATGTTATAGTTAGCAAATGGGTGTAAGTTGTAAGAAGGTTGTAAAAGTTTGATTGTAGCCGAAACCAAATTGAGTTAACAAAATATTATATTTCATTAAATCCCACCTTCGTCGCCGGAACACTCCGGAGAAGTATACAAGAGGATGACAAAAAACTGTAAAAAATAAAAAAAAAGGGTCTAGCCCTCACTTGCCTCGCGGAGGATCTCCGCAAAGTCCTGCAGGGTGCGCACACCCGCCCTATGGAACAGGCGGCGAAACGCTTCCCTCGTCTCCAGAGAATCCCGTTCCTCCGGAGTGATCGGCAACAGGTCAAAGTTTGGCGCCGGATCAAGAGGTCGAGCGATGACCTCCAGTGACAACCCGCAGGAGGTCAGGAAGTTTGCCGCCGCTGTCAGCCAGTCATGGGCCAGAGGCGGCGCAGAGGGTGCTCCATGCGAAGAGGCTCGGCGACGACTGGAAGAAGGCTCTGGCAATGGTTCCCTACCAGATGATCTTTTTGGAGCCATGTTAAATGTGCAACCTACTCAGATGAATGGGGACCCCTATGTATATATATACACGTTCCTAACCGACTCTTCGTATTCCTTATTGGAAGTTGGGATATAATGCTAAAGTTACAACCAAATGCTTACAGCACTCTTCCAACCTTCACCCATTGCTGACATGTGGGCCATACTCCTTCCGATGGAAGGGCAAAATACTCATTTCTGCTTAATTAAAAAGAATTGAAGCCGTTTGGCAAAAATGTCATTACAACTCAACAAAACAAATGAACGTAATACATTAGGGCTTTCCATACATTAAATATAAAAGAAGAAGAAAAAAAATCATCGTCTTCCATATTCAACCAGATTGGACTTCTTTTTTAGCTCTTCATTGTGCTCTGAAGTTGTAATCCATTCAGCGACTATGCGTCTTTCCTTTTTCGCATCAAACTGCATATAACAAACAAACATCAAAAATATTGCTCTAAAAAGTTGAAGTTTTTGACGACATATTTTCATACTTACATCGATAGAACGGTAGTCCAATCTACATCGGTCTTTCATGAATGCAATTAAAAAAATTCCACAATCAACTAAATTGCCTTGGCGGGGAACATAAGAAGGACGTTTTATTGCAAAAGTAGAAAAGCTGAACCTAGCATCTCTCAGCTTCAAAATCTCTTCTTCGAGAAAGATATCCAAATTTGAAAGCTACAATTACCAGAAAATAATATGTATTGGTATAATGCCAATTCATAAAAATTGATAAATATGAGCTTACTATTTCTTTTATAATTGTTCTGCTTTGAATCGGATCATCTTTAGATGCAAGTGAGTCCCAAATTTCAACAGTCCTGTTTTTAAACACAACTCTTACAAGAGTATAGTGTTCGCCCAAATGAATGGGTATGTATATCTGAATCAGGATAATTAGGTAAAACAAATTAGTAAATTTTCAGAAAATTAGGATTAATAATTAAACATAAATACATTAATACCTCTTTACAAGTGCTTAAAGATCCCATGTAATCCTCAAAGTATTTAAACTTCTTCCATACTTCATGAGCCTTTTTGACGGATTGAGGTAACGTTGCTTTCTACATACACATCAATTAATACATTACGAAGGACAAACAAACGAGAAAATTGTTAATGCATATGCATTGAAGAATAAAATGCTCACTCACCGACATCCTTATTGGTAAAAACCATACATTAGCTTTATTGGAGGTTCTTTTCCGTTCCTCCGCGGTGAGAAGAGCAGAGACAATACTTACAATCTGAATAAAACATTAAAAATGTCAGCGATGGAATCGAAGTAAACATAGATGGCATCTAAGAAGAAATATACTATCTATACATACCCCATTGGTAATTCTCGTTAAAGGAGCTAAGGTCTTCATCTCCCACCGAGACACATAGGTTTTGTTGCAAGATGATATTATTTCTCTAAGAAAAGAAACGAATAAATTAGGAGAAAAAAACTGTTGGAATTAAATCAAAACTCATATTACTTACTCGTCAGGTCTATCATCTGCAAAAATATAGTCGTAATATCTCGAAGAAACACTAGTACAATTGCTAGGCTTCGAGGTTGAACCCCTTATTAAATTTTTGGATGGTGTGACCGGCTGTAAATTTTGACGCATTCTTTTAGAAGGACTGCTAAAGTCAGTTTCTTCTTCTTCTATAGCGTCCAATGCGAGATATCGGTCCAATGCTTTACTACGAGACCGCAGCTCCACGTCCTCCTCTTCGGAAGAAGATTCAACGGAAACCACCTTCACATTATTAAATGTTGTAGATGAAGATGCCTCCTTCAAAGCTTGAGATTCTTCAATCTTATCCAAATGCCGAGATAACTTCATTTGTTCAATTTTTATCTTTGCAACATCAGCTGAAATCGTCGACAGATGTTGTTCAATCTTGCGCAACAAACGCGGAATGAAGGTTTCATTTGGATTTGGCATCCAATCTTCTACGTCTTCTACATTTCCCCCCACACGAGTAGACATCTTGAGAACAAGAAAACTATTGTATTTCAGAAAACTATTCATGTATTTCAGAATAAATAATAGTACTATGAAACAAGAAAACTATTGTATATATAGCAAGAGAGAAGTACAAAAAGTGAGGAAGATGGAAAGACAAATAAATTTCGAGACTAGCAAACAATCTACTAGCCGTTTGATTAAGGAGAGCTCGAGGAAGATTCTACTAGCCGTTTGATTGAGGAGGGCTCGAGGAAGATTCTACTATCCGTTTGAAAATTACAAAAGGTTATCGTGATCAACTCCAATTAAGGAACTCTATAAGAGGTTTAATTCCGCTTGATTGAGGAACTCGACGAAGTCCACCGCGAACCGGAACTTCTTCTTTTCTTCTTCATCTCCGTTTCTCCTTCCAGCACCACTATGCCCTGTAGATTTATAACAAAAATATTAAATTGTTAGATGAAACAAAAAAACTAAATACGGAAAGATTACTAAATCAAAATCAAACAGAACACATATTCATAGAAAATATGAGATTAAAGATGAAAGTGTCACAGAAGCAACACCACAATTTTACAACAACTAAGCAGACTCTGCTAAGCAATAACTAAAATTAGGGATTGTGTCCTCCTTGGATTTAATTTACACAAAGAAGAGATTTGAGAGAACGAGCATTTGTCGGCTTCCTTAATGTACCATTCTCCGTCCTAAATGTACCATTCTCCGTCCATTCGCCGTATTAAAAGCAAAGAGAATGGCCATTCTCCGTGTTAAAAGCAAAGAGAATGGCCATTCTCCGTCCATTCGCCGTATTTACCGTCCATTCGCCGTATTAAAAGCAAAGAGAATGGCCATTCGCCGTATTCTCCGTCCATTCTCCGTCCTAAATGTACCATTCTCCGTCCATTCGCCGTATTAAAAGCAAAGAGAATGGCCATTCTCCGTCCATTGGCCGTATTCACCGTCCATTCGCCATATTAAAAGCAAAGAGAATGGCCATTCTCCGTCCATTCGCCGTATTCACCGTCCATTCGCCATATTAAAAGCAAAGAGAATGGCCATTCGCCGTATTCTCCGTCCTAAATGTACCATTCTCCGTGTTAAAAGCAAAGAGAATGGCCATTTTTTGTCCAAAAAAATATTCTCCTCGAAAATATTATCTTTAGAAAAGTTAAAAAATAATCCGCCCGACCTCAGAAGCAGGTTTCCTCAGTTCACCACCACCACCATGACATGTAGCTTTATTAACAAAATATTAAATTGTTAAATGAAAAATAAAATTTCAGACAATGGCATGGGCAGTAAAATTAGAGCGGCGCCGCTGGTACTTCTCCTTGTTCGAGGAGGCCTCGACGACGTCCGACGCGAAGCGGACCGATTCTTCTCGGCGCAGCTGGTACTCCTAATAAAAAATAAAATTTCAGACAATGGCATGGGCAGTAAAATTAGAGCGGCGCCGCTGGTACTTCTCCTTGTTCGAGGAGGCCTCGACGACGTCCGACGCGAAGCGGACCGATTCTTCTCGGCGCAGCTGGTACTCCTCGTTGTTCTAGGGGTGCTCGACGACGTTCGACGCGATCCGAACCGTTTCTTATTTCCTTCTTCATCTCCGTTTCTCTTTCCACCACCACCAGCACCACCACGACTACCATGGCCTGTAACCCAAAAAAAAAAGGTTCAGATTAAATTGGATGGACTTTTGAGAGAGTAAATATGAGTTAATTTAGGGTGTTCATTGAAAAAATTAAAGTGAAGAATGACCTGCTAAAGCAAGTTACCAACAGGTCAGAAGTCTAAATCAGCATTAAATGATGTCTCCTGTATTATTTTATCTGAATTAAACCTGAACCGTTGGATTAAAATCCAACGGTCCAGATTTCGGATGTATCGATACATCCATTTCCAGCGGATGTATTGTAGAATTTTCCATATATATATATATATATATATATATATATATATATATATATATATATATATAAAAATAATAGATAGAGAAAAATGAGATATTTGTATATATAGAGATATTTTTGAGTAAGAAAAAATACAAATACAATAGTGGGGTGATATGGGTAGACATGGTAGGTTCTATGCCAAACTGGGTCGGACGTTGGGCCAAGTTTGGACAAAGTCGAAGCCAAGATTTAATTAATTTATAAATTAAACCAATTAAAATCACGGATGGAATGGGAGCACAAGGCAGATCAAATCGGTGGCACGCAAGTGGCACGTACATAGTAGGCTTAAAACAGGCCAGGGCCATATATTGGGTCGACTGGATTGGACCGATGTCGGGCCCGAAAATTAAATTGGAAATTAAGTCGCGAATTACGGCAGACGATAAATTGGTCTAAATTGACCCGAAAGTTGCGCGAAGCAAATGGAGCACAAGGGAACAAGCTCGAGTGGGACACGATATATCAACATGAAGATAATCTCGTCTAGTACAAACTTCAAAAGAAAGTTTCCAGAGACGGGCATCCCTGATGCTCTAGAAATCCAAGTCACGGTAAAGAGCATTAAATGATCAAAATTAATCAATTAAAAAGAATTATCGAGAATAAATTATTTGGAAAATTCAAAAATAAATTCCGAAAATTCAGGGGGCTTACAGGATCTATAACTTAATTGTTAAAAATTAGAGACTCGACCAATTAGCAAAATCCAAGAGAGAGACTTATTTTAAATATGATATATTTGAAGGAGACGGAAAAAAAACCTCAAAAAAAATGCACCAGCCGGGAATCAAACCCGGGTCTGTACCGTGGCAGGGTATTATTCTACCACTAGACCACTGGTGCCATTGTTGACACATTTGTGCAACTTTTAAATTCTTTCTAACTCAAAATTAATCTTATTATTTGTTTACCACGCTAAAATTAGTGTCCAGTCTAGTTAATTACTTTACTCTGAGAGTTATATTTATTTTATGGTCTCGTATAATATTAGAACTTTTATATTTAGGTCTTCATATTGTACATAAGAGAATTTAGGTTTCGTTTTGACGGTAGACTTTGGATGACCGTACAAAATGAAAGTCTAAACGCACTAATATTATACGCTACCCTAAAACTAAACACAGACCTAAACAAAATATATATAATCTCAAGTCAACCGTCAGCATACCTAAATATATATTTTGAATATTACAAGATAGCATAAACTAAATAACCCCATGCAAAAAAACAAAAAGGGTCCCCTAATACTTGCTTGCTTGGAGAGATGCACGCTTTTTGCAACAGAAATGTAGGCTAGTCTAATCCTTCTTGCTTAGAACGCTTCTTTTGTCCGGTTTATTTGACTATTACACACACTGCATTCTTCACGTATGTGGTTAGTCAACGGCGTTATTTTTCCGAAAATGATAAATGGTCTATGGTTTCTGTCCGCAAACATGACCGCGGACCTACATAACCGAATCCCATTCATTTCTTCATATTCGCGTGGAAACCACTAGCGGTAGACATGTCAATAGGAGGCTGCCACGTGGACTGCAGAATAAAATTGTAGACCAAAATCGTAATCCATGTAGCAGCGTACTTATTTTTCATGTGTGTGGTTAGTCAATGGTGTTTATATTCAGAGCCGTACGTAGCGCAAATAGGAATAGAGTTGAGGTCCGTTGCAAAGCCCAAAACAATCATATTCCTTCCCACCGTAAACCGAAATCATATCCAAAGGCCAGGTCCCACGTTATGGGTCACGATCTTGGGTCCAGATTCCGCGTCTCCTTCGGAACTCGAGTTCTTTCCTAATTAATCGTTCGTAAAATTTCACTTTTGAGAGAGAGAGAGAGAGAGAGAGAGCTTTGGGAAGCTCGAAGAGATTGAACCAGCAGCCATGGACCCCTCTTTCGTCTTCTTCCTCTTTCTTCTCTCCTTCTTCTTGATTCCGAGCTCTACCATCGCCAGGGGCGGTGACCGGATCCCGATTCCATCAGGTACGATCCGGTCGCTTTGCTCAATCTAACTCAATTTCGAACTATTTTCCTTCAAATTTTCTTGATTTTGATTACGTACGAGCCTCGATTCTCAAGAAATTGAAATGTTTGTAATTTAACACGGTGCAATTTGCTAATACAACGTGTACTACGAGAATCAAATGATCCATTTGTTTCGAACCTAGTTTTGTACGGATCCGTGTAGAATAACATGTCACTTAGTTGCAGCTGTTAGGAGAAGCTTCTAAAAAAAGGAACAACCAATTAGATCGCAGCAGAAATGAGAAACAAGACAACCACAGAATTATCGCAAGCACGTCACCGAGATTTATGCCGAAAACCCTAATACTGGTAAAGAACATAGAGGACTATATTAATATTCAATTAGGAGGTACGAGTTGGAGAGATGTGACCAAGCTTCTCTTAGTTGTAGAACCATAGACTCCAAGAAGAACACGGAATGCCAACGATGTCCCTTGCTCTCTACACCACTAAGCTCTCGAACTTAGTATTTGAGCCTCTCCTTCATCCCTCAGTCTGTAGTGTGACGAAGAGGAGAAAGATAAGCAAAGGTATTTGATTTGGTAGACAACAAAATAATAAATAAAAATCCAAAATACCTCTAAACCAAAATAACCTTATACTCGAGATAGGAACAAATAAGTTGGTTGAAACTTCTTCTTGATTGAGGAACAACCGTAGACAAATTTGAGTCAATTCCACAAAATAGAGAAGCTTTACTTATGCTCGAATTCTAGGGAGTATCAACGACACTATTGAATCCTTGTGTAATGTTGCACTTGTTATGGAAAAGCAAACGAGGCAAAACCTCTCCCATCACCGAGCTTTTAGCGTCACATTTTTAATAATTATGGGTCGGCCGTGACTGAAATTTTGGTCAAAGGCCTGAAATTCGAGTCAACACCATATTTGATATGTTTTAGCCTTTTAGGGTCTAGTTTAGGATTACTAACCTACTAAGGTTTTGTGTATTAGATTTAATAGAAGACTCAGGTTATATTTATATATTAAGTCAAGAGTATATATTTCTGTATAGGAGGTTTCCATCTATCCTAGCATACTTAATTATTGGACTCTTTCTATTCTATATTTAGTCCATCATTGTAATATTAATAATGATAATAAGAAAGTCCGGCACGATGATAAGGCTTATTGCTTGCAGCATGGAAGATGCCGGTTCGAGTCATGGAAGCAATCTACCCATATTATACGGGGTTAAGGGTGCATATGTTTTGACCCTCCCCAGACACTGCGTAAGCGGGAGCCCCGTAGCACTGTGACGTCCATACATAAGGGAAAAAAAAGACTCCTTCATAGAGTGTCTGGTTATTCCTTTTCACGGAATTAGGGTTAGCCACCATTTTTTTTTTCTCTTCCTCCATCTCCTCTGCCCAGTGTCATCTGAAACTGAATAACATGACTAGTTATTTGTTAGTAATACAGTTTGTTTGACACCCATTTTAGAGGCTATTTGGTATGCTGTAAAATGCAACTGCATCATTTGTTACCACATTTACACCATTTTCAGTCTTAGTTTCATTGTAAATTGTCACTTATGCAACAAAAACTACAATGATTACCCCAATTCCAGCAGCATTTGTTGCAGCAAAATGGCTGTAAGATCATTTATAACAACTTTTGTTGCAAGGCATTTATATTACAGGTAGCCAAACAGCCCCTTAGATATCATTTTTTTTCTTCTTTTCATATCCATTAATGCCTCATTTATGATAATGATGAGTATATGGTACTTCATTTAACATAACTTTCTTGGTAAGTAAGTGTATACTAGATTTTTAAGTGTCACGGCAAACGTATATAGGGTTACGAAATGACCACATAACCCAAGAATCCCTAGGGAACTGGCGGGCTTCAACTAGGCTCCCACTTACATATGGTCCAGGGAGGATTAAGATGTATGCAACCTGCCCATGTATATGGAGAGGCTGTTCCCATGACTTGAAACTACATCCTCCAGGATGCAAGCAACAAGCCTTACCATTGCGTTAGGCTACGCCCTTTCAACTATATGTTAGGCTAAAAAACAAAATTCATACTGGATGGAAATATGATATGCTGATGTTCATCAATAAACACTTAATCAAGGCGTATGTATAGCCTCTGTTATAAATCCACATACCTATTTATATTCAGAGTTCCAAAATTCAAATATTGTGGGCTCCCACTTATTAGGCTTTTCCTTTGTACTTTTTACATTATAAATCAGAAAAGAAACTCTTTTATGGAGAGTATGTTGCTTTTCTCTAAAGAATTGTTCTCTATTTTAGGAGTAGCCACTATATTATCCATTTCCCATACCTACCGACATATAAGAAACAAATAAGTCATGAACTTGGACGACTAAAAGTAACTGGGTCATTGATCTCATTATCATTCTATTTTAAACTTGATTGCATGTCAAATCTGAAATTATTTATAAGTCATCACTTGGATTTACTTAAATAATGAAAATTCAACTCACATCTATGGAGCTCATAGAAAATTTTCTTTTGAGAATAAGATTTGAACTCTTATGTACTTTTGGAATGTTCTTGGTTGGCCGATAGATCACATTGTCATATATTCTCGTGACCATTAGGAAAGACCACGGCTAGAGATAAAAATAATACACAAGCTTGTTCTTTGCTAGCTGAAGTACTGCAACTAATGTATTGGCTTTTGGTTTTGAACTTTTGGTTCTGAAATTACTACTTAGCTTATACAGCACATTAATGTCTTACATTTCTTCTACGTGGTGTACTTGTGCAGAGGGTTACTGGTTTTTACCTTCTTATGGATCATATCGCTAAGATCGGTCTTATATTGATAATTTCTGGACTTATGTTAATTTTGGCAGGTTTTTTGGACAAAAGTAGTGAGTTATTTACACGACATTTGTTTGAGGATAAGCAACGGAAGAAGAAATGAAAATTCAACTCACATCTATGGAGCTCATAGAAAATTTGTTTTTGAGAATAAGATTTGAACTCTTATGTACTTTTGGAATGTTCTTGGTTGGCCGATAGCGTCATATATTCTCGTGACCATTAGGAAAGACCACGGCTAGAGATAAAAACAATACGCAAGTTTGTTCTTTGCTAGCTGAAGTACTGCAACTAATGTATTTGCTTTTGCTTTTGAACTTTTGGTTCTGAAATTACAACTTAGCTTATACAGCACATTAATGTCTTACATTTCTTCTACGTGGTGTACTTGTGCAGAGGGTTACTGGTTTTTACCTTCTTATGGATCAGATCGCTAAGATCGGTCTTATATTGATAATTTCTGGACTTATGTTAATTTTGGCAGGTTTTTTGGACAAAAGTAGTGAGTTATTAACACGACATTTGTTTGAGGATAAACAACGGAAGATATCGTATGTATCAGAGGCGTATCTTATGGAAGTTTGCTTTCTTTATCTTTTTTACCTTCTACGTATAATACAACATATTTATGATGTGTCGATAACCAACTTCTTTAACACTGTTGCAGGGAAGCTCTGACTGATGGATATATGAGTAACACTGAACTTGAGAAGTCTGTTACAGAGTTTGGCCAAAGATGTGCAAATATTTCCAGTATCTACAGGTATAGTTTACTTAAGATTGTCTCCTGTTGGTTGCTCCTGAAAATTTTAGCAAGATATGGTTAATTTTATCTAAAAGAAGCTGTAATTGCATTTAAGATAGTTGCATACTTCAAAAAACAGGCTGAAGGTTAAATATTTATTCTGCATATTCTAGACGTAATCAGTAAATTTTTATAAGAGTGCATCAGGCAACAACTTAATTTTGTATGCATGTAAATTGACATTTTCATCACTTGGCTGACCTTCTTGTTTCTCTCTTTGAGGGGTTGTTGAAACGTGCTTCCAGCATTGGAAAGAGTGTAAATGGATCCCCATTGGTAATGTTTCCAACCTGAATAATAATAGAGATGCATCTAAAATGGTTGTACTAACTTTTGCAATGTCTAGCTGCTAACACGTACTAAGTTGTCTGGTGCACTTTCCGTAGTTGGTGATTGAAATTTCTGACAAGCCTGGCAAGGAAGAAGCTGAGCCTGCATTTAAAGTTAGTGTCCTTACCCGATAATTTTATTTTGTTTATTCATTTAGTTATATTTTGTACATCTATCTTTATGTTGGTGCTAGCCTAAATTTGGATTCATATACGAGTTGGATGCAGCTGTGCAGCAATTATTTGAGTAAACTTTAATATATCCCACCCTCCATTTTAACAGTTGTTGCAGGTAACTGGAACAGGACAACAAGACACCATATACCACCTTAAGTGTAACTTTTGTACCCTCAGTTGCTACAAATAAAGGTCTCAGTAGAATATCCAATTTACCTGTTGTGGCTCATGTGTCCTATTCCTATCCTTTTAGGATGATTACTATTTGAATAGCTTCTTACGTCGCCAGTATGGAGGATTGGTGGGGAAATGAGGAAGTTTATGGGGTTACTTAAAACTGGAAAATGTTGTAACTCACATTGGTATTGATGGATCTTATGAGTTGAAACTAGGAAGGAAGGTGCGGTGGAGGAACAGGGAAGAAGAGGAAGGAGGGGGGAAATCAAAGACAAAGGACAAGGATTTAAGAAAGAAGAAAGTTGGTCTGATTAGCAGGATTATATATGTTGGAGCTTAGTATTGCTGAAACTTAATTGGGTTGATGCTTCTTTTCTTCATCATGTGTCAGCAACTATTTAGATCAGATTTCCTGTTTATTAGTGGGATCCTATGACGGGGTCGCAATAAATCATATCTACAAGATCCACTTACGATGACCCATATCCAAATATTAACTATTATTTTTTGGTTTCAGGGTACAGACCGAACAATTCACTTTTTTCCTTAGGCAATATACACTACCATGAAAAATCTCACAGATGTTCTACAAGTTGACTTGCTCACCTATTTTTTGCAATCTAAATCTATTAAGATATTCCAGAGAGCAGTAGGTGTTAGCTCAAACCAGCTGGAAAAGGGATTCGTTCTTTTGGAGCTCTGATACCATGTTGTTGTGGAGCTCTGATACCATTTTAAAGGCCTTTATTTCATTTAAAGGCCTTTATTTCATTGTGAAGCATGTATGCTTGGCTTTGACATTTAAAGGCCTTTATTTCATTGTGAAGCATGCTTGCTATAGATTTATCAGCATTAAATACTACTGCTATAGTTGTGAACAATGTTGCAAATGCACTAAGATATGTCTTATATTGTAGTTCATTGGAAATGTGCATGGTGATGAGCCCGTGGGTCGGGAACTGCTTATGCTTCTTGCAAATTGGTTATGCAGCAATTATATGAAGGATTCTTTGGTATTCTCCCTCTCCCTACTTCAAAGTTTATTGGTATCAAAAAGTTTGAATGCATTGGATTCGCTGGTTTTGAATGTCTTGAAATATGATAATATTGTTTGTGATTAAGGGCCACTTGTGTTTCTTATGGGACTCGAACCTAGGAATTCCCCGTCCGTGCCAAAGGTCTCAACCATCGAGCTTCCTAACCTTTGGTTCTGAAAGATGATTTTAAACTGACGAAAAGTACTCGAGGTGTTAAGTAGAAGAGGAAAAAAAAGATTATTTACTACCAGTTCCAGAAAAGTAACTAAATACCCAATATGCTCAGTACATTCCTAAAAATAACTTAAAGCCCAAAAAATACACATTACAAACACTTGTCATAGGTAATCAAAAATCTCCATGAAACTTCTTGGTGCTTGTTATATTTTCCAGGTTCCCTGTATGTCACATCTCCTTATCCTGCTTGTGCTTTATAATTTTCTTACATTTCTATTTAAGTAGTCCAGTTTTAGTAAATTTTCAGGGGAAAGTATGAGCATGCATATTATTACATAGTAATAGATAAAACTTGTTGCTTAGAGGTTCTCAATATTATAGGTGAGACGAGTTAATTTGTAACTAGTTAGATCATGCTGGATATGATAGTTTATGGGATACACAATTTCTAAATGATAGTTCATTTATGTTTTGCTTGATACTCTTTCCTAAGATTATATTCTAACCTGTATCAAAGTTACCACCGAGGGGGTGGTCCAGTGCGCTAGCACTGATAGCGCACTGATTGGGGGGGGGGGGGGGGGGGGAGGAGTAGGGGTGTTGGTTTGAAACCCAGCCCGGGCAAAAATTTAATTAAATTGGAGGGGTCTTGGTGCTGGTAACTCAGGATAGAGAGGGTCATTAATGACTGGTCCAGAAAAAAAGACCTGTATCAAAGTTCTAGGTGCCAACATGAGCATGGTGTACATTCCCACATCTAATATTTAGGTATACCATGTTAAATCCAGGTGCCTTTTTTTAGTGTGGATGTGTTTCTTTCTTGTGTCTTGACTATTGTGTTTTTTTCCCCTTATAATTTTTCTTTGTTATTTGGTTCATTATGCTTTTGTTGTTACCAAATTAATTTGGACTCGGTTGTTTTGTGTACATAGGCAACAATGATTGTAAAAAATGTACATCTACATATTCTTCCAACAATGAATCCTGATGGGTTTGCTCCTAGGAGACGCGGGAATGCAAACAATGTGGACCTAAATCGAGATTTTCCTGACCAAGTGAGCATTTCCGTCTTGCAACCAACTGACATAATGAATTCATAATTTCTTTATTTGTTACCAGACTAGAAAAGCTCTGTTAGTCCCTTGTTTCAGTTTCACATACTTTCTTAGTGCTTGTACTCTAGTGTAATGCTAAATAAAGAAAGTGCACAATTTTATCCTGTTAATGATGTGGAGGACATGCGACAACCTGAAACGAGAGCAATTATGAATTGGGTGAAAAATCAACAGTTTGCGGCCTCTGCAAGTTTACATGGGGTAACATCTTCTATCCCTTTTTCTTTCTTTCTTTCTGCATACTAATACAAATTTTCATGTCTTTAGTGTCAAATTGTACTTGTTTGTACATTATTAACAGGCAAATCGGAGAAACTATTGATTATTTTGTAACATTTTTTGTTTCACTTCCGTTGATTGCTAGAGAACTGAAAGCTATTAAAAAAATAGGTGTTCCATAATGGTTGTGGCAAGTAAACTTCCGAGAAGCATGGTGGGAAATTATCAGATATTAGAGAACACATCATACTAAGTTTACCTTCATATTTGAGGAAAGAAAGGTCAAAATATGACTATTATTGTAATTGAAAAGTCATAATGACTGTTTATGTGGAGTAAACATTTCTGTTACTCTAAATGAATATAGTGGCAACTGGCAAGGTTAGATACCTAACAGTTAAAATAGAACTTCTGTAATACCTTTTGCAGAAAAGTTTTAACATCGCCGTACAAGATTCTACACTTTGTTGAACATCATGTCACCCAATTCTAGAACACTTTGTTGAACACCATGCCACCCAATTCTAATGTTTCCTTCAAAGAAGAGGCCGTCATCCTTAATTTTCATTTCTTGGAAGGGCGTCCCTGTTCCTGTCAGACTATGTTGCATGTACACGGATACAACATTGTAAGGACATGAAGACACGGACACAACACCTATTTTAGTGTGTCCTAGTGTATTTTGGAGTGTCCGGTAATTGTCCAATACGTGTCTGACACACATGTGTCACATTTTAGGTGTTTCCGTGCTTCCTAGGTGTCAGATGCACACAGATGTAGAGTGAGGTTGAGAAACTGCTAGAATAGAGGGATGGTATTAAATCGAGAAGGCAGATGATTATGCTTCATCCTGAGAAAGGTTAAAGCTAACTAGAAAGGCAGTTGGTGCCCTTTCATTTCTAAATGTAAGAGCTAGGAGACTAGTACTTTTTTTTTTTTTTAAAGAACTTGGTTTACCTGGTCCTTTTGCAAGAGACCTAAACTTGACATGGAAATGAAAATTTTATAGAGGAAATGGGAAACACTGGAAAATGGCGCAAACTTGTGGAAATTTGAGACAACAATGTGTTATAAATCACTTCAAAGAATTGAATAGGAAGGATCTCCGCAACGTCTCTTTATCTCTCCTCTCTCATCTTCTCCTCTCTCTTTAGAAAGCACTACATTGACGGCAACAACCACAAGCAAGCGTCTCTAGCGGTGACCGATGACACCGTCCTCTCGTGGCTAGTATTTTTCAATGACACTATCATCTTCACCTCACTCATCATTCCTGACAACAGAAACCAAAGCAGTCCTGATGACTGCAACGCTGCCCGTCGAAGATGGTATCGATGTCTTTGAAGTCTCTGACAACCAAGGACCAACAAACAAACAAACCCGACAATAGTGATACTATCAGTGTTTTGAAAGGCCCCCGTCTTGCCGCCTAGGCGTCGCCTGGGCATTTCAGATCCTCTATCGTCTCACTGCCTTAGGTAGACTTCCACATGTCTTGGCTTAAATTTACCCTACCCCTACCATTTATTCTTGAATTTGGAATCTAACCCAAACCCAATAACTTAAAGCTACGGATATTATTGAATATTTCAAAATATACTACAAAAAAGGAGGTGCATTAATTTTTTTTCTTTACCCTCTTCATTCCCTTTCGTTTTTGTGTCTACCCTAACAAATCAAGTCTCCTCACCATCTCCTACTATGATGTCTATTGCTAGGTGGTAACATGTAATACTCTCTCTTAGTCTTCCTTTCTTTATATCTCCTTTTTCATTGTTTTTCTCGTCTCTCTATTTCAAGTTAGTGATAGTCTTAGCGATTGTTTCTTGATTAAAAACATCATATAGTTAACGTTGAAGTCTTGAAACTTCACACTTTTTTTTAATTATACACACTTGCCTATTTAGTATACACAACAAGGTTTCATGGGACGTTTATATTTTTAATTAAACATTTATTATACCAATTACAAGGAAATCACAACATATTAGAGTATAAACCACAACCTTGTCTTGAAACTTCATATTTTTTTAAATGATAGAGATATGATGACATAATTTTAGATTTCTTCAACCATATCCGACTTTTAGACTGGATTTGAGAGTGCTTCTGAAATAGACTTAGGGATGGAGTAAGAGTCTCACTAGTTGATGGAGATAAGATGGCATAAGGGATGGATTTGAGAGTGCTTCTGAAATAGACTTAGGGAAATGTAGTATATGATGGAGATAAGATGGCATAAGAGAAAATTATATAATGGATGAGAGGTACAAGAACCTTATCCTTGCGGATGGCAATATGAACGTCATGATCGGAGGGTAGAGTTTGCTCACTAGTTGTTGGAGGGTGGGGGGGGGGGGACTTCGATCTGCAGGGACAATTGATACCGACAAAGAGTTTTTCTGGTAGCGAGTAGAAGTTGAAGAAAATTCAGTCTGCTTAGGGGGCGACAATGATTCACCAACATATGTAGTCATGTGTATGCAATGACCCGATCCCACGTGTCTCGAAAGGAAAAATAATTAAAAAATTCATCATCGACGTGTGTAGAGGAATATCTGATTTCTTATCAAAAAATATGTTTGGATTTCACATAACGTGACATCTCCAGAGGAAAATAACTGATGCAAATGGGGAGCATAACTTGTACCATTTTCTAGTGCGAGAATATCCAAGACAAATGTTCTTAATTCAATGATGATTAAGTTTTGACTCTGACAATTATGAACAAAGCAAACATATCCAAATATATGATGTGATAAGTGAAATGCAGATCTAGTGGGAAAAATACATAAAAATGTGTAAGGTCATTAAGAACTGAGGATGGCATGCGGCTATTTAGATAACAAGCAGGTAGGATCGCATCACATCAAAGAGATTTGGGAACGATGCCGTCAATCAACAATGTGCATGCTACATTCCATAGGGGCCTATTTGGAAGCCGGGGAGTGGGAGGAAAGTGGGATAAAAATTTCATTTTCGATGAAACTCGGTGCAGTTTTGATGTTTGGATAGAGAAAAAAATCATGCTGCAACTGCCTTTCTCTGACACAAAGGAGTTGCTGTCCCCCCCCATCTTTCCAACTTTCACTTGCAGCCAAAAAGTGAAGGAGGTGGCTGTGAAAGTGGTGGGTAGAAAAGAAAAAGGCAACGACCGCGTTCTGGCTCGACACGGGGGAGCCTTCCTTCGCTTGCTTAACAACGACGGTAGAGCTTCGAGAGGAGGTGGGGCCGGACCTCGACGACAGCTGTGCCAGCACCACCGGATCGAGAAGGCGATGAGGATCCGTCCAAGATCACGTCCAGCCGACGAAGAGGACGGGTCCGCGATGGCCAGATCTGACGGTGGTGCCTTCCAGATCTGACGGATCACTCAAGATCGGGACGACTGGAGACATCAATGGCGGTTTGTAGCAGATCAAAACCGCTCGGGTCTTCCGACTAGGACGATGGTGAAGTGTTTGAGAGGACCCAATCCGGAAACATGCAGAGCCGCTGGTGTTGGTGAGCTGAAGTGTACGAGAGAGCCATGAGAATGATTAACTTGGTGGAAAGAAAAAAGGAAAAAAAATGGAGGCATAGCCTCAGGTTCCTTAAATCGGTAATTAAATTGGTTCACAGTCTATTTATTCAGAGTCCATTTTTTAATCACCAGATTTTTTTTCCACAGTCCATTATTTAATCACCAATTTATTCACAGTCCAGTTTTTTGGAGAGCTATATGGTAATTAAATTGGTGATTAATTGATAATTATATAATTTAGGGGTTGTTTGGTAATTATATTGATTAATCTGGTAATTAAATTTATCTAAAAATCTTAAAATTTTAATCTATAACAAAAAAATATTAGTTAATTTTATTTTATATTTTAGAAAATTTATATTTAATAATTATATGTCAATTTTTTTAGCTTTACATAATAATTATTTGTGTGTGGTTTTTTATTTGGGGGTAAGCCTACTCATGGTTACCACATCTCCAATCTACACTTTCAAGTGGTATCCAAACACAACATATTGAAACTCCTCACTTACGGGAGACAAAAACCTACGTATCCAAACACATTTTGGAAAGTGAAACGCATTGAAAGTGATATGCATTACATCGTGAGGAAAGTGCCACTTTCACACTTTCGGAGACCTCCCACGATCCAAACAGGCCCTAGGTGTCTATTCTTACGTTCGAAAATACCATTTTTGTTGTGGTGTGTAAGGGCAAGAGAACTCATGAACAATTCCTATCAATCAGAAACTCATTAAAAGAACAATTGAAATATTCTTTAGCATTATCTTTTTCAAAGGATTTAATAGTTTTGCCGAATTACATTTGGGTTTCCTTAAAAGAAGATTTAAAGATGCATAATATTTCAGAATGATTTTTCATTAGAAAAAGCCAAATTACACGTGAAAATGCATAAAAAAAAGATATAAAATAAAAGAATCTAAATTTTGACTCAACGTGACATGACCCATAAATGTCCGAATGTACAATAAAAAATATGATTCTCTCTTTATTGACTCTAACTGAATATGATAGACGATGATGTTTACTTAACTACACAACTCACATTTGATGAAGGACATATTACTTAAACTAGGAACAAGTTTCTTTAACTTCTGGAGGAAGAGTGTCCCAGTTGAGAATGCAACTCCATAGGAGGTGTATTACCGAGGGATGTTGCGAAAGCATAAAGAAATTCCAAATGATGTAGACTGCCACTCACGCCCTGTGCCAATAATCTTTTGTGCTCTAAGTTCCTGGAAAATGTAGTTAACAAAAAGAAAATTACTGAATAGTTCAATGACTTAGTGTTTTGACTTGTAATAAATTGCAGATAAATTTTGGCATATATAAGGTAAAGGATAAGGATAGGAGGCATGCATATGCCCAACCCACCAACACGAGAGATACTTCCATCAGCCAAAGTGACATTAGGAAATGGAGATGATGTGAAAGTGGACAATACATGATTCCCTCATTATATGATGAGTTGCACCTGAATCAATAACCCATGAGTAGGAAGCCGAAGAAGATAGGCATACAAAAGGATTACATGCTTGGGCTAAGGTAGCATGTGAGGACAAGACGACTGAAATGTTGGCTGTATCTGTTGTGTTGCTTGAAATTTCTAAAATGGTTGATACTTTGCAAACTCCTTCGTCTGAAACATTGACACTATTCGAGGAAGGAGAAGTGCCTTGTGTAGAGACAACAATGACATTTGATCTGTTTGGCTTACCATATAACTCAATAAGTTTGGTATATGTATCTTCTTTGGAATAATGCAAATTTTAATTCACTATTACCATCAATTTATTCTCGACCAAATCCATGACCACCAGACCGACTACCTCCACGAGAGAAGCGTTCTGGTCCTCGCCCACCTCTGGCAAACAGAGGAATAGAGTGACCAAAGGAATATATGGCCAATGTAGAGAGGTCATCATGAGAAGAAGTATAAGATCTCGCAGGTAAGATCTTTTGAAGGAGGTGGAAGGTTTTCAAAAGAGAGTTAGCAAATGTTCCACCAAGATAAACGGTTGAGCTACATAGTATGTAGGGGATAGGCTACCAAGGAAAGTCAGAACCATAAGTTGGTCCCTCTGCAATTGCATTTTCTTTACGTCACTTTATATAGGGAACAAGGTTATCCTTGTTCCGCCAATTTGTTAAAAGTCCTCATGATATGTGCTAGTGCGTGCCCTCCTAGGTCGGCGCTGAATAAGTCTTGAGTGACATCATATGCCATGGATAGGATATTATTGTCCAAGTAGAGAGTTGACAAATAATCTCATAGTTTACATACCGTGCTAGAGTGGGTGCTAGAGTGGATGACAAGGTTCATAACGGCTCCATAACATTGATCAATTGAGTGTAGATTAAAGCATCATCCTGGCGCCATGCATCGAGAATTGGATTAGATGGGCTCTTGGTGAGATGAGAACCTTTACCACGTCCAATGAGATTCATTTCAATTATCCGCTGCCCTTGCAGATAGTTGTCACCATTTAATTCCTGTCGATAATCTTGGTGGGAACAATTTAAGGAAGAACAACATTTCCTGATTAGGCGAAACTTTTCGCATAATCATCGATCATTAGAAAAAATATATTTTTTGAACAAAGAGGAAGAAGTCGGTGTTCTTAAATTAGGTTCTTAATACATGAATATAATATAATAAAAGGAAAAACATTTTTCCCCCCTTTTGACCTTATTTTTTTTTCCTTTTGAGACTAGAACCTTATATAATGAAGGCCCAATTTTATGGCTTATCTAATCGGACCCCTAACTGGAAGGCCCAGATGTAGACGTCAATGTCGTGAGAGGAAGAGATGTCGGGGTCGACATTCTTAAGAGGCAGTATGCCTTCATCGAGTTTGGAGAGGATGTGGCATTGTTGAGAGGCGTATGAAACGTCCTCGAGGAAGGCGGTAGACGGATAATGGTATCGGCGAGGAATATTTTTGGAGAATGAATTAAGGTTGGGATTGAATGAATAGCACTTGATACCATGATAAAAGAGAAGAATAGGAAGAGAATTTGAGTAGTTATCTAGATAAGAGTACACTATTTATAGCTTTTGGGCTAGCTAAAGATAAGAGAAATATCATGATAATGGATTGTAAGTAAACAAACTAACCATCATGTAACAACCTAACAAACTAACTATCGTGTAACAACCTAACAACATAACAATTCCTTTATCACAATACTACATACTGATTATCAATACTTGTATATTTGAAGAGCCCGATATGGTTGTCTTATATTTTAATTTATCCCCGAAATGTCGTCCGTCGTCTGATTTCTAATACCTTGATTTTGGTTCATATCATACTCTGATTTTAACTTATGTTGTCATCAAAATGGTGTAATGAAGATAGTGTTTTGTTGGCAATACAATCAAAATGAATATGCGGGTAATAACATTATGTATTTAGTTCCACATTAGCGAATGGCATAAACATCCCAGAAAAAACTAAGAGGCTGTTTGGTTGCATGTAAGTAGTGCTAGTGCAACACTTTCATCATTTGGTTTGTCGTAAGTTACACAAGTGCCGTTGGGACAAGTTAGCTAGGCAAGCGTTAGTCCATGACAACTGGAATCAGAGCGAGGTTGTGCTTGGAGCCATGACATCCTCAAAGATTACTGACCCTAGGAAAGTTGACTAGGAAAGTTGACTGATGATCAACCTAAGAAGAGGTCCAAGTCACCGGGCGGAATGTGTGGGAGAATTGAAGCTCAATGTGGAAGAATTAGGGGCTTGTATTGCCAATTACTGCAACAGGACATTTTAAAGACCTCGTCCAAAATTTGCAGCTTTTGGTTGCAGCTAAAAGGCCGCAACACCACTTACAACAACGTTTATTACACCATTTCCTCTCCTTCTCTTTTCTCTCTTTATTCAATATCGTTAAGTCCGGGCCAAACAACTTTCTATTTACAGCAAGGATAGTTGCTACTAACTGCATCATTCAAACATTGGATTTGTAGGCAACCAAACAGCTCCTAAATGACTGTCATATATTATGCTGCCTGCACATGTCAAAAAACTGTTCATCTGTTTTCAGTTTCTTGCCTTTAACTTAAGATATTATGGTTTGTACTCTTTAGTAGTTCGTAGCTGGTTACAAGTGTATGGCTTAATATGGAGCCAGCCACTCCCTGATTATATATCTGTCCCGTGTCATTTCTTCCTATACCAGTATGAAACAAAAGCATTCCATGTGACATTTTTCAAACAAGTGATACAGTTGTTTCATATTAATTACAGATCCATAGAATGTAAGGTCCTTCTCAATTGACCTTGTACCGTTTTAACAGGGTGCACTTGTTGCAAATTATCCTTGGGATGGATCTCAAGATTCAAGGTAGCAATCATTCGAATTATTTGAAGATAATCTGCCTGTAGAAATCAGGGATGCTTCCTCCTTTGATAACTACAAGAAATATTGTATGAATCATTTCTTAATAAGTTATGACCTTTATAAATGCGTTTTTTTTGTTATAATCAAGTTACGCTAGTAGTTTAGCCCCTTTAACTTGACTTTTGCTAGTACTCTTGTATTGTCCGACGTCTGAAGGAATAGAGTGAGATAGTATTAAAAATGGTCAAGGTTCCCTCTAATGGAGGGTCAGGATGTACTCAGCCTTATGCCCAATATATGGAGGCTGTTTTGGGGACTGAAATAAGCATCCTCCAGGATAAAAAATATTATAGTCCAATTCAGTTGAAAGTTGGCATGCCATTTTTTATACAATTTTTACATGTATAGCATGTTACAGTCCCAAGAGAAAATGATTAAGTGAAGTATGTTTGAATCTGGAACATGAACCAGTACCGGATTTCCAGTCATGATTGGTATGAAAAAGTCAGGGCATCTGTATCTAATATTATGGGGAACTCAACTACCTCAATAATATTGTAGTTTCGCAAACTGAAAGTTTTTATAACACTATATTAAGAAAATTCCACTAATGGATGGGAACTATTTTTTGATCTTTTTTTTCTCATTTATTCTATTCTTCTCTATGGCTCTATGCACAGATACCTCTATATCTCTAAATATTCTATATCACTCACAACTTTCTCTCTCTACTGACTTTACACAAGACCTCAACTTCTCCTTGTATGGAGTAAGCCAGCCGACAACACATATCCTGTTCCTTTTTAATATTACAAGCAACTACTTTCTCTATGGCAAATAAAACTAAAAAGATACCTATATTAAGTATTTGGAGACTCCTTTCTTAGGAGGATTAGATTATTAATTTTAGTTAATAAAGCATCACATGAATGATGGTTCTATCTTTCTCAAGGTAGTAAGAGGCACAAAGCGCACTCGAGGCACAAAGGGTCCATGTCGTCTAAGGGGGCAAAGGTGCACGTCCGAGCGAAACGAGGTACAAAATAATAAAAATACACAAATAAATAAATTAGTAATGTAATAAATAAAACTAAATAACATATTAAAGCCAACAAAAATATGTTAAAACATAACCAAGTGAACTAACAGAGCAACAATAGCACTCAACAGAACTAACAAGAATTTGTATTCTCCCTACCACGCTTTTAGTAAATTTTAGTTTTTCAAGTTCAACTGTAGCAAACTTTGACAACCGTGTAAAGGGCTACCTTCCTCCCATCCCTCCTACTTGTATGAGGTAAGGGTTATCTCTCCGCCTCAGTTTTTGTTTATATATATATATATATATATATATATATATATATATATATATATATATATATATATATATATATATAAGGCGTACATTTTTTTGGTTGCGCCTTGTTGAAAGGCACGCCTTGGGTGCTCCCAGAGAAAGGGCACCTCGTCTAGTAAGGTACGAGGCACATATACTACACCTTGCTCCGAGGCGCGCCTTTGACTACCATGATCTTTCTCTACATGGTAATAGAGTATCTTTCATTTAATGGTATAAAAGCAGGAATTCTAAATATTGTCTCCTACTTTCCACCAAAATATTTCCCCACCACTCCTCTCTTGAAAGGGACTAAGAATCTTATGCATCTCTTTTAGTCCCACGTCTAATAATGTAGTATGGGGACCTCGAACCTCGTATAAATAGTACCTCAACAAAGCATCCCATAATTCTCCCTTTCTCTACAAGATTGATCTCCCTAATGTGGAGGAGGGTTGATGATGGTATTCTCCAATTTTTGGAATAGCCTGTCTCTTCTCTTTCATTTCCCCTTCCTTCAACCACAAAGAAGAAAATCTTGCTTTCTCTCTCTGGTCCTGAGAAAGCCCTCCAAATTTTGTTATCCACGAAAATACGTAAAGCGTGGACTCCATACCATGTTGCATCTGTAAATTGAAAGCCTACTAATTGGCCCTTTTCTTTTCTTTTTTTTTCTTCTTCCGGCGGAGTGAAACTTCACTGAGATGTTGTAGGCTTTGTAAACTATCACTTGTTTTTATATATATCAAGATTAAATCTCTTGTTCCTGATTTGATTAATTTTTTAAATGTCTATTTCTCTCTCAACCAATATGGATTTCAGGAAAAAGTATGTCGCATGCCCAGATGACAAGACTTTCCGTTACATGGCAAGCATATATAGTCAGTCTCATTATAATATGTCCTCGAGTACTGAATTTGCTGGTGGGATTACAAACGGGGCTCAATGGTATTAGAACTGTGCAAATAAATTCTTTATGCTCTTCCGGAAACCCTTTCTTAATTCTTAGTAATGCTATTTGTTCCGCAAGTGAACTTTTTGTTCGTTACACAATTGAATTTATCAAATTCTGTTTAGGTATCCTATATATGGTGGTATGCAAGACTGTAACTACATACATGGAGGGTGTCTAGAGTTAACTCTGGAAATTAGTGATGACAAATGGCCCAGAGCAAATGAGGTTCGTTCACGCAGTGTTACTTTTTTGTCTCTGTTTTCCTGATAAACTTGACTTGAATTTCTTTTAGTCTCATGTCTCTAATTAGAATACAGATACATGTATTGCTGATATGTTTTGGGATATCTCCCAAAAATTACATATACACCTTTAACAATAATATCAGTGAAAGACTCGTTACTTTAGTTAGAATACAGGTACCTTTATGCTGGAGGGAAAATGCATATTTGCTTTATTCTTTTATAGGATTGGATTTAAATTTTAATTATAGATGGAATCTAAATCCAAATTTGAATTTTAGTTGATCCTCAAAAAGAAAAGAAAAAAAAAGCCAAATATGCCTTTTCGTCTTGCATCATACCTTCAATCCACATTACTAATATATGTGAGACAAATATATATATTAGTGGATAATAGAGTATTACTATCACTAATAAAAATATATTTTAAACATCCTCATAACAGCCAGAACCATCTAACAAGTGTAATAGTTGATGGAAGTCGGACAATATTGGGGTAGATATGGGCAAAGTGAAATATACCTCACTATTTAGAGAAATAATAAGAGCTCAAAGAGAACTCCTACCACCAATGGTAGTCTACTGATTTTGAAGGCAGTTTACTGTAAATTTTCAAATGTAAAAGCTTAAAAGTACAGTTCTAAATGTTCACGACATATAACATTTGGATAAATTAATTACCAAAAAAATTATATGAACAATTTATACGAGATTTAGATCTACATGTACTCACACACGTGTGTATTTTGAAGTTTCTATCACCACAATAAACCTCTGAGTTGTAGTGATGAGGGTTGAGGGTTATATCTTTCAATGATTGTAACACGCCTCGAGGCATATTTTGGGCAGAGAGCTAGATTCACGCATCAATATAATTTTTATAATATCTACCTTTTTCAATT
The DNA here is from genome assembly GCA_029216955.1 of Iris pallida. Classification (NCBI taxonomy): domain Eukaryota; kingdom Viridiplantae; phylum Streptophyta; class Magnoliopsida; order Asparagales; family Iridaceae; genus Iris; species Iris pallida. The sequence continues at coordinate 791,183 of JANAVB010000194.1, forward strand.
TATTTATTTTTTCATTGTGAAAGCCCAAGTTGAATTTAGTTCACAGATGAGTTTCATTTTTACTCAATGGATGAGTATAGAACAGGAGAACTGTTGATCTCCTGCGAGACACTGCTGCTGGAGACAGTTGCCATCCCACGGGAGCTTGTTCAGCGGGGAACTACTGACAGCAAGGCACACGTTCCCGTGAGAAGCGCAGAATGTAAACCACGTGGCTTTCCACCAACTCTGAGGATGTAATGTCCCATTAATGCAGCCGCCCACATGGGCTGCGGTTGCTTTGCTGGATATAACATTCATCATTAATGAGGCAACACCTCGTAGGACAAACGTCCTCGTTAATGGGGCCGTAACAGCCCTCTTTAATGAGATGGCTGCGCATCGGTTGGCGTGCTTCAGCAGTACACGCTACTCTGTGCAGTGAGAACAAGCTTGGCCGCATGATGTGGTTCCACTAGAATACCCAGTTCAGCAGGACCACGTGAATAGCTTCATTATTGTTCTGCGAAGCATAAGCTTCATTGCTTTTGATTAGCAGGGAATGGCTTTGCTGCCTCTTCTGCGAGATGATGGTTTCTTGGCCTCGATTTTGCGAGACTATGGCTTCATGACCTATGCCTTGCGGGATGGCTTCGCTGCCATGTTATATGAGGATGGCTTCACTGCTACGTTCTGCAAGACTGACTACACTACCATGTTCAGTGAGACTGGCTTCACTGCCATGTCTCGCAGGACTGGGCTTCACTGCTACGTCTTGCGGAACTGAGCTTCACTGTTGCTGTCTTGCGAGAATCGATTCTCTCGCAAAACTGTCATTTTTGAGGATCGACAAGAACTCTAATGGAAATATAGACCCTCCTCGACCACACCAAAATTAGAGCTAACTCAAAATTATGCTTGTCTTGACCAAGATTCTGGCTCTGTGGAATTTTAGTCCCTTATTTCCATCAGTAACATTTACCAAGACATTACACATAGCTACTTTTTGGTAGTAGATTATATAATGGAAGACCTTTTATATCTGTAACATCATATGACTGATTGACCTACATTTCAGCAACCATTTTACATTCCTGCCCTTTTGATCATCTATGTAAGATTCTTTTCTTTTCAATATGTATAAGATGAGCAGTACTTGATATATTTAACATGGTTTAAATAAATTATAGTACAATGAATCAATGATCTATTCTTTCGTTCTGGATCTTTCACTTGTTAGTTTGGCATGCATAAATGAAATCAACTTATATGTCTGTGTTTCCAGGACCTACAATTTGGTATTTCCCCTTGACTCTCATTGCTTTATACTTGCAGCTTCCTATCCTCTTTGAGTACAACAGAAAGAGTATGCTGAATCTTGTTGCAAGTCTTGTTAAGGTAATTTCATAAATGATCTTTACTAGTGAGTCACTCTTGTAGACGATCATCACTCTTCATTTCTTATATGTGTACATGTATTACATCTATAATAAATCTGCAATCTGTGTAATTGTATCGACTATTTTTAGAAGATAAAACGTCTCCAGATGTTAATATTTACTGTCTGAAAATGTCAGACTACTGGATAACTGGATATATATAAGAGTGCTGATATCAAACCGTTGGCATTAGAAAATTAGATAAGACTATAAGAGTAATACATAAACTATTTTGTGACTTCAATTTGGTTTACTCATCTTGTGAGTCACTGAAATTGGATATGTGAAAGCTCCTAGCAGGTTGTTGTATGTTTTTAATTAATTAATTTCATATATTTTGTACTTCACAGTGCTCAAGATGTATGTGGATATACCTAATGAAAGTTTGTGATAAATGTGTTCAGCACGATGCTGTTTGTAGAAGTACAACTGAGGGTTCGAATCTGTACTATTAAACCCTTCCAAGATATTTTTGAATCTTTTACCGTCTTTTCGTCTCTATTTCATTTATATATCGATGACATAATGTTCAAAAGTTGAATATAAATCTATTAATGGAGCCTTTCAGGATATTCCCATAGTCGAAAACAAGAGTCCAGATCCTACTACTGTAGTATGTGACTGTCATGCTTCATGAATTAGAAGAGTTTCCACTAATATTATTCTCTATTCCCATTGAGTAAAAATAAAAAAAGCACCATGTCAACACTAACACTGAGTGTAAATCATAAGGTAATGAGCGCATGATTGTTTATATAAGGAGAAGAAAAGAGACAGCCCACAAGTGTTCAATCCAGTGAGGCACATTGTCTCGAGACCGAACTGATTCTTGTAATGCCTCACTTATTCCATCTTAAACACAATCCTATGATCTTGATATTTGTCGTGAAAAAGAGGGAATAATGCAACAACAAACCCTTTATCCCAAAATTTTGGACGGACTTGTTCTTCATAGAGATCCAACAGTCTTTTATGCTAGCTGTTGTCTACCTAACAACCTCCTTTATCTGGGCTTCTGACCTACAGTGGAACTATAAGACATTAAGTACAACACAGGCAGAAAGAAATAATAATGGGATACTTTAGATGGACCCCTATTTATATAATGGAGAGATTAAGGTCCCCTTACTACGTAACGGATGTGGGACTAGAAGAGATCGACTAATTAAGGACTAAATAAAAGACATACGTAGTGTAATGCCCCGCTCCGCACGGAGCATTACGCTGAAGCGTTGACTCTGCGAGTCGCGTTGACCCAAGGAAATGTATCGATGCGAATCGATACGAGAGTTACGTTGTCCCGAGCAACGCATCGAACTAAGTCGATGCGAAGAGTTGCCTTGTCCCGAAGAATGCATCGAGTGAAATCGATGCGAAGCGCCGCGTTGCCCCGAAGGATGAGTGCGTTGAATCGGTTCGAAGATTCTAATAAATCGAATCGACCGAGGCGCAAGTCCGAATCGATACAAGTATTGATTTTAGTTGGTTTCGTGTGCAGGTTATACGTTGACGCAAAAATATTAGAGGTCGATCTTTTGCCATATTTAGTAAGGGGTCCGCGAAATCAAATTGTCGCCTTGCGACGGGCTGAGGCGTTGGCACGGTAAAGCTAAGTCGGACGTATAATTCAATGAAGCACGAAGTGTTCGAATGGCTAAGTCAGGAGAGTGGCCGTGCAACGAAGTTAGGGAATCGAGCCGCATCGGCTCGGCGAAACGACAAAGACGTATCGATACAAGCTGGGAGGATTGACTCTTCTTTTTACTCCATGCGATAAGTCAAATATATCATTGTATGCTAAAAGTTAAACCTATCGACGCCACGGGCGTGGTCTGATCGGAAGGTAAATCGTAGTGTGAGTTCGAACACTAAGTTAGAACAATTGAAATGATACGTGCATTCTATGCACGAGTCGCTATGGAACATTAGATATCGCAAAGGCGAGTGTCTCGGTGCGCAAGCCGTAAGAACATGGGATAACTGTACTCGGCGAGTGCCTTAGTGCACGAACCATACCGTCCTTTGCGCACGAGTTAGAAGGCTAGAACATTGAAAGACAATAGGCGAACGTCCTAGCGCGCAAGCCCCGAACATTGAACACTAAGTTATAGAACATGGGAATACGGTTGAAACGTGCCTACGTGCACGAGATAATAAAAGATGGTTTCGTTGCGAAAGAACACAGTTGTGGCATGAATGTGACGGAACTGTTCATACGTGGCATGATGCCTCGAAGGGTATTTGAGACCTTCGGGTCGTTCGGTTGACGAGCATTGAGTTGAGGCATGATGCCATCGAACATCGAAACGAAGTACGAAACAAAAGAATATAGAAAGTTAAATGGAAGAAATGCGAGATGATAAGTCTGAGTCTCGGACTCAAGACTATGTTTGGTTGTTTGAATTTGATTGTTTGAATAATAGGGCGTTGAATGGTCGAATGTGATTGGCTCGAGATTAAATGTGATAATAACTCGTGTACGAGTGTTTTCCCCAAAACGGTTAAATGCCGGAGGAGCCCCCCGGAACCGATTGGCCGCGGAGGGATTCAAATAATCTTTGTAGGCGCACATCTTTAATGCGAGTAGCGCTCTGCTTATTGATGGGAAAAGCTGTAAATGATGGTATGCAGCGGGAACGTTTCGGAGTAGGGACCGCAACCCACCCGTTAAACACTGGGCAGCCCGACCAAATATCGAGAAAAGGAGAGAAAAGAAAGTAAGGAACTCCTTTAGTCCATTCCGGCGCGGATACGCCAACGGCCCTCATATAGCTAAGGAACGATGGGTTGAAAGTGTAGGCGCGTATGCGTCCCACATATAGATCCTGCTTAGAGATGCACATATAACATGACAGGGAAGGAATGAGGCATATTCACCTTGCGTCAGTGCAAGGGACGCAAGGGCGAGTGCGTCGACTTGGTAAGCCACGAATCAAACACGAGATTGGTTGTTTGTTTGCCTATTCAATTCGATAACATGCTTGCTATGCTAACATGCTTTACGCTTTCGAATATGCCATGAAATCGACCCTAAGGAGAACATAGCAAGATCATAAGCTAAGTTGCATGATTCAACATAAATATTACAATGTCGATTTGGAAAGAAGATCTTTGTATCAATACATGCGAGGACGAACGTACTGATCCCCCACCAACATACACAATATTAAAAAAATTTGTCCAGTTTATTACTATTAGTTAATGGAGAATATACATACAATTCAGATTGTTCATTCTTTAGCCGTTTTCAATCCGCATTATAATAGTAGAGATGTGTAAACAACAAAATTTATTATATACACTATATAAACATATCTTTATTACTACTAGTAAGTTCACGTGCGTTGCACGTAAAATATTTTTTTATGACATAGTTGAAAATAGTTCAAGTATCTAAATATATTTGAATTTAGATTTGTTAAACAATTTTTAAAAATTAATATTTTTTCATTGTAAATTAAATTTTAAATTTACTTTTTAAACACTTTAGAATATATATATATATATATATATATATATATATATATAGTATGAGAGAAAGATAGTATTTTTATCCGTAATTTTTAATAAAATAAATGGTTGATGATACACATACGGCTCCTTTTCTGAGCCGTTTTCAAGCATAATTGTAAAGAGTAGAGATAAATCGGCTTTAAAATGGCTCCAAATGAATGTCTAAGCCGTATATGTATATCCTCACATAATTAATAATTTTTTTAAATCCTTCAAACTACCCCATATTTAAAATTTAAACTATTTTAATATATTTGAACTAACTACAAGTTATTCTCTAAATGTATATATATATATATTCAAATTCTAAAAACATATCTATAACATTTTAAATAAAATGTATCAAAATTATGTATAAACTATATTACTCTTATTTAAAATTTTATCTAATTATTCATAATATCAGGAAAAAAAAACTTATGGATAAACGTGAACGTGACGGTACTTATAACATTAGTATATTTGGAACTTGTATTCAGTGTTGAACTAATAAAGAAAAATGCTAAAGAGCGTGTAGTTTGTGATCGCGGACTGAGGTATCGCAACCGCATTCGCGTGGGGCCCCACCGCCAGTGTTATACCAATTAAAAGCCGTACGTGGACCGTGGACCAAAACTGTAGGCCAAAATGTGGTCCACGCAGCACTGTCGCTAATACAATTTCTAATAAAAAGAGATTGTGTTGGGACGAGAGTTTAATTTTTTTACTTTATATTCATTATTTTTTTGAATTATTATGTTGTGCCACCCCTACTTTCCGTCCATGTAGACCACCCACTTTGTCCCCTCCCCCCCTCCTCTGGTTGCACTCCACCACTCAGCCCCCCCGGGGCGCACTCCTCCGCTCAACTGCGCTCCCCTTTCGGCAGTCCTGCCCTCCAGCTGTGCACCCCCATCCCACCCCAGCGACCAGCGCATCCCCCGCTGACAGCTGCTGTCGCTGCTTGCTGATGCATGTCCTCCCTTCGGTCGTCGACGTCGAAGAAAGAGGAGAGTTTTTTTTTTCCGATTAATCTTGTTTAAAAAAAGTAGGAGAAAGATATTAAGTTAGTATGTATCAAAGTTTAAAATATCTTTTATAATTTAGGTAAAAGGAAAAAAAAAACGTGGTGTTTTATAGATTGCGAATTCGATTCAGAAATCTTAAAAGAATTGACAGATGGAATCATAAAGGGGTCAAGAGTGGCAGGCTCCAACAACCGATTTGGCCTGCTACATACGATGTACTCAACTCTTCTTCCGATTCATTACATTGGTCCTACAAATTCCTCCTCTCCCTCAGCCAAGCCGCCACTTCGGAAACCCCTGAAATTTTTTCCTCTTCTTGATCTCCACTTCCGCCACTTCCATCACTTCCGCCGATGGCTCAGTTACAAGCCATTCAGTCCTCTCCCAGCATCCCTCCCCATGGCTGCACTAACAAATCACCATCTAGTAAAAACAAAAAAACTCTCTCTCTCGTATTTGCAAAATCTGATGTCGCGAAAAATTTCTTATTTAGGAAATTTGATTGCATGAACGCCACAATTTTGTGACAGCATTTGCATTGGGAAGAAATGGTCATACCCAAAGGTGAGAAATGTTGATTTATTAAATTTTTTTAATGCAGTATACATATTATTTGTTTAGTATAGGTTGATATCTTTCGATTTTGGTCGCGTTGTCGCGCAGGTAGGAACGGGTTCGAGCGTCCGCGTTTGAAGACATTGTTCGGAGGACAGGTAACGACCACTGCTGTCGAAAAATCTGTTATTTGCTGTCGAAAAATATTTTATTTGTTAGTTTGATTCCAGGACGAGTAGAGATTGAGATTCCATGGATTATGATTTTCCAATTTCGGCAATTTAGGAGCTCTACCTGTTATAGTTAGTGAATCCATAAGCCGACCTTCGCAAAAGTTGGTGGCATTTAACTAAATCGGGATATCGGCTGATATTGCAGCCCAAGTTAGATATGTCTGCCGATATATTCCAAAAGGATAAAAGATGCATTTTGGTGTCGTATCCCTCCCAAAATCGATGTCGGTCGGCCAACAATGTGGTCCACTTCATCAAGCACCACGCAATTGACCTCTTTGGAGCATATTTCTTGTTGCATATTGGAGTAACTGAACACTACTCGCAAGCCATAATCCAATTAGGAGGGATTAACTAATATTTGTTTTGCTGAATTAGGCTCTGGAAATAATGATGCACATGTTGCCGTCGAATATTTTAACTGGGGAGATGTTGTTTCTCAGATCATCTACGTCGCCAACAACAAAGCCTATGTCCCAAAATGTTGTGGTCTATTACATTGAATCCTTTTCTCTATTCAGCACTCTTAATAGTCATGTCCTTTATAACATTAGCACATACAATATCCTTTTTGCTTGGCCCCGATCCAAACTTATTTAGGACGAGCTTGGTTCCACCATGTCTTTCAATACGATTATACTATTTATACAAATACACTCAGTTATTCTTATTGTTAACGTATTTTGCCAGTCACCCATCTCATTTCAGTATTTTCATTTCAACCATGTTTATCATATTATATATGTTGGTTTTGATATTTCCTTTTGATATGCAGCTATTAAAAATGTACTCTCGAGCGGAGAAGATGATTCTCGTGGTAGTCATAATAGAAGTGGACTTCGGGGGAAACTGAATAAAGTTGTTTTAGCGTATAGTGGTGGTTTAGACACATCTGTGATTGTCCCATGGCTCAGGTATATTTCTTGTATCTGAATAACTTGCTGAGATAAGAATATTGAGCTGAACTGATGTTATGAGAACACACAGATTTTATACTAAATAATTGTAGGTTATGTAATTATTTTTCAATTGCCTAATAAAAGTAAGTTACAAATTATAATCATCGGATCATCATCTGCTTTGTGGAAACCAATTAATGAAGGCCAATGTATTAGTTATTATTACTTAGATTTACTTCTTTACACATAATTTAGCTTTGTTTTTGCACATAGTTTAGCTTAGTTTTTGACTTCTTGTTTACTCTTCACCAGGACTTTGCTAAACCGTAGGCCAATTTGTTTTTATTGTTTGAATTTGCTATGTACTAAAATAGTGAAAACATGTTGATGGTATATTAAGGGTTATGACTGTATCAATAGATCCATTGCACGGTTCAGCTCATTCAGTCATATGTTTGCTTATAAAATCCGATTGTGTGTAGTATTAGTACCTTACTTCTGTTATCTTTCTCCTAATCTGCTGTTATTTGCTTGTCACAGGGAGAACTATGGCTGTGATGTTGTCTGCTTCACCACAGACGTTGGCCAAGTATGTCACTGGTTACTGGAGTAACGTCATCTCAGTATAAATTAGCTATGCTATGCAGTCCACATTTATTTTGGTTTCTTTATATATCCAACAGTTTGGTGTTCTGTTCTGCTTGGACCAATGACCAAATTATGATTTGTTTAGTAAATTTCAAACTATTTTTACATTGTATTTAGTCCATAATCCACTGCATTTGAAAATGAAAAGGAATTTTACATACACAGGGGAGTAGGTGTTAGGCGACATGCTTAATGGTCTTTAACATGGTATCAAGGATCACAATATCCGGTATCGGAATCGGTATCGGACCTGTCCTATGAGTATCGGTATCAGCAGTATCGGCGGTTTCGGATCGGAGTATCGGATTTTTGGTATCGAAAAACAAATTATTCTGAATACATTATTAAAATTCTATAATTTTTTTAATTATATATTTAGGCATAATTTTAAGTATTTCATGTGTTATTTCTTAGTAATTTTGGAATTAAATGAAATAGTAATCACCTTTGCCGATTGGTTTACCTGCGATTGATAATTTTTCTTCTTCTACATTCTTTTACAACCTTATTATGCTTTTACACTCTTGTTGATTGGTCTTTCTCGTTCAATTTTCTTTGCTGAATTTACTGAAAAAGAGACCCCGATGTTGGTATCGGTTAGTATCGATATCGGTCGGTATCGGATCGGGACATGTCAAACCATATTGGTATTGGTTGTATTGGATCGGCATCGGTCAATACTGCAAACTATTCATGGTATTGGAGCTGCCCATGTTCATATCCCGTCTGAGGCGCATTTTAAGCAGATTTGACAAAATTAAACTGTTGCATGGATCCAGCTATCAACCCATAAAATGGGCATTCGACCTGCGACGGCGCATTATAGCCTTCTGGGGTATTAGAATAATATGAATATATTAACATCAACCCTCACCAGAACTCTCGAGCTTTTGGTGAAGTGACATTGTCTTTAACCCTATGGAACTGCTATTCTGTATCTTAATATGCTTCATGTTTTTCTAACTTCGTTGCTTCATCAGGCGTACTTAAATTTGTTTCATTTCTCCCACTTTATAATATATAATTTGATTTTCATTTACTTCACTTGCACGCCTCATCATTGATGCCCTTCGTTGCCCTTATTATGTCTCAAACTTGAGTAAAATTCCTTTGCTTGAATGTTTATTTTTTTGAAGGGTGTCACGGAGATGGATGGCCTTGAAAAGAAAGCCAAAGCCAGTGGTGCAAGCCAACTAATTGTGAAGGATTTGAAGGAAGAATTTGTGAAAGATTACATATTCCCTTGTTTACGTGCTGGCGGGGTATATGAAAGGAAATACTTGCTGGGAACTTCAATGGCTCGCCCAGTTATTGCTAAGGTGATCTCCTTGTACTTCTCCTGTGTCTTTTCCTTACTAAAGTCTCTTCCCTATCTACAGACGGTTGGTTAATCTGTTGAAAGTGTCGGATTGTATAGATTCGGTTATCTGTTTATCAAATTTAACATATATGCAATCACATCAAATAGTTCTGCTTGCTAAATTTTCCTTTATTTCGTTGAACAAAAGAAACATAATGTATATTATGTTACTTTCTAGTTCTCTTATGAGCCTATATAGTTCAACAAATTAGAGCACTCTGATTAGGAACTAACCAAAAAAGCCTAAGTAATCATATATGTATACATATACATTATACATAATGTAAGCTAGGCATATGAGGTAACACTGTACCCAAGGTAGGTAAGGGGTCAGCTTATAGTCACTATTTGGGCGGCTACCCCATGTACAGGTTGTACCATTGATCTCAATTCATTGTTTTAAATGTACTCCACACGTGTCCGATATGTTGACCCACTAGCGACCGACATACCAGTCTTGGGCCGCAATACTTGACCGATACCCAAATAGTAGAAATGTTGCCGACTTTATAAAGTCGACTTAGTGGTGTCAACAACTATAACAAAATGGCATGTGCATAACCAGTATGCTTTTAGCCCGTTGTAAAACAGATAAATCCCTAAATTAGGATATCAAAAGTTGTATCCTCTCGATTTTTCTCTCATCTTCTACCGTTCTTTATATAAGGTATTTATGTAAGGAGCCTGATATAAATGCCCGATATTATAATTTATCTTCAAATGACATATGTCATTCATATTCTACATGTTAAATCCCAATCAGACATGAATGTGACATTCAATTTTTAATATCCTGTATCCATGCCTAAGGGGGCATTTGGAGTGGATACTGATTGGATTTGAATATATGGGTATTATTACCATATCCCTATTTTCTTTCAAGTAAAGAAGACAGATACAAATACAAGTATCTTTCATAAATAAAAATCAATAACTATATCTGACAAAAATGGATTTGAATTCGGATGGATATAAGAACGGATACGTATAGGATATAAAATAGATGGAGATGCTTTAATATAGGTTTAGTCTTGTATTAGTTAACTTATGTTATGTTTTACTCATATTTACTTTGAATATCATAGGTTTCTTTGTGAATAAAGGACAAAGTGGTGCCTAGTTGTAAACTGTAGAATAGAATTTGTATATATACCTATACAGGTACTCCAGATAATGGGATGGAAACCATACTGGAATCTGTATGCGCCCCTATCCATGTCCTAACAGACATTGTTGCTCAATTGTAAATTCCTTGTACCCAATTCTTACTCACGGATACAAATACTAAGACATGGTATGACATCATATGGACAGGACGCTACAAGTTTGAAAAGCAAGGATGCAATGTGGCAAGACTGTGATCATAAATAAGTATAGAAATAGCATATTAAGCTTTGTTTATTTATCTCACAATTACAATTTTAATTTGGATAACTTTCAATATTTCCACATTTGGGACCCCTGGGCGCGTATCACGTAATTTTTTCTGCTTTTTCGTCTCTTAATTTTTCTTTTCTTTCAAAAAATGATGAAAATGCTCCTCATTAAAAAAAGGTCTTTGCAGGCTGTCCATCTATTTCATCTAGAGGAAGCAACGCTTACTGTTAAAAAATAATAAATTATAATAAACACGGATAATTATGGCGATCCATTTAACGGTATCATAACTGGACGAAACTTACAATGTAGGCAAGTTCGACGTTGCGCATCCAATGACGCAAGTCTCATCTTGATTCGAGAGTGTTAAGAGAATAATACAAATTTTCGAAAAACATCGATACGGTAAAATTTGACGGATTCAGGCCAAACTCGTAGCGCATAGTTGACGAATTCGAGTTGTCAATTTTCATAGGTCGGCTATGCACCTTTCGGTTGAATAGGTATGTGCCGGGATCTCTCAGATCAAAGGGACGATACCCAACCCACTATTTTTAATTAAAACATAAATTTTCAAGTAGCTCACTTCGAGCCTCAAGACAAGGGATCCAATAATGGGCGACAACACTAGCTTTGGTCCTTATTTTCTTAGTTGAATGGACATATATAAATGGCTTAATTGCTAATTGCTACCCTCAACTATCACACTTTTTCAAGTTGATACCATAAACTTTTTTTCGTAACAGATTGATACCTCAACTATTTTTTTTCCAACTTAATACCTAATATTTTAAAAAAACCCCAAAATGCCCTTATCCCTTCCCTCCTTCCACCCCCCTCTCCCACTCCGGCCACCCCCTGCTAGCTCCGGCCGACGCCCCGCCCCCCCCCCCCTTCCGGCCAACCTCCCCTGGAAAAAGAACAAGCACAATAATACCATGATATCCTACCAACATATATATTAATACATCAAGCGATGTCTTTACGAAGACAATTAGAATCATGGACCTGTAAACGAAATTTTGACAACAGCATACACACGCTTTCCCTCTCATCGGTTGATGCAATATGTGATTGGTGGAATGCCAGGAAGAAATCATGTCTCTCCTCCCATCTCCCATGTGGTATCTCAGAATAGCTCCTAAACAATTATACGCTCCTTCCACGTTTCGTGCGTCTAACCACCAGAGAATAGAACTTGTAGAATTGGACAGATTCTTGCCAGATTGAAACAAAGCGTTGGGAATTCTCTTCTCCTTGCCCACCGAGAGGGGGGGGGGGGGGGATGGCCTAAAGCGAGCAGGGGAGGGAGGGAGGGTGGGGGGGGGGAGCTGCGGCCGGAGCTAGCAGCGAGCGGGAGGGAGGGTTAGGGGTAGGGGCATTTTTGTCCAAAATAATATTCGGGTAAGCGAGCAGGGGGGAGGGTGGGGGGGGGGGGGGGAGCTGCGGCCGGAGCTAGCAGCGAGCACAGGGGAGGGGGGGTTAGGGGTAGGGGCATTTTTGTCCAAAATAATATTCGGGTATCAAGTTGTTACAAAAAAAAGTTTAGGGTACCAAGTTGAAAAATGGTAATAGTTGAGGGTATCAAGTAGCAATTAAGCCTATATAAATGTTGCTTCAGGTTCAGATTGAGTATGGTGCTTACTTGTGGTCCTTAATTTTTTTAGTTGTTTCAATTGGATTATAAGGTTACCTTGAGTATCCACATTTGTCCTATACTATAAATCACCGATACTTCAACAATGGCCTTTGGTATTGGATACTTACCTTACATTTGTATTGCTCAGCTACACTTTGTTATGTTCGGCTACATCTAGTTCCAACACTTGAATACAGACTTGGTATGGCTCCACAAGACATAATATATATATATATATATATATATATATATATATATATATATATATATATATATACACTAGTCATAACCCTTGGGCACAGTTCATTTAAGGTATTCTCCCTCAAAATCTTGGACTCCCAATTTTAAACGAAAAATAATAATTATGAGGCCCCCATCAAAATATTAAATTCCAACCACTGCTGGATGTGAATTTTCTTTGGATTTTCCATAAAACTCCACTCTCAATAATGCTCATCCACAACCATTATGAGTGCAAACCCCACTCTTTGGATTTTCCATAAAATCCCACTCTCAATAATGCTCATTCCCAATAAAATTCCACTCTCAATAATGCTCATCCACAACCATTATGAGTGCAAACCCCTCTTTGGATTCCCCATAAAACCCCACTCATCCACAACCGTTGATTCACCAAGATTAAATCTCAACCACTCTTTATCTTGGCACAGTCAGCCCTAGGATTCAAAAACCTTTGTGTTTTGTATATATATATATATATATATATATATATATATATATATATATATATATATTGGAATAAGGGTGAATTTATTCCTCGCAAATAGCGGAAAAGGTATTAAAGTACAACATCACAACTCTCCATGCCCCAAGCAATTGTTATGGGGTCATTACAGATACATCGAATTCTATATTATGTAGAATTCCAATAGGGGGGTAGTCAAGCCCTCAAAGATACGTCTGTTCCTCTCCTTCCAGATGTGCCAAACAGACGCAGCAAGACGAACTCTGGCTCTTCTAGCCCACCCCGGCTCCCGGCCTCTGTGATCTCGGATCCAGCTGAGAATGCTCCGGATGTCTCTGTCCACCCCAACTCCTCCTCTCAGCTGTGCACACTGCTCAGTCCAAATGTGCCAGGTCACCGGGCAAACAAAGAAAAGATGCCCCATAGATTCATTTTTCTCATTATGGAGGAGTTCGGGCGGCCCGAGATTCATTTTCCTCATTATGGAGGAGTTTGGGCGGCCCGAGATTCATTTTCCTCATTATGGAGCCCAGAACACGGATACAAATAAGGCCTGAATCCGTCAAATTTTACCGTATCGATGTTTTTCGAAAATTTGTATTATTCTCTTAACACTCTTCGAATCAAGATGAGACTTGCGTCATTGGATGCGCAACGTCGAACTTGCCTACATTGTAAGTTTCGTCCAGTTATGATACCGTTAACTGGATCGCCATAATTATCCGTGTTTATTATAATTTATTATTTTTTAACAGTAAGCGTTGTGTCCTCTAGATGAAATAGATGGACAGCCTACAAAGACCTTTTTTTAATGAGGAGCATTTTCATCCTTTTTTAAAAGAAAAAAAAATTAAGAGACGAAAAAAACAGAAGGTATTACATGATACGCGCCCAGGGGTCCCAAATGTGGGAATATTGAAAGTTATCCAAATTAAAATTGTAATTGTTAGATAAATAAACAAAGCTTAATATGCTATTTCTATACTTATTTATGATCACAGTCTTACCACATTGTATCCTTGCTTTTCAAACTTGTAGCGTCCTGTCCATATAATGTCATACCATGTCTTAGTATTTGTATCCGTGAGTAAGAATTGGGTACAAGGAATTTACAATTGAGCAATAATGTCTGTTGGGACATGGATAGGGGCGCATACAGATTCCAGTATGGTTTCCATCCCATTATCTGGAGTACCTGTATAGGTATATATACAAATTCTATTCTACAGTTTACAACTATGCACCAATTTGTCCTTTATTCACAAAGAAACCTATGATATTCAAAGTAAATATGAGTAAAACATAACATAAGTTAACTAATACAAGACTAAACCTATATTAAAGCATCTCCATCTATTTTATATCCTATACGTATCCGTTCTTATATCAATCCGGATTCAAATCCATTTTTGTCAGATATAGTTATTGATTTTTATTTATGAAAGATACTTGTATTTGTATCTATCTTCTTTACTTGAAAGAAAATAGGGATATGGTAATAATACCCATATATCCAAATCCAATCAGTATCCACTCCAAATGCCCCCTTAGGCATGGATACAGGATATTAAAAATTGAATGTCCCATTCATGTCTAATTGGGATTTAACATGTAGAATATGAATGCCATATGCCATTTGGAGATAAATTATAATATCGAACATCTATATCAGGCTCCTTACATAAATATCTTATATAAAGAAAGGTAGAAGACGAGAGAAAAATCGAGAGGATACAACTTTTGATATTCTAATTTAGGGATTTATCTGTTTTACAACGGGCTAAAAGCATACTGGTTATGCACATGCCATTTTGTTATAGTTGTTGACACCACTAAGTCGGCTTTATAAAGATCGGCAACATTTCTACTATTTGGGTATCGGTCAAGTATTGTGGCCCAAGACTGATATGTCGGCCGCTAGTTGGTCAACTTATCGGACACGTGTGGAGTACATTTAAAACAATGAATTGAGATCTATGGTACAACCTGTACATGGGGTAGCCGCCCCCATAGTGACTATAAGCTAACACCTTACCTACCTTGGGTACAGTGTTATCTCATATGCCTAGCTTACATTATGTATAATGTCTATATATACATATATGATTACTTAGGCTTTTTTGGTTTGTTCCTAATCAGAGTGCTCTAGTTTGTTGAACTATATAGGCTCATAAGAGAACTAGAAAGTAACATAATATGCATTATGTTTCTTTTGTTCAACGAAATAAAGGAAAATTTAGCAAGCAGAACTATTTGATGTGATTGCATATATGTTAAATTTGATAAACAGATAACTGAATCTATACAATCCGACACTTTCAACAAATTAACCAACCGTCTGTAGATAGGGAAGAGACTTTAGTAAGGAAAAGACACAAGAGAAGTACAAGGAGATCACCTTAGCAATAACTGGGCGAGCCATTGAAGTTCCCAGCAAGTATTTCCTTTCATATACCCCGCAAGTATAAGGAATATCTTGCAAGTATTAATAGATTCAGTACTTGAATTTGAAAGATACTCTAACAAAGCAGAA
Organism: Iris pallida; assembly: GCA_029216955.1. NCBI lineage: Eukaryota > Viridiplantae > Streptophyta > Magnoliopsida > Asparagales > Iridaceae > Iris > Iris pallida. The sequence continues at coordinate 807,071 of JANAVB010000194.1, forward strand.
GAATAGACCAAAGCTTTATTATTTTGTGGGCAATGAATTGGTGGTGTTTTTTCTGTGTCTTTAGTATGCTGTCACTATTAGTTTAGATGGTGACATTTTATAAGAATGTTTCCTATGCTTTGGTGCTAATTAAAATAGGAACATATGTGAAAACTACAGAAAGTTTGTAAATATACATTAGCATATGCATATGTTAGGAAAATAATATAGGCAATTTTTTCTTCTTCTGATTATTTGGACTATTCAAGATTACTGGATGAGAGAACTAACATATGTAGGCGATAAATTATCTCGAATTGTCTTGCATATACTTCCATTTACAAACTAGTAATGTGTTGAGTGAATGACCTGCACTTATGTCAAGTCAGAAGTTTTTAACTAAGATATCTGATGTGTAATTAAAGGCAATGGTCGATGCTGCTAAAGAAGTAGGTGCTGATGCAGTTTCACATAGATGCACAGGAAAAGGCAATGATCAGGTTACGTATCTACTTCAAAGATTTATTTTTGAGTTTCTATCTAAATTTGTCTGAAATATATATTTTGCTGCCACTCTTCTTCCCAGGTCCGATTTGAACTGACATTTTTTGCTTTAAACCCCGAACTCCAAGTTGTGGCCCCGTGGAGGGAATGGGAGATTACAGGGCGAGAAGATGCTATAGAGTATGCAAAAAAGCATGGTGTTCCTGTTCCTGTTTCAAAGAAATCTATTTATAGCAGGGACAGAAATCTATGGCACCTTAGCCATGAGGTAAATCTGTCATTTAAAATTGACACCACTGGACAAGCATTGTACTGATGGCTTCTTAATGTTTTAATATATTATGGTTACTGATCGTCCATTGCTTTTAGTAGTTGGCAACTCACACCTCTTTCTTTGGTTCTGAGAACTAAACCTTGAATTTATTGGAAAATTGAAAAATACTTCCTGATATATCAGGAAATGCTATATCCTGCAACAATACGTATCAGGCAAAAGTTAATGGAAAAAAATCTAGAATAGACCTTGAAGTTTGTCTTAGTTAAAGTTGTGTACCAAAGGTTGGGCGGCCCAATCCTTGAGAGCTTTGATATGGGAAGGTGAAGTCCTAGGTTCAAGGCCTTGGGACTACAAGTGACTGGCCCTTAATCTAAAAAAGAATTATGTTAGGCTCCTCGTAACCACTTAAGAAAATTGTTCATATTGACCACAAATTTGGTTAGTGTGTGCTCTTCCAGCTTGAGAGATTTGATATAGGAAGGTCAATTCTGAGGTTCGAGGCCTAGGGGTGATAGTAAATGACTGGCCCTTCATCCTAGGTTGCGCAGCCTGATCGTTGACAGCTTTGATATAGGAAGGTGAAGTCCTAGGTTCGAGGCCTAGGGGCAACAGTCAATGACTGGGTCACTGGGCCTTAATCCTATGTTGGGCAGCCCGTTCGTAGAGAGCTTTGATATAGGAAGGTCAAGTCCTATGTTCAAGGCCTAGGGACGACAGTGACTGGCCTTTCTCCATAAAAATTATGTTAGGCTCCTCATAATCATTTAAGAAAATTGTTCATATTGACCATGCAATTTGGAATGTGCTCGTGCAGCTTGAGAGCTTTGATATTGGAAGGTGAAGTCCTAGGTTTGAGGCCTCGGGGCGTCACTAAGTGACTGGCCCTTCATCTAAAAAATTATGTTATGCTCCTAGTAATCACTTAAGAAATTTTTTCATATTGACCGTGCAATTTGGTTTTTGCACTCGTATAGTTTGGGATAATTCTGCGTAACATTTTCCAGTTTATAACTAAGGCTGTGTTTGATTGAGCTTTTTTTTCTATGGAAAATATTTCCATCGCAAATTTTCCACCAATTGTAGTGTTTGATAGCTTATATTTTTCATGGAATTATTTTCCAAAAAACTATCATTTTCCATATTTTTTTTTCTAAAATGGTGGAAAATGAAACTTGACCAACCCATAAGAAAATATAATTTTCCATGGAAAATAACTATTTTCTGTGGAAAATAATGACAATCAAACATCCAAATTAAGTTTTCCATGGAAATTTTTTAAAATTCCATAGAATTTTTTTCCTAGGAAAATAATTCCATGGAATTAATTTCATTTCCACATTTTCCACCTTGCAATCAAACACACCCTAACTGGTGATTTGACTTCAATCATGGAAATTTCTAGAATTTGTTGAGAATCAATAAGGGAATTTTAGTCCCACATCGGAATATGTAGTATGTAGAGGAGCTAGACTCCCTATAAGTAGTGAAGTAGTCCATCAATAAAATCATCCAACCATTATTTTCTACATGGTATCAAAGCCATAACTCTCTCTCTCTCTCTCCACAAAAAATTTTTTTTAGCCGACCCCCCCCCCCCCCCGAAGCAGCAGCCCCCCCATCCCCACCCCACCCCCCCCCCCCCCCCCCCCCCCCCCCGACCAGCACCCTTCCGCCCCCCTCCCGCCCCCTCTACAGCACCCTCCCGCCCCCCCTCCAGCACCCTCCCGCCCCCCCCCCCCTCCCTCTCCCTCTCCTGACATGGAAACCCTAACCCTAGTCCTAGCAGCCCCATCCAAACCCTAACCCTAACCCTAGCCGTCTTTAAACAAAAAAAACGGCGTATTTCAAAGAGAGACGACTGTCAAATACTTTATTTGCACCAACTCTGTTCCTAGATTACGCCGTTTGGAACTAACAAATGCTTTATTTGTTATTCTTTCTTTACATCGGGATCTCTACATAGACTGATCATGTCTTCTCTGGTGACCTGACGTGTCCACTTTATATGCGCGCGTCGGTGCTGGCCATGTTAGTAGCGCATTCGTAAAGTCTGTAACGTCGAAAAAAACGACGACGACGAAGACGGAGAAGACGACGAAGTTGCCGACTTCGACGTCGAAGAAGTCGAAGAAGACGACGAATAGGGTTCACAGTTGAAGAAGGCATGGATTCGATCAGTGGCAAACTGACGGCCGAAGAGATGAAGGCCTTGGTTGATGATATCTTATCAAAGAGATTAACCGAGGCAACCCCACGTGTGATCCATACTGATGTGGATCCGTCACCTTACAAAATAGGGAAATTGGAGAAGCTGGAGACGAAGTTGGAAGGAACGTCCAACTACTTGAAGTGGTCGCGGCAGGCGATGCGGACGCTGAAGGGACGTGGCTTGGTTGGCTATGTCACTGGCTAAGCCAAGGCGCCAGCCGATCACTCCGCAAAGGAGTTTGCTGTTTGGGAGATTGTCAACAACGTAGTGGCTGGGTGGTTGACTGCCTCATTAACCGACCAAGTGTCGGGCAATGCCGAGGCAATGTAGGCTGCTGCTGATATATGGCGAACTCTAAAAGATATGTACTCCGGCTCCGGCAACCCTATGCGAGTCTTTCAACTGCAAGATGAATTCGATAGGGTGGCCCAAGTCGAACGTACCATCTCTGAGTACGCAGCCCTGTTGAAGAAGTACTGGTCTGATCTAGATCATTATGATCCTCTTGGGATGGAAGATGCACAAGTCGAACCGGCATTCGCGAAGTACTTTCAGACGTTCTTGGCTTATATTTCGCGGCATCGTATGATGAAATTACTGAAGGGACTACACCCTGTATTTGAGCAAAGACGGAATATCCTCCTATCCCAACTCACGCTTCCGACCTTGGAAGAAGCTATAGCCGTCATGACACAGGAAGAAGCTCGACTGAAGTTGATGTCCAACAAGGGCTCCTACAGGGGGAGCAAGCCGCGGTTGACAAGTCTACCCTTGCTGCCTTCAATCAACCTCTATCTGTGGGTGGTGTTTGCCACAATTGTGGTGACTCCGGACATTACATCCGATTTTGTCCGAAACCCTTGCGCAATCAGTCTAATGGTCGTGGACGGGGTCGTAGAGGCCGACGTGGTAGTAGAGAAGGATATGCTGGTAGAAGGGGCGGATACAAAGTAAATCTGGCGGAGGAAGGGGAAGAGAATCAACTGGTTGAAATAACCCCGCTTGAGCGGGAGTTCCTTGAGAAGTTGCGAGGCACAAAGCTGGGTTCGGCCGACAGTCCTGGGGCGTCTTCTACCTCGGGAGATCACATCACTTGCTTTGCCCAAACCAGCACCGGTAATTCTGCGCGTGCTCTTGCATCTGTCCATCAGCCAGGATGGATTATGGACTCTAGGGCATCTCGCCATGTCACGGGAGCCCGTGGTGCGTTTCAGGACTATACTCCCCTACCATTGCCGGAGAGTATTCAGACCGCTGATGGTACATCCAGCCCTGTAATGGGTAAAGGCACTGTCGCATGCACCCCTTCCATCGCTCTAACCAATATCTTACATGCTCCGTCTTTTTCTGTCAATCTTCTATCAATTAGTGCCATTATACTTGATCTTAACTGTACTGTTTCCTTTGACATTCCTACGGTGACTTTTCAGGAGAAGGGGACAGGCCGACGACTTGGGACTGGCACATGGCATAAGGGGCTGTGGTATTTAGACATGACTGGACTGGACAACGCATTGGCATCCTTGGTAGCAGACGCACAACCAGAAGCTTCCTGTCGCAGTGTTGAAGCCGACTTGCTACTCCACCACCAATGTGTCGGTCATTCCTCTTTTAAAGTTATTAGTCGAATGTATCCGTCCTTATATCAAAGGGCTAATAAAGAGAAGTTATTTTGTAATGCTTGTGAGTTGGAAAAACATACCAGAAGCTCGTATGTGAGCTCGGGGAATAGGAGTTCAGTTGCTTTTGACATGATACATTCGGACATATGGGACCGTTGTCCTACAACCGGAATTAACGGTTTTCGATGGTTCGTCACCTTTATTGACTGTTATACCCGCGTGACATGGGTCTACCTTATGAAGAATAAAAGTGACGTCCTTGAGGCCTTTTGGGACTTTCATCGCCTGGTGGAAACACAATATGGCGCTAAAATTAAGTGTTTCCGGTCTGACAATGGGACGGAGTATACTAATAAGAGGGTTGCTGAGTATTTTTCCACTCATGGAATGCTACATCAAACTTCATGTGCTTATACTCCGGCATAAAATGGTGTGGCTGAACGAAAGAACCGACACCTGCTGGAAGTCGCACGGACGATGATGCTGGCTATGAATGTCCCGAAACACTTATGGGGGCAGGCTATACTGACGGCCTCTTATCTCATCAACAGAATGCCATCTCAAGTATTGGACTGGAAGACACCGTTGGAGATGCTTACTGGGGCAACTATATACACTGTTCCACCGAAAGTTTTTGGATGTGTGTGTTTTGTCCAAGATAATAGGCCAGGCGTTGGCAAACTGGATCCTAGGGCAGTTAAATGTGTCTTTGTCGGTTATACGGCGACTCAGAAGGGATATGCCTGTTGGAGTCCGGTCGAGCAGAAGATGTTTGTAAGCATGGACGTTACATTCAGAGAACTCGAACCATACTATGGTTCGGATGAAGGTTCAGCATTTGGTGACACACCTAACACAGATGGTGTTAGATGTGAGGGGGAGATAATAAGCCCAAATGTGGTCGTCGGATCGATTCCGTATCCGGTTGTAGAAAACTGGACGAAAGGGGGAGAGCACAGTGACTCAGATACAGAGAATGAAGAAGAAGATACATATGTTACGCAAGGAGAGCAGCAGACAAGGGAAAAGGAGCTCCAAGTCTACAGAAGGAGACAACAGAAGTCCAGTACTGTGCCTATGCCGTGCCCTGTGCCCATTGTACCAAGTCCCTCGTCTACTCCTGCTCCAACTCCTGAAGATGTTGCCCCAGCACTGAATCACTCGGATTCTGATGCGGATCTCTCCGACTCGGATGGTATGATCTCTCCACCACCTATTGCTCCCTTAAGGAGATCTTCTCGCATCAATGCGGGTAAGGTTCCTGCTCGTTTTGATGATTACGAACATGACATTGCCAACTTCTTGTCTTATTCTAACATTTCTTCAAATTATCGAGCCTTCATTGCATCGTTAGACTCTACTTCGTTGTCCAAGTGTTGGCAGGAAGCAAAGAAAGATCCAAGGTGGAAAGCTGCAATGATGGAAGAACTTGGGGCATTGGAGAAAAATAAAACATGGGAGCTGGTTCCATTACCCAAAGGGAAGAAAGCTGTGGGATGCAAATGGGTGTACACAGTGAAAGAGACGCCAGAAGAAAAAGTAGAGCGGTACAAGGCGAGGTTGGTTGCAAAAGGATTCACACAGTCATATGGAATAGACTATGATGAGACGTTTGCCACAGTAGCAAAAATGAGCACCGTGAGAACTCTGGTGTCCATTGCAGTGAACTATGGGTGGAAGCTGTACCAGCTGGATGTGAAGAATGCCTTTCTTCATGGGGACCTACAAGAAGAAGTATACATGGAGCTCCCGCCAGGGTGCTACGCAACGGAATTAGACGGAGGGACGTCGCAAGGAAAGGTGTGTAAACTGAAGAAGTCGCTATACGGGCTCAAGCAGTCTCCTCGAGCCTGGTTTGACAGATTCAGAAAGGCTGTTACAGGCATGGGATACCGTCAAACAAATGCAGATCATACGGTCTTCCTCCAGCATGCAAGAGGCCACATCACTATACTTGTTGTATATGTGGATGATATAGTGATCACAGGTGATTATGAAGTCGAGATCGCTAAGTTGAAGTCAAAACTCGCGAAGGAGTTTGAGGTGAAGGATTTAGGAGCGATGAGATACTTTCTAGGTATCGAAGTGTGTGAAGGCGAACAGGGAATTGTTCTATCACAAAGAAAATGCACACTAGATCTGCTGAAGGAGACAGGGATGCTGGGATGCAAAGCAGTCGTTACTCCAATTGACCAGAAGAGTAAGCTTGGAGCAGAAGCAGGAGAGCATGTTGATCGTGAAAGATATCAAAGACTTGTAGGAAGATTGATTTATCTGGGACACACTCGTCCTGATATCTCATTTGCGGTGAGTGTAGTGAGTCGCTACATGCACTACAACAAAAAACCCATTTAACAACGTTCCATTTACAACGTTTTCTAAAAATATTGTAAAAAGTTAGATTTTTAACAATGTTTCTAATGAGAACGTTGTAAAATATTGATCATAACAACGTTTTATAATTATATGTTGTAAACCTTATTTTTTTTTACAACGATTTAAGATAAATGTTGTAGATCTAACTTTTAACAACTGTATTTATTTGTAGAACATGCGAAGTTTAGAAAAGAAAAATCAGCTCCAAAATTTTGGAGGGGTCCACACGAAATATTTTAGCAGAATTCCTCTCCCCCCCCCCCCCCGCGCGAGAATTTCCCTCCCATCTTTTGGCTTCCCGCGGACGCCTGACCTAAGCCGTGCAAAATAAAAAGGCAGGAAGTCTCTCTCTCCTTTGGCATATTTTCTTCTCTATGCAAAACCCCTTTCTTAAAAAAAAAAAATTCCAGCAGTGAAGACGAAGAGATCATCGGTGAATTCGAAGGGAACCAGAGGAAAAATCAGGTTTGCCGTTCGTTAAATCTCTTTCTCTCTCTTTTGGTTCCCTTCGTGTTTTAAGTCCCTTTCTCCTTCGTGTTTTAAGTCCCTTTCTCCTTCGTGTTCACCTGCGGATTCTCTTCGTGTTTTAAGTCCCTTTCTCCGCATCACAGGTGAACACATAGAGATCCATAGGTGTAGACAGAGGCGAAGAGGAGGATCTTTTCAGTTTTGGGCTGTAGTATCCAATTTTTTGTAAGTTTGTTTCAATTTCTCTTCGGCTTTCTTCATGTTCTTCTCTTTGTTCGCTTTGGCTAAATTTTAGTCCTCTAGAATCGAGCGACGACGTTTAAATCCCTACTTTTTTTTACAAAAGTTTTTAGATTTTGGGTTTTCCCTAATTAAAACCCTAAATTTTTGGTGCTCAAATCGATAGGCGGCCTTCATAAAAAGGGTTTTTTTTGTTGTTGTAGTGTGGAGCACAGAGTAAATTATTGAGTAACAAGCGGGATATTATTCGGATTTAATCCATATCAATACAGGAACTTTGAGCAAATAATGACAACTATTTCATCCAATTGATGATCTGTTAGATAAATTTTTGTTGCTAAATTACCATCCTCGACCAGGGAGTAACAGTTGACAACAGAACAAAGGAATCAACTTTTTTCCATAATAATTTTGTTTGTATACAGATTAGGAATTTTATTTGATTATAATGATAAATATTTTGATTATTACAGTTGCTCTGATTTTATAGTCATCATAATTTTTAGGTCTTGTTTATTTTGTTGTAGGGCAATGGCAATGGAGAATTTTTAAAGATTTTTTTTAATTATTATATTTTGGTTGAATTTTTTTTGTACTCTGTCTTGATTCATCTATATTATTGCAGGAATTGGTATTCATCAGTGCTATCCCTACCACTCGATTGCTTCCAACAGGTTAGGGTTTTATTTTTAATGCAATTTTGATGCAGCTAGAATGCGTGTATTTAGTAGTAGTCTAATTAATCTCGCAAATGGAATTGAGTAATGGTTTCAGCAGATAAGTTTACCAAAGATGCAAAGGATTCTAGATACTTTGAGCACATAATTTGTTACTTTGGCATGTCGACCATATCTACATACAATCAAAATAATGTTGTTGGATCTAGTTCTCGGTCAGACATCCCAGGATGTTACTTCCCGTCCACCTTAGATAAACACATAACTTTTTTCATGTTTCCATTATCATGTCTACTTTATTCAGATAACTTTTTTCATGTTTCCAAGTAGTCTTCTTTAGTAGGGAATTCAAGGCGTAAAATATGGTATTGATATTGGTAACGAACTAGTGTAAAGGAAAACAAGGTTTATTGTTCTACAGTCATAATCATTAGACGCAAAAGATATAAGAAAAATTATGAAAAAGTTGCACATTGGTTGCAGCTGAGTTGTGCATTATTGCTCCTCTTAGGGTCTCACCAAGGAAAGTTTAGAATCTATTTTTGGGTCATCAAATTGCATATAGAAAGTTAAAAAGAATAATGAGAGAAAAGAATCCCATATAGGTTGGACCTTCTCTCTAGTCATCCCCTTCGACATATTTCTTTGTTCGGCTTCACGGATATCCATGGCTGTGCCACCTCCACAACATTTCTCAACCTTAGAGATTACGTTGTGGAATGAAAGGTTACATATATACACACATACACGTTCCGATAATTTTGTCTAAAATTCCAGTTTTGATACTCAGAGAGCATCCCATCTGCCTTTAGAATCTTTTGGTCTTTTGAGGACAGTTGGAGCGAATGCTCATAGATAAAATCATATGCTTAATCCATTATGTTCTTAGATATTTCATTTACATATACTATGCATTTCCTTGACGCAGTTATCTTTTGCATTATTGCTGATAATAGTTAACTTTTAGCAATTTACAAAATAAAGGAAATTTTCGGTATTTCGTTAACTAAGCCTAAAAATTAGACACTTGGCAGGCCTCCTTTATTACTTGATGACTTTCTTTATCAGAACTTTGTGATGAGAAAGAGGCTTGGATAAGTCAACATTACCCGAATGTCATTCATAGAGGTCAAGTAACATTTTAGCGATTTCTTAGTACCTAGGATGAGCTGTGTGTCCAAACTTGGCTGATCTGGGCCACAAGATAGTGGGGATCTGAGTCTTCAAGTGGAATTGTCATATAATTGCAAGTTTTTGAATATATGAACCACATTCAGATGGCCTTTACCTTCTCACCATTTTTGAACATACCAAGTCTTCTTATAGAAATTACTAGGTATTACACTCTTATGCTAATGTTCAGAAGGATGATTAAATTTCAAATTTGATATTTACATGTTTTACAATTGAGCTGTTTCAAGATAGTGTCTTTTTGTAGCTTATTCCACGAAATTGCAACACATTAATCTCTTAATGTGCCCGATTCATGTTTTAGTATCTATATTGATTTTCAAATGCTTGGTTTTGTTAATTTTAACTTATTTGGATTGTGTTTGCCTTATTTTGTATGTGGTGGCCACTGGATTATGTATGTTCCTGGTATTGGATGTGCAAAATCTATAAGATTAGTTTGCTCGTAACAAGCTTATCAACTACATTTGTTGTTTTGTTTTGCTTGAACTTCACATAGCCCAGGTGATGTATTTTTTATTTGACTCTATTATCTTTCATCTTCTATGTTCATCTTCTTCTGCTGCTAAATTGTTCTATATACATTATTAGTTTTGTTTTGCTTGGACCTATAAGATTGGTTTCTTTTCTCTCTCTCAGACTGCTTCTCTCTTTTCTCCAAGCCCTCCACAAAAACTTTAGTGTTCCCTCTGTCTCTTATCTCTTTTTTAACGATCCCACAACCCTAAGGATGTGCAGTTGGGCAGTTCCAGATTGCTCTCACTAGAGTTTGTATCCGTGGGTATCAGTGTGTACCATATATCCTTATGTAGGTATCAGTTGGATAAATGGGTGTCGATTGCTTAGAAGAGGAGTGTGGGTTAGTGATATGCCATAAAACAGTGAATGGGTGTACAGGTTTGAGGGAAGCAATAGAGTCCACGTAAAGGGTGATGTGCAGAATATAGGATACGCATAGTAGCAGTTGCAGCGAACCGTAGGTCAGTGAATCACTACTGCGGGAGGGGGTTCCTGACTGCAGTAGCGCATGATATGTAGAAACTGGTAGTAGTAGGTAATATGAGCAATGTGTGTGTGTTAGGAATTGAGCAACCTGTGTTACTGTACATAGAGATTGGGACTGCAGTACAGGCAGGTATTTGCTGCGGACAGAGGCGGAGCCCAGAATGGGTGTGGGTGCGCTGCAGCTCAGCCCAAAATTGTTTCTGTTTTGTTTTGGATCATTATAATGACATAATTATGTTAAATAGTAGATGAGTTTGTTCGAGTCACACTTCCTATTATTTGCATGCCAGACTTGATATTTATCTTTTCAGGTCCTTCAATTTAAATCTTTGTCAGTCTTTTATGATATATAAACATCCCCCGAATAAACTCCTGCCTTATTTTATTTCTTATTGCAGTATTTTACTTGATTCAATTATAAAATAGTTGATTTGATTTTCGTAGTAGCTATCCCTAATGCTCTTTTTGTTTGGTGTGAATTAGAGTACTGTCGCGCGTTTCCAGTGATGGATAAAGCTTGGTTGCATTTTCAAAGGTTTTGAAGTTACCTATAATAAAATATTTACTTTTTTGTTATTAGGTTTACACCATTTTGATATTCATTGATTTTTTTTTCCTTATGAACATGTAGACACACCTCTGAATACCAACAAGGAGCAATGAATTTTGTAACTATTGCCTTGAAGAATCTAGGTGCAGAAACAATTTCATGTCCTTGTATTAAATGTAAGAACTTGGATCCTCTTCCTGGTTCGATTGTGTACGAGCACTTAGTTTGTAATGGAATGGATCCATTGTACACCACTTGGGTATTACATGGGGAACAATCTACTGCTTATGCACAGGTGCATCAAGGTACAATAGCATCTGATATATATCAGATGTACGCAAATGCATTTGCTCAAGATGAAGGGATTACAGATCATAGTAGTGATAGAAGAGAATGGTCTGCTAATGTGCCGGAAGATGTTGAAACCCCTTTGTACACAGGGTGCACAAAACAGACAAGATTGTCTGCAACGGTAGCTTTGTATAAAATCAAAACTACGAATGGTTTATCCAAGGTTTGTTTTGACGAACTCTTAAAACCGTTGGTAATATGCTACCAGAAGATAACATGCTTCCTAAAACCTCATATGAAGCGAAGAAGTTATTGAAGTCTTTTGATCTGAATTATGAAAAAGTACATGCTTGCGAGAATGATTGTTGTTTATTTAGAAAAGAACTTGCAAATAGGGATAATTGTCCCAAATGTGGTTGCTCTCGTTGGAAAGTGAACGAGTGCAATACAGAGAATGAAAACGAGAACAAGTCTAAAAAAAGGATTCCAGTGAAGGTGCTAAGATATTTTCCCATCATACCAAGGCTAAAAAGAATGTTTCTATCAACAGAAACATCTGAACAATTGAGGTGGCATAGCACCAATGCAAGTAAAGATGGCAAGTTACGCCATCCAGTTGACTCGTTAGCCTGGAAAGCAGTTGACAGAAAGTGGCCCGCTTTTGCATCAGATTCACGAAATATAAGACTTGGTCTTGCTGCCGATGGGTTCAACCCTTTTAGTAATCTTAGCTCTACCTATAGTTGTTGGCCTGTGATGCTTGTCGCGTACAACCTTCCGCCATGGTTATGCATGTTGAAAGAGTATCTAATGTTGACATTATTAATCCCAGGGCCAAAGCAACCTGGTAACGATATTGATGTTTATTTGCAGCCACTTATAGAGGATTTAATAGAGTTATGGAACAGTGGAGTAGAAGTATATGATGCTTACACGAAGACAATGTTTAATTTGAAGGTGATTTTGATGTGGACAATAAATGATTTTCCCGCTTATGGAAATCTAGCTGGATGTACAACAAAAGGAAAGATGGCTTGCCCTATTTGCAGTGATAATACTTTATCAATGTGGCTACCACATAGTTGCAAGACTGTATATATGTCCCACAGAAGATTCCTTCCTCTAAAACACCCATTTCGAACAAAAAAAGTTGGTTCGATGGAAATCATGAAGATAGGAAAAAACCTGTAATAATGACTGGTCGTGATGTATTAGAAGCTACCAGTCGAATTGAAAATGACTGGGGAAAGAAAAAACAAAAACCAAAGAAAAGAAAGAAGACAAAGACTGCAGTTGATGGTGAGATACAAATATGGAAGAAGAGATCAATTTTTTTTGAACTGCCTTATTGGAAGGTAAGTCATTTTAAATCAATCTAGTTTCTTATATTTATTTTAGTTTTAATATTTATGAGTTCAAGATATAGTTCATAATAACATGCAACTTTTTTTGTTATTAGGATTTGCTTCTACGTCACAATTTGGACGTAATGCACATTGAAAAGAACGTTTGTGAGAGTATACTTGGCACACTTTTGGATATTAAAGGGAAGTCAAAAGATGGACTTAATTCTCGAAGAGATTTGCAAGAAATGGAAATTAGGAAAGAGTTGCATCCACAAGATAGAGACGGTAAAGTATTCCTTCCAGCAGCACCATACACATTATCAAAGACCGAAAAGCAATTATTTTATAATCGATTAAGAAATTTGAAGGTACCTGATGGGTATAGTTCTGACATTAGAAATTGTTTCTCAAAGGATAACAGCATAATAAGTCTTAAATCTCATGATTGTCATGTTTTGATGCAACAATTGCTATCTGTAGCTTTGAGAGGTCTCTTACACAAGGCACCGAGAAATGCAATACTTCGATTATGTGCATTTTTAATGAAATATGCCAAAGGGTTATTGATCGAGATAGATTGGAATATCTTGAGGCTGAAATTGTTGAAACGTTGTGCATGTTAGAAAGATTTTTTCCTCCTTCATTCTTTGATATTATGGTACATTTGACCATTCACTTGGTACGAGAAGTACGTTTATGTGGACCAGTACAATATCGTTGGATGTACCCATTTGAAAGGTACTCTACTATCTCATCTTAGTTTTTCTAAAGCATATTAGTTAATACCTTTCGTGAATAACTAAAATACCTTATCATTTCTTATTAGGTATATGAAGATACTAAAAGGATATGTCAAAAATACAGCACGTCCTGAAGGATGCATAGCAGAGTGCTATCTTTCTGAGGAGTGCATGAGGTATTGTAGTAGCTACACAGAACAAGCAAAAGAAATTGGTGTTCGTTATAGACGTAATGAAGATTCTCTTGATAACTCATTACATGAGGGACGCCCATTATCCAAAGGAGTGCATCTACCAATATCTCATGAAATGTTAAAAAGTGCACATCGATATGTGCTTTTTAATACGGCAAAGGTGGAACCTTATGAAGAGTAAGTATAAGGAGATTCATTATTAAAAATTAATAATTTAATGTTTAGATTAGGCATGATATGTGTTTTCTCACCATATTATTTCATCTAGAATACATTTGAGTGAGTTAAAGAATTCAGATAAGCATCTTTCCACAAATGAAAGCAAACTTTGGAAGAAACACTCGGATACATTCTGTGATTGGTTTCAGAAAAAGGTACTAGTTCAAGTGTGTGTTCTTTGAAATTGCAATATATATGACAACATTATATCTTACTACGATTTTTTATAGGTTAAGGAGGAAATCTGTACAGGCGTTCATGTTTGTGATACAATAAAGTGGTTGGCATATGGGCCTGTAAAGGAAGTAATGTCATATTCTGGGTTCCTTATCAATGGGCGTCGATTTCAAACCAAAGACGTTCAAAGGTCCACTCAAAATAGTGGTGTTTCTTTGGAAGCAAAAAACCGTATGTCAATCAGATTCAAATGACAATGCTGGAACTTCAAGCTCAAGAGCTTTTTATGGGGTCTTGCGCGATATTCTTGTTTTAGACTATAATACTTTTCAAATCCCTATTTTTAGGTGTGACTGGGCTCACATTTATCACGGTGTTAAGGTTGAAGATGGTTTTACATTAGTAAATCTCCATCAATTTAAAAATCAGTTCGAAAGTGACCCTTTCATTCTAGCATCACAAGCGAAGCAAGTATTCTATTCTAGAGAGTCAGATTCTTCTAGTTGGTATGTGGTGTTGAAACCACCACCAAGAGGTTTCCACGAATTGGAACTATATAATGAGAATGCAGAATCAAGCTCTCAACCGTTGGATGTCTCAAAACTTGGCGAAGCTATTGATGACGAGGATAATTTGTATGAAAGAAGGGATAAAGATTGTGAAGGCATATTAGTTTAATTGTTGCAATTCTGGAACACATTTGTTTGGAAAGGAACAAAGAAATTATGTCTGACAGTTTAGTACAACTTTTCAAGTGGTTCTGTTTGTAAGGGGTAAATCTGTTTATGATGAAATATAATCTAAATAGAGATGGAACATGGTTCCATTTGGCTCTTTGGCTTATTCTATCAAATCTAAGAATGTCATTTTCTATTATATAGCTGCATTGGCTTATTGAATGAATCACACCCAGGACTGTGATTCCTTATATCACTTACAACAACACCACTACCACCCAAGCCTTTATCCCAAGCTTTTGGGGTTTAACTATTTTCTATTCAGCTCTGTGAAGTGTCATATCTTTAACATTAGCAAAAACCATCTTTCTTTGTATGTCTGAATCCAAAGTTTGTATTAAGACAAATTTTTGTTTGTATATTGTTCATGTGGCTTGAAAGTTGCTGTAATGTATTAATCTAATTATCCCAATACTTTTTAGAAGAATAGTCCCAGTTTGTTTAGAGTTATATTTATCATGACATTGAACTCTAATGTCTCTTTTGAAGTTGGATTGTGTCTTATTTTTGTTCATATATACTAACCTATGCATCATAATGTTTTTGCTCTTGATATAGTACAGACTCGGCATTTTGTTCTTGCACACTAGTGGTCTATTTTTAGCCTATATACTAGACAATGGCAGTTGCAGGGGTGGTTGGTGATGTTATAATTGTCAAAGTAATAAAAGAAGTGTGAAACAACTCTATGATGAACAAGGTTTTAAGTATCACAACCAAAACAGGTCTTCGATACTAAAACTCCCTAAACCAAGCAATGAAACCCCCAAAACTGCCAAAGTCTCACTTCACTTTATATTTTCTTTTTATTTATCTTGCCTTCTAGAATATGATCTAATTCTTTTTAGTTCTATTTGTCACTAACAACAGTTAAACACTAATCAACGGGGTTGTAGATTGTAAAAGCTATGGCTCGTACAACGGAGGTAATTGAGATTATCACTATATATAATTTACGTAATTTAATTTATTCATGACATGTTATTTCTTTTTATAGGTCTCAAAAAGTAAGTCAGGGAAACGAAAAAGAAAGCCACAACAATATGTTCTCTCAGATGTTCAACAAGATGTGGATGAAAGCCTAGAGGGAGGTTTAGATGCATCTCATTCTTCACCTATTGACTTGCTAGATGCACATAATTCCCACCTTAACGAGGAGACAATGTCGGTTAAGAACAAACGAGGTCCAACCAAGCTCAAGGGTCTTGGGATGGAACAAAATATGATTAAAGAAATAGAATATAATGAAAGAGGACAGCCTATAGGTGATACTTCAATTACCTTTGCCTCTTTCTTAGGGGCCTTAGTTCGATCTACAGTTCAGATAAATATAAAGAATTGGACTTTGGTTTCTAAACAACAAAAGGAGGACATGTGGACAGTTATATTGGTAAGATAATTAGAGCTAAATATTTCAAGCTCACTTATCATTTCATAATGTATATTTATATACCACAATTTACATTACAGCAAAGGTACAAACTAGATGAGGTGAACAAGAAAAATACCTTGCAAAAGATGGGAAACTATTTGAGAGAATATAGGTCCAGGATTTCCACTAAGGTGAGAGCAGCTTGTGCATTGGAAGTAGAAGAAGCACATCTACAACTTGCCAAGTTGAAACCTCAAAACTTGACAGATCATGAATGGAAAGAGTTCATTAAACGTGCGTGCTCAGCGACAGCTAAAGTAAGTTGTAACATCTAATGTTAATCAATAATAGTACATTTTTATTATTCCCCTTTGTTAATAATAATTAATTTTTGATGTAGAGTAAGAGTGACCTAATGAAGTTTATAAGGAGTCATCATAAACTACCCCACACGATGAGTCGACGGGGTTATGCCCGATTGGAGCAAAAGATGGTAAACTTATTTGTATCTAGTTTATGATGTTTGTACTCTAATTGCATGTGTTGATTTCTCAAAGTTTACTGAGATGAGAAATTGTATTGTTTTATGTATTTTTGTAGAAGAAAGAGGATCCATCGAATATAGAAATATCAAGAGTTGATTTGTGGTCGGAAGGACATAAATCAAAGAATCCCAAACAAGCAAATGCATCTGTTGTCGAATCTCTTGTAAGTAGAAATAAAGTTTTGAATATTTTACATATATTTTTATATTGTTTGTTCAATTTATATTAGTATTTCATTTTTAACATTCTAGAAAAAAATTCAAGAGATCAAAGAATCACAATCTAGTACACAAATATCATCAAGCTTAAGAGATGATGCTCTCTCAAAAGTATTGGGTGAAGACCGACCTGGTAGAACAGTAATTGGTCTTGGGTTTGGAGTTACAATTACTAAGTTGAATGCCCAAGCACATTCTTCTAAGATTATACATGCGCTCGAAGATAAAGTCAATAGATTGGAGGACAAATTGGACAAATTGATCGAGGTAAGTAGTTATTATTGGAATTAACAAATCTCATAACTTATGCCTTGCATTCTAATTTGTGGTCGTCACAGCAAGGAGAGAAAAGAACTGGACAAGAGAGGGTGCAATCACCACAAGTTGTTAGTACACCAGAGGTAAATGTGTGGATAAAATAATTATAAATGTGTGTAATTTTAGAGAACTTATTTATTATGTATTAACTATATATTCATTACATTGACAACAGTCACATCATGCAAGCAACACCAATAATGACCTCCATGAGCCAATCATTGGACAAAAATGCAAGATTATGAGCTGGTACAAAAGAGGAGAGATTGTTGCAGAAGGATCAATAGCATCAATAGATCCTGTCTCCCTAGTGCACTGCAAACCACTTGGGCTAGATGCTTGGAAGGTTTGGATTGAAGTTGGATTGGTTCCTGAAGCTCATTTGTGGAGGACTACATCAGACATGACATTGGTTGAGCATGCTATAGGGGTTCCAATTGCGTGGAATAAGCAATACATTATACTTGATCCTTAAAGCTTTTGATTGGATCTTTTCATGGTTTAGGCTCTTTATCAAGTACTTTGGCAGTTTAGATTTCTTATTAAGAATTTTGATATTTTAGACTTCTTTCTTTTTGAGACTTCGTATTAAGTACACATTTGTTTTTAATGCTATATTTGGGATACTTGAATCATAGACTTGTTATCAAGTATGTGACATTTCAATATGAATGAATTGTGTTTTTGACTGACACTGGAGCTAGCACTTTGCAGAATTTTTGCACTTAAATGCATTTGTAAGAACCAATTGATTGCAGGACATGATGAAACCCTTTTTAACTCTGCCAATGTAAGTGCATTACATTGCCGGTCCCAAGCCCGGATAAAAGAGGAGGGAAGAGGTGCACACTATCTACATTTCTTCTTCCTGTATAATTAAACTCATGAAAACCTCTTTTTAGTGGGTTACTTTTACTGTTGCAAAGCATTATAAGTTTTTTTTTTGTCTCTTCTAGATTGTGTGATGCCTGTGGAGGTTATGGATTAAGCAGTGTCTGCCTCTGACATCTCCAGGACCGATGTCAACACTTTTAACTGTCAAACCCTGCTCTATCAGTTTATGAGGTCCTGGTTTGTTGTGTCATCCTTGCCTTGTCCATTGATCTATGTTATTTGACAGGTCTTCTTTGTGACAGGTTTATCGGTTAATAGTGGCAATGGACGCTACTCTCAGCCATTAAGTAATGGTGTTCATGCAATTCCGAGAACAACAAGATTAAAATCTCAACTTAGCTTCTCAGGACAAGAGGCACTTCCACAAATTTCAGAAATTGGTGTCACTGACATGGGAGGGAGTGTGATTGGAAGCAACAGGTCCGATGAGACAGGTGGAAATGTTGGACAATCCTACATCTCCACTAATTTCCAGATCAGCTCTTGGGATGACGCCAACTCAATTCCCTGCTCTGCTCCATCAAATAAAAGAGCAAGAGATTGCAACGAGAACCTACTTAACAGTTTTAGCAACATCGGTTTCGAGGTACTTCTATAGATGTAGGAATAGTTGGCGATACATTTACTGTATTCAAGGTGCAAATGTGATACATTTACTGTTATTGATTGAACAAATGATAATTTATACATCCAAAATCAAGCTTTCAACATTCCTTTCCTTTTTTTTATACAATTAATTCTCTCAAGCTAGGAAAGAAGCTAGCTGATTCATGAGGGCATTTGGGGAGGCCCAAGCTAACGTTATATATATATATATATATATATATATATATATATATATATATATATATATATATATATATATATATATATATAATTTGAAATGCCTTGATCAATTCTCTCTGGGCAGGGAACTTGAAAATGATCTCTGATAAATAGTTTGGTATCTTATTGAAGTTGATTGGTAACTGATTGACTATTGGTAACTGATTGACCTATGGAAACCTTTTTCTCTAGCTCTTCATTCAACATGCTGCTTCATTTTATTTTTTTCATTCACATACTTTTCATACAAGATAACCATGGCACCGGCAGAAACATAAATTTACCCGGGCAACCAGTGAAGATTAAACATGACTCAGGATATGTCAAGGTTGGTAATGGACGAGAACTATTTTATTATTTTGTGGAATCCCAACAGTCGACCCAAGAATCATCTCGGTCGCCACTAGTTCTGTGGCTAAACGGAGGTATGGTAACAACTTCACATTCACTAATCCTTTTTCTTCTCCTATTCTCTCTAAACATTTTCAGAGATTAACCTAATGCTGTTCTTTTTGCGCTATAGGACCTGGCTGTTCTTCTTTGGGAGCTGGGGCAATGATGGAGATCGGCCCCTTCCGCGTTAGTAACGATGAGAAAACACTTATCAAGAATCCATATACATGGAGTTCAGGTACGTTTAGAACACGTAACTCTTAGAATTGTAGTTAGTGAATCACTGAAAATTATGTTTATTGTGGTTTCACATATATAGTTGCCAACCTACTATTCCTGGAGAGTCCTGCCGGAGTTGGATTCTCATATTCCAACAACACCGCGGATTACCTTTCACCTGGGCATGGGCGGAGCTACATAGGCAAGATTGGGGTCTGCTGCCCCCACGAATTTTTTGTTGATACAGATTTCTTTTAAAATTACTCTCATCTGTTCCTTAAATTACTATCTCTTTAATTAAATTTCTGGCCCTTCTTAAATTTCTAACTAATAATATTCTATTTGTTCCTTAAATCTTGCCCCCCACGATCTAAGTAAAAGAAGAGGACTACACGGAAGTTAATGTTATAGAATTTTCGTCCCCACTGAGTGGAAGGACTAGCTCCGCCCTTGCTCCTGGGGATGCAAAAACAGCAAAAGATATCATCTTTGTTAGAAGTTGGATGAAAAGACACCACAAGTACAAGAGAGCTGAGTTTTTCTTAGCTGGAGAGAGTTATGGGGGACATTTCATACCACAGTTGGCAAACCTTATTCTGGAACATAATAATCAAGCAAGCAAGAAAGATAAAATAAATCTCAAAGGAATATTGGTACAATCGAAAAACTTATTCATTTGTTCTATACAGGTTTTGTTGTGCATCTCAATTACCAAGCTTAATTATATAATTGCATGCATTTAACAATTAACTCTTTTGATGTCGCAGATGGGAAATCCGATTTTTGACTACACAGTGAATCTTGATGCACGTTACGAATTTATGTGGAATCATGGATTGATTTCCCAATCTATGCATAATAATATTCGTAAAAACTGCCATCCCAATCCAAATGATCCCGTGTGTGTAGAAGCTGCTTTAGAAGTGGAGAAGAATCTTGCTTGTTTGGACCAATACAACATATATGGTCCTCAGTGTGACATTTCTCGGGGTCGACAAGATACTTATTATTCGGTAATTTTAGAAGTTTCTAGCAATGTTGTACATAGATAATAATGTACATATATAATTTCTTGTAGAGTTGTCTTTCTGGTAAATCTCCACTGATCAAAGCAGAAGACGATTTCAGATTCTGCCAACAAGACAACTCTGCAGAAGAAAGAACCAAGTTATAGGACCTGAGTAGCCACAACGTAATCATTTTCCTTTAGGCTTCTTCTGTATTGATTATGCTTGATAACTGTGTACTTGCAGATTGAAAATTTTGATCCGTGCAGTAAAAATTATGTGACAGCTTATTTGAACAACAAAAAGGTTCAAAAAGCTCTACAAGTAAAAGATTTTGCTCCTACTTACGAATGGGCACTATGCAAGTAAGTTTCGTTCTTAAATTGATATACAAGCTAAATATGTCATAATGTGCTTATTAAGGTGATAAGTTTCTGTAGATTTCATCATGAACTTCTGGAAGATATATAGAGCAACTTGATTTAGATTACCTTGTCTATATCCTAATGAATATTCTGATACCTATATTTTTTTTTCAATATTTGATTTGGAAAATGGGATTTGAGCAAGTTGTACCACTTGTTTGCTAACAATTGTGTCCTATGTTTGTAGTGATGAAGTGTACTGGACAGATTATGGATCAGCCTTACCACTGGTAAATGAAATGATGGAGAAAAACATGTGTATTTGGATATTCAGGTAACTCTTGTGTTACTTTTACTTATAGTTGGCCTTATGTCTCATTTTGAATATCTGTGTCATATCCTCAAATTGTCAGCCAAACGTTCTCGACAGCTTCAAGGTGACCTTCCTTTTGACACCAATTCTCTTTTATGTCAAAATTTTGCTTCAGGACTAATTCTTTAGTTTCAAAAGTTAACTTATCTTGCATAACAGAACTGGCTATTATGTAACATATATATTGTTTCTCAGGTGGTTCTTTTCGTTACTATAGGTATAGCATATTAATTGATATGCATCTAACAGTTGCATTTTCATCGGTTTATGTACACAGTGGAGATACCGACAGTGTGGTTCCTTTCACTTCCACGATCCGTTCTATCCATATGCTAAATCTTTCCCATAGATACAATGTGGGAGAAATGGGGAGTTGATAAAGAGGTAGGTAATCCAACTGCTGTCATGAGATACTTAATGAAGCCAAACCTTAATATGCACTATGTAAGGCAACTAAGATACCATCATAAACGATTAAGAGAAAATATTTCGATATATAGTTTAAAAAGAAACTCAGTTTTTAGCTTCATTACGGATGCTATGAGGAACCAAGTATACATTAACTAGAGCCCATAATCTTTAAGTACTCTTCCTTGTGCACATGTATGTATGTAAATTGTCAGCTCTCGCATATGTACACATGCAGATAAAGATGAGCAGTCTTTTCAAAGTAGAGGTTGATATTAATTTGTAACTGAATTCATCTTTATTACAGGTGTACGGCTACAAGTTTGAATATGAAGCTGGAACTATTTCATATTGTCTTAAACAACAATGACCAATTTGATCTCAAACCTGATCTTGCAACAGAAGCAAACCAAACTGTCAGAACTTGATGTCTTGGAAGGTTTATGAAGTGAGTGCAACACCAATCTTCAGAAGGCGGCCAAGATGGCAGAAGAAGGTGCTAGGACGATGTATGTATTGCGCACGGAGACACTGAGGAAGAGGAGGTTGCCCAAGAATCCCACCAATTTTAAAGAGGAAGGAATACTCAACATGAAGGATGCGATTTGGCTACTGGCACAGTCACAGGAAGGTTGATGGGAAGCTAAAGGAGGTGAGATGGGAAGCTAAAGGAGGTGAGATGGAAATTCCTTCTTCTTTATACTCAGCATTGTATTTCCGATGTCTTCTTCTTTTCAAGTGTAAAGAAGGGGGAGGGGGAATCAAGTTCCTAATTGTATAGATTCTAAAAGTTCTAAAGTAGTTAACATATTCAAGTTGACATGTTTAAAAATGTAAATGTGTCCATTTTTCTACAGCCCACTTGTAAGAGTTGTTTTATTGGTACAATTTTTTTTCTCATGAGAAAAACTATTATTATGTTCTGAAGGGTGTTGATCATCAGAGAACATATTTCCATTACCAATCTTTTCACTGTTTATGGTTCAAAGAGGTCGACCGCCTCACTTCCAGGGATGTCTCTGATGGTCTGGAGGAGATGTTTGATGTCTGCGATTGTTAGTGCTTGCTTGCTGTATGACTTTTGGTGAACTAATGTAGCCTTTTTGTTTCTTCTTCCTTTTTTTTGAAGGTATTGTAACTTGTAGCTAGTCAATTTATACAATGTAATGTCTTGACATTTTGGTATTTTATATATATATATATATATATATATATATATATATATATATATATATATATATATAATTTTTTTTTAAACAAAAATATACTTTCAACAACATTGAATCCTAGTTGTAAATGGTTGTTTCACAACGTTTTTGCATTATTGCTAATATCAACAATTACAACGTATATCGTTGAACATAATGACAACATATGAAATACATTTTACAACAATGTAAATGGGTCTTTGCAATATCTATAAAACATAGTTAAAGTTGTAATGACAACACATTAAAATCATTGTTAAAGGTTATATTTACAACGTATTTAGATCATTGTTAAAATGATAAAACACCGTCAAAAATATATATTTACAACGTGTTGTGCAACGGTAGGCTAACGTTGTAAAAACATCTCAAACTTTTTACAACTCCTTGAACTACAACGTTTTTGAAAACATTGTAAAAGTATATTAACAACGTTGATCCAACGTTGTTAAATGGGTTTTTTTGTTGTAGTGATGCATGATCCAAGAAAGGGTCATATGGAAGCAGTATTTCAGATCTTGAGATATCTGAAAAGAACGCCGGAAAAGGGGCTATGGTTCAAGAAGAATGGACGCATAGAAGTTGAGGGATACTGTGATGCAGACTGGGCGAGCTGCATAGACGACCGATGGTCTACCACGGGATACTGTATTTTTGTAGGAGAAAATCTGGTCTCATGGAGAAGCAAGAAACAGTCAGTGGTAGCACGGTCGACAGCTGAAGCAGAATACAGAGCAATGGCTCTGGGAGTGTCAGAGTTGCTATGGGTGAAAGCATTGCTGACAGAGTTGAAGCTGGATAAGGGAGCATCATTGCGTCTTCTGAGCGATAGTCAAGCTGCAATAAGTATAACTAACAATCTAGTTCAGCACGACAGAACGAAGCACATCGAGATTGATCGATTCTTCATCAAGGAGAAGCTGGAACAAGGGATACTGAAGATTGACCATGTCCGCTCAGAAGAACAAGTTGCAGACTGTCTGACTAAGGGTCTTAGTTCATTAAGTCCGTCGAAGCTATGTAACAAGATGGGGATGATCAATATCTATCGCCCATCTTGAGGGGGAGTGCTGAGAATCAATAAGGGACTTTTAGTCCCACATCGGAATATGTAGTATGTAGAGGAGCTAGACTCCCTACAAGTAGTGAAGTAGTTCGTCAATAAAATCATCCAACCATTATTTTCTACAGAATTGAACAGTTGTATTTGTATCATATTGTACCTTATCTTCCTTGCCATACATTAAACTAAGACTTATTCCATTCAAATGGGGCAGCTTGGGGCATGATGCAATGGCAAGAAAACTATGGGGAAATATAGTTCTCCGAATCTTTGTTGACCTGGCTGACGTCAAACTTTTACAAACTGTTGTGGAATCCTTAGTAGGTAGCTAAGTAAGGAGGCCTTTTGTTATAGGAAGTTGTAAGGTCGGTTGACGGGAGGGTTGCCATCTATTTTGGTTGGGTTGCCATCTATTTTGGTTATGCAATTAAGCACATGTAACCAACCGTAAGGTGGAACCTTCAAGTTTAGGAGTCGATTGGAAGAAGTTGGAGAACAAGGTACAAGAATAACATTTGCTATAAGAAAGCATATCTCAGTAGGACTATAGTCTGTGGAGCCAAATGGAATGACATTACCATTTTGATACGTAAAGTTATCTGAACTCCAAAAGTCAGCCTGAAGAATGGAAATTTCTCTCCAGATAAAACTGCTCCAGCGTTTTTCCTCTGTACATGAAAAATCCATGCCTATAGACTTAGACAGTCGATACCTGTTCTCTCTTGAATGTCAATGAAATTCCTTTTTATAGCACAGTAGGCTGGTAGTGTAGAATCTGGGATGTTGGCCAACAACCTGAGGGACTTTTTCATTAGAATGGTGGCATTTAGAAGGCAGCACATACTTTTATAGCACTGTTGGCTGGTAGTTCAAGCTGAATGTTGATGGATATTAAACAGAAGGCTTACAAGTTTGTCATCTCTGTTGCTTTCTATTTTGAAATAGTCTTTATTTATGGTTTTTCATGTATGCTGCTGATTTGCTAACCGTGTGCAATTTTATGTGGAATGGATCTTCTGATCGTGAGAATTAAACTCTTGCCAAACTTACCGCAATAAATGATAAAGCTAATCTCATCTTATAGGGAGACATTCTGGAGGACCCAGCAAATGAACCAAGGAAGGAAATGTACATGATGTCTGTTGACCCAGAAGATGCACCCAATCAACCCGAGTAAGTAAATTCTTTTCTTCATCCATCCAATGATACTACTGGCCTTTAGATCTTTGGATAATACATGAACATTTTGTTGATCCACACGGGTTTCAGTTGATTTTAGTATACTCTGATTACTTGCAGATATTTAGAGATTGGGATAGTGTCAGGCGTGACTATTTCCGTCAATGGGAGGGAGCTATCCCCAGCAGCTCTCCTTACGGAGCTTAACGAGATTGGTGGGCGGCACGGGATCGGTAGAGTGGACATGGTCGAAAATCGACTTGTTGGAATGAAGAGCCGCGGAGTGTACGAGACTCCTGGTGGAACCATCCTGTGGGCTGCTGCTCGTGAGCTTGAATCCCTGACGCTCGACCGCGAGGCCATGCAGATGAAAGACATGTTTGCTCTCAAGTATGCCGAACTGGTGTACAATGGCCGTTGGTTCGACCCCCTCCGCCAGTCGATTGACAAGTTCATGGAGGAGATCACGAAGACGACTACGGGCTCCGTCACCCTTAAGCTCTACAAAGGATCGGTCACTGTTGCTTTGCGGAAGAGCCCCAATAGTTTGTACAGGGAAGACATATCTTCGTTTGAGAACGGAGCAATCTACAACCAAGCTGATGCCGCTGGGTTTATTAGGCTCTATGGGCTTCCTACCAGAGTCCGTGCAATGCTTGAGAAGGGCATCTGAGGGGTTATTTTGTTTTTTTTTGCTCTTTCAGGAAATTTTATGGTAATTTTTAAGTTGGTAGAAGTAGTGTGGATGCTTTCTTTCTTGAACTTTCTCGTGGAATTATCTGGAATATGTAACAGGAGCAGCTTATCAGTTTATTGCCTCTGTTTCGTTCTTGTGCTCGTTAGAGTTTAGTTCAAGGTTTGCCGAACAGTAACAGTCGGAATTAGAATCAATAAATTGCAGATTTTCTCGAGGATTTGTTTGTTATTAGCTGAGGGCTGATTTAACTGCCTTTGCATTCTGCAATTGCTGCTGGTAAATGTTTCTCTCAATTGTATGATTTTGGAGCCGTGTCGTGTCGGTGCCTGTAGTTTGGTGCAGTTGATGGCGTATCCACTGGGTTTTTGTTTGGGAGAATGTGGTAGCTTACGAGCATTTTGTTCGATCGTGACTGCAGCATTCCTCAGTGTTCCCATGATATTACTTGTTTTGCTATGGAACAATGCAATTGCTCTTTGGACGAGATCGTAAATACTTTCATCAGCATAGTGACTCCATGAGGGGTTGTTACTGTAGTCCATTTTTTTTACAGCTACGTTTGTTTTAACGGAAAATTTTACATAGGAGGATGAACTTTAGTGTATTTATTAAAAAAAAGGATTAGAAGAATTATCAAAAGGAGGTCAAGACGACATTAAAGATGACGCCACCCAAAGGCTCTCCTCTTAGCGACATTAGAGATGGTGCCAAGACAACGACACCCCCCACCCCCCACCCCCACCCGCGCGTCATCAGTAATGTCGTTAGACTTTGTACTTCTTTTTTAACGAGGAGAGATGATTTATTATAGATTTATCTAATATTCTAACTTTTTTTTTAGTTTAACTACTTGATACATATCTATAACAAATTCTTATTTAAACTATTTTTCAACAATATTGTAGATTTTTTTTATGTGCAATATATATATATATATATATATATATATATATATATATATATATATATATATATATATATATATATATATATATATTAGAAACTTGTCATGGGATTACAAGAAACTATATGCCAAAAGCCATAACAAAATATTATAAAATAAAATAAAAAATATTAGAAACTTGTCACGGGAATTTTTTTAATAAAAATTTATAATAGTTTATAATACCAAAAGCTCCCTTAAATTTATAAAAAACGATTATAAATTTTTACAAGAAATTATTAGAAACTATATACCAAAAGTCATAACGAAATACACCACACATCGTTGCACATCTTATAGATACGTTTGAATATCTTTTCATTAAATCCTCTCTCCTCTCTCCTCGGTAAAAAAAAAAGCATAAAGTCTGGCAACATTAGTAATGGCGCAAAAGGGAGGGGGGGGGGGGGGGGGGGGGGGGGGGGGGGGGGCTTGGCGCCATATCTAATGTCGCCAAGAGGGGGGGCCTTTGGGTGGCGCCATCTTTAGGGCTCGTTTGGATCAAGTTTTTGGATTCTTAGGAATAGATTTTCAATTCCTTTCCCATGGGAAAGAAATTCAACATTTCCAAACCCATGTTTGGTTAGGTTGGGAATAGGTAGTTCAAAATTTTTAAAAAAATTATTTTCATGTTTGGTTCACACATGGATAGGAATCTTAATTTATTTAGTTTTACTTTAATACTCTTTCACTAATTTCATGATGATTCACATGTTTGGGATGAGAGTTGAAAATTTGAAAATAAAGCGAGGGTATAACTGTCCAAACAAAATAGTCAAACATCATTCCTAGGAAAGTAAATCTATTCCCAAGAGGGGGCTTGGGAATAGCTTTCCCACATCCATGGAAATAGCTTTCCCACATCCATGGAATAGCTTTCCCATCTAAGCCCCCCCTCATTCCCAATCCTAAACTTACCAAACATGGGTAGGGAATTCAAATCTCATTCCCAAGCCTCAAAAACTTGAACCAAACGCTCCCTTAATGTCGTCTTGTCCTCCTTTTGATAATTCTTCCAAAATTATCTTATTTTTCATAAATACACTAAAGTTCCTCCTCCTATGTAAAAAATTTCGTTGTTTTAATGGGCTCTTCTTCGTGCTCTTCCACTCAAAACCATAGGAAATATCATTATGTTTAGGATTGTTATATTCCTAGTTGTAACCCTTCATCCTTCTTTCTTATTTCCATCCATTTGCTTCTCTCGATTGGCTCTTGTGGTTAGCGAAGAGTGGTATAAGACCCCGACTAAGTGGCGGAAGATCAGTGGATCGAGTCACGACGGCGTACACTAAGTCCTGTGCATATCGCCGGACATCTAAAAATAAATAAATCCAAAAAAAAAGATGTCTGTTTTATGCACTATGGTGCATGACATTTTAAATTACTTAAACAAGTACAAATACAAAATCTACTAACTTTAAATGTTTATTTTTGTTTTTAAAATTCTTCATCACTATATAATATTACTATATAGTGATGTGCTTTATAAATGATAAATTTAAACTCAAATCTTTAGTTTATAATTTACTACTTAGCTTATAAGTGCAAAAAAAATGTAATATTTAACAAATTCAATTATTACGAAACGTGTCCAAATGATCCTAATCGGTTCTTTTTCCGGTTTAGAAACACACACAAAATAGATAAAAAGGACTAGTTTCAAACTTCATAAATTATCAATTAATTTCCAGTATCTTAAATGGACATTTGACTTAAATATTAATAGTTAAATAATTTTTGATACCAAAAATAAAGAAAATTTTAAATTATTAAATATTTTTATTTTATTGCTATTTGAAAGTGATCTGTCACGACCCGCACCCGGATATACGGATACGAATACGTGGGCCACGCCCAGCCTACGTCGCAGTAAAGGCGGGTAGAACGTTGTCTAGTACCCAATAAATATACACTACATCTAGAAGGTCTACAACTATAAATATACTCTAGTCACATCACAACAGCTAAGGATGATAAGACAAGAAAGATAACTAAAGCAGAAGAACAACTAGAAACTACTAGAAGGAATCATAAGATAGGAAAAATAAAGAAGGAAAAACAAGACGAACTAAGGATAACTACCAGGCAACTCACATAGAAGAATAGTAAGATCCACCTCAGCTAGCAACATCATAAAGTCCACTAGTAGTATAACAACTCCTAAAATATTATCAACAGTATCCTGTCAGGAAAATGAGCAAGTACAAGCACTAACATCAGTTCCATATGAATTGACAAATTCTATAAGAGACAGTATAATAAAATACAAGACAAAGATATATGAAGACTTGGGAACCATTCGAAAGCTGAGTTACAACCCTTAAACCAAACAAGGAACGGGGTTATAACCCTTCTCTCGAGCAGAACTTTGCCTCCAATCATGGTACAATATAAAGGCATGTAGAACATGTGAGTAACTGTATATCATAGCATGGTGAGAAAGTACTGAATGTAGAACAGAGCAGGATATATGATAAAATAAAGTAAATATAAAATGTGCCTTGAATTATTAGAGCGATATGTGATCGGCTTGGGATAAGTGACAGGACATGCTATCAACTTGGCCCGGCAATCCGCGGTGACCTCAACGGAAAGTCGTGCCGGCCAACCTGGATAACGAGCACAAGATAAGGGAATCTCGCTACACCCTACGTGAGGGAGAGTAGCGCGAGGACAAGGATAGTGACAGGGTGGCTTGGATCACATAGCCTCTAATAATTCCCCATCCCCGAATAGTATAATGGACCTGGACATGACACGTCATGACACGGGATTTCCTAAGAGGATAGCTACTCCCTCTCAGGAATCGGTGTCTATATAAATACATGGAACAAGGCAGGAAATGTACATATATACCAAGAAAATCCAGGAACAAAATCTCATGTCATGATCCAACATATACTAGTCCGTGAACCATCGTGACTGGGAATCAAGTAAGACACTACGACTGAATCAGATATAGCAGATATCAAGACAATGAAAACTATCAGTGAATGTACTCGCCTGCGGTCCTGAGCTGTGAAATGGGATCGATGCTCAGAGTGATGCCACAAACCTAAAGATAAAATATATATAAACTAATTAGGGTTCAACAGTGTTAGGTTTGATTCTATAGTATAAGCTATGTAATCTAGGTCAATCTCAGTCCAACAAAGTCAAATTAGGTCACACTGAGTCACACTAGGTCACAGAAAGTCAAACCTAGTCAAACTAGGCTAATATTGACTAACAGTTGACTTTTGGTCAACTGGTCAACTCTGGTCAAGTTTTAGACATTTTTAGGCCAAGTGTTGACTGATAGTTGACTTTTGGTCAAAGCAGTCAAACATGGTCAACCGAGGTCAAAACTAGCCTAAACATACTATTCCTAAATATTACCAACCAAGATACCATATATCTTGGTCAAACAGGGTCAACACATTCAGTTTCAGTGGTTGTGAAATCACCGGAATCGATGGATCTCAAATCCGATACAAGGATCTAAAAATACGAATAAAGAAGGATTATAATAATAGGGTGAAAACCTGCAGGTGTTGACGGATAATGAAACAAACATCACCAACGTGTCCAGAATGGTCAAATCAGCTAGGATAGCCTATCCATAAGTCTAATTTGGACACAGGGGCAAAAAAGTAATCTCGGGTCAAAACGGTATCCGTGTCGGACCCACTTTGCACCGAAAATATGTCAAAATAAAAGTGCACAAAACCTAACAAATTCTATGTCCACGAATCCAGAATGACGATACGAACCCAACGGTATATCCAGAATTGGATTCCGTTGACCCGGTCTCAAATTGGTCCGTTGACCAGGACATTGAAATTTCGATTTGCACGGAAAAGCATGTCGGAGACAATGTCCTCAAAACTCAGCAAATTATATGTCAACGAGTCCAGAATGATGATACGAACTCAACGGTATATCCGGAATTAGATTTCGATGAGCCGATCTCAAAATGACCCGTTAGCCCGGATATTGGTATCCGACTTGCACCGAAATGCGTGCCGGAACCAATATCCACTAAAACCTAGCAAATTATATGTCAACGAGTCCAGAATGACGATACGAACTCAATGGTATATCCAGAATTGGATTCCGATGAGCCGGCGTCAAAAAGTTCCGTTGACTCAGAAAGTGGGACCCGCTTTGCACCGAAATGCGTGTCAGGGTCCACGTTCTCCAAATCAAGCAAACTTTAAATGAAAACATGCCAGAACGATGCCATGAGTCTATTGGTGGTGTCAGAAATTGAATCCGGAGTCCCGGGTTCAAAAATAGAATTTTACAAGTGCAACACTAAGAATTCGAATGGCCAACTTTGCCGTCGAATTCGACCAACCGAACGTGCTCAAAATGAAACGAAACTTAAAGGATATAGGAAGAGGGTTATACCAGCTTCGCACAGGAAAGGGTAGCACGCCAACCGGAGCTGCGACGGAGGAGATACGAGTCGACGAAGTCGGCTCAACAAAACTGTCCAAAAATAACACAATTTAAAGTGTCAACTTGGTGGCCGGTTTTGATGTATCAAACGACGAAATTAACGGGTGAAATTTCAGGAGAGTGAAAGGGTATATGCCGAGATTGAGATGGAGCAAAGAAATCGCCGATCCAAAGGTCGAATTTCCCAAAAAACGTGCACGAAGTCGCTGTCCCGAACGTAAATTCTGTGTTTCGTTCCCGCGCGCGTCACGGCGGGATCTCGTGCAAAACGCACGGATAGCCCGTTTTCTGCGTCAGGGACGACAGAGGCAGCAAGGGAGCCTCGCCCGAGGTCGCCCAGCCATGGGTGGCTCGCCGGCGGCGGCTGCTGGCCGCGGCGGCGCCACGCACGGTGGTGACGCGGCAGTGGCTGCTGCCACATCGCTGCTGCCGCCAGTAGCTATTGCTGCGTGGCGCGCCGGCCTTGCGCGACGGAGGCCGGCCACGGCGGCGGTGGTGTAGCGCCGAGCACGGCGGGGGTGGAGTGGTGGTTTGGCTATATAATGATGGTGGTGGTGGTATTGTAGAGGTGGTGGAGATGGTGTTGATGGTGAGAGGGTGATGGTGTTAGAGAGGATGAAGAATGGAGGAGGATAATGAGGAGAGGTGGGGTGCTCGGCCATGGGGGCTCGGCATGGTGTGGAGCTGCGGTGTGGCGATGGAGGAGTAGGTGTTGGTGTTGAATAAAGGGGGGAGAGAGAGAGAGAGATATTACATGTATGTATATAATATGTAAAGAGGGAGAGAGAGAATAAGAATAGAGATATTTAGAGAGATAGAGAGAGTTAGAGATGGGGGGTTATGCTGGTCGGGTACAAGGGGGTGAGGTGAGTGTAGTAATGGAAGAGAGAGAGTGATGTTTAAATGAAGAGAGAGAGAGAGATGGGGGGTTATGCTGGTTTAGACACATCTGTGATTGTCCCATGGCTCAGGTATATTTCTTGTATCTGAATAACTTGCTGAGATCTGAATATTGAGCTGAACTGATGTTATGAGAACACACAGATTTTATACTAAATAATTGTAGGTTATGTAACTATTTTCAATTGCCTAACAAAAGTAAGTTACAAATTATAATCATCGGATCATCATCTGCTTTGTGGAAACCAATTAATGAAGGCCAATGTATTAGTTATTATTACTTAGATTTACTTCTTTACACATAATTTAGCTTTTGTTTTTGCATATAGTTTTGCATAGTTTTTAACTTCTTGTTTACTCTTCACTAGGACTTTGCTAAACCGGAGGCCAATTTGTTTTTATTGTTTGAATTTGCTATGTACTAAAATAGTGAAAACATGTTGATGGTATATTAAGGGTTATGACTTTATCAATAGATCCATTGCACGGTTCAGCTCATTCAGTCATATGTTTGCTTATAAAATCCGATTGTGTATAGTATTAGTACCTTACTTCTGTTATCTTTCTCCTAATCTGCTGTTATTTGCTTGTCACAGGGAGAACTATGGCTGTGATGTTGTCTGCTTCACCGCAGACGTTGGCCAAGTATGTCACTGTTTACTAGAGTAACGTCATCTCAGTATAAATTAGCTATGCTCTGCAGTCCACATTTATTTTGGTTTCTTTATATATCCAACAGTTTGGTGTTCTGTTCTGCTTGGACCAATGACCAAATTATGATTTATTTAGTAAATTTCAAACTATTTTTACATTGTATTTAGTCCATAATCCACTGTATTTGAAAATGAAAAGGAATTTTACATACACAGGGGAGTAGGTGTTAGGCGACATACTTAATGGTCTTTAACATGGTATCAAGGATCACAATATCCGGTATCGGAATCGGTATCGGACCTGTCCTATGAGTATCGGTATCAGCAGTATCGGCGGTTTCGGATCGGAGTATCGGATTTTTGGTATCGAAAAACAAATTATTCTGAATACATTATTAAAATTCTATAATTTTTTTAATTATATATTTAGGCATAATTTTAAGTATTTCATGTGTTATTTCTTAGTAATTTTTGAATTAAATGAAATAGTAATCACCTTTGCCGATTGGTTTACCTGCGATAGATAATTTTTCCCATGGCTCAGGTATATTTCTTGTATCTGAATAACTTGCTGAGATCTGAATATTGAGCTGAACTGATGTTATGAGAACACACAGATTTTATACTAAATAATTGTAGGTTATGTAACAATTTTTCAATTGCCTAATAAAAGTAAGTTACAAATTATAATCATCGGATCATCATCTGCTTTGTGGAAACCAATTAATGAAGGCCAATGTATTAGTTATTATTACTTAGATTTACTTCTTTACACATAATTTAACTTTTGTTTTTGCACATAGTTTAGCTTAGTTTTTGACTTCTTGTTTACTCTTCACTAGGACTTTGCTAAACCGGAGGCCAATTTGTTTTTATTGTTTGAATTTTCTATGTACTAAAATAGTGAAAAATAGTTGATGGTATATTAAGGGTTATGACTGTATCAATAGATCCATTGCACGGTTCAGCTCATTCAGTCATATGTTTGCTTATAAAATCCGATTGTGTGTAGTATTAGTACCTTACTTCTGTTATCTTTCTCCTAATCTGCTGTTATTTGCTTGTCACAGGGAGAACTATGGCTGTGATGTTGTCTGCTTCACCGCAGACGTTGGCCAAGTATGTCATTGTTTACTAGAGTAACGTCATCTCAGTATAAATTAGCTATGCTCTGCAGTCCACATTTATTTTGGTTTCTTTATATATCCAACAGTTTGGTGTTCTGTTCTGCTTGGACCAATGACCAAATTATGATTTGTTTAGTAAATTTCAAACTATTTTTACATTGTATTTAGTCCATAATCTACTGCATTTGAAAATGAAAAGGAATTTTACATACACAGGGGAGTAGGTGTTAGGCGACATGCTTAATGGTCTTTAACATGGTATCAAGGATCACAATATCCGGTATCGGAATCGGTATCGGACCTGTCCTATGAGTATCGATATCAGCAGTATCGGCGGTTTCGGATCGGAGTATCGGATTTTTGGTATCGAAAAACAAATTATTCTGAATATATTATTAAAATTCTATAATTTTTTTAATTATATATTTAGGCATAATTTTAAGTATTTCATGTGTTATTTCTTAGTAATTTTGGAATTAAATGAAATAGTAATCACCTTTGCCGATTGGTTTACCTGCTATAGATAATTTTTCCCATGGCTCAGGTATATTTCTTGTATCTGAATAACTTGCTGAGATCTGAATATTGAGCTGAACTGATGTTATGAGAACACACAGATTTTATACTAAATAATTGTAGGTTATGTAACTATTTTTCAATTGCCTAATAAAAGTAAGTTACAAATTATAATCATCGGATCATCATCTGCTTTGTGGAAACCAATTAATGAAGACCAATGTATTAGTTATTATTACTTAGATTTACTTCTTTACACATAATTTAGCTTTGTTTTTGCACATAGTTTAGCTTAGTTTTTGACTTCTTGTTTACTCTTCACTAGGACTTTGCTAAACCGTAGGCCAATTTGTTTTTATTGTTTGAATTTGCTATGTACTAAAATAGTAAAAAAATGTTGATGGTATATTAAGGGTTATGACTGTATCAATAGATCCATTGCACGGTTCAGCTCATTCAGTTATATGTTTGCTTATAAAATCCGATTGTGTGTAGTATTAGTACCTTACTTTTGTTATCTTTCTCCTAATTTGCTGTTATTTGCTTGTCACAGGGAGAACTATGGCTGTGATGTTGTCTGCTTCACTGCAGACGTTGGCCAAGTATGTCACTGGTTACTAGAGTAACGTCATCTCAGTATAAATTAGCTATGCTCTGCAGTCCACATTTATTTTGGTTTCTTTATATATCCAACAGTTTGGTGTTCTGTTCTGCTTGGACCAATGACCAAATTATGATTTGTTTAGTAAATTTGAAACTATTTTTACATTGTATTTAGTCCATAATCCACTGCATTTGAAAATGAAAAGGAATTTTACATACACAGGGGAGTAGGTGTTAGGCGACATGCTTAATGGTCTTTAACATGGTATCAAGGATCACAATATCCGGTATCGGAATCGGTATCGGACCTGTCCTATAGAGTGCCTCGAACGGTGTCATACCGATGCTAGCTTGGTAGCTGTTGTTGTAAGAGAACTCTACCAAGTGCAAATGGTCTTCCCAAGACCCTCCAAATTCCAAGACGCAGGATCTCAGCATGTCTTCTAGCGTCTGGATTGTTCTCTCTGATTGCCCGTCAGTCTGGGGATGGTAGGCGGTGCTGAACTTCAGTTGTGTTCCCAAACTGTCATGCAAACTCTTCCAAAAGTGAGAGATAAATCTAGTATCTCTGTCAGACACAATACTTACCGGAACTCCATGAATCTGGTAGATGTGCCGCATGTACAATGCTGCCAACTTCTCGGTGGATAGACCAACCTTGAAGGGGATAAAGTGAGCTGACTTCGTCAGTCAGTCCACGATAACCCAAATGGCATCCTTCCCTCATTGGGATCGAGGCAGTCCCGATACAAAATCTATCGTTATGTGCTCCCATTTCCACTCTGGAATGTCAAGCGGCTGCAATAGTCCTGCTGGTCTCTGTCTACTAGCTTTTACTTGTTGACAAATTAAACATCTAGCCACATACCTGGATACGTCCTTCTTCATTCCGTACCACCACACTATAGTATGCATATCCCGATACATTTTGTTGGCTCCAGGATGTATAGAATACTGCGACTGGTGCGCTTCTTGCATCAGCTCGTTCCTCAGTTCGCCAGTTGGTACGTATAGCCTCGTACCATTCTTTAGTGCTCCGTCGCTGGCGATTGAGAATCCTTCAAGTGTTCCCACCAGCACTTGATCTCTGAGTTTGTAAAGCGTCTCGTTTTGGAATTGTGCCTCCTTGACTCTGTCCATTAGACTTGAACGTACTTGTAACTGCATCATTGATGATTCAGCTCCTGGTACAATGGCTTCTCTTCCCAGTTTCCTCATTTCTTCTTCAGGGAGTACAATCTCCAGTCCAAGCTTTTCTATGTCCTCCAGCAAATGACGCTCCTTAGTCAAGAACATTGCCATCGAGTAACGACTAAGTGCATCTGCAACAACATTAGCCTTATCCGGATGATATTGCAGGTTGATGTCGAAATCCTTCATCAGCTCCAGCCATCGTCTCTGTCGCATGTTCAGCTCTTTCTGAGTGAAAACATATTTCAGAATTTTGTGGTCTGTAAATATTTTCACTCTCTCTCCAAAAAGGTAGTGCTTCCATAGCTTCAATACAAATATCACAGCTGTAAGCTCCAAATCATGTGCAGGATAGTTCTTCTCATGAGTCCGTAATTGCCTAGATGCCCATTTTGGAATTAAATGAAATAGTAATCACCTTTGCCGATTGGTTTACCTGCGATAGATAATTTTTCACAAACTTATTATGCTTTTACACTCTTGTTGATTGGTCTTTCTCGTTCAATTTTCTTTGCTGAATTTACTGAAAAAGAGACTCCGATGTTGGTATCGGTTAACATCGATATCGGTCGGTATCGGATCGGGAGATGTCAAACCGTATTGGTATTGGTTGTATTGGATCGGCATCGGTCAATACTGCAAACTATTCATGGTATTGGAGCTGCCCATGTTCATATCCCGTCTGAGGCGCATTTTAAGCATATTTGACAAAATTAAATTGTTGCATGGATCCAGCTATCAACCCATAAAATGGGCATTCGACCTGCGACGGCGCATTATAGCCTTCTGGGGTATTAGAATAATATGAATATATTAACATCAACCCGCACCAGAACTCTCGAGCTTTTGGTGCAGTGACATTGTCTTTAACCCTATGGAACTGCTATTCTGTATCTTAATATGCTTCATGTTTTTCTAACTCGGTTGCTTCATCAGGCATACTTAAATTTGTTTCATTTCTTCCACTTTATAATATATAATTTTATTTTCATTTACTTCACTTGCACGCCTCATCATTGATGCCCTTCGTTGCCCTTAGTCTCAAACTTGAGTAAAATTCCTTTGCTTGAATGTTTATTTTTTTGAAGGGTGTCACGGAGATGGATGGCCTTGAAAAGAAAGCCAAAGCCAGTGGTGCAAGCCAACTAATTGTGAAGGATTTGAAGGAAGAATTTGTGAAAGATTACATATTCCCTTGTTTACGTGCTGGCGGGGTATATGAAAGGAAATACTTGCTGGGAACTTCAATGGCTCGTCCAGTTATTGCTAAGGTGATCTCCTTGTACTTCTCATGTGTCTTTTCCTTACTAAAGTCTCTTCCCTATCTACAGACGGTTGGTTAATCTGTTGAAAGTGTCGGATTGTATAGATTCGGTTATCTGTTTATCAAATTTAACATATATGCAATCACATCAAATAGTTCTGCTTGCTAAATTTTTCTTTATTTCGTTGAACAAAAGAAACATAATGCATATTATGTTACTTTCTAGTTCTCTTATGAGCCTATATAGTTCAACAAACTAGAGCACTCTGATTAGGAACTAACCAAAAAAGCCTAAGTAATCATATATGTATACATATACATTATACATAATGTAAGCTAGGCATATGAGGTAACACTGTACCCAAGGTAGGTAAGGTGTCAGTTTATAGTCACTATGTGGGCGGCTACCCCATGTACAGGTTGTACCATTGATCTCAATTCATTGTTTTAAATGTACTCCACACGTGTCCGATATGTTGACCAACTAGCGGCCGACATATCAGTCTTGGGCCGCAATACTTGACCGTTACCCAAATAGTAGAAATGTTGCCGATCTTTATAAAGCCGACTTAGTGGTGTCAACAACTATAACAAAATGGCATGTGCATAACCAGTATGCTTTTAGCCCGTTGTAAAACAGATAAATCCCTAAATTAGGATATCAAAAGTTGTATCCTCTCGATTTTTCTCTCGTCTTCTACCGTTCTTTATATAAGATATTTATGTAAGGAGCCTGATATAGATGCCCGATATTATAATTTATCTCCAAATGACATATGGCATTCATATTCTACATGTTAAATCCCAATCAGACATGAATATGACATTCAATTTTTAATATCATGTATCCATGCCTAAGGGGGCATTTGGAGTGGATACTGATTGGATTGGATATATGGGTATTATTACCATATCCCTATTTTCTTTCAAGTAAAGAAGATAGATACAAATACAAGTATCTTTCATAAATAAAAATCAATAACTATATCTGACAAAAATGGATTTGAATCCGGATTGATATAAGAACGGATACGTATAGGATATAAAATAGATGGAGATGCTTTAATATAGGTTTAGTCTTGTATTAGTTAACTTATGTTATGTTTTACTCATATTTACTTTGAATATCATAGGTTTCTTTGTGAATAAAGGACAAAGTGGTGCCTAGTTGTAAACTGTAGAATAGAATTTGTATATATACCTATACAGGTACTCCAGATAATGGGATGGAAACCATACTGGAATCTGTATGCGCCCCTATCCATGTCCCAACAGACATTATTGCTCAATTGTAAATTCCTTGTACCCAATTCTTACTCACGGATACAAATACTAAGACATGGTATGACATTATATGGACAGGACGCTACAAGTTTGAAAAGCAAGGGTACAATGTGGCAAGACTGTGATCATAAATAAGTATAAAAATAGCATATTAAGCTTTGTTTATTTATCTAACAATTACAATTTTAATTTGGATAACTTTCAATATTCCCACATTTGGGACTCCTGGGCGCGTATCACGTAATACCTTCTGTTTTTTCGTCTCTTAATTTTTTTTCTTTCAAAAAAGGATGAAAATGCTCCTCATTAAAAAAAGGTCTTTGCAGGCTGTCCATCTATTTCATCTAGAGGACACAACGCTTACTGTTAAAAAATAATAAATTATAATAAACACGGATAATTATGGCGATCCTAGGAATAGATTTTCAATTCCTTTCCCATGGGAAAGGAATTCAACATTTCCATACCCATGTTTGGTTAGGTTGGGAATAGGTAGTTCTAAATTTTAAAAAAATATATTTTCATGTTTGGTTCACACATGGATAGGAATCTTAATTTATTTAGTTTTACTTTAATACCCTTTCACTAATTTCATGATGATTCACATGTTTGGGATGAGAGTTGAAAATTTGAAAATAAAGTGAGGGTATAACCGTCCAAACAAAATAGTCAAACATCATTCCTAGGAAAGTAAATCTATTCCCAAGAGGGGGCTTGGGAATAGCTTTCCCACATCCATGGGAATAGCTTTCCCACCTAACCCCCTCCTCATTCCCAATCCTAAACTTACCAAACATGGGTAAGGAATTCAAATCCCATTCCCAAGCCTCAAAAACTTGAACCAAACGCTCCCTTAATGTCGTCTTGTCCTCCTTTTGATAATTCTTCCAAAGTTATCTTCTTTTTCATAAATACACTAAAGTTCCTCCTCCTATGTAAAAAATTTCGTTGTTTTAATGGGCTCTTCTTCGTGCTCTTCCACTCAAAACCATAGGAAATATCATTATGTTTAGGATTGTTATATTCCTAGTTGTAACCCTTCATCCTTCTTTCTTATTTCCATCCATTTGCTTCTCTCGATTGGCTCTTGTGGTTAGCGAAGAGTGGTATAAGACCCCGACTAAGTGGCGGAAGATCAGTGGATCGAGTCACGAAGGCGTACACTAAGTCCTGTGCGTATCGCCGGACATCTAAAAATAAATAAATAAATAAATCCAAAAAAAAGATGTTTGTTTTATGCACTATGGTGCATGACATTTTAAATTACTTAAACAAGTACAAATACAAAATCTACCAACTTTAAATGTTTATTTTTGTTTTTAAAATTCTTCATCACTATATAATATTACTATATAGTGATGTGCTTTATAAATGATAAATTTAAACTCAAATCTTTAGTTTATAATTTACTACTTAGCTTATAAGTGCAAAAAAAATGTAATATTTAACAAATTCAATTATTACGAAACGTGTCCAAATGATCCTAATCGGTTCTTTTTCCGGTTTAGAAACACACACAAAATAGATAAAAAGGACTAGTTTCAAACTTCATAAATTATCAATTAATTTTCAGTATCTTAAATGGACATTTGACTTAAATATTAATAGTTAAATAATTTTTGATACAAAAAATAAAGAAAATTTTAAATTATTAAATATTTTTATTTTATTGCTATTTGAAAGTGAACCAAAAAACCCTCTTGTTATACTCTTCTTCCTTCTTTTTCTCCCACTCCCTATTCTGAATCAATGATGGTCAACTCCTTTCATCTCGTATGTCGATACTTCTTCCCTTTGTTTTTTTCCTCTTCTTCCTGTTCTAAATCCATGATGATCAACTCCTTCATCCTTACTAACACCTACTACAACAATTTCTTTTCCATCCTCCATTCCAAACCTACTCCTCCAATTAAAACCATGACTCTCGTAGAGGGATCTGTCACGACCCGCACCCGGATATACGGATACGAATACGTGGGCCACGCCCAGCCTACGCCGCAGTATCGGCGGTAGAACGTTGTCTAGTACCCAATAAATATACACTACATCTAGAAGGTCTACAACTATAAATATACTCTAGTCACATCACAACAGCTAAGGATGATAAGACAAGAAAGATAACTAAAGCAGAAGAACACCTAGAAACTACTAGAAGGAATCATAAGACAGGAAAAATAAAGAAGGAAAAACAAGACGAACTAAGGATAACTACCAGGCAACTCACATAGAAGAATAGTGAGATCCACCTCAGCTAGCAACATCATGAAGTCCACTAATAATATAACAACTCCTAAAATATTATCAACGGTATCATGTCAGGAAATGAGCAAGTACAAGCACTAAAATCAGTTCCATATGAATTGACAAATTCTGTAAGAGACAGTATAATAAAATACAAGACAAAGATATATGAAGACTTGGGAACCATTCGAAAGCTGAGTTACAACCCTTAAACCAAACAAGGACCGGGGTTGTAACCCTTCTCCCGAGCAGAACTTAGCCTCCAATCATGGTACAATATAAAGGCATGTAGAACATGTGAGTAATTGTATATCATAGCATGGTGAGAAAGTACTGAATGTAGAACAGAGCAGGATATATGATAAGATAAAGTAAATATAAAATGTGCCTTGAATTATTAGAGCGATATGTGATCGGCTTGGGATAAGTGACAGGACAGGCTATCCACTTGGCCCGGCAATCCGCGGTGACCTCAACGGAAAGTCGTGCCGGCCAACCTGGATAACGAGCACAAGGCAAGGGAATCTCGCTACACCCTACGTGAGGGAGAGTGGCGCGAGGACAAGGATAGTGACAGGGTGGCTTGGATCACATAGCCTCTAATATTTCCCCATCCCCGAATAGTATAATGGACCTGGACATGACACGTCATGACACGGGATTTCCTAAGAGGATAGCTACTCCCTCTCAGGAATCGGTGTCTATACAAGTACATGGAACAAGGCAGGAAATGTACATATATACCAAGAAAATCCAGGAACAAAATCTCATGTCATGATCCAACATATACTAGTCCGTGAACCATCGTGACTGGGAATCAAGTAAGACACTACGACTGTATCAGATATAGCAGATATCAAGACAATGAAAACTATCAGTGAATGTACTCGCCTGCGGTCCTGAGCTGTGAAATAGGATCGATGCTCAGAGTGATGCCACAGACCTAAAGATAAGATATATATAAACTAATTAGGGTTCAACAGTGTTAGGTTTGATTCTATAGTATAAGCTATGTAATCTAGGTCAATCTCAGTCCAACTAAGTCAAACTAGGTCACACTGAGTCACACTAGGTCACAGGAAGTCAAACCTAGTCAAACTAGGCTAATGTTGACTAACAGTTGGCTTTTGGTCAACTGGTCAACTCTGGTCAAGTTTTAGACATTTCTAGGCCAAGTGTTGACTGATAGTTGACTTTTGGTCAAAACAGTTAAACTTGGTCAACCGAGGTCAAAACTAGCCTAAGCATACTATTCCTAAACATTACCAACCAAGATACCATATATCTTGGTCAAACAGGGTCAACACATTCAGTTTCAGTGGTTGTGAAATCACCGGAATCGATGGATCTCAAATCCGATACAAGGATCTAAAAATACGAATAAAAAAGGATTATAATAATAGGGTAAAAACCTGCAGGTGTTGATGGATGATGAAACAAACATCACCAACGTGTCCAGAATGGTCAAATCAGCTAGGATAGCCTATCCATAAGTCCAATTTGGGGACAGGGGCAAAAAAGTAATTTCGGGTCAAAACGGTGTCCTTGTCGGACCCACTTTGCACCGAAAAATGTGTCAAAATAAA
The DNA here is from genome assembly GCA_029216955.1 of Iris pallida. NCBI lineage: Eukaryota > Viridiplantae > Streptophyta > Magnoliopsida > Asparagales > Iridaceae > Iris > Iris pallida. The sequence continues at coordinate 849,711 of JANAVB010000194.1, forward strand.
AGTGCACAAAACCTAACAAATTTTATGTCCACAAATCCAGAATGATGATACGAACCCAACGGTATATCCAGAATTGGATTCCGTTGACCCGGTCTCAAATTGGTCCGTTGACCAGGACATTGAAATTTCGATTTGCACGGAAAAGCATGTCGGAGACAATGTCCTCAAAACTCAGCAAATTATATGTCAACGAGTCCAGAATGACGATATGAACTCAACGGTATATCCAGAATTAGATTTCGATAAGCCGATCTCAAAATGACCAGTTGGCCCGGATATTGGTATCCGACTTGCACCGAAATACGTGTCGGAACCAATATCTACTAAAACCTAAAAAATTATATGTCAACGAGTCCAGAATGACGATACGAACTCAACGGTATATCCAGAATTGGATTTCGATGAGCCGGCGTCAAAAAGTTCCGTTGACTCAGAAAGTGGGACCCGCTTTGCACCGAAATGCGTGCCAGGGCCCATGTTCTCCAAATCAAGCAAACTTTATATGAAAACATGCCAGAACGATGCCACGAGTCTATTGGTGGTGTCAAAAATTGAATCCGGAGTCCCGGGTTCAAAAATAGAATTTTACAAGTACAACACTAAGAATTCGAATGGCCAACTTTGGCGTCGAATTCGACCAACCGAACGTGCTCAAAATAAAACGAAACTTAAAGGAGACAGGAAGAGGGTTATACCAGCTTCGCACAGGAAATGGTAGTGCACCAACCGGAACTGCGACAGAGGATATACGAGTCGACGAAGTCGGCTCCACAAAACTGTCCAAAAATAACACAATTTAAAGTGTCAACTTGGTGGCTGGTTTTGATGTATCAAACGACGAAATTAACGGGTGAAATTTTAGGAGAGTGAAAGGGTATATGCCGAGATTGGGATGGAGCAAAGAAATTGCCGATCCAACGGTCGGATTTGCCGAAAAATGTGCACGAAGTCGTTGTCTCGAACGCAAATTCTGTGTTCCGTTCCGGCGCGCGTCACGGCGGGATCTCGTGCAAAACGCATGGATAGCCCGTTTTCCGCGTCAGGGACGACGGAGGCAGCAAGGGGGCCTCGCCCGAGGTCGCTCGGCCATAGGTGGCTCGCCGGCGGCGGCTGCTGGCCGCGGCGGCGCCACACGCGGTGGTGACGCGGCAGTGGCTGCTGCCACATCGCTGCTGCCGCCAGCAGCTGCTGATGCGTGGCTTGCCGGCCTTGCGCGGCGGAGGCCGGCCACGGCGGCGGTAGCGTAGCATCGGGCACGGCGGGGGTGGAGTGGTGGTTTGGCTATATAATGATGGTGGTGGTGGTGTTGTAGAGGTGGTGGAGATGGTGTTGATGGTGAGAGGGTGATGGTGTTAGAGAGGATGAAGAATGAAGGAGGATAATGAGGAGAGGTGGGGTGCTCGGCCATGGGGGCTCGGTATGGTGTGGAGCTGCGGTGTGGTGATGGAGGAGTGGGTGTTGGTGTTGAATAAAGGGGTGAAAGAGAGAGAGAGAGAGATTACATGTATGTATATAATATGTAAAAAGGGAGAGAGAGAATGGGAATAGAGATATTTAGAGAGATAGAGAGAGTTAGAGATGGGGGGTTATGCTGGTCTAGTACAAGGGGGTGAGGTGAGTATAGTAATGGAAGAGAGAGAGTGATGTTTAAATGAAGAGAGAGAGAGAGAGAGATATTATATATATATATATATATATATATATATATATATATATATATATATATATATATATATATATATATATATAGATATATATATATATATATATATATACGTATATATAGATAGAGAAAAATGAGATATTTGTATATATGGAGATATTTTTGAGTAGGAGAAAATACAAATACAATAGTGGGATGATATGGATAGACATGGTAGGTTCCATGCCAAACTGGGTCGGACGTTGGGCCAAGTTTGGACAAAGTCGAAGCCAAGATTTAATTAATTTATAAATTAAACCAATTAAAATCACGGATGGAATGGGAGCACAAGGAAGATCAAATCGGTGGCACGCAAGTGGCACGTGCAAAGTAGGCTCAAAACAGGCCAGGGCAATATATTGGGTCGACTGGATTGGACCGATGTCGGGCCCGAAAATTAAATTGAAAATTAAGTCACGAATTACGGCAGACGATAAATTGGTCTAAATTGACCCGAAAATTGCGCGAAGCAAATGGAGCACAAGGGAACAAGTTCGAGTGGGACACGATATATCAACATGAAGATAATCTCATCTAGTACAAACTTCAAGAAGAAAGTTTCCAGAGACGGGCATCCCTGATGCTCTAGAAATCCAAGTCACTGTAAAGAGCATTAAATGATCAAAATTAATCAATTAAAAAGAATTATCGAGAATAAATTATTTGGGAAATTCAAAAATAAATTCTGGAAATTCAGGGGGCTTACAGGATCTATAACTTAATTTTTAAAAATTAGAGACTCGACCAACTAGCAAAATCCAAGAGAGAGACTTATTTTAAATATGATATATTTGAAGGAGACGAACAAAAAAAACCCAAAAATAATGCACCAGCCGGGAATCAAACCCGGGTCTGTACCGTGGCAGGGTATTATTCTACCACTAGACCATTGGTGCCATTGTTGACACATTTGTGCAACTTTTAAATTCTTTCTAACTCAAAATTAATCTTATTATTTGTTTACCACGCTAAAATTAGTGTCCAATCTAGTTAATTACTTTACTCTGAGAGTTATATTTATTTTATGGTCTCGTATAATATTAGAACTTTTATATTTAGGTCTTCATATTGTACATAAGAGAATTTAGGTTTCGTTTTGACGGTAGACTTTGGATGACCGCGCAAAATGAAAGTCTAAACGCACTAATATTATACGCTACCCTAAAACTAAACACAGACCTAAACAAAATATATATAATCTCAAGTCAACCGTCAGCATACCTAAATATATATTTTGAATATTACAAGATAGCATAAACTAAATAACCCCATGCAAAAAAACAAAAGGGGTCCCCTAATACTTGCTTGCTTGGAGAGATGCACGCTTTTTGCAACAGAAATGTAGGCTAGTCTAATCCTTCTTGCTTAGAACGCTTCTTTTGTCCTGTTTATTTGACTATTACACACACTGCATTCTTCACGTATGTGGTTAGTCAACGGCGTTATTTTTCCGAAAATGATAAATGGTCTATGGTTTCTGTCCGCAAACATGACTGCGGACCTATGTAACCGAATCCCATTCATTTCTTCATATTCGCGTGGAAACCACTAGCGGTAGACATGTCAATAGGAGGCTGCCACGTGGACTGCAGAATAAAATTGTAGACCAAAATCGTAATCCATGTAGCAGCGTACTTATTTTTCATGTGTGTGGTTAGTCAATGGTGTTCATATTCAGAGCCGTACGTAGCAGAAATAGGAGTGCCCACCATAGGAACTTAATTTTAAGAAACTTTGATGCTCTGTATACAATTTAACTTCATACAAAAAAATTTAAAATTAAATACGCAGTGGCTATCGTCACTCAATAAATCACGTCTTCTATTTGACAAAAAACACCCCCGGCTTATTTGTTCCAATAGTCGACCCCATATTATCTCTAAAGAAGAAAAAAAAATACACTGAGATTATTCAAATAATCCAATTCCTACAAAGTGCTTTCATCCAGGAGGTGACAATTATATTGACGGAATAAACGATTCTCTACCAGAAATTCTTAGCATAGCTTGAAGCACAAGAATTTACGAGCACGGACCTTATAGAAATTTGATGGAGTTTACTTGAATCTTAACATAGCATCTTTATAATTATACTCTTGAGTCTTGCCCTCCTATATATATATATATATATATATATATATATATATATATATATATATATATATATATATATATGCAATAAAGGCTAAGAAAATTTGTAACTTAATCCCTAGGCCAAGCCAACAATATCTAAATCACTGAAAATTAAATCAAAATAATTGTCCCAAACGGTTGAATCAGTATACTGGTCTAAAATGTTGGAAAATGCAATAACCGAAAAAAACCGTACCAAGCAAAAAATATTGCAGGTTGGATCGGGTCGACTGATTTTTTATGTTAAAGTTCGTTCTTGTTTGGTTCTTTCTTAGTTTTTAAATTTATGTTTTGGTATTATTCGGAATTACAAACTAAAAGATTTGTTTGCTAAATAAAATAACTTACGATTAATCATGAATTTTATATTGAATTGACATTGTATTATGTTAATCTTTTTGTTATTGAAGAAGTCTTAACAAGTTTGGGACATTGTATTTTAGTATGAAGTTTTTTCAGAAAGATTTTGATAGGACTGACCTCACGAATTAGTGAGAAGAAAGGAGCCATTGATGAAGAAGTTTTTTTTATTTTTCTGAAAGTTGAAGAGTGGGGATGGAATCCATTTTTTCACTGTATTTATAGACAGTTTGAAGAAAACATTATTAATGTAAAATATGTTGGGAAAAACCAACAGTTTTCTTGGTTGATGGAGAAAAGTGTCTTTGTTGATGGAGAAAAGTGGCTGGCAGTTGTTTAATTGATTTCCCAAGAATGGTTTTGGGAATAGTTTTTTTTTTTTTTTTAATATTTTTGAACATGGCTGAAGGTTAATTAGTGACATTTGTATATTAATTTAATGTTGCTGGAAGCTGTTAATTGAATTGTTTAGGTGATGAGAAGGAATGGTCTTGGGAAAACGTCACTAATTTTTTTGAATAATTTGGTTTTTGACTGAAAGTGAATTAATGACAATTGTATCTCAATTTAATGTTGCTGGAAGCTGTAAAATCATTGTACAATTTCGTTTTTGTAAATGTAATATTTTGTTTACTTTTTAAGAGCTGAGTTTAGACGGGAAAATGGTATTTATGTTTAAATTATTTGAATAATTTTGTTGGTCACTGAAGGTTAATTAATGACAATTATATCACATTTAATGTTGCTGGAATCAGTTTAAAAATTGTACAATCTCGTTTTTGTAACCATATGTTTTCTAATTATTTTTTTATTGTGAATGAATTTAGGCAGGAAAATGACATTTTTGCAATTTGTTGTAACTATTTTGCTATTATATAGAATAGATGTGCGTTCTTTGTTCATGCATGAGACTTCAGGATGGGTAAAAATAGTATTGAACTGACAGCAGCGAGAATTTTGAATGACGATCCTCCATTCATATCAATGTGATTGCTCGTTAATGGGGTTGGAAGAAGAACAAAAAAACTTTAGTTTGTTTCTTGTAATTTGTTGTACTATATTTATATTTGTTATGTTCATATCATACGTGTGTATACATTAATGACATAAACTCAATTTTTTTTTAAGTGTCCTTTCTCCAAGCCCAAAGCCATCCAGCCGTTCGGGTGAAGGATTCGAACTCTAGATCTGTGCTCGGACGACCTCCCGCACTATCATTAGACTAGTGTCTTAGGGACTAAACTCAATCTTTTTTTTTTGAGGTGTCATTTCTCCAAATTAGGTCGTGGCTCAAAGCCACCCAGCTGTCCAAGGAAAAGTTCGAACCCGGAACATATGCTCGGACGGCCCCCGTACTACCACTAGACTAGTGCCTTAGGGACGAGACTAAACTCAATCTTGATTGCACTAAACAGCATGTCAAAATATTTAATATCATAAAATAAATGTAACATAAAACTTCCAAATACATGAAACATAATTATAGACCACATAATTAAATGCAACAGGAAAGGAAATGATTTTTGCGTGATCTGCCAACCCTCGTTAACGAATATAGAGATTACAAGAAGCCTTAGTTGGTTCTCTCACTACTCCTCGATACACTTACCCAAATTCGACAGACGAATCATACAAATACAGGATTTGAGAAGAACAAAAACATACGAATGAGAAAATAACAACAACAACGATGGAGTACTAAATCATGACCCATTCATTTCGTCAAAGTCGACTACACGAATCGCCGTGGACAACAAATAATTTTCAATAAATTCCCCTTCGATCTCTTCCACATATTTCCTTCTAGTAAAAACTTGCTAATTATGTTAATTAGGTTACAATGGTTGTTATTCCCATGGCCGGCTCCAGAGGGAGGCGGGCTAGGCAGCTGTTTAGGACCTCCTCATCCGAAAGAGCCTCTAATTTTTCGAATTTTTAATTATTTTGTACTGGGCTAAAAAAGAAACTATAGATTTGGAACAATTTGTTTAAAGAAGAATTAAATAACATTAAAAGAGAGACAAAAAAATATTGCGCTCTTCTCTCTCACACTTTTCCACTAAAAATCTCTCTCCTAAGGAAAAAAAAAACGGTCTCTTCCTCCCTCAACAAACATGTCCATGCAATTTTTTATCCTTTTTAGTTTCAAATGTATTTTATTTTGTCTTGTGAAGTTTTTAATATTAATTTTTAAAATATCGGAAAGAAGCGCATAAGTGAAGGAGATCACAAAGTAAATATATTTCATTACTTGTAAATAAAAATTATATAGAAGGATAAGGGTCTCATTTTTGGGACATATTTAGGACCTCCAAATTGCTAGCCGCTCCTGAACTTAACCCTAGATAAACAAAAAAAAAATATAATTCAAAATTGTATTAGCTCTAAGGTTGGGTATTTATATACCACAGTCAGTGATCACGTGGAACTATCTACAATAGTATAATCTAATACCCAATTATTGGACGTTTATATTATGGAAAATGTTAAATCTACAACCAAATGTTAAATCTACAACCAAATGTTTATAACATTCTTACAACCTCTCTCTCCCACCCTTTACACATGGGTCCCACCTCCTCTCTCACCTCCTGCTACGTGGGCTCCACCCGACCCCACCACTTCCCCCCTTCCTTCAATCGAAGTCCAAAACGTGATGGTTGTAAGAGAATTGTATGTATTTGGTTGCAGGCATAACAAAACTCTTATATTACATACTAGTCACATTGCACGTGCAAAAAAAAAAAACTCTATAATATTATTAAAAAATTAGGTACGAATATTTTAATTGTATTAAAAAAAATTAAATTAGATTTGACATATTTTTATTAGAATTTGTTGTAGTCATGTTTTTATAAATTTGAATATGTGTTTAGTTAGATATTTCATGTACCTATTTTAAATATAATTTGAATATTAAATATATTTTAGGATTTATTATATGTCCAGAAAGTGAGAAGGGTTTTAGATTTTAGTTTTTTCCCCTTAAAAAACGTGAGAAATACATACACAATATTAAAAAAATTTGTCGAGATTATTACTATTAGTTAATGGAGAATATACATACAATTCAGATTGTTCATTCTTTAGCCGTTTTCAATCCGCATTATAATAGTAGAGATGTGTAAACAACAAAATTTATTATATACACTATATAAACATATCTTTATTACTACTAGTAAGTTCACGTGCATTGCACGTAAAATATTTTTTTATGACATAGTTGAAAATAGTTCAAGTATCTAAATATATTTGAATTTAGATTTGTTAAACAATTTTTAAAAATTAATATTTTTTCACTATAAAAATTTAAAATTTACTTTTTAAACACTTTAGAATATATATATATATATATATATTATGAGAGAAAGATAGTATTTTTATCCGTAATTTAATAAAATAAATGGTTGATGATACACATACGGCTCCTTTCTGAGCCGTTTTTCAAGCATAATTGTAAAGAGTAGAGATAAATCAGCTTTAAAATGGCTCCAAATGAATGTCTAAGCCGTATATGTATATCCTCACATAATTAATATTTTTTCAAATCCTTCAAACTACCCCATATATAAAATTTAAACTATTTTAATATATTTGAACTAACTACTAGTTATTCTCTAAATGTATATGTATATATTCAAATTCTAAAAACATATCTATAACATTTTAAATAAAATGTATCAAACTTATGTATAAACTATTTTACTCTTATTTAAAATTTTATCTAATTATTCATAATATCAGAAAAAAAATACTTATGGATAAACGTGAACGTGACTTATAACATTAGTATATTTGGAACTTGTATTCAGTGTTGAACTAATAAAGAAAAATGCTAACAACCGCATTCGTGTGGGACCCCACCGCCAGTGTTATACCAATTAAAAGCCGACACGTGGACCGTGGACCAAAACTGTAGGCCAAAATGTGGTCCACGCAGCACTGTCGCTAATACAATTTCTAATAAAAAGAGATTGTGTTGGGATGAGGGTTTAATTTTTTTACTTTTATATTCATTATTTTTTTGAATTATTATGTCTGCACCAACAAATCGCCATCTGGTAAAAAAAAAAAAAAACACTTAAACTCTCTTTTTTTCCCACTAAACCTTGCCCACTTCAAAACAAAAACCATCGTACTAACCACTTGACATAATAAATCCCATGTGTAAAGTGAATAAATTATAGCTAAAATATTGAAATACATATCCTTGGGCTTTGCAACCGGTTACTAATTACCAAATTCAATAAACCCCAAGCACATGAAACCCTAGTCGCAGCTGCGCTCCACATCAAGGGAAAAACATTACAAGCTCTGTGTCAAAAAAGCACCAGACGACCCACAAAAACGTAGGGATCACCCTTTCCTCCCCACATCAAAAGCCACTTCTCCTATATACAACCGATTTCCTACAAATTCCCCCCCTCCCTCAGCGCCGCCACTTCAGAAACCCCCGAAAAATTTCCTCTTCTTCTTGATCTCCACTTCCGCCACTTCCATCACTTCCACCGATGGCTCAGTTACAAGCCATTCAGTCCTCTCCCATCATCCCTCCCCATGGCTGCACCAACAAATTGCCATCTGGTAAAAAAAAAAAAAAAAAAAACTCTCTCTCTCTCGCGTATTTGCAAAATCTGATGTCGCGAAAAGTTTCTTATTTAGGAAATTTGATTGCAGGAACGCCACAATTTCGTGACAGCATTTGCATTGGGAAGAAATGGTCATACCCAAAGGTGAGAAATGTTGATTTATTAAATTTTTTTAATGCAGTATACATATTATTTGTTTAGTATAGGTTGATATCTTCCGATTTTGGTCGTGTTGTCGCGCAGGTAGGAACGGGTTCGAGCATCCGCGTTGGAAGACATATTGTTCGGAGGACAGGTAGCAGTCACTGCTGTCGAAAAATCTGTTATTTGCTGTCGAAAAATATTTTATTTGTTAGTTTGATTCCAGAAGTAGTAGAGATTGAGATTCCATGGATTATGATTTTCCAATTTCGACAATTTAGGAGCTCTACCTGTTATAGTTAGTGAATCCATAAGCCGACCTTCGCAAAAGTTGGTGGCATTTAACTAAATCGGGATATAGGCTGATATTGCAGCCCAAGTTAGATATGTCTACCGATATATTCCAAAAGGATAAAAGATGCATTTTGGTGTCGTATCCCTCCCAAAATCGATGTCGGTCGGTCAATCATGTGGTCCACTTCATCAAGCACCACGCAATTGACCTCTTTGGAGCATAATTCTTGTTGCATATTGGAGTAACTGAACACTACTCGCAAGCCATAATCCAATTAGGAGGGATTCAATAATATTTGTTTTGCTGAATTAGGCTCTGGAAATGATGATACACATGTTGCCGTCGAACATTTTAACTGGGGAGATGTTGTTTCTCAGATCATCTACGTCGCCAACAACAAAGCCTATGTCCCAAAATGTTGTGGTCTATTACATTGAATCATTTTCTCTATTCAGCACTCTTAATAGTCATGTCCTTTATAACATTAGCACATACAATATCCTTTTTGCTTGGCCCCGATCCAAACTTATTTAGGACGAGCTTGGTTCCAGCACGTCTTTCAATACGATTATACTATTTATACAAATACACTCAGTTATTCTTATTGTTAACGTATTGCCAGTCACCCATCTCATTTCAGTATTTTCATTTCAACCATGTTTATCATATTATATATGTTGGTTTTGATATTTCCTTTTGATATGTAGCTATTAAAAGTGTACTCTCGAGCGGAGAAGATGATTCTCATGGTAGTCATAATGGAAGTGGACTTCGGGGGAAACTGAATAAAGTTGTTTTAGCGTATAGTGGTGGTTTAGACACATCTGTGATTGTCCCATGGCTCAGGTATATTTCTTGTATCTGAATAACTTGCTGAGATCTGAATATTGAGCTGAACTGATGTTATGAGAACACACAGATTTTATACTAAATAATTGTAGATTATGTAACTATTTTTCAATTGCCTAATAAAAGTAAGTTACAAATTATAATCATCGGATCATCATCTGCTTTGTGGAAACCAATTAATGAAGGCCAATGTATTAGTTATTATTACTTGGATTTACTTCTTTACACATAATTTAGCTTTGTTTTTGCACATAGTTTAGCTTAGTTTTTGACTTCTTGTTTACTCTTCACTAGGACTTTGCTAAACCGTAGGCCAATTTGTTTTTATTTTTTGAATTTGCTATGTACTAAAATAGTGAAAACATGTTGATGGTATATTAAGGGTTATGACTGTATCAATAGATCCATTGCACGGTTCAACTCATTCAGTCATATGTTTGCTTATAGAATCCGATTGTGTGTAGTATTAGTACCTTACTTCTGTTATCTTTCTCCTAATCTGCTGTTATTTGCTTGTCACAGGGAGAACTATGGCTGTGATGTTGTCTGCTTCACCGCAGACGTTGGCCAAGTATGTCACTGGTTACTAGAGTAACGTTATCTCAGTATAAATTAGCTATGCTATGCAGTCCACATTTATTTTGGTTTCTTTATATATCCAACAGTTTGGTGTTCTGTTCTGCTTGGACCAATGACCAAATTATGATTTGTTTAGTAAATTTCAAACTATTTTTACATTGTATTTAGTCCATAATCCACTGCATTTGAAAATGAAAAGGAATTTTACATACACAGGGGAGTAGGTGTTAGGCGACATGCTTAATGGTCTTTAACATGGTATCAAGGATCACAATATCCGGTATCGGAATCGGTATCGGACCTGTCCTATGAGTATCGGTATCAGCAGTATCGGCGGTTTCGGATCGGAGTATCGGATTTTTGGTATCGAAAAACAAATTATTCTGAATACATTATTAAAATTCTATAATTTTTTTAATTATATATTTAGGCATAATTTTAAGTATTTCATGTGTTATTTCTTAGTAATTTTGGAATTAAATGAAATAGTAATCACCTTTGCCGATTGGTTTACCTGCGATTGATAATTTTTCTTCTTCTACATTCTTTTACAACCTTATTATGCTTTTACACTCTTGTTGATTGGTCTTTCTCGTTCAATTTTCTTTGCTGAATTTACTGAAAAAGAGACCCCGATGTTGGTATCGGTTAGTATCGATATCGGTCGGTATCGGATCGGGACATGTCAAACCATATTGGTATTGGTTGTATTGGATCGGCATCGGTCAATACTGCAAACTATTCATGGTATTGGAGCTGCCCATGTTCATATCCCGTCTGAGGCGCATTTTAAGCAGATTTGACAAAATTAAACTGTTGCATGGATCCAGCTATCAACCCATAAAATGGGCATTCGACCTGCGACGGCGCATTATAGCCTTCTGGGGTATTAGAATAATATGAATATATTAACATCAACCCTCACCAGAACTCTCGAGCTTTTGGTGCAGTGACATTGTCTTTAACCCTATGGAACTGCTATTCTGTATCTTAATATGCTTCATGTTTTTCTAACTTCGTTGCTTCATCAGGCGTACTTAAATTTGTTTCATTTCTCCCACTTTATAATATATAATTTGATTTTCATTTACTTCACTTGCACGCCTCATCATTGATGCCCTTCGTTGCCCTTATTATGTCTCAAACTTGAGTAAAATTCCTTTGCTTGAATGTTTATTTTTTTGAAGGGTGTCACGGAGATGGATGGCCTTGAAAAGAAAGCCAAAGCCAGTGGTGCAAGCCAACTAATTGTGAAGGATTTGAAGGAAGAATTTGTGAAGGATTACATATTCCCTTGTTTACGTGCTGGCGGGGTATATGAAAGGAAATACTTGCTGGGAACTTCAATGGCTCGTCCAGTTATTGCTAAGGTGATCTCCTTGTACTTCTCCTGTGTCTTTTCCTCACGTGCTCCTGTAAAAGTATCCATGCATCATGGGTGACAAGACTTCGATGCAGATGATGATTTAAATGGATAAGATATTGTTCCTTATCTTTGTAATGTATTTTCCATAACATAAGACTTACATTCTTTATAAGAGTAAATAAATATTCTTTATAAGAATAAGGAATCTCTTGCAAGTATTAATAGATTCAGTACTTGAATTCGAAAGATACTCTAACAAAGCAGAAGAATAGACCAAAGCTTTATTATTTTGTGGGCAATGAATTGGTGGTGTTTTTTCTGTGTCTTTAGTATGCTGTCACTATTAGTTTAGATGGTGACATTTTATAAGAATGTTTCCTATGCTTTGGTGCTAATTAAAATAGGAACATATGTGAAAACTACAGAAAGTTTGTAAATATACATTAGCATATGCATATGTTAGGAAAATAATATAGGCAATTTTTTCTTCTTCTGATTATTTGGACTATTCAAGATTACTGGATGAGAGAACTAACATATGTAGGTGATTAACTATCTCGAATTGTCTTGCATATACTTCCATTTACAAACTAGTAATGTGTTGAGTGAATGACCTGCACTTCTGTCAAGTCAGAAGTTTTTAACTAAGATATCTGATGTGTAATTAAAGGCAATGGTCGATGCTGCTAAAGAAGTAGGTGCTGATGCAGTTTCACATGGATGCACAGGAAAAGGCAATGATCAGGTTACATATCTACTTCGAAGATTTATTTTTGAGTTTCTATCTAAATTTGTCTGAAATATCTATTTTGCTGCCACTCTTCTTCCCAGGTCCGATTTGAACTGACATTTTTTGCTTTAAACCCCGAACTCCAAGTTGTGGCCCCGTGGAGGGAATGGGAGATTACAGGGCGAGAAGATGCTATAGAGTATGCAAAAAAGCATGGTGTTCCTGTTCCTGTTTCAAAGAAATCTATTTATAGCAGGGACAGAAATCTATGGCACCTTAGCCATGAGGTAAATCTGTCATTTAAAATTGACATCACTGGACAAGCATTGTACTGATGGCTTCTTAATGTTTTAATATATTATGGTTACTGATCGTCCATTGCTTTTAGTAGTTGGCAACTCACACATCTTTCTTTGGTTCTGAGAACTAAACCTTGAATTTATTGGAAAATTGAAAAATACTTCCTGATATATCAGGAAATGCTATATCCTGCAACAATACGTATCAGGCAAAAGTTAATCGAAAAAAAATCTAGAATAGACCTTGAAGTTTGTCTTAGTTAAAGTTGTGTACCAAAGGTTGGGCGGCCCAATCCTTGAGAGCTTTGATATGGGAAGGTGAAGTCCTAGGTTCAAGGCCTTGGGGCTACAAGTGACTGGCCCTTAATCTAAAAAAGAATTATGTTAGGCTCCTCGTAACCACTTAAGAAAATTGTTCATATTGACCACAAATTTGGTTAGTGTGTGCTCTTCCAGCTTGAGAGATTTGATATAGGAAGGTCAATTCTGAGGTTCGAGGCCTAGGGGTGATAGTAAATGACTGGCCCTTCATCCTAGGTTGTGCAGCCTGATCGTTGACAGCTTTGATATAGGAAGGTGAAGTCCTAGGTTCGAGGCCTAGGGGCAACAGTCAATGACTGGGTCACTGGGCCTTAATCCTATGTTGGGCAGCCCGATCGTAGAGAGCTTTGATATAGGAAGGTCAAGTCCTATGTTCAAGGCCTAGGGACGACAGTGACTGGCCCTTCTCCATAAAAATTATGTTAGGCTCCTCATAATCATTTAAGAAAATTGTTCATATTGACCATGCAATTTGGAATGTGCTCGTGCAGCTTGAGAGCTTTGATATTGGAAGTTGAAGTCCTAGGTTTGAGGCCTGGGGGCGTCACTAAGTGACTGGCCCTTCATCTAAAAAATTATGTCATGCTCCTAGTAATCACTTAAGAAATATTTTCATATTGACCATGCAATTTGGTTAGTGCACTCGTATAGTTTGGGATACTTCTGCGTAACATTTTCCAGTTTATAACTAAGGCTGTGTTTGATTGAGCTTTTTTTTTATGGAAAATATTTCCATCGCAAATTTTCCACCAATTGTAGTGTTTGATAGCTTATATTTTTCATGGAATTATTTTCCAAAAAACTATCATTTTCCATATTTTTTTCTAAAATGGTGGAAAATGAAACTTGACCAACCCATAAGAAAATATAATTTTCCATGTAAAATAACTATTTTCCGTGGAAAATAATGACAATCAAACATCCAAATTAAGTTTTCCATGGAATTTTTTTAAAATTCCATGGAATTTTTTTCCTAGGAAAATAATTCCATGGAATTAATTTCATTTCCACATATTTTCCACCTTGCAATCAAACACACCCTAACTGGTGATTTGACTTCAATCATGGAAATTTCTAGAATTGAACAGTTGTATTTGTATCATATTGTACCTTATCTTCCTTGCCATACATTAAACTAAGACTTATTCCATTCAAATGGGGCAGCTTGGGGCATGATGCAATGGCAAGAAAGCTATGGGGAAATATAGTTCTCCGAATCTTTGTTGACCTGGCTGACGTCAAACTTTTACAAACTGTTGTGGAATCCTTAGTAGGTAGCTAAGTAAGGAGGCCTTTTGTTATAGGAAGTTGTAAGGTCGGTTGACGGGAGGGTTGCCATCTATTTTGGTTATGCAATTAAGCACATGTAACCAACCGTAAGGTGGAACCTTCAAGTTTAGGAGTCGATTGGAAGAAGTTGGAGAACAAGGTACAAGAATAACATTTGCTATAAGAAAGCATATCTCAGTAGGACTATAGTCTGTAGAGCCAAATGGAATGACATTACCATTTTGATACGTAAAGTTATCTGAAGTCCAAAAGTCAGCCTGAAGAATGGAAATTTCTCTCCAGATAAAACTGCTCCAGATTTTTTCCTCTGTACATGAAAAATCCATGCCTATAGACTTAGACAGTCGATACCTGTTCTCTCTTGAATGTCAATGAAATTCCTTTTTATAGCACAGTAGGCTGGTAGTGTAGAATCTGGGATGTTGGCCAACAACCTGAGGGACTTTTTCATTAGAATGGTGGCATTTAGAAGGCAGCACATACTTTTATAGCACTATTGGCTGGTAGTTCAAGCTGAATGTTGATGGATATTAAACAGAAGGCTTACAAGTTTGTCATCTCTATTTTGAAATAGTCTTTATTTATGGTTTTT
The DNA here is from genome assembly GCA_029216955.1 of Iris pallida. NCBI lineage: Eukaryota > Viridiplantae > Streptophyta > Magnoliopsida > Asparagales > Iridaceae > Iris > Iris pallida. Next base: position 864,956 of record JANAVB010000194.1, read on the forward strand.
CTTGTATGCTGCTGATTAGCTAACCGTGTGCAATCTTATGTGGAATGGATCTTCTGATCGTGAGAATAAAACTCTTGCCAAACTTACCGCAATAAATGATAAAGCTAATCTCATCTTATAGGGAGACATTCTGGAGGACCCAGCAAATGAACCAAGGAAGGAAATGTACATGATGTCTGTTGACCCAGAAGATGCACCCAACCAACCCGAGTAAGCAAATTCTTTTCTTCATCCATCCAATGATACTACTGGCCTTTAGATCTTTGGATAATACATGAACATTTTGTTGATCCACACGGGTTTCAGTTGATTTTAGTATACTCTGATTACTTGCAGATATTTAGAGATTGGGATAGTGTCAGGCGTGCCTATTTCCGTCAATGGGAGGGAGCTATCCCCAGCAGCTCTCCTTACGGAGCTTAACGAGATTGGTGGGCGGCACGGGATCGGGAGAGTGGACATGGTCGAAAATCGACTTGTTGGAATGAAGAGCCGCGGAGTGTACGAGACTCCTGGTGGAACCATCCTGTGGGCTGCTGCTCGTGAGCTTGAATCCCTGACGCTCGACCGCGAGGCCATGCAGACGAAAGACATGTTTGCTCTCAAGTATGCCGAACTGGTGTACAATGGCCGTTGGTTCGACCCCCTCCGCCAGTCGATTGACAAGTTCATGGAGGAGATCACGAAGACGACTACGGGCTCCGTCACCCTTAAGCTCTACAAAGGATCGGTCACTGTTGCTTCGCGGAAGAGCCCCAATAGTTTGTACAGGGAAGACATATCTTCGTTTGAGAACGGAGCAATCTACAACCAAGCTGATGCCGCTGGGTTTATTAGGCTCTATGGGCTTCCTACCAGAGTCCGTGCAATGCTTGAGAAGGGCATCTGAGGGGTTATTTTGTTTTTTTTGCTCTTTCAGGAAATTTTATGGTAATTTTTAAGTTGGTAGAAGTAGTGTGGATGCTTTCTTTCTTGAACTTTCTCGTGGAATTATCTGGAATATGTAACTGGAGCAGCTTATCAGTTTATTGCCTCTGTTTCGTTCTTGTGCTCGTTAGAGTTTAGTTCAAGGTTTGCCGAACAGTAACAGTCGGAATTAGAATCAATAAATTGCAGATTTTCTCGAGTATTTGTTTGTTATTAGCTGAGGGCTGATTTAACTGCCTTTGCATTCTGCAATTGCTGCTGGTAAATGTTTCTCTCAATTGTATGATTTTGGAGCCGTGTCGTGTTGGTGCCTGTAGTTTGGTGCAGTTGATGGCGTATCCACTGGGTTTTTGTTTGGGAGAATGTGGTAGCTTACGAGCATTTTGTTCGATCGTGACTGCAGCATTCCTCAGTGTTCCCATGATATTACTTGTTTTGCTATGGAACAATGCAATTGCTCACTAATCTTTGGACGAGATGGTAAATACTTCCATCAGCATAGTGACTCCAAGAGGGGTTGTTACTGTTGTCCATTTTTTTTTTTACCGAGGAGAGATGATGGAAGTATTTACCAAGCTGTAGAAGAAGAACTGAGTCACAAGCCGAAGAGGAATCGAGACGCATTCGGAGGAGGCAACAACCAAACAGCACCAGCAAAACGCCCCAACAATTCTGAGAAGACCCCAGCGCAGCAGCAACCACAAGCAGCCCGACGCCAAGCCCAAGACATTCCTATCTGCCAGCATTGCTCGAAGAAAGGTCACACTCAAGAAAATTGTCGCAGCAGATTAGGGTTGTGTTGGACTTGTGGATCCAACCAACACTTGTCTCGCAATTGTCCGAAGAAGAACGTAAGTGCCCCACCACTACCGACCACAGAAGGAGGGCGAGCCTTGCCATGATCACGGAAGAGGCGGCGACACCACAAGGAGCTAATGGTGGAATTTTCAGTAGAGACTTGTAGTAGTAGCACGGATAGACCTATATTTTAACTTGAATTTGTTTTTGTTTTTTGAATTTCTGTCATAGTAATTTATTCAAGACTTTCCATTATAATAGATCATGGATTCGCTTAAATTTCGAGGACGAAATTTGTTTAAGGGGGATAGAGTTGTCAACCCCTTGACCAATTTTTCTCCTGTATTTTTTTTATTTTTTATTGTTATTAATGAATTTTCTAGGTTCATGGGTCTCATTTAACAATTTTACTAGAATATATGGATAAGTATTCAATATAGAAGTCCCTTGCAAAACCATATCATCCAGGGACCTAATTGCAAAAGTTTAAATTTAAACTTTGCACCTATATGAAGAAGCCTGTACTCCTAATCAGGCCCGGGTAGTGATTACTCCTAGATAACAATAGATAAGAGCCTTATTGATTCAAATTATTTGAATCTCTTCTAAATCCTTTCGATCACATCTTTGGCCTGGCTATATAAGCAGGGATGTTCTCTTGCGTTTCCTCTTGAAACCCTAACAAGCTACCCCAATATTTCCTGGCACCAAGATCGACAAGAGCTTCTAGCAGGAGTTTGGTGTTGTAACAGGTACCTTTCTTTCCCTCTTAGGCAATGAGTACCCTGATCTTGCATAGAAGGCTAGGTGTTTGATACTTTACCCCAATAGAGGCACAGGCTGTTAAGGGAAACCACCAAGAGACCAAGGGGAGAATTTGTTTCAGTCCCTCTGTACAGTGATCACCCACAGGCATAGAAATCTGTGCAGGCAGTAGACCATAGCCAGGATGCAGTGGGGATACCATGTCAAACATGGACACCTGACAAATAGATGAACATATGTAGCACATGCCAAGAGACTGTTGTTCCCTTGGTAAAGAAACATCAGTCACATCTTTGTGCAAGTTGATTTTATACCCTTAGAGTATCAGCCACATCATGTTAATATCAGTCCTCACTTGACAGTATATCAATAGTTTCAATGGAGCCCATTACAGTACCAGAAATTGCAAAACAGGGGTACTGCCATTTTGGTTGTAGAGTAGCAGATACATGAGTATCTATAGGTTCATAAGCATTGTACTGCTTATACCTAGGCCCTGCCATTTCAAATATTTTCCCAACTCCAAGGGTGCAAGTCTACCTCTGTGAATCAAATCAATAGGACAGGAACCATAGGCAGGAAGGGGTTGAATATGAAGCATGACCATATGGGCTAGGGGCAGAGAGTATCAGTACTAGGATAACTCTGTTAGGATAGTTAAGGGTGCCTAGTGTATTAGGATATCTGGTCTTAGCTAAGGACACATGGGAAGTCATGTCAAATTGGTACTTGTACAGGTTAGAGGCAGCAATGGCAAATCTTGTGCAATAAGAATCAGCTTTGGACAATCCTCTTAAATGCCATTCTAATGTACAAAACCATATATATATTATACAGCAGGTAAAGGTTATCTTTTCCATCATATCCCAACCCTTCCATATAGTACGACCTCTTAAGTTACCAGGGTGCCCTGTTCTAGCTGCTGATGTTAATTTCGTTCTGTTGTAAGCATCAACTTCATAGAATTACCATGAGCATGTTTTATGCTTTTGCAAAGGTTTAAGAGGGAGTTGGTTCAGTACATTGGGAAAATCATATGCTTCATACCTCACAAGTCTCCTTGATGTGCCCTTCTGTGTCATAGAATGCAGTTACAAATGAACCAAATATACTTGTTGATCATACTCGGGAGAGAGAAGTACCCAGTCCATCTTTATTCAGTAGGAGATTAGGGGCATGAGTCACAGGCCCACTATTCAAAAGTATGCTGGTACCTAACCTAGTGCTTGAAAGAACCTACAGGTTGTACAACAGGTACCCCAAATATAGGCCATAACAAAGACAAAGGGATGTATCCTAGTTATATCCTAGGGGAAGGTTCAGACCAGTGAGTCAATGGGTGACTCTTAGCCATAGACACAAAAATAGGTAGCAGCCCCAGGTCTTCCTTGTGCTCTTCTCTAATTCATAGTCTTCTTTTACAATTAGTCTACTTCTTTTCTGATACAGTACATTATCATTCTTAAATGCATATCCAGCAAAGATCTGTTGTTGGACTTGTGTACCAGCAATGGGTTAGAGGCATCCTACATACTGCTTCCTACATCTTAGTTCAATGCAAATTTCTACCTGTCATGCATCACTTGAGAAATATCATGTAGCCAAAACCTAGAGAAGTGCCAGTGTGCATCAACATTTGAATTCATCAGATAATGAGATGTTGTATCCAATGATGTGGGGTAGCCACAGAGACAGGACAACCTAGGATATTTATGATTTGCTTGTAAACAGGGGATGGTACTCTGTTACCTAGGCAAGACCAGCACCACCATTTCACCATGCAACTGATATCCTTAGAGTGTATACCAAGGGATTTCTGTTATATTGTAAAAGCTAGTTGGGGTAAACCTGTAGGAGTGAAGCAGGTTTTGGGGGACTTTGAAGTCCTGCAACAGGTTGCAATATGGGGAAAGACAGCAGTGGTAAGGTTAGAGGTTAGAGTATAAATGGTAAGGTGTCAAAAATCCCCTGAAGTAAGGCCCAGCTATGGCCCCTTGTGGTTAACTGATATCCCATTCCATAGCACTTCATCACCATGCTTTTTCACAAGTATGGGTATAGTCCAGGTACTGTTAGGAAGTTTGGCAATGATCTGATTTAGGAGAACTTGAGTACCCAGATAGAGTAAGGAAGAGCAGACCAATAATATCACAAATTGACAGTCCAGTTCAGAGTTTCAGTTCCAAATAGGAAGAGGAGGCCTGAATATAGGGTGTTCTTGTAAGAGGTGTCTAGGTAAACCCATAGGAAATAAATAATGTTGGATAGGTTGGAGGCATATATTCATGTGCCAGTTATGACCAAAGGCTAAAACATGTATGCATGTACATAAACAAGGATAAGTAATTAATATGAAAGCAATAGATATGGTAAACTGAGATGGTTTTCATTATTGACATGTTTTCATTATTGACATTATATATGATTCAAACATGATACTTGGACATTGACACGGATTTGACCTGTGCCAGCAGCTCAGGACCTAAGGCAAGTATACCTTGCCTTTCTACACAGCTTTATTTATATGCACTGTCTTTATTATTTATTCAGTTTTTCTCATATTATTGGTTGTATCTCTCATATCCTGTCGTATATTGGTATCAGTGATTTGTAGACCGTGTTCCCAGTTAGCCTTGTGTCTTATCGATCGTGCCTTGATTGAGTCGTGCCTCCGTGTCTTGAACCTTGAGGCTAACCTGCGAGTCCACGATAGGGACGAGGGTTAGTAGTTATTGGTCCACACCTGCGAGTCCACACTAGGGACGAGGGTGATGCTAGCCTGCGAGTCCACACTAGGGACGAGGGTTAGTAGTAGATGCAAACTTGCGAGTCCACGCTAGGGATAAGGGTTTGCAGTATAGGGTTACACCTGCGAGTCCACGCTAGGGGCGAGGGTGATGCTAATCTGTGAGTCCACACTAGGGACGAGGATTAGTAGTTCAAACCTGCGAGTCTACGCTAGGGACGAGGGTTTGAGTATTCGTTTCGGTTATCCGTTGACATCTTGACATGGGTTCTCTAGTCCTTGTTTAGCAGTTATTATTCGTGTAGACAGTGTATAGATTCGTGCTTTATTTCATTACACAGTTTTACTTGTTATTCTGTACTTTTCTCCATACATAATAAACTGTTAGAAAGGCTCATTTTTATGTATCTTGCTAGTCCTCTGAGGACCTGATGATCTCTTCAGGTTAGCCGAGCTTGAGTTAGGAGCAGACCAGAGGGTTGAGCTAGCATCAGATCGCATCGCTTGCACTTGAGGTGGTCTAGATTAGCAGTTTTTATTCAGTTAGTTACTCCATGTACTCTTTTATTTTCTTCCGTCTATTGGTAGTGGATTTGTGTCCACCGGACGTGACAGTGATTCTTGATATTCAGTTTATTCATTATTATACAGTTCATGTCTTTTCATTGATCTGGACTGTGACACGATTATTGCTGTGGATGAGATATAGTTTTTCCGTGATTCTAGATTGCTATGACTTGAGTATAGACAGCGTTCTACCGTCGACACTGCGGCGTAGGCTGGGCTTGGACACGTTTCGTATCCGAAAAGGGGATGCGGGTCGTGACACCTCTGGTAGGAGAGATCTTCACAAACACACTGTCGTCTTCTTCAAACTCCAATGGCCGTCGGCTGCTATCGACCCAATGCTTCTGTCTGTCCTGGGCAATCCTGAGCTTGTCTCTGATCATTCTTACCTTCTCTGCTATATCGGTCACCATCCCAGGTCCAAGCAATACTCGTTCTTCGAGGTCGTCCCAAGCAAGTGGAGTACGGCAACGACGTCCATAGAGTGCCTCGAACGGTGTCATACCGATGATAGCTTGGTAGCTGTTGTTGTAAGAGAACTCTACCAAGTGCAAATGGTCTTCCCAAGACCCTCCAAATTCCAAGACGCAGGATCTCAGCATGTCTTCTAGCGTCTGGATTGTTCTCTCTGATTGCCCGTCAGTCTGGGGATGGTAGGCGGTGCTGAACTTCAGTTGTGTTTCCAAACTGTCATACAAACTCTTCCAAAAGTGAAAGATAAATCTAGTATCTCTGTCAGACACAATACTTACCGGAACTCCATGAATCCGGTAGATGTGCCGCATGTACAATGCTGCCAACTTCTCGGTGGATAGACCAACCTTGAAGGGGATAAAGTGAGCTGACTTCGTCAGTCTGTCCACGATAACCCAAATGGCATCCTTTCCTCCTTGGGATCGAGGCAGTCCCGATACAAAATCCATCGTTATGTGCTTCCATTTCCACTCTGGAATGTCAAGCGGCTGCAATAGTCCTGCTGGTCTCTGTCTACTAGCTTTTACTTGTTGACAAATTAAACATCTAGCCACATACCTGGATACGTCCTTCTTCATTCCGTACCACGACACTATAGTACGCATATCCCGATACATTTTGTTGGCTCCAGGATGTATAGAATACTGCGACTGGTGCGCTTCTTGCATCAACTCGTTCCTCAGTTCGCCAGTTGGTACGCACAGCCTCGTACCATTCTTTAGTGCTCCGTCGCTGGCGATTGAGAATCCTTCAAGTGTTCCCGCCAGTACTTGATCTCTGAGTTTGTAAAGCGTCTCGTTTTGGAATTATGCCTCCTTGACTCTGTCCATTAGACTTGAACGCACTTGTAACTGCATCATTGATGATTCAGCTCCTGGTACAATGGCTTCTCTTTTCAGTTTCTTCATTTCTTCTTCAGGTAGTACAATCCAGTCCAAGCTTTTCCATGTCCTCCAGCAAATAACGCTCCTTAGTCAAGAACATTGCCATCGGGTAACGACTAAGTGCATCTGCAACAACATTTGCCTTACCCGGATGATATTGCAGGTTGATGTCGAAATCCTTCATCAGCTCCAGCCATCGTCTCTGTCGCATGTTCAGCTCTTTCTGAGTGAAAACATATTTCAGACTTTTGTGGTCTGTAAATATTTTCACTCTCTCTCCATAAAGGTAGTGCTTCCATAGCTTCAATACAAATATCACAGCTGCAAGCTCCAAATCATGTGTAGGATAGTTCTTCTCATGAGTCCGTAATTGCCTAGATGCGTAAGCAATTACTTTCCCGTGTTGTTGAAGAACGCAGCCCAATCCCTTAACGGAAGCATCACTATAAATTGAGAAACCGCCGGTACCTACGGGTAGCGCAAGTATCGGCGCTGTTGTAAGCCTCTTATTCAGTTCCTCAAAAGCTAACTGGCAAGCTTCAGACCAAATGAATTCTTCGTTCTTCCTAGTGAGCTTCGTCATTGGTTCGGCAATCTTGGAGAAATCCTTCACAAACTTCCGGTAGTAGCCAGCCAAACCCAAAACGCTTCTGATTTCTGCAACCGAGCTTGGTGCAGTCCACTTCTCAATAGCAGCTATCTTCTTTGGATCCACCGAAATTCCTTTTCCTGTGACAACATGGCCCAGAAATTCTACTTTGTCTAAAAAGAATTCGCATTTGGATAGCTTACCATAGAGCTTCTCCTTTCTCAAGGTGCTCATAACCTTTCTCGGGTGCTCTTCATGCTCTTCCTCAGTCTTCGAGTAGATCAGTATGTCATCGATGAAGACAACAACAAACTGATCCAGGTATTCATGGAAAACCTTGTTCATGAGGTTCATGAATACCGCGGGAGCATTTGTCTGTCCAAACGGCATGACCAAGAATTCAAATTGCCCATACTTGGTGTTGAATGTCGTTTTCGGGATATCCTCCTTCATGACCTTGATTTGATGGTAGCCTGATCTGAGATCTATCTTCGAAAATACCTTGGCTTCACTCAGTTGATCAAACAGGTCGTCGATCCGGGGCAGAGGGTACTTGTTCTTGATGGTGATGTTGTTCAGCGCCCGGTAATCGATGCACATCTGCACGGTTCCATCCTTCTTGGGCACGAACAAAACTGGTGCTCCCCAGGGTAAAGTCCCGTCTCTGATAAATTCTTGTGCCTTTAGTTCGTCAATCTGATCCTTCATCTCCTTTGCCTCCTTGGGGTTGACTCTGTAGCATCCCCGAGAAATAGGGGAAGAGCCGGGTACTGGATCGATGGTGAATTTCATACCTCGATCCGGCGGCAATCCTGGAAGACTATCTGGAAAGACGTCCATGAATTCCGCTATGATAGGGTGAGGAGGCCCGGGTTCTTCGGTGTTTGAGGAGTAGGTAACACTCTTCATATCCTCCAGAGCTCGAGAGATTTCAAACTCCGGTTCTCCTGGTGACTGAAGATTACACACCCTCTATGACAATCTATCAGTGCATGCTGCTCACTTAACCAGACCATCCCTAGGACTACATCATAGTTGGGTAAGGGCATCACAAGTAAGGGTATTAAGAATTGGTGGCATGAGATAGTTATTGGACAGTTACAAGCCTCGGTGATGGGTATGGGTCCACCACCGGTCATAACCCTACTAATCATTTTGCTAAGTCATGTATCTAAGTGGTGTGCAGAAATAAACTTTGATGATATAAAACTATGTGATGCACCCGAATCAAATAATGCTAGAGCAGGATGTGAAAACACATAAATGGAACCTGTGATGACATCAGCGGTGGGTTCCTGTTCTGGTTCCTGCTCATCAGCTGCTAGGGCAAAAGCTCGTCCGGTCTTCTGCTGGTGTTGTCCGAACCGTTGTTGCTGAGTGGGTAGGGGAGCTCTTTGCTGAGTTGCTCCGGTCCGGTGGACTGACGAGGGGCAGTCCTTCACTTGGTGGGTGGCAGACCCACAGACTAGGCAGTGTCCTAGCCTATTTCTGTATATGTTCGACTGATGTCCTGGCCTCTTACAAAAATCACAGACATGGATCTGCCTCTGAGGCACTCTGTCATTGGTCTTTGCCTGATGGTGTTGCTGCTGATGGTGCGAAGGCCTGTTATTGTTGTTGTTGTTGGGCCTCTTATGGTTACCCTGGAAGTTGCTAGTTCCAGGATACTCCCTCTTTGAACGAGAAGGCTGGCTCTTCTTCACGTCCTGAGCTCGTATCAGGATCCTCTCATAAGTCTTAGCGCCACCTGCGATCACAGGGGTGCGAATCTCTTCCCTTAATCCATACCTGAATCTCTCAGCACGATCCTTGGGGTCAGCAACCAAGTTCTGGGCAAAACGGCTAAGTCGGCCGAACTCTGTCGCATACTCTCCGACCGTCATGTTCCCTTGCTTCAGGTCCTGGAACTGTCTTTCCATCTCCCGTATCTCTGATGTCGGGAAGAACTTCCTGCGGAACAGCCTCTTGAAGGTGTCCCAGTCGAGCTGCTTGTCCTGGAGTCGGGGTTCATTCTGATACTAGGTGCTTGCCACATCTTGCAGCTGGAGTCCTACAACTTCGGTCTTGAGGTCCTCTGGGAGTCGAGCGACGTTCAAGAGACGCTCCATACTGTCTAGTCATTCATCGGCGTAGATGATATCCTTGGTTCCTTTGAAAGGTCGAGGGCCTTGCTTCTTGAAACTCTCTATATCTCCGACCTTCATGTAATAATATGCTTCTTATCAAAAGAATGACCTTAATGATATAAAACTTAACTCCTAAATTTATGTTTACCTTGGCAGGTCGTGGCTCCAATGAAGTTGTTGCTCCTCTCTCAAGGGCAGCCATAGCCACATTGTGGGCATTCTCCATGCCATCTCTCATAATCGCGGTCTGCTCGCGATGGGCTTCAGCTTGGGATGCAGTCTATTCTCGATGAGCTTTTGCTTGGGCTCTCTGGGCTTCAAGCACTCCTCGTAGCATGCCCACTAGATTGGTGGGATCCACGGGCACTGGTGGGGCAGCTGGTGCGGGCACTACCGCAGGGGTCTGCGGCTCAGCCCGAAGAAGTGCAGGTTCTGCCGTTTGTGCTGTAGTAGCGTAAACGGGACGGGGTGCTAGTGCAGCATAGGGACGGTCAGTCAGCTGTAAAGGAGGTAGGTCCCGGCGTGCTTGAGGAGGTGGGGTGTGATCGGTAGATGACACCTCATCATCAGCAGGGCCGAAATGGGTAGTCTTCCCTTTGGCCATAATCTGAAAGGTTTAGGGTACAAACATAAGCAAGGTGTCCTACCAATCTATAATCGAACAAAAATATTTATATATAATTCGGACCTATGTTGTGACAAATCAATGTTCTAGTGTTCTAATTGTTTCTAGGTATATTTTTCTAAGTTGTTGTAGGAGCTACATGGGCCACCACTAAAAACATGTCACGACCCGATCCCAAATAGTTGGATCGAACCGGATCATGCCCAGCCTGCACCGTTGTTGAAACGGCGGCAATAAGCTGTTCCATTAGTAGGTATCCACAATAACATCTATATTTGTCACAACCAATATTCGGGAATTTAAAACTTTATTAAATATTGAAATAAATACAACTGAAATTAAAAGAACTGAATTAAATATTGAATTCAAATAACAGAATTTTTCAAAAACAACAATCAAACTGAAAACATGAGAGTCTTGCTAAGCATTCGGCTCATCGGCCTCAGTTCCTGCGTCCTCCAAAGGGGACTCTAGCAGCACCACGAGGTACAGAACCGGGTCGTAATAGCTGTTGTATAACAGCTCAGTATCCTCATAATCCCCTAAAAATGTATCTCCAGTCAGGAGAGAACAAAGTACAATTCATGCTAATCCGACAATTAAAATAATAATAGAATCATGCACTTTTAAACAAATTGAAGTAGACAGTTTTCTAGCAGTTAAAATATTGTGATTTGAATAGGCAATGAATATGACCGGCTTGGGTTGTACAGTTGTATCCTATTGATACGATATGACTTATTACTTTGGATGTGGTCATAATCATTACACTATTCCCCCAGTACCCAACAGTCAATCAGTTAGTAGTGCTCTCAGAGAGAGTTCCGTGTTGCATCGTGGTTTAAACTTGCAGTAAAGCGATTATTAAATAATTGTAAACTAATATAAAATGTACTTGCCTTGGTTTGACTGGATTCGAAGGGTGGAAGACTTCGAGATAGAAATTAGACTCGTCCTCGAAATCCTACATTCGAGAAGTTTGTCTCAGATTCCAAAGTTACCATGCTAACTATGCTAGTTGCAATCTCTAAGTTTGTCCTAATCAAATTTTAATCTTGATTACACAATCACAAACAAATCTCGATTATCGGGTGCGTTTGTAATTAATTACGAGGAAAAGATCAACTTAATTTTTTATTTTGGAAAAACTCGTAGTTACCAATTTAATTGGTTAAAACTTTGTATTTTCGTAATTATACATATAAGACTAAATTTCTTGTTAAATGAGAAAACATGATCTTTGTTTAAATATTACAAACTTGTAAATTTTAATGTGAGAAAAATCTCATTAATTTTTTTATATCAAAATAATATTTATTTTAGATTTACGCGTCTACGCTAAAAACCAGCAAAACCAGAAAATGAAGAAAACTACGTGTCACGCCCCGCTCCCGAATAATATGATACGAGTCGGGCACGCCCAGCCTTCGTCGTTGGACACGACGAAGTAAGCTGTACAAAACTAAGGAAAACTCAAAGTCACAATGTAACGTAAACAAAACACAGCTTTTATAACGTTCCCAGAAAATCACCCATATCCATCAAGTGTTTTAAATACAAACTCAGCCGGAGACAAATCCGGTCAAATGAAATAATATACAATAATGAATATCTACAATACAATCTCTAGAAAAATAAACTAAAATAAAAGCTGCAATATCCAAGCAATCACCAGCTCCATGTAATCTCCCACTCACCTGCAACGATTCTATCAGGAAAAGAGCAAAGTACAACCCTGACCAGACAATATACAATATAATCTGTAATCCAGAGTACAAGGTGAAACCAAAATACCAGAATACTAGAACATGAAATGAAAGTGAAACTGCGGTACCAGAAATGAAATGTAAAACTGCAGGCAATGGACGACAATCAATATGCTAGACAATGAACACAACTATCAATGTACAAGGCAATGAACATGACAATCAATGAATCAAGACAATGTACACGACAATCAATTATGCAAGTGTGACAATTTGAAATATTAGAACTAATGTGTGACCGGCTTAGGAAACAATCAATCAATGAGTCAATAAGTCAATCAATTCTACAAGGTACGGCTTCATCGTACGTGAAGTGTACGATTAGGCTATCCACGATACCTATGTTGGGTGTGGTCACACAAAAGCTAATATTTCTCCCAATCTCCGCAATAAACAATGACTCACAAGCAATGAACAATGTACAAGGCAATCGTGTGTATCTCGTGTCTGACATGAGAACATGGCACAGGAATGTAAGACAGAAAACAAGGTACAAGTCGAGTCAGTGTACTTGCCTCGGTTTGGTTGCACGAGAGTAGTACTGCATGGTTGTAATGATCACCTGTTAGTTTGTACAATTTATCAGAGTTTTAAATAATAACATTTAACTAACCGTATAGATATAGCTAACAATAATTTAGAAAGTACATATAATATAACTTTTAGAAACATTTGTTATACTAAAATAATTTAGCAAGAAAAATACTAGAACATAAATATTATTATCAACACATATATTTGTAAGAAATTATTACTCAATTTATCTGCTATCTTTTAGTAATAAAGAATTATTATAGGCAACTAGCTAGCAATATTTTAGGAGAAATATATAATACAGTTTGATCAAAATAGTATTGGTGAAAATACCTTTAACTATATGAAGAACAATATGTTACTATTTTTAGAAAATACTTATAGATATATATAGTTGATCAAAATAGTATTTAGTGAAAATAATTTTAGGCTATATCTTACAAGGAAAAATATTTATAACGTATCAAACTTATTTATTTAACAGGTATTACTTTAGCTAATTATTTACAAAATAGTAATAATAAAGTTTTATCCAAATATTTAACCAATAATATTTTATGACAATTAATACTAGCATTTTATAACTTAATTAAGAGAAACTACAATTAATATGACTATTTATTAAATAAAGACTAGCCCACTGTAACAACATTTATTAAGACAACGGACTCCAAAACTCAGCCCAACTTATATACAATAACCCAGCCAAATTTTAACCATAAACAAGCAAACCAAATTTTTACTAATAAAGGAAGTAGCAAAATAATCCAAGAAGACCAAAAAACTCTTCCCAGGCCCAATACTGGCCCCAGCCCAGCCTTACTCTCAGCCAAAAGAATATTACCTAATATCATATAACAAATCCAGCCCATCACTCTGTCCTGGCCCAAAACCCGGCCCACATTCTAACTGTTGGAAAAACTAATTACTAAATAACCTAATGAATGTTGATTCTCCAATACATAACAATGTGATTCTTCAAATTTGAAGAATCGGCTGACCCACTCCTATTATTTACTTATACTAAGCCCATCTCTTCTTACGAGGGGTCACTGGCCCCTCGATTTTCGAGGAGGCAAGTCCCTTCAGGTGAGAGTCACAATGACTTCCCCACATCCCAACAACCTACTCCTTATTCTACTACTCAAAACAAGAAGAAGCCAGGAGGCCTATCCCTTTAGGGTTTGTTTGGTAAAATGGATTTTGTTTTGGATTTGGATTTGGAAATCCAAAATTCAAATCCAAATCCAAATTCAAAGCAAAATCCAACTCCAACCAAACATAGAATTTGGTAAACTAGAATTATGATTAACAATTATGATAATAAAAATACTATTTCATAAAATAATAATTAATTAATTAATTACTATTATTATAATTATAGTTATGATTAATAATTGAATTATTATTATAATTATAAAATTATTTATGATTAACAAATTATTAATTAAGATTATAAACAAATTATTAATTAAGATTATAAATATTTTTTAAAAAATAGTTGTAAAAAAATTATATATAAAACATAATGAATTATTAATTTATTTTTAATATATTTGTTAATTGTTAATTATTAATTATTAATTATTAATTAGTTTTAACTAAATATTTAATAAAACAACGAAATTATTAAAAATGACTATTTTTTCTCCAAAATTCAACTTTCCAAATTTTGGATTTGGTTATACTTTCCATATCTAAATCCATCTTCAACCAAACATGGGATTCCATGGATTTAACTCCAAATCCATAAAATCCTAAAATCCACCTCCAAATACGATTTATTAAACGGACCCTAAAGTGTGACTTCCGAATTCCATCCTTTACTTTTCCACCCGGCCCATACTTCATTAATTCACAGACAAGAACTCCTCCGTCCTCATCACTACTCTCTCACTAATACCCACAAAATTCCACTTAATTACTCATTCGGCTACTCTTCTTCCCACTCCCGAGGAGCACAGCCGCCCAAGTATCACGTGAGCCACTCTCATTTTTTTCCTCACTTCCCATCACTCTCCTCAGCCCTCTCCATTCTTCACTAGCCGACAGGAAAAGTCCATCCCCACATGTCCTCACTCATAATTACATAATTAATACTAACAATTTATCCCACTTTCTTCACCTACTCCATACTTACTCCCATTCTTATTCTTTCCCAGCACAAAATAATCCATTCCTTCCATCTTCCTCAGACCCATATTCTTCTTCTCCCTACTGCCGAACAAGTCCCAACCTCTCCAC